>CM045761.1:202905565-203505565 GCA_025200525.1 Camellia lanceoleosa | reverse complement strand
GTGTAGGCTTGTTGAAATTGCTTCTCAAAGCCATATGTAGTTAGACAATCAAACAATTTGTGTCGAGACTTGAAGTCTGATTTCTTCTCTTTCTCTACCTTACTTCTCAACGCATTGTCATATTGTACAACAAATTGTTTTAATGTCATCTTCGTTGACATATCCATCAAAAAAGCATTCATGCTTTCACTTCGTTGTGTTGTTGACATGCCACCCAAAAATGTCTTTAACATATACAGAACCCATCGATGCCGCTCATGATATAGTACCCCAACCACTCATTATCATAAAGATTGAATTTAGTAAGCATCTCTTCCCACTTTTCCTCAAATTCATCTCTTGTCAAACAATCATAAATTGCATTTTGCATAGCCAACTTCATGGGTTCATACTGAGCATATCCTTTCAACTTCTCCGGTATTTTCTTCATTACATGCCATAAGCACCATCGATGCTGGGAACTGTGGAAAGACAATTTCTATAGCATTTTGCATAGCTCAAGACCGATCAGTTATGATAGCTTTTGGAGGTTTATTTGACATGCAACTTAACCACGACTTGAAAAGCCAAACAAATGTGTCGGTGTCTTCACTAGATAACAATCCACAACCAAGCAAAATAGACTGTCCATGGTGATTGACTCCTACAAATGGAGCAAATGGCATGTCATAGTTGTTCGTCAGATAAGTTGTGTCAAATGAAACAACATCTCCAAATGATTCATACATAGCCCGACTCCTTGCATCAGCCCAAAACAAGTTTCTAATGCGAAACTCCTCATCAACATCAATCACATAAAAGAATTTCTCACTATGTGCTTGCATCCTCGTAAAATAACTTTGAAGTGATTCGGCATCACCTTCACCAAGCCTTAATCTTCTAGCTCTATTAATGTAATTCCTTGCATCTCGCTCATCAAATGTCAATGACTCGTATCCCCCTGCTTCAACAACCATTGAATGATAGTTCCTAGACACCCCAATCCCGGCTTGATCATTGATTTCTAATCTTCTCTTCATAGGAGTACGAATTTTTTTATTCATTGCAAAATGACGAGAGTCGGTGGGAATCAAATCATGATTATGCTCAAGGTTAACTGTGGTTAACATATATGTCCCATTCTTTTGTAGAGTACCTGCCCTTTGCTTTGCAACCAATTTTTGTGGACAAAGATGGCTTCAAAGGGTTGACTTCTGATTTCTTTTTTCTCTCCCCCGCTCGAGAACATTCAATTGCAAAGTTTTTTAATTCGCCATTATCTCCAAAATGTTGTGCTCTATGAGCTATGGAAAAGCCAACATGCTTAGCATATGTGGCATAAAATGTGTACACTTCTTCTCTTGAGCTAAAACACATACCCTTCGTCGGTTCTTCAACTTGTTTTTGAGGGGGTTGGAAATCATATTCAACTTGTTCACCCTCATTTACTGAAGGATTGTCACCACCATTTGAATCAACCTCCATTCTACGAGAATCAAAAATGAAATTCAAATAGAATGATTTTAGAATAATAATTTTAAAAGATCAAACATCACCTAATAAACTGTACAAACTGTTGAAATAAACCATCAAACAAATTCAAACATCTGTGAGGTCTAAAACTAATCACTGATGTTTATAAGATCAAACAGTAGCTAAAATATTATAAAACTAATAATAAATTTTTTAAACTAATCAAACATCTAATAATAAAAAGAAATCTAAAGCTCTCTTTACCATTGACTTTGCAATTATCTATTTCACTTGAAGGTAAATGAAGAATTTAAAAAGAAAAATTTAACAACCCAAACAACATTGCACAATCACAAGAAGCCTAGAAAGAGTAATTGAAAAATATCCTACTCTAAATTATCTTCATCTCTGTTTGTATCCTACTCTAAAAGTATCCTACTCTAAACAAGATTGCACAATCAAAGAGCTTCATCTCTGGGCAATCCTACTCTAGGCAATCCTACTCTAAATTATGCACAGATGAAGCGCTGGACAATATATTTATCAGCTCTGGGCAATCCTACTCTAAATTCAGTAGAATCAACCATCTGAATAAAACAGAGGCCCAAATTATGAGCATCAACCATAATTTGAAACAAAACAAAACATTTTTTTGAGCATCAACCATATGGGCACATTCAAAATTATGGGTTCATAATTCAGATTATGAGCATTCAAAACATTTTATTCAGATTATGGGTTCATAATTCAGCAAAAAACATGCTCACAAATTATGGGACAAATTATATGGGCAATCATCTGAGGTTCTGAACACATTTTATACAGAGGCCCAAATTATGAGCATCAACCATGACGGTTTCAGTATGTAGATAGAGAGAGAGAGAGGGAGAATGAGGGAGAATCGAGTAACATTACCTGACAAAATGCTATGGTCGACGGAGAGCTATGGCCGACGGAAGAGAGCTACGGTCGACGGAGGAGAGGTATGGGACGCACGATGGAAGGGAAGAGGGAAGATATTCCCGCTTTTTTTTCCCTCTTCGTTTTCAGTATTTTTCTTCTCTTTCAGGTGCGTGTGTGACACCTTCTTCATTCTGCGATTCTTCTTCAGAAGACTTCATCAGATGCCACATCAGAGGGGGTCGAGGGGGTCTCCAATTGAGGGGGTCTGTATCGGAATTGTTTTAGATAAGGTATGTATGGCTTGTGTATATGAAAAGATTTTTTTTTATAGATGAAGTGTATATAAAGAGATTGAATTAGGTAATTCCAAGATTTTAGAATATGGTCATGGAATGATTTATTTGTCAAGAGGAAAAGGAATTTTTATTTATTTATTTATTTGTTTATTGTTTTTAATAGACAACATAAAATAAGAAAGGATCTCTGATTGACATAGTCGTAAAATTGATTATAAATCTTTTTCTTTGTTTTTTTTAAATGACAAACAATTTTTCAAATTAAAATCTTAGATACTGTTTTTTCTAAATACACTTGGTAACTATAATTTTCTGAATCATCACTACACTAGTATCAGCTAGACTTCTACCTCAATCATGACAACCATATTGAACGTAATCACATTACATATATAACAAAATAAATAAATAGAGTAATTTTTTTTTTTTTTTTTTCTAGAAGAGTAATCTTCTTCTGTGTATTATATACACCTTAATAGCTCATAAGTTCAATTTTGGTGATTCAAACGGTTCATTTTATATGTAGTTTATCGAACAAATTATTTATGTAAAAAAATCAAATTTATCATAATTAATTAACTAAATCACATTTATCTCAAACAAAATCAACGATATATTCCCAAAATCATACTACTAGAAAGTTCCATTCCTGTTTTCTTACTACTAAATACAAAAGTAGCAGTGATAGAAAATTTTAGTAATCTAAGAAATCCATTTAAATATAGCATTTTTTTCGTAAGCTTGGATTCAAATTCAACACCCCAATCCATCCTTTCTTTCTCTCTTTAGAAAGAGTAAATCCACGAAGATTTTTTCTATTTTTGGCTATGATTGATCCATATAGGTTTTGATTACCATAAATAAGTAGTAAACAAACTAGATGAGTTGTTTTCCTCTCACCCACCTCCTCTTCTCTCTCATCTTATACACCCACATGCAATCATAGGAAAGGCACACATAGTTCATTGCTCAGTGAAGTCAACAAACTAGATGAGTTGTTTTCCTCTCACCCACCTCCTCTTCTCTCTCATCTTATACACCCACATGCAATCATAGGAAAGGCACACATAGTTCATTGCTCAGTGAAGTCGAAGGAAATCCCCACTCTATTCTTCATCACTGAAAATGGATGAAAATTGGGATTTGTGGGCTGTGGTGAGAAGTTGCTACACCCCTGCCACCACATCCGCTTCTGCCACCACCACCAAGTATGTTACCCCACCAGAATACCCCATACCTGTCTCAGCTTTTATGGTTTTTGAACAGAACAATTATAACACTTTCGGGAGAAGAAACAATGGTTTTTACTTCTCATAATTGGTTATATTAGGAATTAGTGTAAATACGAATCTTTGTATTTCCTTTTTCGCTAATTCCTAATATAACCAATTATGCCGTATATACAAAATTCCTATTTACACTAATTCCTAATATAACCATTATACTATATATACAGTGTCTTCTCACAGCAACAAGTACACAAGTCATTGAAACTAAAACATTGCTGAGAAAAAAAGAGTTGAATAGGAATATATTCTCTCTCTCTCTCCATGAAGCCCTCAACTTCAATCTCTCTCTCTTTGAGGTTCGGGACGTCGTTGATGCGGAAAGTCAAGAGGTGCTTCACGTGTTACAAGCCGACAGATCGCGGTGATGCTGGGAAGTCGCTGAAGAACTGTATGTATTACAGTGAAATGAGTGCCGAGGAGAGGAATGAGAAGATAACCTCTGCCATTAGCTACTGCAAGGTTAGTAAACATTAGTCTCGTTGGTGTGTTGTTGTTGAAAAAAATATTTAATAGTTTTGGATCTCATTTTTATTTGGGAGAATTTCAAAAAAGTGGAAAGTAAAAAAATATAATTTTTAAATGATGGTATAAGATTTATTTGCATTATCTAATGCATAAATCACTTGTACCTCCATCATTTTGAAATTATTTTTCTACTCTCCAACTTTTTGATATTCTCCCTTTTTATTTTCACCATTCCAACTGGGTATCTGGCCTGTCTTATTATGATATCTTTGTCGTATCTTATTTTATGCTTTTTGGTTTTAGGGAAACTAAAGTTGCACATATGCTTTAGGTAGCAAATTTTGAGTACATTGATGAAGTGGAAGCAGCAGCAGCAGCAGAAGAGGAAGCACGAAAGGCATCAACTGAAAATAAAACTACCACCAACAACCCAGATAGAGCTAGCTACTGGGAAGAGTCGTTGAAAGACAGATATGAAGTACAGAAGGTTGAAGAGTTTAACGCCATGGGCAAGGGGAATAGAAGCCGTAAACAGGTATTTTACATCATTTTAAAAGGTACATTGCTTTTGTAATCAATTTAATTTGCTTGCATAGAGGGTTTGTCTTCTAAGCCCTTTTGTGCATAATTCTTTATCATCATTGGAGAATTAATCCACATTGCATTCCTTTCAAATTTATCAATCCTCACCCATTCTTTTTCGTTTCATTATTTCTAAAGCACATAACCTATGATTCATCGTGTGAATTGTTATTTCAAATTGAATTTCTTTGATACCAGAGCTTGTTAAACTTCATTCACTTTGGAAGTTGCATCAACTTCTGACATGCTATGGAATAAAACAGTAGTAGTTGTGGAATTCTGCTCTATACTATGTTAATAATCCCGTGTGAAAATTTAAATTGTTGTTCTTCGATGTGAACATCTCTGAGTCCTGTCCAGGACAAATGTTTCACCTGACTGCTCATGAAATAAGATGGATTTCTAATGTTATGTTCTCATGTGCTCCTGGGGCTCATTTAGATGGTGTTTGTAGAAGACCAGGACCTTGCTGGTTTGGAAGATGTAAGTTCCGAAGGAGAAGACAATAACTATGAAGCAGAGTTAACTGATGAAGAAACAGCTGCATCTGGAATTCTAACTGGGAGGAGGCCTTACAGAAAGAAAATCCGTGGTATTGTTTTGTGTAGCTAGTATCATCCTAATACGATAATTTGAAGAAGTTGGTGATCATGTTTGATCATAAGCCCTTTTCCCAATCATTTGCAGTGGATAGGGCTGAATCACTTCCCTTGATGGAAGGTGAAGGGAGATCATTTAGGGTAAAGGGATTCAATCAAAATCAAAGGGTTGAATTTGTTCAGATTATGATGAGGTTTAGTTTTGGATGTATATTTAAATGCAGAATCAACTTATTTTATTCGTATTCTAATAAATGACATATTTGTGCTCGTATGTTGGTCTTTAATGATATAGATTGTTTGACAGATTTGGAGTTGGGGAGTTTGACTGGGCAGAGTTCACGCCACGCTTGAAGCAAAAGACTTGCGAAATATAATATCTTCTTAATATTTGGAATCTTCTTGATTAGTGACTTGTAGTGATGCTAAAATGTGATTGCAGCATTTTTGTTAATCGAAAACTTTCATATTTTTTTATTTATTTTTTTATTATTTTTTTATTTATTTGCAATTTTGTAACAGTAGGGTGCATGATTTATGGTTAATCTTTGTTGTCCAGATATGGGACTCTTTTCTTAACACACATCGTTGAGGATATTACTGACTCACCAACCTTTTCAGGTGATTATTTATTCTAGTTAGTTTTTCTGCTGCTCTTTCTACATCTTTTATGACCTCTCTCTCTCTCTCTCTCTCTCTCTCTCTCTCTCTCTCTCTCCTTTTTTGCTGCTATTAATTTGTTGTTCTCACTCATTATTTTGCTGCAGATGGTGTTCCTAAAGAAGGACTAAGGATAGAAGATGTACTTCCCAACCAAAAGGCATACTAAAATATATGAATATAAAGATCAATAAAAAGGAAATTATTTACCTCTTTTGACTGTTTGGTAATATTAACGGTTCCACTGGAAGGAACGATCAAGCGCACTAGAATCTCTCGAATCCATCTTGCGTATATATGCATTGCATTGATTTTACCTTGAGATAATTGAAAGTCCTTGCATTTTGTCTTATGTCCAGATTTCCAATGGGAAGTTTGGCAAACTCGGATTTGGGATAAAGGAAGAAAGATTTAAAACATTAAAAACTTCGTATGAAATATATAAAGGCAAACCTAGCAACAAGTCACGTGCAAGAAAGCAAGAAGACAAGATCAAACTCTTATGACAAAGAAGTGGGAATTAAGACGAAGCAGCAATACATAAAACCATAGGTTAATTACAAAGATCCTGAGGTTAATGCCAAGAACAGAAAATAATATAGGAAACTTAAAGAGGAATAAATAAAAACAGAAAGTGCTGCCAAATAAGCTTATAGCAATTACCTCCTGAACAAAAAAACTGCCAAATAAGCTTATAGCAATTACCTCCTGAACAAAAAAACAAAACAAAGACACACTGAAATTTCTTCCGTGGGAGTCACTTCTCAAGGTGTGTTAACGAAGGAACAAGAAAAGGTCCACATAAAAAAGAAATGTCTACCCAGAAGGATCAAAATGATTAAAGTCCTTATTCAGACTAGTTGCAGATGATTGCTGACCAACCTAAAACTTCTAACTAGCAGCGTTTTTTTTTTTTCTTTTTTTGATAAGTTCATCTAATCCAATATCAAATCCATACTATTTCTTCAATAGTAAACAGTTATCGAGAATGGTTCTGTCCTCACTGTTCATCAAATTTTATAAAGCAAAATTTAATGTTTGAGGAAGAAAGGCAATTTAAACCTTTGGCAAAATATCACCGATAAGCAGGTTGTACAAATAACATCGTTATTTAAAGCCCGAGTTTCCTTTAAGGACATCCTACCACATGAAAAGGCTTGTCTCTTCAATTTGAAAGAAGCCAACCGGATTGGGACACAATGATAAATCCAGGGTTTTCAAATTAACGGTGAAATTGCTCAATAAGTAGCCAATCGACTCTTGAAGGTGAGGGTAGAGCTTATCAACACTATGGCATGCTTTTAGGACATTAACTAAAACATAAACTTTAAACTTATTGACAAGTATAGCTAATCTTGTCTCGCCTACATCATCACTTCTATTCAATATATACTTTGAAAATGAATTTATTCATTTTTTCTCAAGTAACTCACACAGTGTATCTAGAAAATGTTTTGCACCAAATTACCATAGCACAGAATCTAAAACCGTGGTTGGCAATCAAATTAAACAAATCAAAAAATAATTGTCGCCAACACATAAAATTCCCATCAAACTATACCTTACAGCTATGTACTTTAATACTTCTCTCATATCTTTGCCTTCTTTATAAAGGATGCATCTTTCCTTTCTATCTCTATTTCGTTCAATTTACCTCTTTTTAGAACAGTAAAGAGAAATAAACATAAAAAAGAAACATACTTTAATACAGCACGGAGTAGTAATAGATCGTGATGCTCTTTCCAAAACCTTCCACCCTTCAATCCTGGGAAACGAGATACTATGTCATCTGGAAAAGAGGGAGTGCCTGGCTTTTCTGATGCAGCCTTCACCTATCATTGTACAAAAAGGTTTATAGTCAAAATTTTAAATAAAATTACCACGACAGTTTTAAGATTCAATATATGATATTTCTAGATCTTCATTGAAGCAACATTTACATTTAAGGACTGCTTGATAGATGTTGAGGGGGCATATCATGATACTACCAATGGAAAGGATTATAATTTTTTAGACTTCTGTGAAATGAATTAGCATTTCAAAATTAAGGTTCTACGCATTTTTCAATCCATGCCAATGTGCATACATGGATTGCTTCAACTAAGAGTTCAGCTTATTGTAATTCTTTTTCAAATTGAATTTTTTAAATGAAAAACACCAATGCTTAAGACTCATGTCACGCATCCTAGACCTATATGTTAGGAAGTTAAAAATGGAAAAACCAGGCTTTCACCATTTAAACACTATTTGAAATAAGGTGGGATAGGAGAACAACAGTCCACACAAATCATAGCTTTAAGATGATTCCCAAGTTGACCACCCTTTTAAAAATCCAAAGCTACAAAAGTACTAACCAACCAAGTGGAACTCTTTCATCAAGCATACAAAACTTACTTTGTCCCTTATCAGAAGTGACACTGCAATCCTACCAAGTACATCTTCTATCCTTAGTCCTTTAGGAACACCATCTGCAGCAAAATAATGAGTGAAAACAAAAAATTAATAGCAGACAAAAAAAAAAACAAAGAAGAGGAGAGAGAGAGAGAGAGAAATTAAGGTCATAAAAGATGTAGAAAGAGCAGCAGAAAAACTAATTATAAGGGACAAACTGATCAGTGGGTGCATTTACTGATCACTTGTGGTAACTGATTACTAGTTTGAGAATCAATATCCATGGAGTATGGGCTTGGTATATCGAGAACCTTGGCTTCAGTCTCCAACTCTTCAATAGGAGTCTCATTTGCTTTTGTGTCACCCTACAATAACATCAAATAATAAAGAGAAACCATATGAGTTAAGTATTACTTCATTGCAGTTAACTAAGAATGCAATTTATACAGTCTATTTCGCTAGCAACTCTTTCATATAGAACCATATTCAGAGTTCGTAGCGATTAACTCACATAGGAAGATGAAATAAACAAACCGTCGAACAAGAATTAGGATGGTATGCTTTTGATTTTTGGTTAACAGAATAATCAAAAAGAAAATAAACCTAAACAGAAGATAAATTGCTTCATTTTTCTTTGGCTGGTCAAAAAGTATTTTGGAAATTCCAACCAAACCATGCCAAAATATTTTTTTCAACATTAACACACCAACGAGAGGAATATGCAAGAAGTAAAACTTGTGAATGAACTTACAAAGACTTCTTTTTGGTATTCTGTGTTTAGTAATTTCTCCAGAAAAAGAACCTTTTTCTTGATAAATTCAACCTGTCTTCTCTGCATCTCTCTATAATGATATAATGACGAAGAATCTTGAAATAACTGTGATCGGTTTGCAGCGTCAAGTGCTTTGTTTGCAGCATCAACTGCTAAATCGTTCCCAACAACAGTTCCCTTTGTCTCATTCATAGGAGTTTCAGCACTAACCACATTTGCACCATCTTGTGATTGAGATGCTCCTGGTACAGGGAGAGTTACAACCGGAAGATTCAGCTCCTAACAAATGACCTCTTGAACCTTCAGGTCCTTGTCATCAACAATAGCTTGCCACCTTCCATAGCCATGCCTTCACATCCAACCATATTAGTTATGAACATAGATTGTTAATATCTATCATATATAAACTATGAGCACTTATCTTACGACTAATGCTATCAAAGTTTGGGCTTGTTTGGTGCAGCTTATGGAGCTTCTTATAGATTTTTTATTTTGGAAATTTGTGCTAGAATGTTTGGTGTTTGGCACTCACATAAAACATTGGGGGTGTGACATGCTATGGAAATGCGACTTGCCCTATAGTTCTGGAAAAATAGTGCACATGACACAGACATTTACTCATAAACACACAAGTACTTCCATAGACGCATAAATTACCTGTTAGAGAGCCATAGAAAAACGATTTAGATAATGAGGTGATCCTGTGGTGAGCTCATAGAGACCCAACTCTAGTTCTGATTTCCAACCGGAAAGAATCTCCGTACTTACGGACTTGGCATTGTGACGTGGATTGGGAGGTTAAAAGATTAAAAATATTTATTTTATGATAAATATCATTTTTTACGTATAAATATCAAATTTTATATAAAAATTTCATACAATTTGATTTGACATATTTTGGTCATATTAATGAAAGACACCACATTTTGAGCTAAGGATATCAATTTTTATTTTTATTTATTTATTTATTTTTTTTGTTTTTTTGAATGTGGGATGTCAAATTTGAATCTAAATTTTTGTATTTACTCTACATTTTCTTGAAGAAGTTGAAATATATAATCATATGGACACCATTCTATGTGTTTTTATGTTTGTGTTTAGTTATGTTTCTTTTGATCAAAAGACATATATGTACATTTGTTCGTTCAAATAAATACAGTGTGATAAAAATATTAATAAATTTGATATTATTCACTTTGTTTGTAGTGATGCACCTTTTAAAAAGATGTACATTATAAAAAAATTATGATTATCTGTAATGTATGTTATGGTATTTTGTGGTAAAATTATGAATAATGAATTTATGATGTGCACTCTAAAGTTAGGAAAAAGTTAGGGATGATAATGTTATGATACTTTGTGATTTTTGTTATGATACTATGTAATTTTTATTATGACATTTTATAGTGAAAAATAAGTAAAAAGTATATAAGATGTAATTTCTTGGAAGTTTGTTTGAAGTTTGATAGAGAACTTGTAAAGAGAGAAATTGTTTGACTTGTCAAAATATAAGCATACACAGAAATATACATATTCCACTCCAAATACTCTTATGCATCTTTAGGAGATGATGATAGCATTGAAGCCTATTGAGAGTTGTGCAAGCTAACACAAGTAAACAAATTGTTCTTTAATGCAATTCTAAATTTAATGATTGATATTAGAGATGCTCAGAGTCGCACCAACAACTCATGAATCAAGTCTTTTAAATTTGACGAGTGTACTTAAGTTAATGTGTTAAAAAATGGCAAATAATTTGTTTAGTCAAAAAGGGGGAAGAACTCCATTTAAAATAGGCTATCAACCAAAAATCACTCAATGGGGAAATATTCAGTTTCCGAATAAATGGAAACCAAAAAAAAAGAAAAAAGAAGTCCAGCATTTAGAAGTATTCTCGAACTATGAAGTTATTAGACGAAAATCTCCTTCTAAAATTTGAAGGAAGAAAATGCTTAAGTGTATCATTTAGTGTAAGAATTCCTATAGAAGAGAAATATAATGAACAAAGATTCACATACAAATATGAAGACTATGAAAGTATAGGACACAATGGTCTTTAGAATAAGAATTTAAAACTACTAGAGATGTAATAAGACTTGAATATTTAATCCAAATGATTCAAACTTTGAATCAAGAAGAAAATGTAATAGTTAGTAATTGTCGCGAGAAACAAAGATCCATTCGATGGAGTTTCCAGCTAATTTTTTCTCAAAGTACCACTAGGAAACCCAATATAATCCTAAAACAGAAGAAGAAAAAAAACAAAAACAAAAACTTGACTTCATAGATAAAACACAAGATACAACCAAGGAAACCAAGGAAACTACAATCGGAGTCCAAGGTACAAATTAGGAAGGTGTGAGGCACCTATCTTGCCCAACTGATAAGTTATCCTTTAGTCAATTTCATTAGGAATTTGTTAGACTTTAATATGCAAGATGACTTCACTCAATTTCATTGGTTCAATTGGTTAAATTAGTGTTTCGCAAAAAAATAAAATAAAATAAAATAAAAATAGAAACTGACAACTATAATGATGCCAATCAAACACTAGACTATCATGAAAATTAACAAGCATGCAATCATGGCAGAAAACAAGACAAAACATGATTAATGCATGACAATCCTAAACTAAACATGAGACAATGACATGATCGAGACAAACCAGCAACTATGACAACGAAACAGAAACATCAAACGATCTCTCAGAAAATTATGAAAATTTTATGAGACACAAATATATGTGATTAACTTACAACTCTATAATTAAGGGGTCCTCAACTTTCCCTTTATATTAGAATTGAATCTAAACATTCTCTCATTGTTCTTGATGAAGTAGGAGAAAAATTAACAAAAAAACGATCTTTCGAGTTTGAAGCTATGTGGTCCAAAGATCCAAAGAGTCCTTGGGAGTTGCAAAAAGCATTAAACTCCAAAACAAAAAGGGGTCTCCAACTTTCACACTGGGTTAGACGTAGGGGTGAAATTGGTACAGTTTGCTGATAATATAAATCAATTGTGACCGATTAGGGGAGAGAACCAAACCAACTGAAATCTAAGCGGTTAGTAAGAGTATTCAATTTGCCATTGTTTAACAAAATCAGAGCAAACGATATATAGAAACAAAAACTGGAACACAAAATAAAACCATAACTCCTTTACATGACACTCCTTTACTTGGAAAAATCAAAGAGTAAGGGTACCAATATTCAGGAATGGTTGGATAGGGTCTAGCTAATGCAAAATCTTGGTTTTACATTTTCCCAAATGCTCTTATTTGTCATTTACCAACTAGTGAATCTAATAATTATCACATTGTTCTAGATAAAGTACAAGAAAAATTAGCCATAAAACGACCTTTTAAGTTTGAAGCTATGTGAATTATAGATCTAGAGACCCACTGGGTGTTGCAAGAAGCATGCAACTTGAGAATTTAGGGTTCCCAACTTTTACGTTGTGTTAGGAGTAGGGGAGAAATCAATGTAGTTTGGCGGAGGTCTAGGTGATTTCTCCACCACGCAGAAGCTTTTAAGTAACAAAAACAAAAATCCAAAATAAAAATAAAAATAAAAAAAGAAACAAAAAGAAAAGAAAAGAAAAATTGGAACACAAAATAAAACCATAATAATTACTTTACAAGTAACTCCTCTACTTGGATAAATTGTTGAGCACAATATACCAATAATCAGGAAAGGTTAGAAAGGTTAGATAGGGACCTGGCTAATGCATATTGCATGTCCATTCTCCCAAACTCTCTTATTCTGTCATCTACCAAATATTGAATCTGATCATTGCCTCACTGTCCTAGACAATGCAGGACAAAAATTAGCCATAAAAACGATCTTCTAAGTTTAAACCAATGTGGGCCAAAGATTGAGAGAGCCCATCGGGTATTGCAGGAAGGATGCAATTCGAGAATATAGGGGTCCACTTTCACGCTGTGTTAGAAGTACGGGTGAAAATAAGTGCAGTTTGGTCGAGGTCTGGGGTGGGGTTTCCCCACCAAACCAAAGATTTTGATTTGACATTTACATAAATTTATCCTAGTCGGGGAAGAGAACTAAGCCGACATTGTGAAATTTTGAAAACGATTCGGTCTGTCAGTGTATTCAGTTTGCATTGTTCAATAAAGTCAAGGCAAACTATATACAGAACACAATAAGCCAACCTATATTCAAGAAAGGTTGGACAGGAGCCTAGAAAATGCATCTTAGATGCCATTTTCCCAAACACTCATAGTTGTCATTTACTAACTACATGATCAGATCATTATCTCACAGTTCTGCATAAATTAACAAAAAAATAAGCCATAAACAATCTTTTAAGTTTAAAGTTACGTGGACCATTGGGTGTAATAGGGAAACAAGCAACTCTAGAATTAAGGTGTCCTCAACTTTTGTGTTGTGTTAGAATTGAATCTGATCATTATCATCATTCTTGATGTAGTAGGAGGAAAATTAGCCATAAAACGATGTTTCAAGTATGAAGCTACGTGGACTGAGATCCAGAGTGCCAATGGGCGTTGCAAAAACGATGCAACTATAAAATTTAGAGGTCCTAGCATTCCCACTATGTCATAAATAGGATTGAAATCAGTGCAGTTCAGTCAATGTCTAGGGTGGTTTCTCCACCAAACCAAAGTTTTCAATTTCACATTCACATAAATTGATCCTGATTGGTCAGGGAAGACAACCAAAGCAAACCAAGCAAAATTTTGAAACGGTTCAGTTGATTGGTGTATTTGATTTGGTATTATTAAACAAAAATAGGGCAAGCCATCTACAGAACATAATAAGCAAGCGTTTAAAAAAATCCACAATCCAACACACACACACAAAAAAAAAAAAAAAAAAAAAAAAAAAAAAAAAAAAAGAAAGAAAGAAAGAAAGAAAGAGAAAAATTGGAACATAAAACAAAACCATAACTACTTTACAGGTATCCTTTTACTTAGATAAATTAGGGTACCCCGATAATCAAAGGTTCGATATTGCCTGGCAAATGGCATCTTGGATGGTCATTTTCCCAAACTCTCTTATTCGGCATTTATCAAAATATTAAATCTGATCATCCTCTCATCACCCGTAATAAAGTATGACAAAAATTAGCCATAAAACAATATTTTAAGTTTGAAGCAACATGGACCAAAGATCCAGAGAACCAATGGACGTTACAAGAAGCCTGCAAGTCCAGAATTTAGGGATCCTCAACTTACATGCTGTGTTAGTAGTGGTGAAATAAGTGCAGTTTGGTTGCGGTCTAAAGTGGGGTTTCTTGAGAATTTAGGAGTCCCAACTTTCCCGCTATGTTACAAGTAGGATTGAAATTAGTGTAGTTTGGTCGAGGTCTTGGGTGGTTTCTCCAACCAAGCAAAACTTATCAAATTGAAATTCACAAAAAACCTACCCGACCAATAAAGGGAGACAACCAAGTCGACCGTGCAGAATTTTAAAATAGTTCGGTTGGTCAGTGTATTCAATTTGCCATTAAAAGGCATATCCAGTGCACAAAACTCCCGCTTAAGCGAGGTCTGGGGAATAGTTGATGTATGCAACCTTACCTCCGCAAGCAAAGAGACTGTTTCTGCAGCTCGAACCCATGACCGTCAGGTCACCAAGGGATAGCTTTACTACTACGCCAGGCCCGCCCTTCAATTTGCCATTACTAACAAAATTAGGGAAACCATATACACAACCTAATAAGCTAGCATTGATAAAAATGCAAAATCCAAAGAAAATTGGAACCCAAAATAAAATCAAACTGAAGTTTTTGATTTGATATTCACCTAAATCGATCATGACCGGTCAAGAGAGACAACGAAAGACACCTGTGTAGAATTTTGAAATAGTTCGATTGGTCAGTCTATTCGATTTTGCATTATTAAACAAAATTAGGGCAACCATATACAGAAGATAATAAGCTAGTGCAAAAAATAATCCGAAATCAAAAAAAAAAAAAAAACAGAAAAAAAAGAAGAAAAATTAGAAGATAAAACCAAACCAAACCGATTTTTTGATTTGACATCCACATAAATTGATACTAAATGGTCAAAGGAGACAATCAAGCTGACCGTGCAGAATTTTGAAACGGCTTGGTTGGTCGGTGTATTCGGTTTGCCATTATTAAATAAAAATTGGGGCAAGGCCTACACAGAACATAATAAGTTAGCACTGAAAATATCCACAATCCAAAACAAAAAAAAATAGATTGAAAAAGAAAATTAAAACACAAATTAAAGCTAAACCAAAGTTTTCGATTTCACATTCACATAAATCGATCTTTCACAGATCAAGGGAGACAACAAAGCCACCCATACAAAATTTTGAAGTGGTTCGGTTGGTCGATGTATTCAGTTTGGCATTCTTAAACAAAATTAGGATAACCACATATTGAAAATAATAAGTTAGTGGTGAAAAAAATTCAAAATCCCAAAAAATAAAAGAATAAAAGAATAATTGGAACATAAAATAAAACCAAACCGAAGTATTCAATTTGACATTCACATAAATTGATCCTGACTAGTCAAGGGAGACAACCAAGCTGACCGTGCAAAATTTTGATACAGTTCGACAAGTTGGTGTATTCAGTTTGCCATTATTGAACAAAATTAGTGCAACATATACAGAACATAATAAGCTAGCATTGAAAAATATCCAAAATCCAAAAAGAAAAGAAGATTAGAGAACAAAATAAAGTTAAACCAAAGTTTTTGATTTCACATTTACATAAGTTGAACCTGACCAATCAAGGGAGATCAAGTAGGACAACCAAGCCAACCTTGCAGAATTTTGAAATGGTTCGGTTGGTCAGTGTATTCGATTTGCCATTATATTATATAACAAACAAAATTAGGACAAGCCATATAGAGAATATAATAAGCCAGCATTGAAAAAAATATAAATTGGAACGGTAAAATAAAAGCAAACCGAAGCTTTTGATTTGATATTCACATAAATCGATCTTGACTGGTCAAGGGAGACAACCAAGCTAACCATGCAGAATTTTGAAACGATTCGGTTGGTTGGTGCATTTGGTTTCCCATTATATTAAACAAAATTAGTGAAAGCAATATACAAAACATAATACGGTAGCGTTGAAAAAAATAAAAATTGGAATGTAAAATTAAAAAAAAAAACGAAGCTTCCAAGTTGACATTCATGTAAATCGATTTTGACATGGTCAAGGGAGACAACTGAACCGACCGTGCAGAATTTGAAACAATTCGGCGGGTCAATGTATTTGGTTTGCCATTATTAAACAAAATTAGTGCAACCATATACAAAACGTAATAACCTAGCGTTGCCAAATATCAAAAACTCAAAAAAGAAAAAGAAAAAAGAAAATTAGAACACAAAATAAAGCTAAACCTAAGTGTTTGATTTCACATTTACATAAATCGATCATGACCAATCAAGAGAGATCAAGCGAGACATCCAAGCTGACCACGTAGAATTTTGAAATAGTTTGGTTCGAGCATAAAATAAAAGCAAACCGATGCTTTGATTGGAGCATAAATAAAAGCAAACCAATGCTTTCAATTTGACATTCACATAAATCGATCTTGACCGATCAAGGAAGACAACCAAGCCAACCATACAGAAGATTGAAACAGTTCGTCTAGTCAGTGTATTTAGTTTGCCATTATTAAACAAATTAGTGCAACCACACGCATAACATAATAACCTAGCATTAAAAAATATCCAAGATCCCAAAAAATAAAAATTTGTAGAATTTTTAAAAGCAAACCGAAGCTTTTGAGTTGACATTCACGTAAATCAATATTGACTGGTCAAGGGATACTACCGAGCTAATCGTGCAAAATTTTGAAACGGTTCAGCTAGTCAATGTATTCGGTTTGCCATTATTAAACAAAATTAGTGCAATCATATACAGAACATAATAAGCTAGCGTTGAAAAATATCCAAAATCCCAAAAAATAAAACTTTGAACATAAAATAAAAGCAAACCGAAGCTTTTGAGTTGACATCCACGTAGATCGATCTTGCCTGGTCAAGGGAGACAACCGAGCTGACCGTGCGGAATTTTGAAACCGTTCGACTGGTCGGTGTATTCAGTTTGCCATTATTAAACAAAATTAGTGCAATCATATACAGAACATAATGAGCTAGTGTTGAAAAATATCTAAAATCCAAAAAAAAATATAAAATTAGAACACAAAATAAAGTTAAACCGAAGTTTTCAAAATTAATCAACATCACTAGCAGCACTATTTTATACCCAAATCCGAAAATGCAAATAATCACATAATACCTAGCTAGGTTTTGGAACTCAATAGACGGCTAAGGCAATTTCATGGAGTTTCAAGTAGATGGGTTTCCACAAAACAACACGGTGTCAAATCCACTGGGACAAACAAACAGAGAGCAACCCATGACAAGAACGCCATACCTGCATACACCGCACTGGTTGGGGATCGAATTGTACGGTCTCTACAAACGAGTCAAAATCGACCGATGCGCAGACAAGGTAGAGACCGTACAATTCGATCCCCAACTAGTGCGGTGTATGCAGGTATGGCGTTCTTGTAATGGGTTGTCCGCGGTTCGATTTGGGACGGTTTGTGGTTCGGTTTGGACCCGCCCGTATCTATGCGATTTGGGGAAAAGTCAACCCGCAACCGCCCGCAATGCGGTTTGCGGTTTGCGCGGATAAGGTTTGCGGATGTGCAGGCGGTTTGCAGATTGAACTCTTTTTCAAAAATTATTTTTAAACGCTTTTTTTTCCTCTCATTTTGTCAATCTTTATTTTGGACATTTTTCCTCATATTTTATAAAATGCTCCAACATTAATAATTAATTAATTAATTAATTAATTAAAACTTATAAAAAACTTAGAATAAAGATTTGTGGCCCTAAAAAGTGTGGCCCTAATGGCC
The DNA here is from genome assembly GCA_025200525.1 of Camellia lanceoleosa. Lineage (NCBI taxonomy): Eukaryota > Viridiplantae > Streptophyta > Magnoliopsida > Ericales > Theaceae > Camellia > Camellia lanceoleosa. Next base: position 203,487,263 of record CM045761.1, on the reverse strand, counting down.
CTAATTTCCTTTTTTGGAAAAAACTGTTTTTTTTTTCTTTTTTTTTTTTGCCTTGTTTTTTTTTTGTTGCCTTATATGGAAATTTAGGGCCATTCGGGCCTCTAAATTTCGAGCTACCAACCGGTAGCGAAAAACTTATAAAATAAAAAACACAACAAATTCAATTCGTAACTTAAACAAAACATTCAAAATCTACATTCAACATTAACTTGCATTCATCCTACATTCATCATTCATAACCCAAATAAAAAAAATCCTACATTGAAAATTCTACATTCATCATTCCTAACCCAAATAAAATAAAAAAAAAAAAAAAGAAAGAAAGTAATTCTTCATTAACTTACATTCATCCAAAATGCAAAAAAAAAAATAAAAATTCATTAACTTACATTCATTCAAAACCAAAATGCAATTAAAAAAATAGAATAACCTATTAAAATAATGAACTTCCCAGACGAGGCCATTGACAATACAGACCAAGTCCACAAGTAGTGTTTCAATCTCTTCCAAACATCATGAGAGCATCAATTCATTAGTAATAAATAAACATGTAAAAACAATCAACTTTGACCCAAAACCAAGATATTTAAGCATTAGATATTTTCGTATGGTCAAATGATTAGTAAAATTAATTTCTTTCTTCTACAATAAAGGTGTACCTTCCAACCCTAGAAACAAGTCTACAAATCACAAACAAGCAATTAAAATCAACCACCATGGTATTGACAAAACAATGAGACACTTTCAATATGGAAGGCAGAAGCAAAGAATTCTAACAATATAAAAACCCTAGTTTAATCATTGAAGATTGAAGAACATCAACTACATAGCCATATATAAGTGAGCTTCAGGACTTCCTGAAACTTCTTTCATCACCTACCACCACCACCATCATCCAACAAGCACAAAAAGAGAAACACTGACTATTTATCAAGATGGACTAAACCCAAAATGACTAGTCTTCATGTTATAGAAATCCTACACAACCTGCCCCAATGATCAAAAAGCTTTCTTTTTTCTTTTTTTTGCCTAAATAATAGCTCTATGACTACAAAAAAAAAAAAAAAAAAAAAAAAAAAAAAAAAAAAAAAAAAAAAAAAAAAAATGAAATAAAACAATCATGTAATAAGCAAATTGCAATTAGGGGAAAGAATAATACTATTCTCTTATTGTAAGCCTCGATGTTCTTGTTGTATTCAGTCTTCCTTTTCTCTGCCCTCGAGACAAATGGGGCTTTCTCCTAATTTTCGAAAGAAAAAAGAAAAACAATCATTATAAATAAATGCATTTACTTTGGAGTAGTTGCAATTAGAAGCAAATTATTAGGTAGAATCGTTTTCTACAAAATTACTCACAGCTTCTGGCATGGATTTCCATTTGTCTCCACCAAATTTTACCAACTGGACCAAATTCGATACAAAAATGCTAAAAATTAAATCAAATTTTAACAAAATTAGACAGTCGAAATAGGATGATTCAAAAACGCCTTACAAAGACAGAACGGATTTGTTGTTTGGATGCTTCTCCTTGTACGTCTTCTGAACTCCTCCTAAGATATATACACACAAAAGCAAAGCAAGCAAATAAGCCCTAAATCAATTGAAAATTTATATTTACAGAAAAGCACAAATCAATCAACAATGATTATACATGAAAGCGAAGAAGGCAATCGGGGCCTCTTAGGCTTGTTAGGATCCTGGCGGCGACCTTCCCTTCTTCGCAGGCTGTTTAGCAGGTTTCTCGGCACCTCTCTTCTTCACAGAAAGCCTAACAACAAAGCACAAACAACAATCGATCTTCATCATCATCAACACACAAAAACAAAACAAAAAACAGATCGAGAGAGAGCCGATCGGTGTAGATGCAAAACCAGAGAGTAAGAGACTGTGAGATGAGAGAGTGAGGGAGATGAGATAGTGAGGGAGACAGATCAGAGACAGAGAGATCTTATATGTTCGAAAAAAACCAAAGATCGGGGAGAGAGACACATAGACAGAGACTGGGATTCAGAGAGGGGCTTTACCTGTGAGGTGTGCGATGAGATCGATCGGTCGATCTTGCGAGAGAGAGACTCGATCAGTGGGTGAATGCAGTGCGCAGATGAAAATCGCGAGAGTGAGAGTGAGAGACCGACCGAGAGGAGGAGAGGAGATAGAAGCCCTGTTTGGTAGAGCTGTGGGAAACAGCTTATAGCTTATGCCTAAACAGCTTATAGCTTATAACTTTCAGCTTAAGCTGATTTCCAGCTTATTCTTAAAGCATCTCCTGCCCCACTCAAAGAATAAGCTGATTTCTGACTTCCAAAAAGCCATAAGCTATAAGCTAAACCAAACACATCAAAATAACTTAAATTAATGAAAATTTGGAATAAGTGATTATAAGTCATGCCAAAGCAGGGCGAGTTACATTACGAGTGAGTGAGTGAGCATTAGATTAGGGTTTTTCTTTTTTTGAACGATCAGATTTCAAGGGTAAAAAAATGGATTTTTCTAAACGGTTAGATTAAAAAAAAAACAAAAGGTTTTATGCAACGGGTGCGGGTCAAACTCGGAATCCGTCCGTAACTTGAAAATTAAATAAAATTCAAATCACACCCTATCCTAATATGTTTGTAAAACCGCTCATACATGTGCGATTCGGATCGGTTTTGGGCCGGTCGGATGACCCTATGCCCAGCCCTAAGAGAAAGTATACGATTGAATGAATTAAGGTTTGGATTTTTTATGGAAGTGAGAGTAGAGAAGACTAGATGGGGGCCCGGGGGCTGGGGGGCGAGTTTGGGTTCCTTGTCTTTTATATAGGCGTGTTTATGCGTGTATGTGTATCAAGTTTTGTTTCGTGCTACTCAAAACAGAAGTGTTTAATTGTTATTTATTATTATTTTATAAGTTTGTGGGTAATTTATAATTTCAAAATTTAATTAAGTATTATTTTATTACATAATATATTTTTTGTTAACAAAATTTAAGTTTAGCATTGAAATTATTAATTTTAAAATTTTCAAAAAGATAATTCTATTTACACAATTTTTCAAAATTATCTTATTACACTTTTATTCCTTTTTTTAAATTATCAAAAAAATTCTTAAAATTCTAACCCTAATTCCTCTTCACACCCACCTTTTGCCGAGATAAATGGAAGTGGAAACGGATTTTGCCTTGTTCTAGTTTCTTACCGTTAGCAAAAAATGACACTGTTTCAATCTTTACTGCATTCAACTGAAAATGACGTCGTTCTACTAATATATTACAGCCTCTGTCCTTGCGTGGAAGCATTTGAACCCTCAGATTAGTTTAGGGTTACATGTCAGGGTATGCTTCAAACTGTTGGATAAATGGCTGGAGGGATATTGTTAGAGAGGATCTTGATCTAATTACCTATTTGTCCTGCTATTAGATGATGGTGACTTTTTTGGCACTGTTTTCTAACGAGAAGTAATTTTTTTCCCTAATATAATTTGTTTTCCAAACAAAGATGCACAACATGGTTTTGTAATCAAAAAATTACTATAAGTATCATATCACTTTCTTTTTTTTATACTTTTTACACATTTTTTTTATAAAAAGTTAAAAAATCAATTAAAATAGTCGATTCCCAAACAGGGTCACAATATTTATTTTTAAAAAACTAAGATTTTGATTAATTGCTAACTATATACATATTTAAATCATATTTGTCTTGGCAATTTTTTGTAACACAAATTTTATCCAAATGTAAGTTATTTATGTTTGATCAACTTAATTAATTTCAATAATGGTTTACTTGAAAAACACTAAAATTACAACCTTTTAAATAAATGAAGTGTGCCTAATTAATTCCAATCCCCAGTCACTTTTTCATCGGTGACTAATCAGCTTGTCACATTCGACCAACGCAACCATCTTGCTCCCTTCCCTTTATTTTTTTTTATTTTTTCTTCTTCTTTCTTGATCTCTCTCTTTCTTTCGTAGTGATAGAGAGGGTAGGATTGGTTCACAATGGGGATGGGATCGAGAAGTGCAACTTGAGTGAGGGTAGAGAGCATTGTTGGGACAGAGAGGCTCGCCAAAAATGGAAATGAGGGTCACCAACAATAGTTGCAGTGGTGGTGGTTATGAAATTTTGTAAAAAAATTTATGAAAAACATACCATATACACCTTTTGTAATATGTGTTTTTGCTCCTCTCTTTTTTGGTAACAAAACTTGAATTGCACACTAAGTGAATATTCAGGTGGTCCAACTTGGATTACGACCCCACTAACCTAAATTAAGTATGTGAAAAGTTTTTTTTTTTTTACACTGTTTATTCATAATTTGATGTTTGTAATACCATTCAATAATTTTATTTCAAATCATCAATGTAATTAATATTTTTAATAGAATATCGAATATGTGAAGGTACTTATTCACTTTTTAGAGATAAATATTTGAATACTATGAAACAAAACACAATTAATTATTTTAAAATATTTAATAAAACACAATTATTATTATTTTTAAAAAAAAAAGTACTAATGCTTTTGAATACAATTCAATTAAACAAGTCATTTTTTTGTGTGTATTATGTTAAAAGTACTAATTTGGTTCGCAATTTGAAATAAAATGAATTAAGGTCAATTACACTTATCGTTTTTGAGATTTGATAAAAATACAATTAATCTTATACTTTTAACATGAGTACATTGACTCTTTTTTAATAAGACTAAAGTGATTGAAATTAATGCATTAAAATTAAATAAAGATAAATATATTTTATAATTGACAAAAGATGATAAAATTATATTTTCACTCATACAACTAATAAATTATTAATAAAAAAAGATTTGAATTAAAATATAAAAATCAATCATTTGGTTGGTTTCAATTTTTTGGAAATTGAGTTTTTTACTTTTCGTTTTTTTTTTTTTTTTTGTTTTTAGTTAATATTTTTAAAATTTTAAGGAATTTTTTTACTTTTTTAAATGCACTTTACTTTGATGTATCTAAAAAGTAAAATATTTGTAAAAAAAAATAAAAAATAAAAATCAATAAATATACAAAAATACAAAAAATATATTGAATTCTTATATATATATATATATTTATATTTTTGGTATTTAGCAAATTTTGTAAAGAAATTTTTCACAAATTTATACCTTTTAAGTGTATTTATGTTAGATGTATCTAAAATTTTTTTAAAAATTGCTTAGAATATTAAAAAAAATCAATAAAAATAAAAATAAAAAATTAATTTTTTAAAAGTGAATCCTAAAGATCCAAACCAAACAAGCAAATGGTATTATGCTAAATGTGTGAATGCGACTAACTGGGGCTGGGCTTCCCTTCGATCCGTGTTCGGACCGAAGGATACTGTTGAGCCCATGGGGCTCACCACGAGTCCTGTTTTGATAATCTAAACCGTTCAATATATATAACTCGTCAAGTACTATATGCCTGTAAAAAACCACTTTAATCGATATCGATAGCTATCTCATCGGATCAGATTTCTTTCAACCATTTATCTTTTCACAATTTTTTTTTTTATACAAAACTATTTGATCACATAACAGTTGATATCCGATCATCGTGATTGTTTGTAGGCATATAGTACTCGATGAGTTCTATACATTAAACAGCTCAAATTATCTACACAGGACCTGTAATAAGTCCCCACAGGCAGGACCGACCTTGAGATTTAGGGAGTTTAAGGCAAATTTCATAAATGGGACCCTCTTACATTGAAGGAAAAAAAAAAAATCATAGATAAAACTAGGGATTTTTGGTGAAACTCTCCTTTTGGACATTTTTATTAGAGTAAAGCATAACCTAATCAATTTTCTTTCAAAAAGCCCCCGAGCAGGAAATGCCTACCTTAATAAGGACATTTTATAACTTTTATTTTTTTTATGACAATATTGCCCTTCTATATATATGTATCATGTATTTGAAATCTGAGCTGTATACGATCTGCTACAATTTGTGAAATCAGGAACAAAATCAATGAAGACGATCTCCAAATCTGAAGATCTCGCAGCCTAAGATCTCTCCCTTGGTCAACAATAGACGATCTCGCCGATCTCTCTTTTGGTCAACAATAGATGATCTCGCCGTCAACAATCAACACTCTCAATTAAACGAGAGTTTCATTGAGATTTGTGAGTGTTGATCGAGTTTTAGAAGTTTTTCCTCTCAATTAGGTATGTTGATTTGTTGATTTTTTTTTTTTTATTTTTTATTTTTTGTTGTGTTTGATCTAATTTTGTTTGACAAAATCAGAGCAAAATTTTACTCTGGTTCTATTGCTCTGCTTTTTGTTTGAGAGAATAAGTTTACTCTGGTTCTATTGCTCTGTTTTTTTGTTTGAGAGAATTAGAGTAAAATTTTACTCCAATGTTAGAATGACAGTAAAATTTTACTGTCAAGAGGTGGTTATTGCCAAACACTTCAACCGCTACAAAATTTTACTATGCCTCCGCTGACGTTGATCATGTTTGTTGCAACTTTTGCTTAGGTAAAAATAGCTTAGATAAGCTAAAATTTTGATTATTTAGAAGATAGAGGAGATATGTTCTTTTAGCTTATGCGTTTTAGTTATCAATTTTTAACTAGCAAAAAATTGCACCAAACAAGTTCATTGTCTGCAAAGAATACCATTTCTATGTGTTTGTGTAGGTTTATATATATGTATATCTATACACAAGTTATTAATAATTCATGATCACGGTTTGTGTTGGAATTGGGTGGACATGAACTATTTTTAGACCTATAGAACTTCATAAAGACTCTGCCATTAGTCCCAAAAAAGTCATATTCTAAGATGTTCAAAGAAGCCAAACTGGAATGTCTAAAAATGATTTGTATTAGAAAAGCTTTGATAGAGATGAGCATATGAGAAATATGTATTAGATCAAAATAATCTTGACTTTTGGACTTGTAGTGACAGTAAAATTTTACTTTGATAGTGACAGTAAAATTTTACTTTGATTAACAGTAAATTTTTATTCTTAATTAATTGCAGATTTGTAAAATGGTTCCACTTCTTATGTTGTTATGCAAGTATGGTGATCGTACCATTGTGTTCAAGGTTGTGTCAAACTGTACGTTGAAGGATTTAACTGATTTCGTAAGTTGTAAATTGAAGAAGTTTGACAGTAGCGGTTGCATACTACTATCGTACTGTTTACCTAGACATTCGCAATGCATGATTGATGATGATTCTGATTTTCAAAATATGTTGTCACTTGTTTATCCTCTTGGTGTTGACCGGGTTGATGTGATTATTACTGAAATGGGCACTTCAAATGAAAAACATGGAGTTGGAAAATCAAGGGACACTAGTGGATCCAACATTACTGATGATGAAATGGATTTACTCCCTATGTTTTGTCAACATAAAGAAAGGACTTTGTTGTCTTGTGGATGGGTGAATGGAATTACTCATGTAGGTCAAAGATTTATTGGAGGTGCAAAGGATTTCCGGACTGCATTATGTAAATATGCCATTGAGATAAGATTTGAGTTTGTGTATGTGAAGAATGAGAAGTGTCGGGTCACTGCTGTGTGTTCAATGAGGGAGTCCAAAGCTTGTTTATGGCGAGTACATACATCTCTAGAAAGTGTTAATAATTTTTTCTACATTAGGACTTTACATGATGAGCATACTTGTGGAGCCGCAGCTCGTACTTCTAAAAACTCAAGGATGAGTTCAAATTTGGTTGCAAGTTTGATTGTTAATGAAGTTCATGGGAATCCCCAAACTTGTCCAATTGATGTTGTACGTTAATTTACAGATCAATATGGGCTCACCATTATGTACAATCATGCTTGGTTGGGAGTTGAGAAAGCTAGGACTACTACTTTTAGGGATTTCTCTATGTCTTATGATGAGATTCGATGGTATATGGATATTGTGATGAGCACAAATCCTAGTAGCTATTTGCATCTTGACTATAACCATCAAAGTGGACGATTCAAGAGGTTTTTTGTTGCATTTAATGCTTCTATTCAAGGGTTTAGGCATTGTCATCCTCTATTGTTTATTAAGGGAACTTTTCTGAAGGGGAAATATAAGGGCACCTTGTTAACAGCTATAACGAAGGATGGGGATCAAGGTAGATATTACTATAGTTTATTCAAAAGTAATAAGTTATTGATTCTCAGAGTAACATGTTATTGTTATTTAGAGTAAAAATCTACTATATTTGTCCTCTTCGTTTAATATATTTACGAATTGTAAAATGTTATTTTTTAGGTTTTTCCCCTCTTACAATGGCGATTGTCGATACGGAGACTACAGACAATTGGGAATGGTTTTTTATGCATTTGTTGAATATATTGTTGGATAAATGACCAATTACCTTCATATTTGATCGGAACGCTGGACTTTTAGAGGCTTTACCTAAGGTTTTACCTACTGCTTACCACTATTTTTGTCTCCAACACTTGCAGACCAATTTGAGGGATAGGTTCTTTGGTCCAAGTTTCAGCAATACTTTCAGGAGTAGAATAGTTTTTTTGTTTTCTTCATGTGCTTATGCTCCGACAGTGAGATTTTTTAATCAGTGTTTGAAAGAATTACAAGATGAGGGAAAAAGGATCGTTTATAGGTTTCTATCCAATTTGCCCTATGACAAGTGGACTAATGCATATTTTAAAGGACAAAATATGGTGAAATGCACTCGAATGTAGCAGAGTCTTTCAATTCATGGATCCGTCAAGCTTGTCATTTGCCCACTACGAAGATGATTGATTCAATTAGGTTGAAGATCATGGATTTGATGTCGAGAAGGAGAGAACAATCTAAGAAATGAAATACTTTTCTTTGTCCGGAGATGGATTCAACATTAGTAAATGCTCTTAAAAGTGGAAGAGCTTGGTTGGTTAGTCGTTCAAGTGATCATGTTTTTGAGGTTCAATCTCGGCCATCGGTTAGCGTTGACCTCTTGAATAGAACTTGCTCATGTTATCAATGGCAATTGAATGGATTTCTTTGTACTCACGCGGTGACCGCTATCCAAAAGAGCGGAGGTGATTTGTATGCACATGTAAAACCATTTTATTACACTAGCAAGTTCAAAGCTTGCTATGCTGAGTCTGTTTATCCAATACCCACTGTTGAGAAACCTCTTGTAAGAAGCTACCTGGTAGGCCAAGGAAGAATAGGATTCCATCTAGGGGTGAAAAGATAAGACGAGTACAGTGTAGTAGATGCGAGAAGTACGGTCATAATAGGAAGACTTGCAAAGAGACATTGTGTCACGACCCAAACCCGCCCCTATGGGTTTAGGATCGTAACCGGCTAGTAATTTGTGATTACCAAAGGCCTGCTTAACAATAGAGACAATAGTACAGAGTAAGGGGCTGGCAGAAGCCAAACAGTAAATAAAAGACGTCCAATGAGTTGTGACGATCTGAATGAAAAAAGACATTTATGAACAAGCCACGTTCAAACCAAAACATATTACATAACAGATACACATCACACCCAGGTTAAGGACCAAATCCCTAAATCATAACTGTACAGTCGAAGTCTTCTTTGCTGAACAAGCCTTAAATATGGCCTAGGGATGCCTAGGATGAAATGAGGATGCAAAGATGTACTTTAAAACACTTTTCAAAATTTGCTGCAAACAGGGGTCTCGCTCGAGCGTGGCTTCCTTCACTAGAGCCAGCTTACCAAAATATAGGGGTCGCTCGAGCATAAACTCCTTCACTCGAGCGGTCTGTAAAAATGCAAAAAGTACTGGTTGCTGAAATTCTCCGCTCGATGCTCACTCGAGTGTAAGACACAATCCTTCGCTCGAGCGCAGGTCTCGTCGCTCGAGCGTGCGTCTGCGTCCACAAAAACCTGAGAGCTTGCAATCTACACTCGAGCCAGCATTTCGCCGCTCGAGCGGAATTCAGAAAACAAAGGTGCTCGTTCGAGTGTAGAATCCTTCGCTCAAGCGAGGAAACCAAATTATGGGTTTTCCAAATTTGCCTCCAAAGCTCAAACCAAGCATTCAACACCTCAAAACTCAATCTTTTGGGCCAATTTTCTAGAAAACACTTGGAAACTCATAATACAACATTTTTTGAAGATTATTTTTCAAAATCAAAGCCCAAAGGTAAGCCAATTAAGCACCAATTTCAAAGAAACTTGAAGAACAATACAAGAACTTAACATGCATGAGTTCCCATGAACTCTAATGTTCCAAAACATGACCAAATGCAAAATTGAGCTCTAAAACATGGTGAATTCTTAGACCACAACAAAAATATGAACATGTATGTAAGAAATTCTCATGAGAGCAACCTTAAAATTCAAGAACATGTACATGCATGCATGAATTAGCTTCACTCTCTTCAATTCTAACTCAACTAACCATGAATTCTGTAACGTCGTCAAAATAAACCCATATATCATACAATCTTGACATGATTAGACATAAAAGAATAAAGTATAATTTCATTCATCAGAGTTTTCATTACAAAAGTATTACATGTTGACATCAAAAGTAAATGCCCCACTGGCTTACAACTTTCCAAGTCAACACTTGGTTACAAGAAGGAGAGTACTAACTCTACACAAGATAAGCCCTTGGCTTGATATACATGTAATACAACAAAAACAACAAAAAGGAAGTCCAACAGCCTCAAGCCTCCTAAGCTACGTCCTTGGAGGTGGCATAACACCTGTACTTGAAAATGATGTCCCATATAAGGTGAGCCAACGCCCAGTAGAGATATGCTAAACATAATATGAGCAAAAACTAAAACATTAGCATTCGATAAATGTTTAATTCATATACGCCAACTTATAACACATTTCAATTCCATGACCACTATGTCCATGTTTCATTTCATTTTCCATTACTTATTCAATTCTCAATTCATAACCGTGGCTCAGAACCTGGCCAAACAATTTGGGTGAGATTACATCTCATATCAACAATACTTCTATATATCACAATAGATACACATATTGCTGTATCAATATTACATAAAACACTTCCATACTTCACAATAGATACACATATTTGCTGTATCAATACTTTAATAGATATACATATTTGCTGTATTAATGGAGTCCATCCCCTATATCCTTCCAAATAATATCCGGTTTAAGAGTCTATCCCCTATCTCCTCCCACATAACACAATGTATATAAGAATCTATCATATACATGTTCAATCAATACACAAATTTGAAGCATTATTCCATTCATCATATTCAATGACATTCAACCGATTAGTTTTAATTCGCCTAATCATTATACAATGTCTACAACAATCAAGACTATGCTCCACCGATAGCCCAAAGCAATTATTTCTAAACAGACAATAATTATATCAACAGATAATTTATCAACATTTTCAAAGGTGAGTGATTAATGAATCCAACTCCACCATTCTACCTCATAATGAGCCAATTTCATTATTTCCACTCAATTTTATATTTCCATAATAAATGTCATTAATTACACTAAGGACCCAAATATACCCAAAGATGGCATTTTCCCCATTTCCTCAACATTGACCCAAAAGTCCAAAATATTATCAACAACATCAATAACCTCATTTTTAGACCCAAAAACACACATGTTTGAATCAAAAGAACAAAACCCCTCTTTCCAATATAATACATCTCAAACCCTAACTTTCCAAACAACCATTTATACAAAAAGCTCAACATCTATGTTAAAGCTTATAAAAATGAGTAGTTATCCCTATCTCAAATTCGAAGCTCAAAGGAAGAAGATGAAGAAATTCGAAATGCTCTAAACCCCAAGATTTTTGGATTGATAGGAAGCCCAAGACAAGCTCCACACTTTTAACAAAGGCCCAAGGGTAGAAGATCACTCCTACTAGATCAAACCCTAGAGAGAAGTTGGAGTTTTAGAGTGAGGTGCTCTCCAATGGAGGTTTTGAAAAGTAAGATAGAGAAAGAAAGTGTAAAAAGTGATTTAAAATCACCCAGTTGCCATTTGATATATGACTAGTTCGCTCGAGCAGAGAATAGGACGCTCGAGCGTCAAGCACAAAAACTGGACCCGCTCGAGCGCAAGAATACCCGCTCGAGCGCAAAGGGAAGCCCGCTCGAGCATAGATTACCCCCTTCCAGTATTTTTATAGACATTGAACACTCGCTCGAGTGCAAAAAGGGCCGCTCGAGCGCCACCCGCTCGAGTGTAAGGAACTCCGCTCAAGCGCGAAAAACAAACTTGCAGTACTTTTGCAGAGGCACAAAATGTTGGAAGTGTGCAAACTCCGCTCGAGCGCGAAGGGATCCGCTCGAGCGGACCACCAAAAAACTGGGCAACAATAAATGGAACCAAGGCTCAACCAACCTGTTCGAAACACGCCCAACACATCCTAAAACCCAAACACAAGAAATTAAAGGATGACAACAAGACATATACAACAACCAACTCCACGGAACCTAAGTCCGGATACAACAATCAAAGGAGGAAGAACCAGGATCGCTATAAATTCACCTATTTCATTAATATACAAGCTCTAGATGGCTCAAAAACAAAATTAAAGGGTTGAGCTCTTACCTAGGCTCTTCAATTAAGCAACACTTAAGCAAGGTCCTTGAGCAAATAAACAATTCTTCAAAATTCCCTTTGATTCTTCTAAATCCAAGCCAAATTTGTAGATGAAATCAATCTCCCTCAACTCTCTCTCTCTCTCTCTCTCTCTCTCTCTCTCTCTCTCTCTCACGTTTTTGGTCTAGGAGGTGAATGAAGAGTGGTGCATCACAAATGAAATTAACTAATAGCCTAAAAATACCCACTAATGGCAATTGTGTAATAAATTCAACTAATGTAATTTAACATTATTTAATCTAATTAAACCTACTATAAAATCACATAAATTCTGATTAGCATACAACACTAATCAATTTTTGAATCGGGCGCCGATAAGGCTTTGGGGTACTTACCAATTAGTCCTATTAACTAGACTTATTTACCTACAGGTCTTAACTAATAAATTTAACACTATAAAAATAAGAGAGTGATAAATTTATCACTAAAAATTTATTCATAAAAACAAAGAAACTGATAAATTTATCTCTATAAATTTATTCATAAAAATAAAAGACTGATAAATTTATCTTTATCACTTAATAAATTTATCAAATAGGACTTAATGGGTAATAAGTCTCCAAAGTAGGACCTATTGGGTAATAAGTCTCCAAAATAGGACCTATTGGTAGTTTACCCTAAGGCTTTCAATTTGCAATTCGAAATTAAAACGTGAACAGATCATTCTACGGTAAATGGATAGAAATGCATTCTAAACAACACACTTACACAATTAATTAAGGATTTCAACTTAATCAATTTCTTATCATGCTTAATCAAAGATTAGCACTAATTAGAGGTGAGGGTCGTCACACATTGCCAAAAAAGACATTATTGATTTTGTAATAGAAGTATGAAAATAATGCAGTTCTTCTGCAATAAATAGTCCATAGCAATAATAGTATAGTCTTTTAGACTAGATTTGTAAGGAGACATTGTAATAAAAGACATTTTTACTATGTTTTTGAATGGTTATCTGTTCAAGTTTCTAATTTGCTTTGTGGTTGAGTTTGACATTTTAATATATTTTTTTAATGTGGGTGAATAAGTTTCATGTAAATGAACTTATAATGGAGTTTGTTCAGTGTGTGTGAAGGTTTGAAATGGTTGTGCTCAGCCTGTGCTTTCAAAGTAAAATTTTTCGATATTTCAGAGTAAACTTTTACTTTATTGCAGAGTAAAATTTAACTTTTTCCAGAGTAAAACATTGCTGTAGACACCCCATTTTTGACCGTCCTCAAGACTTGGACGTCACCGTTGGAACACTCGGTGATTATCCATGTTTGTGTTCGTTTGGAGTTCCCGGAGATCTCGGCTGCGCGCGCCTTGCCTCAGGACCTCCGAACTCGACCGTTTGTGTTTGGTTTTGCACCAAACACTTGTGTTTTGCCTTGGAAGGGCAGGGAATGCTTTGTGAGGCATCCCCACACACCACCGGCTGGGGCTAGAGGCCACCGGCTGGCTAGAGTTGTCATCGGCACTTTATTGTGCGGTCGGCACTCTTTGTGCGGTCGGCACTAAATTTTGTCAAATGACATTTTATGCGGCGGACCTTGTGCACTTGCTTTACGAGATATTTTTAGGGCAGTGTGTGCATTGTCTTCCCTCCATACACGTGTATGGAGGGATGAGCTTGCTTAGTGGCTAAGCTTGTAAGCTTTTGGCCTATAAGAGGGAAAGCTCTTCCCTTTGCTCAAGGGTTGGCTTCTTGAGAGACTTAACCATTGTTAGAGAGAGCCAAGGTCTGGTTTTAGGTTAGAATAGTTGTATCTATCCTATCTCTCTCTTTCCTTGCTTGTTTAGTACACTAGGTGCTTTAGTTCACACTATTGCACTAAAACACCTAGTGTTCCACCTTCTCCTTGCAACTGAGGTTCCAAAGGTTGGTTCTTGGAGTTCTTGACTGATTTTGAGCTCAAGGAAGCATCAACCACAACCTTTGTGAAGAGGTCTACAAGGGTAAGAACTTAACTCCCTTTTTACCCCTTTTGCACCTTCTTTTTACCTAGCTTAGGACTGTTTTTGTGCTTAGCATATAACACAAAAAGTTCTGATTTTGAACCCTCTTTATTGTATATTAGAGTGTTTTGTGGTTTGGGGAGGTTTGACCCCCTTTAGACCTTGAAAAGGCCCCATTTTGTGCTATTTTGGAGAAATCCGAGATTTTGGTGATAGGATCTCTTCACCACTGCAATCTTGAGGATTTCGGTGGTGAAGAGCATGCCTTGAAGCCTCAAAAAGGGGAGGGCCACCCCCTCTCCTTGATGTCCTTGAAAAGGGCATGTTTTGGTCTCTTAAGTGAGTCTATGTTTGAGTGTGTGTTGAGCATGTTTGACTTATTTTTCATGCTTATATTGTAATATTATAACATGATTTAAAGTTGGTTTTAGCACTCCTTGCATGTTTTGCATGGTTGCTTTGTAATGCCTTATTTTGCCTTAGCTTGCTCTAGGTTTGTATGCCTTCTTTCTAGCATGTTTTAGGCCTAGATCCATGAAGCTTGTATGCTTATTTTGACATGTTTTAGCTCTGTCCATAGTCGTTTTGGTCGATCATGACTTGCATCTTATAGCTCCTTTGCATTTGGCTTGTTGGCCTTGAGAGTATGAGTGTATAACATGCCATGCTTACTTCATTTTTGATAGTTTGGAACCATCTAGCATGTTATTTCAGACTTTTTGGTGTGCTTGTATGCATGCTTTAGTTGCTTCTTTAATGCTTTAAAAGCATGTGTTGAATGCTCCATGTTTTGGTCATGTTGCATGCCTTTGTACTTGAGCCTCTTAGATGCCATCTAGGTGCTCCTTAGGCTTTATTTAGGTCTGCTTGTGACCTGTTTTGAGTCCCCTTAGCCTTGTGAGGCTTGGTGGACTTGGCCTTGGTTTAAGCCTTCATGACTTGTTTCAAGACTTGGGCCATTTGTTGTATATTTGGCTTGCTTCATTGCATGTTTTGGCATCATGTTCAATATGGATTTCAGAGCTTTTAGTGCATACTAGTTGCCCATGTTTGGCCTCTTCAAGTGTGCATGAGAGTTGCTTTTGTATGCCTAAGTCTTGAGCCTTAACACTTGCATGTGTGTGTGTGCATTTGGTCTCATTTTCTAGGCACTTTGGCCACTGTTTTGAGTCTTGTTAGAGCTGTCCAATTCATGTGTAAGTCCATCTCATTGCTTAGTTTGCATACTTGCCTTGTATGCCTACTTGCATGCTTATATAAGTGTCTCGCATTGTCCATATGGCATAGTAGATAACATGCTTAGGGCCTTGTTGCATTGGCATGCATGTTGAGCCTCTTGAAATGAAGTATGATGGAGGTTTGGCACCTTTATTTGCTTGTTCGCATTGCATGCATTTGACATTGAAGTTGCATTTTTGGTCCTTTGGGCCATCACGCATAGAAATGCGCGATTGGTGGTCCGAGGATCGAGGCACATGCCCCATTGAACCATCAACATAATGTGGGATGTGTTTGCTGCATACATGCTTTGAATTGCCATGCCATACTCGCTTGTCCTCTCTTTCATTGTCAAATTGCGTGTTCTGCGGACAATTTTTGGCCGACCAAACCTTCATTAAGTGCCGACCGCAAAGAACCGGCCGATAGCATAATTTGTGGCGGTGGTCATTTCCCTTGGCGGTGGACATTCCCTTTAGCCGATGGTGTTCCACAAAGACTCAGAGAAGCATTCACAGGACTTTGGCAATTTTCGAGGTATGGCGGTATAAGCGAGAAACAGTGCTATGGCAAGCGAGTTCCGGAAGCATGCATGCGCATCCGGCCCTCATCCCGAGGCATTTTATTGTTTTAATTAGATTAATTAATCTGTTTTATTAATTTAGTCAATCTGTAATAATTAATTAGCTAGGGTAGTTAATTATTTATTCGGTCTGTATTATTATTCGGTCCCTCCGAGTGAGGGCGCAATTGTAATAAGTGTGGGTGAGTGGGTGCATGTCTTCCAACCCCCATTTCTTTCTACCCTTTTATTTACCTGCTTATGATGGTAGATTAGGGCACATCTAAATTAGCATACCTTATGCAATGCATGCGTGCATTCATGCATTTGTTTACATACATCGGGCTCGGTACATCATACAAACTGCATCGTACTTTCAATTCCAAATTGAATACGTGATAGTTGTTGCATTTCATGTGCCATGCTTAGGATAGCCGAGCCTGTCTAGATTACATTCCGTATGCGATGCATTAGTCACTTAACATAAACTAGGTCATGCATGTTTTGCTAACTGGTTTCTTGTTTTGGCACGGAGTACGATGTAAGTTTTATGCTTTAGCATGTCGCATGCGTGTGAATGTTAACATGACAGTATGCCTGCCATGCGGCTAAGTGCTTATGTGATAAACTGCTTGAATGCCTGTGGGTGGAGGTTGGATTACTTGAGTTGGGAATACTCATTGAAATCCGTGTTTTAGCCTACTCGCGAGTAACAATTTCAAACTGTTTTCCAAACAAGACGGATATGCAATGCTTTTTTCCAAATTGGGCGATCTAGTCTATACTTGTTTGCTGTGCGCACAACATAGTAATTCTAGGCTAATAACCGGAATAAGAACGCATAAAGTTTTCAAAAACGGATATCATGGTTAGTAGAGGCCGGTCTTCGGACCGGGCGAAAGGGGGTGCTCATAGCTGACCTTCCCCGATCGTACCCAAGCTCCCGAGCCAAGACCACTTTGGTGATGAAGGACATGTGGCCTTCGGCACCGAGTCAGGGTTTCCTAAATTTCCCATTTTAAAATATTTAGGTGGCGACTCTGTAATCTGGCAAAGCAGTCCATGTTTGGCACTACTTTTCAAAAATCTGTTTTCTCAAACGATTTGCCGGATTTGGACTCTTTGGTTCAGATTTAGAACGCGACACAAAGGAGTCCGAGCTGTAGCAAGGCCCCCAGCGGACGTACTCTGATTCGCGACTCCATTGAGATTTTAGAGAGCTTGACTCGAACTTCGTGATATCTGTTTTGACTACACTTATGTGTTTCTTTGCATTGCATGTGCATTAGTGCGGCTAGGACACCGTGTTGGCCATCTGCTATTCTGGCGGTTTCTTGGAGGCTTGTCTTGTCAAGGCATGTCCATAAGGTGACCGTTCTTGAGCTCTGCCGATATGGAACACAAACCCCGGTTTCTGGGGCACCCTTTTCGACCATTCGACCTAGTGCATATTCGGATCCATAGTGACCATTCCAAATTAGGACCGGGTTGCTTACCCGTTTATAGGTTGTTTGAAGCATTGCGTGCATAGTGAAACCCTAGCTCGACAAAATAGGACAGAAACCCTACCCCAACATAGGGGTGTATTGGCTCTCACTTACTTGCTATGTGCTTTTAGAATGTATCTCTGGGTAATGCATATACCGGTTTGAGTGCAGGCATCGACTGCGGGCACCGATATCGATATTTTGAGAATCGATTATATCTGCGGTATCGATTGAGACTTGGGGATGACTTGAGGAACAGTGTTGATAGTAAATCTGATTGTTCGACTACACCCGTGTTTGATCTGTTTGGGGCTGAAATACTGCTTGTTTTCCGTTTCAGTTCAGAGATTCAAAAAGTTAAGTCAGAACAGCTAGTGTCTTCTCCTCGCTGAGGCAGGACCGAACATGATGCAGAACTCAGAAGAAATTGTGGTCATGACGGCCGCGCTGAGTCAAGGAACCACCCCACAAGATGAGGCTACTGTTGACATGCCGCACCCGCCTAGGTCGCCCGCTGCACACCCAATCTGGACCCCTCAGTTCTATCAGGCTCGCGAGCCCACTACATTCGAGTTAATGGGGATGATAGGCGATCTCCAGAGGTCCGTGGCAGATCTCGCTTACGGAATGTCAACCTCGCCACCGGTTGCACCGTATGCTGGAAATTTCGAACCCCAGGAGCCCCCGATACTGGGGCGGATTGTGATCGAGCTCAATCAGTCGGAGATGACCTCCACCCACAACAGTGATGTACCAGTACCAACCCAAACCTCTCATCAGGCTGAAGCCAGAGGCAAAGACAAAGTGAAGGTAGATGTCGACCCCGTGGAACAACTGCCGTGGGCGGTCCAGGCTTTGAAAGCCGGGGGAATGAGCAAACAACAGGTATCCGCGATTGTAACCAAAATTGTGGATGATGTTTTCCCCACTCTATCCGAGGGTAGTCCAAGCCGGTCAGAAAATCGGGACAAGCCCCGCCATGCCAGAATAGCTCCTCTTACTCCCAATCCTGCACCAGGAAAAGATCAGAAATCCAAGCCCGCGCCTGCCGATCCGTTCGCCAGTGCGTCAAGCAAGAACGTTCAGAATTCCAAATACTGACCAGGGGCATATAGGGCCTTTCATGCTCTCTACATGCCCTTTGTCTGGCGCTTCTCATTTTGGCCAAGAAGGGACATCTTACGCCTTTGGAGCGCGGCCCTACCAAGGAACCTTCCAAAGAGCCATGATGCCACTTTCGATCTTGTCGTACCATCAACGGTCTGGCCATGCTCTGACAATTGTTTCCGCCTCCGGTCATGAGGTCTGAGTTTGATTGATAACAAGGTCATCCTCCGCCTACCTCGGCCGTCGGTCCTCTGAGTTCTTGGATTGTGAGGACACGAATCTGAGGACACCGATACTGCTAGTATGTAATTGGGATTCAACTGCCTGCGGGCAATATCTGGTACATTTTTGGATATGGCGTTTGGCACGCATTTTTGAGCACCTGCCGACGCTATTTTTGTAAATCCTAACTGGGGTGTCGAGTCACTCTTTTGTTTTGTCTTGAGTCTGTCTCATTGTTTTGAGTCAGTCCTTTTGTTTAAGGGTCTGTCTAATTGTAATGAGTCAGTCCCTCTTGTGCATAAGAATACTAGGCGACTTCGGGGTTGTTACCTCAAGCACTGTTTTGTAATTATTTCACTGCTTTCTTTTTGGGTCTCCCTCTTTGTGGAGCGGCTTACACGGGAAAATCTGATGAAACAGCCATGGCTACCGTGTTTCCATGTTTATTGATGGCATTGGGCTCGTTGTGCCAGAGGATTCGAATGGGGTGACAGTGTATTCCACCTGCTCTTTTGTGCCTTAAAAAATCATTGCAATGACCTAAGCTTTCCAAAACCCTTTTGAACGCTGCGGTAAAAACAAAGATGGAGGAATTTCTCGGGATTTACAAAACTTTGATTATTTGAGAGAAAGAGAGACATGCTAAGCCCTTAATGAATGAAATCATGCCTGTCGGCGTGAGTACTGAGAAGGACCCTAGCTTTGATCCAGATTGGTTCCACACTGTCTTCGGCACGAGCGATTCGACGCCTTCTTGAAAACTTTCAAAAAACAAAGCATTTTGTGCAATCTTGCCAAGACCTGTGTGGAACCGCTCTTGAGATTGTGCAGCCCGGGATCGCTCTCAAGCTTCAATTCATCCGTCACAAACTAGATCCGTTCAAAGTGATCAGTACCATGAAACGCCTGTGTGGCTCATTTTGGGGCAGCCCTCGAGCAAGAGGCATCAAAATTAGATCGAGGAGATCAGATACCACCAAGCAAAGCTCGAGAAGTAACTGTGACGGACCTTTCTGCAAATCAGCACGATGGCCACTCTCCTGGATACGGAGAGGCTTCAATCTCAAAACCATTTGGCATGGGCTTGCTACACTTTTACCTTTTGAGAGGCTCGCTGGGCTGAAAACCCGGAAGGGCGGCCCAGGCAAAAGTTAGAGCAAAGAGAAAAAAAATATACAAAAGAGAAAAGAAAAATGCAAAAAAATATATATCAAAAGAAATGCAAAAGAAAAGAAAAAGAATGAAAACGAAAAACATAGCTCGCAAGGTCGAAAACCCGCATTGGGCATCTTGGCAAAAATTAGAGCCTAAAAATAGCGAAGGTTAAAATACCCGAGAGTACCTTAACCGGAACTACGTAAGGCTTGATTCCCATGTTTGGGATACGTAGGCAACTTCATCTTGAAGTCCAGCCCCCAACGCTTCCATAGCATCTCAGGCCATGTCATGGTTTTGATCACTTTCGCCAACTCCGAATCCAATGTCTTGATTGCAGTAACCCGGAGCCGCGTGATCAACTTCCTCTTAAAGCCAAACCACCAACACCTTCCAGGTGACTGTGTCCACATATTGGTTCAAGCCGTCTGCGACTCCCCCGTGTCCGGGGATCCGACCGTCGTCAACAAAGACTGGCTTACAACATGTCGCGGCATCATCCAAGCAAGGGGCAACTTTCCGTTGCCCTCCATTGCCATAAATTGCCCTGAGCTACCGTTCAAACCAGGGGCAACTTTCCGTTGCCTTCCCTCCCCTTTTAAGCCAGGGGCAATTTTCCATTACCTCCAATCCGAGGTTGCGCATCTCGAGGGTAAGTTCTACGCTCGTTGAGCATTGATTGTCTACAAAAACGGTTTTTGAAAAGTTTTACCGAGGTTGACTTATTTTCTCGAAAACTGTTTCGCTTTCAAAATTGGACCATGTTTGGACCCAACAAGAAGAAACTCTTGATGCTCCTGACTGACTCGCATGATTTTCAAATCAAAAATCGAATGAGTGTGTTAATCTAACTCTCATTTTGGTCAAAACTGTTTTAGGAAGAAAACAAAAAATGGTCAAAATGACGAACTAGGGGCACGATTGAGTCGGGTCCTCTGTCTTCCCCCCGTTAATCTGATTGTCCGAGAGACACTCTATCCGCCAGAAGGAATAGCCGCGAGCTAACAGCGTTCGATGTGAATCCGCAACTTCCTATTCATCTGTCATCCACCTCGGGGAGGGATGCAAAATGAGAGAATATAGAATAGAGAGGAGTAAGTTGAGAGAAAAGTGAGAGAAGGGTTTTTTAGAGAAAAACCGAGCCTGAGGGCCGAGCGATGTGAGTATTACAAATCAGAAAGGGTGGGAGGTATACCCGGAAGAACTGGCTCCTCGAAATTTGAGGTCTCTTCTTTTAAACACGTCTGTGTGTCGTGTCTTTTGACTTGCCAGTCTTAATGTTGGCTTTGAGTCTTTTCCGAGTATGTCCTGTTGTGTTAGGTCGTGCGCCTTTTGTTTCTCTGTTCGAGTCTGTCTCGTCGTGTTCTGTGGTAGGCTCGACACCCCGGTTGAAAACCCGTCTTCTTCCAAAAGGTAATCGCTTGTGCTCAGAATGCTTTGTCATTCTCTACATCCGTGCAAAGTAGGGGAAGGAAAGGCAAAATTCGGGACATCCGAATGTGTTTCAACTGCAACCGTATCAGTTTTGTGATCCGTCTTGCCAGATTGGGGCTATTTGTTCAGAGTTCTTTGTGGCGAGAATGAACCGAATTTGGGTTATAGGTTATATCTTGAATCAATCGATGAAGTATAAATTTGTCTATCCAGTTTGAGTAGTGGTTGGTATGAGTTGTTTTGCTGATTAATTGATTGGTTATCCGATTATCGTGGTACAATTGCTCAATTTGCAGACAACAGATCAATATCATTTACATTTAAGGTGTAGAATGACGCAATGCAGTACAAAGTATGAGATATGTAAATATAACACTTTTCAGATAAAAAGTTCATTTTATATCATCTCTTTCAAATCTGACGTTTGAGAAAAGCAAAAACACACTTGTGGCGATACATAGTACTCTATCTACCAAAAAGAGAAAAGTACAAGAAATAAAGAAAAGAAGCAACAAAATCATCATCATCAGCAATAGGTCTCATGCCTAAGGATCTGTCCTCGCCCTCTTCCTGGGCAAAAGCACAAAAGCGTCGTCGAGTAAATCCTTTATCGAGCCCGAGAGCTTGAAGCTATCCGGCCTCCTCATAAATGACTCGATCCGCCTCCGACTCCCCATCTCACAGGCTGGAGCTCGTGAAATTGCTCCCACATGACCACGTCCCCTGCAGTGCGGGGAATATCTGCCATCCCGAGTAGAGGCGGAAGGCCCGGTGGAGCAGTGTCACCTTTGGAGGGATCGGGAAAGGAGGTGAAAATACAAAGAACAAACACATCGAGCGTGAGCGGTTTATCGATGTAGAATATAGTGTATGAGTACAGTGTATGAATGCCGTGAGCAGTTTATCAGTACAGAATGTAGTGTATGAGTACAGTGTGTGAATGCCGTGGCGATTTATCGATCTGAGAATGCGGTGTATGAGTACAATGTATGAAAGCCGTGGCGGTTTATCGATTTTTGTGCGGTGTAGCGATTATGCAAAGCAGTATGATTCGAGGCGTGGTTAGTAGAACATAGCGGCAGTGTAGGCGGCCAAGCGTCGAGAGTTATTGCCGCATCGGCGAGGAGGCATTCAACTCCTGGTCGACGGGTATACTCGGAGGAAGCCTGCAAAAGTATTAAATACATCAGTTTTCTGTGGGATATCTGAAGGAACTGAAATGAAAGGACAATACATAAAGCAGAAATAAAGTAATACATACCGGAGGCAAGTCGGGAATGCCGGCCAACTCGTGACCAGCTGGAGGAGGAGCAAAAGGGATCTGGTAGGTCTCCCCACTCTGCCCCCTATAAGTCAACATAGTAGGTAGGCGGGCGGCCCGTCCCTCGTCCTCTGCACTCCCCTCCTGCCGCGAGCTCGAGCCCTCTGTGATGGCCCCGCTCCTGCTCCTGTCTCTGCCCGGGCCGCTGGCGCCGCAGGTCTCACTGGATCAGCTCGGGAGCCCCCGCTCAGAGGCCGCATCAAGAAGGTCCGAACGTACTCAGAGTAGTCGCCCTCGCCCCAGGCATCTACATCTCTGGCCCGACCAAGGGTGTAGTCCTCCATCTGCTGCACAGAAAACCTCTCGGTGTCCCTCATATGCTCGGGAGGATAGATCGGAACTATCTGATCCAGCAATCCCAGGGTCTGCGGCAAGAAGCGGTCACCAGTACCGGGCGACAGGCCGGACCCTCGGGAGAATCCGTGGCGAGGTCTCGATGGCGGCGTACCGATCTCGTATCACCGTGGGAGTGGAGCCCACGGTACTGCGGTGACTGAAATGAAATCTGATTGATTATCTCGATATAGAAATGTACATTTGAAAGTGAAGCTTAAGCGATTTGTAAGTAAAACATACCTCGGTGGGGTGATGATGTCAAAAAGCAGCGGAAGAAGCTAAAAGTGTCGGGGTCTCCGGACACATCGCCCGTCATGTGGCGAGAAGGGGCGACGAGAGGGTCTCCGTCTCGACAGCTCTAGCACAGGAAAGTAGGCATAGACCCACTCGCAAAGCGGATGTCGAGAACATTTATCGAGCGGGATCTGAGAATAAAGCGAAATATGAGCCGTGTGTTGTGCATTGTGTTGAGCAGGGTGTCTGATGTGAGCGATGTCTGATCGATGCTAAAGATATGTGTGTGCGTGGAGTGCGATATCTGAACAAGCAGGTGTGTGCGATGTCTGAAATCTGAAGAAAAGAAAAGCAGAGAAGAAGACATACCCCCCAGGCTCGCCAATAGCCTCCCAGCAGCTGTCCACTGCCACGAGAGACTGAGCTCATATAACCATAAAGGGTGGCCAAAGCCGCGCCCCCCAGTCATACTGCACAATCCTCTCGACGTCCACCAAAGCGGCAGCGAGAACCTTGTGTTCGCCGGTCGGCAAACAGGTGGTCCCAGCAAAACATGAGAAAGCGTGCATATCTCGGCGGCCTCCGGGTCATCGGGTGCATCCACGGCATGGTCACTTTTCAGCGCACCTCGAACCGGGGAGTAGCGGGCCGAACCTGGGCGAACAAGTGGCGGCGCCTCGCCGAAAATGAACTGGCGGCAATCCACTCGTCCATGTTCGTGTCAAGGATCGGATCACCCCCCCGATGCGGTGAGCATCGAGAAGTCGAAGGGTCATCGTCATGTCCCCGATCGTGATAGATGAAAAGAATCGGTGGTATCCCACCACCTCTCGCCAGAGCGGCAAGAAGAGGTGCAAGCGAAGAGCTGGAGAGTCCCTGCAGAAGGTAAAGCCGGCCCGATCCACAATCATTACTTGCGTCGGGCAGCTCGGCGTACCAATCGCGAGCGGTAACATTCCCATACCCGCGGAGAGTATGGGAGTCTCCCTGTAGTCAAGAAATTGCAAAGCCATATGAAGATATGCAGTCGGTATAAATCTGTGAACTACAAGCGCGTGATGCGTCAGTGTATTTTAGATGCTCCAGTGAAAACTTGGTGCATGTGTGCACGTTTTTTTAAAATTCAAACAAAAACCGAGTGCCGGTGTGCTTACAGTGGACTACAAGCGCGTGATGCGTCAGTGTATTTTAGATGCTCAAGTGAAAACTTGGTGCATGTGTGCACATTTTTCAGATTCAAGCAGATATCGGGTTTCAGTGTACTGCGGTGAACTACGGCCTGTGATGTGTCAGTGTGTTTGTGAGGGTCAGCATACAGATACGGTACATGCGTGCACATTTTTCAGATTCAAGCAGATAACGGGCCACAGTGTGTCTGCAGTGAGCTACCACATGTAATACGTCAGCGTGTTCGAGTGGTTCGATTCAGTGTAAATCTAGCATGTGTGCGGGTTTTCAGATTCAAATAAGCACCGGGTGTCGGCAAATTGGCAATACAGTGTGTGCCGTGTTTGGGTGAGTCAGGCTATTGCAGTGTGTGTGCATGTGCGTCAATCCTAAACAAGTATCAGTAGTAAGTTTGTCTACAATCAACTGCGATGCGATACATCGAACTAAGCGATTAATGGGTTCGATTAGCTGGCGATTGGCAGAAATCCTACATTGCAGAAAATAAAAGACGAGAATGTTACCTCGGCGGCGCCAAAAGACAAGTGGGAGGCCGGCTCGCGCAGCAGAAGCTCCGGATCCAAAGCCCTGTCGAAGCCGCGAAAATGGCGAAGTCCATCGGGTGGTAGCACGTGGATGGCCGGGCGATAGGTCGCCAGATCGAATGGGCGCTCGCTCAGTGGCAGGAGCTCGACCCCGGGATCCATCTCATGATCCGGGGGAGTCCCGACACGTGGAACATCATCAGCCATGGTAGTGGTGGCGAGGAAATAGCCGGAAAAGGAAAACCGGGTCGGAATACGAAAAGTCAACCGAGAAGGTCAACCCCGAGAGGGCCGGAAATGGCCGGGAAGGTCGGAAGATGAGAATACACGGAAATGTAGAGAAAATCGAGGAGAACAAGTCCCGAAAAGGCGAAAATAGCAAAAGGAACACCGAAATGAGATTTCAATCGGTTGAAAATGTCCGAAACGCGAAGAATATCGCGAATCCGACGAGAAAACGGATGTAAAACGCGAAGAAATCGGCAAAAAATCAAAGGAAAAACACTCTAGAGAGAGAGAGGAAGATTTTCGGCGGAGGCAAAGTGAAGAAAATAGGGTTTCAAGCCCTATTTTAAAAGGCCCGTAGTGAAATGGCAAAGCGCCCCGATCGGCATTTTACACGGTCGGCACCTTTGTGCTTGGTCGGCACTATTTTGTGCCGATAGATGAGTTTATGCAGCCGGTGGCAGCCGGTGACCACCCCACCCAGCCGGTGGTGTTCCCAAGGCCCTGTTTAGGAAAGTTGAGGAGTTTTGGATCTTCATAGCTCAAGAAAGTACAATACAATGGATCCCCGATGCTCAACCGCCTCCGCTTTTGACTTGGACCGTCTCTACTGTGCGTGACGCTCAAATTCAAGCGAAGATTGTATCCTTTTGTATCCTTTTGTCGTTTACAGAGATTCAAAAGTTGCCCCGTGTGCGTCACGCGCATCCATCACATTGTCCGGCGCATCGCGTCGCGCCATCTTGCACGTCCCTTGTGACTTGCACCGTTTTGCACTGTCGTGTGGCATGCATGTCATACTCTCTCATCTTGCATCTCATTTTGATTCACGTGAGGTGTACTACTTCACGTGTTTCATTTTGCATTTCATTTTGATCCACGTGAGGTGCACTACTTCACGTGTTTCATTTTGCATTTCATTTTGCTCCACGTGAGGTGTACTACTTCACGTGTTTCATTTTGCATCTCATTTTGATCCACGTGAGGTGTACTACTTCACGTGTTTCATTTTACATTTCATTTTGATCCACGTGAGGTGTACTACCTCGCGTGCTTCATCTTGCATTTCGCATTCCATCGCGCTATTTCGCGCACCTTAGAGTCCCATCCGGGTCCGGCGGGACCTTAAACACGCCCGGTCTGGCGAGACCTTAAACACGTGCGGTCTAGGAGACCTTAAATCCTTCGACGGTGCAAGACCTTTGGCGCATGCATTGTCATGTATCATCATCTCGGCAGCCGCGCATTGCCGCGCATTTTGACACCACGCACCCATCCGGGTCCGGCGGGACCTTAAACACGCCCGGTCTGGCGAGACCTTAAACACGTACGGTCTAGGAGACCTTAAATCCTCGGGAGGTGCAAAACCTTCGGTGCATTAAGGTGCACCTCATTGCGTTTTGCATGCATTCCATGGCGTTGTTTTGCGCATCTTATCGTTGCCCCGCTGGTCTGGCGGGACCTTAAACACGCACGGTCTAGGAGACCTTAAGTCCTCTGAAGGTGCAATTCCTTCGGTGTTTGTCGTGCTTGAACGACTTTCGGTGGTCTGGTAAAGCCACCTGTCTGTGTTTGCGGTGAGTTCCTAGGAGACCAATGGGGATGGTGAAAACTAGAGTTTAAACGGCTTATGCCTAGAACGCAAAGGTTCGGAATTTCCGAGACTAAAGTCTGGTTTAAATACCCAGGGGGTGTACCCTCGACTTGAAATCTGTATGGAAGCCCCATAGGTTGAGGCGGCGTGTTTACGCCTCAATTCTGGATACTGAACCAACCTAGTATATCGCCCCGTTGGTAGAATAGGGAAAACTGCAATCGCAGCCATTGCCTCATAACTGCATTCTCATGCATCATTAATACTATTGCATATGTCATGCATTTCAAAACAAAAACAAACAAAAAAAACACATGCATTTCATGCATCATTAATACTATTGCATATGTCATGCATTTCAATTCAAAAAACAAACAAGAACAAAAAAAAACATGCATTTGTCATGCATATCATTGTAGTATAGTGCATATGTCATGCATTTTTTGTAGATATCCATTTCCATTGCATTATAGTTGCATGCATTCCACTGCATCGTCTTCCATCTATGGCTTGCGCCTTCCCTTGTTGAGCTTGGTCTGGTATGTGCCTATACTTCTCATGTTAAAGCATAGTTCTGCTCGTGTATCGCGCCTACTCCACGTTGGTATGTTGGTTTGAGGTTGCGGCACCCTTTTCTGTGTTAGACATGGCTTGTATGTGTCCATGCCCTTCCTAAGCGAGATACGGTTTGGCCCGCGCGCCATATCCATTTCTATTACATTGTAGTGTAATTGTTGCATCCGGCATTAGGATCATTATTCTCTCCCCAAATAGTCGTTTCCACTTATGTCAATCCACCCAATACTTGTTCTTGTGTGCATCTGCTTTCATGCGCCTTGAGGGCTTCGACACCTTTTCTATGGTAGACGGACTTGTTACTTCCATCAACCTATTTGACATTTGTGTGGTTTCGAACCGTTCCGGTTTGAATCATGATTCAATTGCTTCGCATATAGTTCGCATTAGTTTTAATTACACTACATTTTCATTTGCATTATTCATACATAGTTTTGTATATATTGCATATTATCTGGCATTCATTTTGCATAACATGCATATTGCTAACAATATTGTACCTGTTAAGTTTACTTTCTTTGCAGGCACGATATTGTATGTACGGCTCATTTGAGGCCGGTGCAACCGGACGAGCCGCACAGGTATTGTATCCTCCGCGTGAAACGTTTCGAGAATTTCATAATTCTCTTACATCCTTTCTGCATTGTAGTGTAGATTGGCGCGTGTTAGCTTATAACTGTCGCATGTATGCTTCATTACAGCTTTCTTTGCATGATCATAAGTTATGCTCGGTTTCTTGCATTTTCAGTTGCATTTTGCCCCTGCCTACGGGCGCATATCTTATCCTTGGCATGTGTGCCTGTGCTTGAACTACGCTGGTTTGATTCCTAAAGGGATACGTAGGCAGCTTGCGAGTTCAACCATTTGTGCTTTGTATGTTTGTCCAAGTCTTCGGCCTTGTCAAAAATGGGTCGTCTCTGGGCTTTGACATTCACTCCCGTCATCGTTATGACTTCCGAGTTCTGTCAAAGAGGGGCAATCAGAGACACCCCATTTTGACCGTCCTCAAGACTTGACGCCACCGCTGGAACACTCGGTGATTATCCATGTTTGTGTTCGTTTGGAGTTCGGAGATCTCGGCTTGCGCCTTTGCCTCGGACCTCCGAACTCGACCGCTTGTGTTTGGTTTTGCACCAAACACTTGTGTTTTGCCTTGGAAGGCGGGGAATGCTTTGTGAGGCATCCCCACACACCACCGGGGGCTAGAGGCCACCGGTGGCTAGAGTTGTCATCGGCACTTTATTGTGCGGTCGGCACTTTTTGTGCCGGTCGGCACTAAATTTTGTCAAAATGACATTTTATCTTGCGACAACGTGCACTTGCTTTACGAGATATTTTCGAACAGTGTGTGCAGTAATTGTCTTCCCCTCCATACACGTGTATGGAGGGATGAGCTTGCTTAGTGGCCAAGCTTGTAAGCTTTTGGCCTATAAGAGGGAAAGCTCTTCCCTTTGCTCAAGGGTTGGCTTCTTGAGAGACTTAACCATTGTTAGAGAGAGCCAAGGTCTGGTTTTAGGTTAGAATAGTTGTATCTATCCTATCTCTCTCTTTCCTTGCTTGTTTAGTACACTAGGTGCTTTAGTTCACACTATTGCACTAAAACACCTAGTGTTCCACCTTCTCCTTGCAACTGAGGTTCTAAAGGTTGGTTCTTGGAGTTCTTGACTGATTTTGAGCTCAAGGAAGCATCAACCACAACCTTTGTGAAG
Source organism: Camellia lanceoleosa (assembly GCA_025200525.1). Classification (NCBI taxonomy): domain Eukaryota; kingdom Viridiplantae; phylum Streptophyta; class Magnoliopsida; order Ericales; family Theaceae; genus Camellia; species Camellia lanceoleosa. The sequence goes on along the minus strand of CM045761.1, from coordinate 203,457,885 downwards.
AGGTCTACAAGGGTAAGAACTTAACTCCCTTTTTACCCCTTTTTTGCACCTTCTTTTTACCTAGCTTAGGACTGTTTTTGTGCTTAGCATATAACACAAAAAAGTTCTGATTTTGAACCCTCTTTATTGTATATTAGGAGTGTTTTGTGGTTTGGGGAGGTTTGACCCCCCTTTAGACCTTGAAAAGGCCCCATTTTGTGCTATTTTGGAGAAATCCGAGATTTTGGTGATAGGATCTCTTCACCACTGCAATCTTGAGGGATTTCAGTGGTGAAGAGCATGCCTTGAAGCCTCAAAAAGGGGAGGGCCACCCCCTCTCCTTGATGTCCTTGAAAAGGGCATGTTTTGGTCTCTTAAGTGAGTCTATGTTTGAGTGTGTGTTGAGCATGTTTGACTTATTTTTCATGCTTATATTGTAATATTATAACATGATTTAAAGTTGGTTTTAGCACTCCTTGCATGTTTTGCATGGTTGCTTTGTAATGCCTTATTTTGCCTTAGCTTGCTCTAGGTTTGTATGCCTTCTTTCTAGCATGTTTTAGGCCTAGATCCATGAAGCTTGTATGCTTATTTTGACATGTTTTAGCTCTGTCCATAGTCGTTTTGGTCGATCATGACTTGCATCTTATAGCTCCTTTGCATTTGGCTTGTTGGCCTTGAGAGTATGAGTGTATAACATGCCATGCTTACTTCATTTTTGATAGTTTGGAACCATCTAGCATGTTATTTCAGACTTTTTGGTGTGCTTGTATGCATGCTTTAGTTGCTTCTTTAATGCTTTAAAAACATGTGTTGAATGCTCCATGTTTTGGTCATGTTGCATGCCTTTGTACTTGAGCCTCTTAGATGCCATCTAGGTGCTCCTTAGGCTTTATTTAGGTCTGCTTGTGACCTGTTTTGAGTCCCCTTAGCCTTGTGAGGCTTGGTGGACTTGGCCTTGGTTTAAGCCTTCATGACTTGTTTCAAGACTTGGGCCATTTGTTGTATATTTGGCTTGCTTCATTGCATGTTTTGGCATCATGTTCAATATGGATTTCAGAGCTTTTAGTGCATACTAGTTGCCCATGTTTGGCCTCTTCAAGTGTGCATGAGAGTTGCTTTTGTATGCCTAAGTCTTGAGCCTTAACACTTGCATGTGTGTGTGTGCATTTGGTCTCATTTTCTAGGCACTTTGGCCACTGTTTTGAGTCTTGTTAGAGCTGTCCAATTCATGTGTAAGTCCATCTCATTGCTTAGTTTGCATACTTGCCTTGTATGCCTACTTGCATGCTTATATAAGTGCCTCGCATTGTCCATATGGCATAGTAGATAACATGCTTAGGGCCTTGTTGCATTGGCATGCATGTTGAGCCTCTTGAAATGAAGTATGATGGAGGTTTGGCACCTTTATTTGCTTGTTCGCATTGCATGCATTTGACATTGAAGTTGCATTTTTGGTCCTTTGGGCCATCACGCATAGAAATGCGCGATTGGTGGTCCGGGGATCGAGGCACATGCCCCATTGAACCATCAACATGATGTGGGATGTGTTTGCTGCATACATGCTTTGAATTGCCATGCCATACACTGCTTGTCCTCTGCTACTGTCAAATTGCAGGTTCTGCAGCAATTTTTGGCCGACCGGCACTGTTAAGTGCCGACCGGCAAAGAATGACTGGCCGATAGCATAATTTGTGGCCGGTGGTCATTTCCCTTGGTCGGTGGACATTCCCTTTAGCCGATGGTGTTCCACAGCACTCAGAGAAGCATTCCTGGGACTTTGGCAATTTTCAGAGGAGTATGGCAGTATAAACAGAGGCAACAGTGCTATGGCAACTGGGTTCCGAGCGAGTCCCGGGCATGCACTGCATCCGGCCCTCATCCCGAGGCATTTTATTGTTTTAATTAGATTAATTAATCTGTTTAATTAATTTAGTCAATCTGTAATAATTAATTAGCTAGGGTAGTTAATTATTTATTCGGTCTGTATTATTATTCGGTCCCTCCGAGTGAGGGCGCAATTGTAATAAGTGTGGGTGAGTGGGTGCATGTCTTCCAACCCCCATTTCTTTCTACCCTTTTATTTACCTGCTTATGATGGTAGATTAGGGCACATCTAAATTAGCATACCTTATGCAATGCATGCGTGCATTCATGCATTTGTTTACATACATCGGGCTCGGTACATCATACAAATGCATCGTACTTTCAATTCCAAATTGAATACGTGATAGTTGTTGCATTTCATGTGCCATGCTTAGGATAGCCGAACTGTCTAGATTACATTCCGTATATGCGATGCATTAGTCACTTAACATAAACTAGGTCATGCATGTTTTGCTAACTTTCTTGTTTTGGCACAGTACGATGTAAGTTTTATGCTTTAGCATGTCGCATGCGTGTGAATGTTAACATGACAATATGCCATGCGGCTAAGTGCTTATGTGATAAACCGCTTGAATGCTGTGGGTGGAGGTTGGATTACTTGAGTTGGGAATACTCATTGAAATGTGTTTTAGCCTACTCATGAGTAGCAATTTCAAACTGCTTTTCCAAACAAGGCGGATATGCAATGCTTATTTCCAAATTAGGCGATCTAGTCTATACTTGTTTCTTGTGCACAACATAGTAATTCTAGGCTAATAACCGGAATAAGAACGCATAAAGTTTTCAAAAGGATATCATGGTTAGTAGAGGTCGGTCTTGAATCGGCGAAAGGGGGTGCTCATAGTGACCTTCCCGATCGTATCCAAGCTCGAGCCAAGACCACTTTGGTGATGACGGACATGTGGCCTTCGGCACCGAGTCAGGGTTTCCTAAATTTCCCATTTTAAAATATTTAGGTGGCGACTCTGTAATCTGGCAAAGCAGTCCATGTTTGGCACTACTTTTCAAAAAAATCTGTTTTCTCAAACGATTTGCCAGATTTGGACTCTTTGGTTCAGATTTAGAACCGCGACACAAAGGGAGTCCGAACTGTAGCAAGAGGCCCCCCCGCGGGACGTGCTACAATTGCCTTCATTCACATGAAAGTAAAACTTTACTGCCTTTCAAAGTAAAAATTTACTGTGTTGTTGAGTGGTTGTCTATGGGTGTGATGAGCCTGTGGTTTTATAGTAAAATTTTACTTTATTTCAGAGTAAAATGTTACTTTTAGATTAAAATTTTACCTTATTTCAAAGTAAAATTTTACTTTTATGCAAAGCAACATTTTTCTTTTAGATCCAAAGTCTAACATTTTACTCATTTTTCAGAGTAAAATTTTACTTTTAGATTCAGAGTGTAACATTTTACTCTTATTTCAGAATAAAATTTTACTTTTATACAGAGTAAAATTTCACTTTTAGATTTAGGGTGTAACATTTTACTCTTAGATTCAGAGTGTAATATTTTATTCTTATTTCAGAGTAAAATTTTACTTTTATGCTGAGTAAAATTTGACTTTTAGATTCTGAGTATAACATTTTACTCTTATTTCAGAGTAAAATTTACTTTTACGCAGAGTAAAATTTTACCTTATTTCAAAGTAAACTTTTACTTTATTTCAGACAGTATGTTAGTCCCTTAGAAAAACATTTCCAACCTGCACCAAAATTTACAACAATAAACAAACTCCCCTGATGCTCATTATGCAATCTTTGTGCAAAAATAATCTAACAACACAACTACATATATCATCAAAGATACACAAGTATAACCTGTATCATTGTATTTTATCCATAACAACGTTAATTCCTAGTCAAAACAATATCCTGCTATAATAATGTATTAATCTCTAAACCACAGTAAAATTCACTAGAACACTCGACATAGCATGTACTATCTAATACTCTTTTAGTATTCTTTCACTTACAATTACTTTTTCACCATTCTTTCATTTACAAAAACCAAAATTACATATATCATTCACAGTACTTCCCCAAAAGTTGTCCACATTGTTGTCCTTGAGGTCTTAGCTCTTGCATTTTTTTTTTGGGTTGAATTGTTCCTCAATCCATGCTTTTGGATAATCATTCAAAAATTGATGCACTATTGATGCTCGGAAATTGTTAATTTCATCCTCTTCCATAGAATTTGCAATAGACTCATCTCTTATGATTTGACGATGATATAACATGCAATAATTCCGCAATCAACACTGTTAATAAAAATTAAGATCTTGTTAGATTTAGTCAAATTTGAAAACTACCAATTCAAGCATATAGTAGTAGCGTGAAATACTTACGATGTTGGGCATTGTTGTGGACTATCTTTTATCAAAACTAAGTTTGCAAACTTTCTTCTACCTCTCTTTGTTTTGTTGGCCAACTTGTTCTCCACATATGTTATCTAACATCATTGCATAATTGTTTGGTCACGATTAAATACAAGAATAAAACACAGTAAAAAATTACTGTTAATATGATGCAAAGCACTTGCAATCTTTTTTGCATCCTTAAGGTAAGGATCTTCTCTGTTGTCTCTTGGCCTTAAAGAATTGTAATTTCTCCACTCATCAAATTCAGTGTCAACTACAAGAAATGTCCAGTGGTAGGGTTTTTCTTCCTTCTTGTTCCCATTGGAGTTCATGCAAAGGTGAAGGTATCTGTATCCACTCAAATCTTGCTCAAGCACTTCGTCAATTAAATGATTTCTCAAATCTCCATAACCCCATTTCACTAGTGACTGCATTTAATCATATAAGAGTGTCAAGTCTCAAGTTGTGTTGGTGACACAGTGTATGAGTTGTCAATCTTTGGCAAACGAAATAGTAAAAATTAACTCTAAAATACAGTACAATGTTACACTAAATCACAATAAAATTTTATCAATTCAAACTAAACACAAATTGATGGCTTATCCAACAAAGGCTTGAGAAAAAGAATGACTTATTATTTTCTAGCTTCTTTGCTTATTGCTCAATCTGAAGCATTTCTACAAAGCTGTCAATGACCTACAAAAACAAAAATCAATTAAATATATGTTAATAAAATGAACTATTTTTAGTTATTGAAGTGAACACGAGTCATTGAAAATTGTATGGCCACTTACATTATTTGCAGTATCATCATTTCTCAAAATTGCATCCACATCATGCAATGTAACATATACTTCATTTCCTGTGCCGGACCATATGATTGCTCTAGTCATAAGGTAAAAAAAATGTTGATTAACACGTTGCAGTTTGATAACAGTAAAAATCTATTATTTGATAAAATTAAAATAGTCTTACTTTGTGGTTTCCAAATTGTAAATCTTGGTCAGTAGACACTTATCATTCTCATCAAGCAATTTGCATACTGCAGCCTTATCTGGAAACAAAACCCTTTCAACAGACTTTGGTTGGCTTAGAGGCAAGTTGTCAACACAAATCACTTCATTTGATATCATTTCAATTACTTGTTTTGTGGTCTTTTTTTCTTTGCCTCTCTTGGCTCACATTCAAAATCAGACATCTTTTTTTTCTTCCTCCCCTTGATTTTGATTTTCTTGACCATGGATGTTTGCAATGGCTCTATAACTATAGGTGTTTCTTTCAATGTAGTTTGAATCCTAAAGTTTTGCTCTTGTTCTACTCCTTTAGCATGTGGCATTTCTTTAGAAGCAAAGGCTTGGGTAGCGACATGAACTGCATTTTCTTCAATCTGTTCAACCAACTGTTTATTTTCAGATTCGAGTACTTCAAACTTCTTTATCAATTTCTTCATTTCTTTCTCTATGTTGCTCATCTTTTCCTTAATTTCTTTTGTTTTTGCCTCTTGATCCTCTTGTATTTCTTGCATTGTTTCCCTCATTTTCTTTAGCTCTTCAACCAATGCCATATTCTCACTTTTCAGCCTCTTGTTTTCTTTTTGAACTCGTTCTAATTTCCCAAGATCAATGAAGTCCTTCAAATGTTTATCATCTTCTAAAGCTTTAGCTACATGATCTTCATCTTCTTTAGTTTCCAAATTTTTCTCTATGTCCAATGCATCTTCTTCCTCATCATTGCGAATGAGTTTCATTTCTTTTTTGGAAATAGGCTTCAGTTCATCGTGATTCACCTGCATTTGAAAAATAGAAAAAGAAAAGAAGTCAGTAATGAAGCAAACTTTAACCACCGGAATAAAATTTTACTCTGTTTCAAAGTAAAAGTTTACTCTAATTGTAAGTAAACTTTTACTCTAATTTTAAGTAAACTTTTACTCTGTTCAAGAGTAAGTAAAATTTTACTCTATTTCAAAGTAAAAATTTACTCTGATTGTAAATAAACTTTTACTCTGATTTTAAATAAACTTTTACTCTATTCAAGAGTAAGTAAAATTTTACTCTGTTTCCAAGTAAAATTTTACTCTGATTGTAATTAAACTTTTACTCTGTTTAAGAGTAAGTAAAATTTTACTATGATTTTAAGTAACCTTTTACTCTGTTCAAGAGTAAGTAAAATTTTACTCTGTTTTAAAGTAAAAGTTTATTCTGATTTTAAGTAAACTTTTACTCTGTTCAAGAGTAAGTAAAATTTTACTCTGTTTTAAAGTAAAAGTTTACTGTGATTGTAAGAGTAAACTTTTACTTTGATTTTAAGTAAACTTTTAGTCTATTCAAGAGTAAGTAAAATTTTACTCTATTTCAAAGTAAAATTTTACTCTGATTGAAAGTAAAAGTTTACTCTGATTGTAAGTAAACTTTTATTCTGATTTTAAGTAAACTTTTACTCTGTTCAAGAGTAAGTAAAATTTTACTCTGTTTCAAAGTGAAAGTTTACTCTGATTGTGAGTAAACTTTTACTCTGTTCAAGAGTAAGTAAAATTTTACTCTGTTTCAAAGTAAAAAATTTATTCTAATTGTAAGAGTAAACTTTTACTCTATTCAAGAGTAAGTAAAATTTTACTTTATTTCAAAGTAAAAGTTTACTCTAATTGTAAGTAAACTTTTACTTTGATTTTAAGTAAACTTTTCCTCTATTTACGAGTAAGTAAAATTTTACTCTGTTTCAAAGTAAAAGTTTATTTTGATTGTAAGTAAACTTTTACTCTAATTTTAAGTAAACTTTTACTATGTTCAAAAGTAAAATTTTATTATGTAAGTATAATTTTAAGCAAAGTGAACGATTAAGGCTGAGTTTGGAAAGATGATACCTCTTCAGGCTTTAGTGTCTGCAATGACCTCTTCATTAGCTTTTTCTTCAATGTTGATAAGTCTCATCAAAGGAGCCTTAGACACAAATTTTTTCCTTGAGGTTGAATGAGCGTAGTGTGCTCGCATAACTAGTACTACAAAATAAAAAATTGAAATTAGTTAATTCTCTAAAGATAGATTGCGTAATATTTCAAGTAGTTCAATTTACTTACCAAAAGAAGAAGTACACATCCAATTACATTTTCAGGACTTCCTGATGAAAACTGGATTGAAGTAGTCAACGTGGATGCAGTTGTAGTCGACCATGCATATGAATTCATCATTTCTAAATCTTCTACAAGAGTGACAAAAGCCCATCCAACTGTTTGCAAAAATAAGTTTTCTCAATTTCCAACAGTATTACAACTCATTATTACACAACCCGACCCAATACCGGTCATCCCATCTCTTTTCAAGAGGCAAATCCCAATATATAACTCAATATGCATTATTAACATGTTTTCCTTGAAATTCAACAATTTCAATACAAATTCCACAATTCAATTTCATATTCAATGCCAATAATATATTTGCATTTGTAAAACAGAATTAACATATGCAATGTTAAAATAAACTTCTATTTCAAGGCAAGTTTTATAATACTTCCATAAATTAAAACATATACAATGTTTTACAACTTAAGGCATATTCCATGCTCTTAAGGTTCATCAATATTACAAAATTCTCAATACATGATTACACGTCAACAAACATATCCAGATATTTTTCACGGACTTCCAACTCACGTTCCCAAGTGGCTTCTTCCACTCCGTGATGTTTCCACAAAACTTTTACCAAAGGAATGGTCTTGCCTCGCAAGACTTGTTCCCGCCTATCCAAGACCCGAATCGGTCTCTCCTCATACGAGATATCCTCATCAACTTCTAAGTCGGTCCAATCTAATACATGTGATGGATCCGTCTTGTACTTCCGAAGCATACTAACATGAAACACATCATGTACCCCGGACAACTGTGGCGGTAAAGCTAAACGATAAGCAACCTCCCTAATCCTCTCAAGGATCTCAAAGGGATCGATAAACCGAGGGGACAACTTCCCACTCTTTCCAAACCTCATCAAACCCTGCCTAGGTGATATTTTCAGAAAAACGTGATCACCCGCCTCAAATGCCAAATGCCTCCTCTTACGGTCGGCATAACTTTTTTGGCGACTTTGGGCTGTGACAAGCCTCCTACGGATAAACTCCACTTTCTCCGTCGTTTCCCTCACTAACTCCGGGCCCAACAAAGGTGCATCACCCACCTCGGCCCAACAAACCAGAGACCTACAAGGTTGGCCATACAAGGCCTCAAACGGTACCATACCGATGCTCGACTGAAAACTGTTATTGTAGGCAAACTCCACCAAGGGCAAGTGCCTCTCCCACGACCCACTAAAGTCAAGAACACAACCTCAAAGCATATCCTCAAGGATCTGAATAGTACGCTCGGACTGCCTGTCAGTCTGAGGATGATAAGTCGTGCTAAAGGTCAACCTAGTGCCCAAGGCACTCTACAAACTCTGCCACAACCTAGCAGTAAAATGAGGATCTCTCTCAGAGACGATCGACATTGGGACCCCGTGCAACCTCACTATGTCCTGAATATACAAATCGTCAAGATGATCTACCGAATCTCTCACGCGCACAAGGATAAAGTGCGCTGACTTAGTCAACCGGTCTACAACCACCCAAATAGCATCACTACCCCGCTGAGTCCTCGGAAGACCTACAACGAAGTCCATAGTGACATGCTCCCACTTCCACTCGGTAATAGGCAAGGGTTGTAATAAACCCGCTGGCCTCTGATGCTCGGCCTTCACTTGCTGGCAAGTAAGGCACTTAGACACGAAAACTGCCACATCCTTCTTTATACCCCGCCACCAAAACTGGTGACCCAAATCCCGATACATCTTAGTGCCTCCCGGGTGCACCGCAAGGCGTGAATGGTGAAACTCTCGGAGTACTTCCTCTCGGCAAGTCTCCAGTATAAACAAACGGTCTCGGTATCTCACACTTCGGTTAGGATACACCGTCAAACCCTTCTCAACCTTCCCACTGGAGATCTTCTCTCGGAGGGATTCTACCTCAAGGTCACCTCCTTGTGTCTCTAACACTCGAGTCATAAGTGTAGGCTGCGCAACAACAGAAAACAAAGCCGCAGCCTCAACAGATTCGTCCAGAAGCAAATCAAACTCGCCAAGTGCACCCAACATTTCCTACTCCCGGATGGCTATACAAGCTACATCACTAATGGATTTCCTACTAAGGGCATCAGCCACAACATTGGCCTTTCCTGGGTGATAGTGCAACTCGAAGTCATAGTCCTTGATGAACTCCATCCACCTCCTCTGCTTCAAATTCAAGTCCCTCTGAGTAAATAGATACTTCAAACTCTTATGATCTGAGAACACCTCGAATCTCTCATCATAAAGGTAGTGCCTCCAAATCTTCAAAGCAAAAATTACTGCTGCTAACTCCAGGTCATGTGTAGGGTAATTTTTCTAGTGTATTTTTAACTGACGTGAGCCATAGGCTACCACTTTCCCCTCTTGCATCAATACACAACCCAAACCCTCTCTTGAGGCATCACAGTAAACCGCGTAACCCAACTCTCTCTTCGGAATAATCAAAATCGGAGCGGTGGTCAATCTAATTTTCAACTCTTGGAACGACTTTTCACAAGTCTCACTCCATACAAACTTGACCCTTTCCGCGTCAATCTAGTCAATGGTGAAGCTAGCCTAGTGAAATCTTTCACAAACCGGCGGTAATACCCAGCTAATCCCAGAAAACTGCGGATCTCAAAAACACTCTTAGGCTGTGCCCAATCCTGCACTGCCTCAATCTTGGATGTATCAACAGACACCCCTTCCCCGGAAACTACATGGCCTAAAAACTTGACCTCTCTTAGCCAGAACTTACACTTCCCAAACTTGGCATACAGCCTATGGGCTCTAAGCAACTCAAGAACCACTCTCAAGTGTTCCTCGTACTCTTCCTCCGAAGGTGAATAAATCAGAATGTCGTCTACGAAAACGACCACAAAGCGATCTAGGAATTCCCGGAAGATCTGGTTCATCAAGTCCATAAACACTGCCGGTGCATTGGTGAGCCCAAAAGGCATCACCAGAAACTCATAGTGGCCATACCGCGTACGGAATGCCGTCTTCGAAATATCCTCCTCCCTGACCCTCAACTGATGGTAACTCGATCTCAAGTCTATCTTAGAGAAACAACGGGACCCCTTCAATTGGTCAAACAAATCGTCTATACGAGGCATAGGGTACTTATTCTTAACCGTAGCCTGATTCAACTTCCGGTAATCGATACAAAGTCTCAAGGCACTATCTTTATTTTTAGCAAAGATGGCCGGTGCTCCCCATGGCGAAACACTAGGGCATATGAAGCCCTTATCCAGCAACTCCTGGAGTTGAATCTTCAACTCACTCAACTCGCCTGGGGCAAAACGATAAGATGCCATGGAAATCGGCGCTGTGCCGGGCACTAAATCAATGGAGAACTCAATCTCTCAATGTGGTGGCAAACTCACAAGATCCTCGGAAAAGACGTCCGAGTACTCACAAACCACTCTTGGCAACACAGTCTGGGTCTCATCACACTCATTACTCATAAAGTTAGCGAGGAGACTACTAAGCTCACTCCGCCCTCGCGGATCATACACCGGTGGCAATACACTACCAACCCGATCCCCTAAGAAATGGAAACAATCCCCGCTCAAGGCACATACTGTGACCCTCTGGTGGTAGCAATCAATAATAGCCCGATATGACGACAGTCAGTCCATACCCAAAATAACATCAAAACCCGACATAGCCATAACTACAAAAGAAAATGGAAGTCGGCAGTTAGCGACCTCTATATCGCACCCCCTACACCATTGTTTCAAAATCAATTCGCCCCCAACAGGTAATACAACACAAATAGGAGATGCTAACTGCGCCAACTCCAACCCCAAAACAGATGCAAATGCAGCAGATATAAAGGAATGAGATACACCTGTATCATTCAACACATTGGCAACCGAGTTACAAAATAAGAAGGTACCTCTCACAATAGATGGAGCCGGTACTAGATCCTACGCGGTAATAGCATACACATGCCCTGTAGGCCCCTGATCTACCTGCTCACCTTTAGGAGCAAAAGATTGCTGCACAGACTGGGACGATGAAGCCCCCTGATTGGCTCTCGAGGCCTGAACTGACTGAGCTGGCTGAAAACTCTACCTTGACCCAGATGCACCAGATGTGCCACTCAGCTGCGGGCAAAACCTCTTCAGGTGCCCCGCTTGACCACACTGGTAACAAGAAAACGGCTGGCCTCTGCCCTGACTCTGGCTCTGAGGTCGAGCTGAAGATAAAGCCGCTCTTTGCTCTCCTCCCCTCTGCGGGCAAGCTGGAGACTTGTGGCCCAGCTGACCACATTTGTAACAGGTAATGTCTCCCTGATTGCCTCTCCCCGAGCCTGCACTCGGCATTAGAAAGGTTGATCTAGCAAATGTACCTTGGGACTGCTGAGGGTTAGAGCCCTTTTGCCTCCTACCGTCCCCCTGACCATCCTGACTCCTCTTGGAGCCTCTCTGCCTCTCTTCCTCCTCCTACATCATGATCTCCATATGGGCTGCAGCATCTACAAGACGCCCATAGTCCCGGGTCATAGACCCCCCAACCCTCATCTTAAGGCCATGCCTCAGCTTCCTCTTAAACTCGATACAACGACGTTCCTTAGACGCCACAAGCTCAGGTGCGAACCTGAATAAGCTAGTAAAGGCGGCCTCAAACTCGGCTACTGATAAACTCAGCTGCTTGAGCTGACAGAATTGGTCCCTCAGCTTCTCCCTGATAGCTGGAGATAAGAACTTCTCCTGGAAAGCATCTACAAAAGCTTCCCATGTACCACCAACATGACCTGTCATGAACTTCCACCACTAACCCGCATCCCCCTTAAGCTAGAAAGATGCCAAGGTCACTTTCAATGCCCCGTCTTCAATGCCAATCATCTCAAACGTCTTCATCATCTGTTCGAGCCATTCATCCGCCTTAAGTGGCTCTTTTGGATCCCCAACAAACTCATCCGGATTAGAACGGAAGAACTCCCTCTTCCGAAAAGAAGGCCCTACATCAACAACCTAGGCCTGAACTAGATTCTCAGCTCTGAGAATGCCCATGGATTCCCTCATAGCTCCTGCTATCTCGCGGGCTAAGGCACCCATGGCTTGCTGACCCACTGGCTCGGCCACATTGGCCTAACCAGCACCTTCCTGCTGCACCGGAACATCATCCGGTAAAGGCATCTCCTGTCTACCACGCCTACCACGTCTACTTCCACGTCCTCGTCCTCGTCCTGACATCCTAATAAAGGTAACGAAGAACATTAGCACATTCACAAATGTGCCGAAGCTATTTCACTTGTGTCCTAATGCATAGACAACAGTAATTCATTCCACGTAAGCACATAATCACATAAGTACCTACGAATTTCATTTCTGGATAATGATAGTCCCGAGGCGTTACTAAAGTTCCGATTAGAAACAGCATTGATCAAGTGCTTTTCCAACAAGACTCACAGCAACCCAATGATCCAATCAACATCCTGGAAACTAAATCTCATACCCAAATAGTCACGTAAACATGTTATCACATAAGCGTATAACACTACATCTAAGTCTCTAATAAGCGAGACGAATCCATTGTGGTACTAACCACTTCCCGCATACCCAAAGTATTCGAACCCGGTACGCTCTGATACCAAGTTGTAACGCCCTCAAAATAAATCCATAAAATCATACATTCACAATAAAGAAAAGAGATTTCATATTACAATCATCAGAGTATTCTTACAAAAGGTATTACATGTTGACAACAAAAGTAAATGCCCTATAGGCTTACAACTTTCCAAGTCAACACTTGGTTACAAAAGAGAGTACTAACTCTACATAAATTAAGTCCTTGGCTTGATATACATGTAATACAACAAAAACAACAAAAGAGTCTAACAGCCTCAAGCCTCCCAATCTACGTCCTTGGGGGTGGCATAACACCTGTACCTGAAAATAATGTCCCATATAGGGTGAGCCAACGCCCAGTAGAGATATGCTAAACATAATATGAGCAATGACTAAAACATTAGCATTCGATAAATGTTTAACTCATGTATACCATCTGATAACACATTTCAATTCTATGACAAATATGTCCATGTTTCATTCCATTTCCATTTCTTATCTAGTTCTTAATTTATGAATCAGGCTCAGAACCTGGCCAATAATTTAATGAGACTATAACTCATATCAACAGTACTTCCATACTTCACAATAGATACACATGTTTGCTGTATCAATATCACATAAAACACTTCCATACTTCACAATAGATACACATATTCGCTGTATCAATACTTCAATAGATACACATATCTGCTGTATCAATGGAGTCCATTCCCTATCTCCTCCCAACTAATATCCAGTTTAGGAGTCCATCCCCTAGCTTCCCTTAAACCGTGGAGTGCATCCCCTATCTCCTCCACACAACACAATGTATATAAACACATATCATATACATAATCAATCAATACATATATTTGATGTATTATTCCAACCGTCATATTAAATGACCTATTCAATTGATTAGTTTCAATTCACCTAATCATCATGCAAGGTCTACAACATTCAAGACTATCCTCCACCGATAACCCAAAGCAATTTATTTCTAAACAGATAATAAATGCCTCCATAGATAATTTGACAACAATTTCATAAGTGAGCGATTAATAAATACAACCTCACCATTCCCTCTTATAAAGAGTCAATTTCATTATTTCCAACTCAATTCCATATATCCATAACATTCCCAAATTAATTATATCAATTAATTCATACACAATTTGGGGCTTTCTTCCCATTTTCTCTACAATGACCCAAAGGTCCCAAAATAACTTCCATAACATCAATACTATCATTTTAAGACCCAAAATACACATTTATGAGTCAAAACTACAAAACCCCTTTTTATACATTTAGAAACCCTAACATCCAAAATCGCCCAACTTTAACATTAAATCAAAATGACTAAATACTTATGTCAAAGATCATAAAAATGAGTAGTTATCTCTACTTCAAATTCGAAGCTCAAAAGAAGAAGATGAAGAAATCCCGAAGTGCTCTAAATGAAGAAATTTTCGGATTGATAGGAAGCCCACACCAAGCTCTACACTTTTTGTAAAGGTTCAAGGGTAGGAGATCACTCTAACTAGATCAAATCCTAGAGAGAAGTTAAGGTTTTAGAGTGAGGTGCTCTCAAATGGTGGTTTTCGAAAAGTAAGAGAAAGAAAGGATGTTGAAAAGTGATCCAAAAAGTGAAATCCCGAAGTGATATAAAAGTCGCCCCGCTCAAGCGTGGAACTCCCCGCTCGAGTGTCAGACACAGACTCATGCTCGAGCATGAAAAACGCCGCTCGAGTGTCAATTGCACACTTCCAGAAGTTTTGCAAACCATGGTCCCCGCTTGAGCGTCAAACTCCCCGCTCGAGCGGAGGAACAAAAATGAAGGGTCACGCTCGAGCGTCAAAATCCCTACTCGAGCGTCCGATGACTTGCAGAGAAAATACTGGGAGATGAATATTCACGCTCGAGTGTCAAAACGCCCCCTCGAGCGGAGAAGCAACAACAAAGGGCCCGCTCGAGCGTAAAGGCCAAAATCTGGGCATCAACTTTTGGTTTCTAAACACAACCAACCTGTTACAAATCTGCCCAACACAACCCAAGACTCAAATACAAAGGGTAAAGGATGGAAATGAGAATACGACATCAACACACTCACGAAACCAAGTCCAGAATACAATAAACAAAGGAAAGGAAAATTGGGATCGCTATAACTTTCATATATTAAGATAGAAAATAATCATTACAAATACTTAAAAAAATAAAAATTTAGTCTTGTTGCCTTTTTTTGAGCCTCATGTCAATTGATCCTATAGTATTTGAGTTTTTTTTTATATATATATATCTAAAACACAAAATTTTATTTGGAGGCCTCTATTTTCAGCCCAAATTTAGGGGCCTAAGGCGCAAGCCTTTCTTGCTCGCCTCGGTGGCCTCATTCACGCCCAACAAGATTCCTCCAATTCGATTCTGGGCGGGAAGGAAGCAACCCCTTTCTTTTAAGTCTAACCATCAACAGAATTGAATGGAATTTCCCTAATTGTTAATAATAAAAAATAAATAAATAAAACAATAATAATAAAAAAAAAACTTTGAAGCCCTGAAACATGACAATTGAGGGAGTAAATTGACATAAGCTTCATGATTTGAGAGGTTGAAGTGAATTTCCCAAAAATCAAGACACGGTTCCTCTCTCTCTCTCTCTCTTGCCATCGTCTCTCTCTCCAGCCACAAACCAAGAAGACGGGAAGGTATAGTGCATTAGGGCCAAGGGGTAAGCTGTTTTATAGCTTAATTTGATTGCCAAATTTTTACGATTTGGGATTTTTCATAATTTGATTTGATGTTTCGGTTTGAGTTTCTAGATTATCACTTTTTATTTTTATTTTTTTGGGTTTGTTTGTTTGTGTTTTTTTGTTGTAATTGCATTGGGTATATATTTGTATGTTTTAGATGTGTTTATGGTAGCATTTGGATATGCATTGAAAATGTTTGTGAAAATGTTTGATAGATGTAGGTTTCTTATTTGTTGCAAACTTGGTTGCTCTTGTTTTGAAAAACAATGCTAGGAGCACATAATTGATCACATAATGGTTCACAGAAAATGCATTGATATTTTATTGATAATCTAGATATTGTTTCACATCCTATATTCACTCAAGCATATCTCTTATACCAGTTTCTCTCTATCTAGTTGCATATCGCATCTGCTTCATGTATAACAATTGCCAGTCAATTCTAACCAATGTATATGTTTGATTAACAGGGTATTAAGATCAGTAAAGCTTTGCATCCATAGATGGAAGTTGAGTGTTGTGTCTTGTTTTGAAGAAAGAGGTCATGCTTCATTCGGTCAAACTGAATAGATACAGTAAACTAGGTCCTAAAAAACTAGCATTATTTCGTACCTTTGCTTTTGAATCAACCTGCCAGCCAAAAGAAATTGAAATCGAGAGAATCATCAAATTGTTAACGACCACCCTTTCCCTAATCACCCGCTTCACCCCACTCTTTTGCAACATATCCCGTCATCTGTGCTTTTAACTTCGCTTGTGAAAAATATGCTCGGTCATCTTTTTGTAGCACACTCCAATGGCCTTAAAGCCTTTGAATTCTTTAAATTCTCCCTTCAACACTCCCACTTCCGCCCAAGTTCAGATGCTTTTGAGAAGATGCTCCATATACTTGCACGAATGCGCTACTTTGATAAAGCTTGGGAATTGATGGAAGAAATTCAATGAACACACCCTTCCTTGCTACCCCTAAAATCCATGAGCATCTTGTTATCAAGAATTACTAAGTTCCAGACCTACGAAGATACCCTTGAAGCATTTGAGAGGATGGCGAAAAATATATTTGTAGGGAGAAAATTTGGCACCGATGAGTTCAATGTACTACTTAGAGCGTTTTGTACTCAAAGGCAGATGAAGGAGGTAAGGTCTGTGTTCAACAAGATGCATCCTCGATTTTCTCCCAACACCAAGACCATGAATATTTTGCTGTTGGGTTTCAAGGAATCAGGTGGTGCTACCGCTGTAGAACTGTTCTACCATGAGATGGTTCAAAGAGGCTTTGAGCCGAATAATGTGACTTACAATATTAGAATTGATGCTTACTGCAAGAAAGGATGTTTCGGTGATGGTTTGAGACTTCTTACAGAAATGGAAGGTGTAAATTGCTTGCCTACAATAGAAACAATAACAACATTGATTCATGGTGCAGGGGTTGCTCGAAACATAGCTAAAGCAAGAGAGTTGTTTGAAGAGATTCCTATGAGAAACTTAAGGCCTGATACTGGTGTTTATAATACTTTATTGAGTTCTCTTGTAAGATGCAGAGACGTGGAGTCTGCAACCAGCTTAATGGAAGAGATGGAAGAGAAAGGCATTGGGCATGACAATATCACATACCATACTATGTTCTTTGGCTTAATGAAGTCAAAAAATTTGGACTCTGTTTCTGAACTCTTTGATAATATGATGAAAAAAAACTTTGTTCCCAAGACACGAACAGTGGTGGTGTTAATGAAATTCTTTTGTGCAAATCATCAGCTTGATTTGGGGTTGAATTTGTGGGGCTACCTATTAAAGAGAGGTCACTGCCCCCATGGCCATGCATTGGATCTATTGGCAACATCATTGTGCTCGTATGGGAAGGTGCAAGAAGCTTTTGAGTGCTCCAAACAAATGTTGGAGAGAGGAAGGCACATGAGTAAGGCAATGTTTCGGATGTTGGAGAGGTTTCTGCTGCAGGCTGGAGATATGGAAAAGTCAAGGACGCTTGATGTGATGATCAAGCGATTACAAAATATTTTGCCGCCATCAAGAGGTCTCGCTACTGGTATTCTTACACCCACTAAAATGGACTAATTGAGTTTAGCTTGAATTTTTATTAAAACTAGCTTTATTGCTATGTTGTAATCCTTGCATTTTACATTTTATGATAAGCACTTGCACGTTATGATCAGTTTTTTGATCACTTATATCTATTACTTAGTTGAGATGTTTGATTTAATGTGACAGTTCTTCTATCTGAAATACATCGGCTTATATGTAGTCATTAGTCCCACCCAAAAAATAAAATAAATAAATCTAGATTCTGAAATTTTGATGGTAAAATGATTTTTTGGTATCTGATTCATAGTGAATCTTAGCTAGTGAGAAATAAAAGCCACTGACGAAACAAATGAATACAAAGCCTGAATAGACAGTCAAAGAAACACAAATTGATATGCTCTTGATGAAAACAAAGGGAGATTTTTATGATATAAGGAGATCAACAGTCAGTTATCTGAAAAGAGTGGGTTACAGAACATTATATACTACAATTGTGTAGGTAGTGTATAGGAGCTGAAAAAAACCAAACAACAACAAAAAAAAAAGCTCCTCGAGCAAGTGTCATGCTTCCAATGCAAATCCCTAAGCACATTCACAGTAAATATTTTCAAGCACAGTGCCTCCAGAGAAGAATAAATTCACCATCCTCTGAACACAAGACTATGTCTATAGCTAGTTTCTAGTTGATGTCTATCCTTTAAGATCCCCAGTTAGGAATGTTTGCTGTGGCTTCATTCACCATTTTCACCAAAGTAACCTACAATATCAAAATTTGCCAATAGTTCAATCAAATATGAATGAAGGATGGTAGTTGCTTAAACACACATGAACCGCATTGCAAGTTTTAAGAAAATAATTTAGGATCCATTGATAAAATAAAAAGAATGTGGATTTATATTTTGTTTTCTCCTCCTCTAGACTTTTTAATTTTAGGAATCCTAAAAGTCTGAAACTTTCAATTTGTTTATGAATAGATCTTTCTAAAATAGATATTATGACTTTTTGTTCACATTTTTTTCCCAATATGTACAATGAATTGATTTCCTACTATTTTGATATAATAAATTGTAAATGTATTTGTAATGTAAAAAAATTTAGAAACAATTATCATTTTCATGTATACATAAAAAAATATATATTTATTTGTTGTTGTGTCTCTGCTATGTCATGTCATGTCTTTTCTGTTTTTTGTTTGTCAAACTTCTCAACTATATTAAATAAGAAAAAAGATAATGTACTTGGAATTAAAAGTTAGCGATTCTATTAGTTAACAGACAATGAAGCAAAATGCTAGTAGGATTCCAATGTGATGGAAACATACCACACTTTCAGGGACACCAGGTGGGGGTAGTGGAAGGTTTTTTGGAGGCCAGGCAGTAGTATAGGATCTTTTGTCAAATCTCCATTCTCCAATCTTTCCATAGGTTAACTTACCCTGAGTATCGAAATTTGAAAATCGCATGGTCAGAATTTTTTTTTTTATTTTCATCAAAATACAAATTTCAAAGTTTGACTTTCATCACTTTGAGGACTTGGACATAATTAGAATACCTTCATATCATAATCGCATCCATAAGTAAAATGAATGATGAACTTGTTACCAATCTTTGTATCCCAGAGAGGCTGGAATGCATCACAAACAGGCAATTGTGAGTAAAATAGTAGAAGAGTTTTGCACACATGCAAAAACTAGATCAACCAAAAGCTATCAAGCTGGTCAATATGATGATGGAAAGCCTCAATGTAATTAACATCATGCAACCACAAGCAAGAAATCTTCAGAATTTTCATTTTATGAAAAGAAATTAAAATAAATATAAATAATATAGCCATCTAGAAATATTAAAAAAAATAAAAAATCCAAAGATTTTGGTCGAAAATTTTTCTTCTTAGTATACTGGTACTTTGGTGAATGTATACTACTAATATATCATCAGATTGCTACGATGAGATAACTACCAACCAGCTCTATTCTCAAACCAATATTGGCTTTTTTTCCAAAGGAGGGTATAATTACTTAGCTTTATGCAATTCTACCTTGCTTTGACAAAATCAAAAGTCACTTAGGTAATAGGCTTTTAATCTAACTTGTAACCCATTCAAACTATGTGTTAAAGATTTGGAAAGAAGTAAACTTACTACTGAATTTAGCAAAACTCAAGACCCAAAAAAATAAATAACTATGTAAATGCATATTATCTAACCTGAATCATGAAGTCCTTGTACAAGATGTTACCCACATTATGCAGAGCAGATACAACTACATAAGCATACCTGCATATTGATGATGGATAAAAACTAACAATTGAAGCAACCAAATATTAGGCTTACGAGAGAAAACTCACATCTCAAGGACCCAACCAAACTCTTTATCTGCTACAGGGTCCCTTTTCATTGCCAATGAAACATTCATCCAAGTTGGACCTATCTTTTTAAGAGATTCCTAACACAATTCAATAAGAAATAAGAAACAAACAAAAATATTAGTTAAAAGTTCTTTAGGAAGCCTCATAGAAGATGTATGTACCTTTCCAACGATGACAGGAGAATTTCCTATTGGATCAATGTTACTTATTGGTCCCTTTTCCTTCGAAAAGAATTTTCGGAGAACAGATTCATACTTTTGAGGTTCAATGTAAAAGAAAGGGAATGCGGCTCCACGGCCATCCCTTGATAAGTTTGGTATGGGCTTAACAATAATATGATCTGGCTCGGCCATTAATATGTAGCTGCATAAAATTACGAATCTGTTTTACTAGATCTACTCATTGAAATGCAAAAAAAAAATTGATCAAGAAATGTTGTTGTGTCAAAGCGACATAGTTAAGTTTTCCCATACTCTTCTTTGATGTTCGCTTGCTGAAGCCATTGTACAAATGCCCAAGGTCTGTTAAGAACTATATAACCCTGTAATTAATTGTAAAGTGAAATGATAAATTATTTATTATAGTAATTAACAGAACGAAATATACAGTAATAATTTATAATAATATTAATAAAAAAAAGGAAACAATGCACCATTCAGTATGTACCCTATCTATGTCTGTTTACAATACAAATTCTAGACTCATATGCTCCACACAGATAGAAATGTTGGAACAATCTTCTGTGTAAATAAAATAAATTGAAACGACTCAAACAAAATAAAATAAAAATTACAGTATTTATTTTGTAGAACCGAATAAATAATTCAAAGACCAAATCGAATGTGTGACACTTTGTCCTTAAGACAGATTCGCCCCGCTACGGTGCTTACGGTTGAGTGGCGTCTATCTCTCAGAATACAATGATCTTCACAAAATTGTTGTAGCACACCAAACAAATTTGTACGGCGAACCAAACCTTGTGTTCTATACTCTCTTTGATTTTTCCTAAAACTAGAATGAAGAAAAATGCACCCAATAAAATTTGGATAGCAAAGAGACAATTGGCAGACTGATTTTCGGATCATTAAGACTGCTGGAAATGTCAAGTATTTATAGGCAATTAAATCTAACCCGAACTGGTGCAATATGGAAGTGAACAGGTTCAAATTCAAGCTATACAAGTATAGTTTGAATTTCAAACAGATCTGGTATTGTTTCAACAGATAACTACAACAGTTATTCATCTGTTAAGAAACTGCTCAAAACCAAATTTGTTATGGACTGTTTTGTCATGGATTGAACAAGGAAAAAATTTAGGACATAAATTAAATTCAAATTTGAATTTAATTAAATTTTCCTGCAATTAATTTTGAAAAAATTAAAAAGAATTTTTGTCCAAAAAATTAATACAAGAACTGACCCGATCCACACCCACATCCACGCCCGGCACGGCACGCCGGCTGCGGCGCGCGTGTGGTGGTTTGGGCTAAGGTATACTTCGTCCATAACTCCTCCCTTCTACAAACTTGGGGTGCCCCTTGGGGCCCAACCCTAGTGTTGTAGGCTAGAGCTTATATACACAAATAAACTCTCTTAAAGTTTCAATGTGGGACAACCCTCACAAGGAAACCCACATTTAAAACTTAAATGTTCAATTCCACGAACCCAAAAACGACGTCATGTTCCCATTCACTCATAAATGGTTTTGACGAACCGTCTTCACCATGTGACTTGCCACGCGGCAAGGAACACTTCATCTCTTCGGACCCGCCCCAAAAGACGTTCGGGGCTCACTTGATTTTGGGCTCAAAGTCAGCCCAAAAAAAGCCTATTAAACCAATTTTTCCAACAAGAAATATAGAAGAAACCCCTTTTGAGTTCTTTAGTTACTAATTGGGGAAGTGAATGGAGCATGAATTTAAAAATCAACTCTGTAATTCACAGTCAATGCTAATTCTCATTTTCTTTGGACCCGAAACAAGATTGAATTAGAGAGGCTTGAAATTGTAAGGACTAAAACAATATTCATACTGCAAATGTACAATAAATGCTTCTTAAACTATAGTAAACAGGAAATTTTCCAAGACATTCTTTTGATCAATAACAAAAAAATGACGCACTTTTTTTTTTTCTTTTCTCAATCTAGTATGTTTAGTTTTTGAATACATTCTTTTGAATATATTTTTTTCCACGACTGAACAGACCATCGCAAAAAAATAGACGCAAAAAGTCAATTTTCTAGTGGTGCTCTAATGAGAATTAAGTTCAAGGCGTGTAGTTTTAGGCTGTTTTGGTTCTTGAATGAACTATTGGGTTGCAATATGTGATAGTGTTCTTAATTCCCAGATTTTGCTATTGTTGCAATTTTCTATTTTTACTGAACTATGTTGAATTTATTATTACCTTGTTAGGTAAAAAAATTGAAGTTTTGTGTTTCATTGTGTTTTGAGTTGAAGTTTTCAACAGGTTTGATCCTTGATTATGTTTGTCTTAATGGAACAATTTTGAAAATTAAATTTGCCTTGGTCAATACGTGTTATCTGTAGTTACTAATGATTTTGAGAATGCAATGATGGTGGAGTACTTTTTCCATTTCTTGTTCAGGAGTTAAATATATCTCACTTCCAACATGCCTGAAAAATAGTGGCTAGTTGAGACAATGTGGCCTTAAAGTTCATTTGTGAGTTTGGGGGTTGTGCACCAGTATTTTGGGTTGCTCATGTTTTCTGCTACCAAACACAACAAATTCATCGCAGCACCTCTTCAACTAAAATTATGAACGACAAAGTTTTTAAGAAAATAATTGGGACTTGAGTTCTTATTGGTGTTGCCTATTGAAAATGCAGGAGCCCTGATTGGTGATGCATTGTGTGTTTGTGTGTATGAAACAAGCCCAATGACTTGTAGTCTAATCTGATGTCTTTTATGTGGGAATTGACCGGAAAAGGGTTTGTTATAAGTTGCTAGGTGGTTGTTGTTGCATGACAACCATGGATGGTTATATAATTAGGGCAAGTTACAAGTTTTATTTATATCTATATATATGTTCAATTTTGGACACGCATATTTCATGTTGTTTTTGTCTTTTCATAACAAAATGGTAGCAGAAAGTTTAGATTGAAACAAATGAAAAGATTAATAATATAAAATTTAGCAATTTTTGGTTGGAGGGAAGAAGTAACAATGGTTCATAGTTGATGGTGGTATGTGTAGTTTGCACTTATAATTACATCCATACTATTTAAAAAAATGGCAAATTACCTACACCTCCCTTGAGATTTAACAAAATTACAGATTTCCCCTGAGGTTTCAAAAATTACATCCCGTCCTGTCGCAATTAATGTCGTTACCAAATATCATAAATTGATTAAAATGCCTTTTTGACAAATAAGGGCAAATTACCTATACCCCCTTGAGGTTTAGCTAAATTGCGGATCCCCTCCTAAGGTTTAGCTAAATTATCATTTTTAAATAAGTTATGAAATGCAAAATTAAAATGGAAAAACACTTATCACACCACAAAAAATTAAGGTTTTAGAGACCAAAATTTAGGGACAAAATTATTTTTAGGGGGCCAAATATTTTTGTTGCGAAAAGTGTCATTATATTTTTAGTAACGAAAATAGAACATTAGTGATTAATTATTATCTTTTTGGTATCAAATTTTTTGTCTAAAAGAATGAACCATTTTGAGACCAAATTATTTTCTCCCTAAAAGTCTATTTATTATTGACATTTTCAAAATTTTATTACTAAAGGCCTTATTTTTGACTTTTTAGGGCGACGTTTTAGTGACTATTCTCACGACGATAGAAATTAGTCCATGAATGTCTTTTACCACAAAATTTTCACTTTTAGAGATCAAAAAAATTGGTTTCTAAAACTCTTATATGTTGTAGTGTCAGATGATGAAAATATCATAAAATTAACAAATAATTAAATAAGTTAAAAATCTAAGAAATGACTTGTCAAAAATTCATAGAATATGTTTGGTTTGATTTTTAGAAATTTATTTTTTTTAAAAATAAAAAATTAATTTGGTTAAGAAATAAATAGTAAAAAATTATTATTATTTTTATATAATTTTATCTTTTGAGTAGTTAGAAATAATTTTTACAAATTAAATATATTTTTTCATATTTATTTTTATTAAATTAGTTTTTATTTTTTTTTGAAATTTTTTTCCAAGCAACAAATCAAACATGGTTTCAAAAACTTAATTTTTTTTCCCCATCTAACGTAATTCTTTTGTAAATTTTGTTGATTTATCAAAGGGATTTCAGCAGGGGTAATATTGTTCATCAATTTAGTTTTTGGTGATGTTAGCTAACCATTCTTAACGTTTAGTTAACGATAGGGGTTAAATTATTATGTGAATATAAACCTCGGAAGGCGGGATGTAATTTCTGAAACTTTGGAGGAATCTGTAATTTAGTTAAATCTCAAGGAATGTGTAGGTAATTTGCCCTTAAAAAAAAGTGAATATTTGAAGTTTCTTGCTAGTAAGGACTTGAAGACCTGAATACAAGCATTGTTACGACCAGTGTTTTAAAAGACGCGCTTAGGCACGAGGCTCACTAAGGCGCACATGAGACACTTCAGACTGTTTGAGGCGAGGCGCAATAGAAAAGGCACTTGAGGCGCGCGCCTTAAGCTTAGGTGTAAGGCGCACGTCACATGTGCTTCATTTAAATTTTGCTTTATCCTTTTTCTTTGTGTGTGTAACCATATAAAATTACTACCCCTTTTAATATAAAATGTAAACACATGCTTTGAGCACCAATTCTCATATCAAAAAAAGCTCTAGGCATTAAGCAAAAGCTCGGGGATTGCAAGATGGGTATATGGATTTGGGATTCCTTTCAATGTAGTAAATTACAACAGTTTTACGCCAATGATTGAAGCTATCATGCAATTTGATCCCGATTTAAAATTAAAACTACTAAGATATTATATGATGTGAGTTTTTTTTATCTAGAAATAATTGAAGCTATCAAGCAATTTGGTTCCAATTTAAAATTAAAATCACTAGGGTATTATATAATGTGAGTTCTCTATCTAAAAAAAAAAAAAATCATGTTAACAAATTGATAAAGAAAGATAAATAGTATAGGGCAAAGTAAGATTGAATGTTATTTTAAAGAAATTTTTGAAACGCTGAATGTTATCTTTCATGATTTTTGGAATATTGAATGTTGTTCTATTTTTATTTTTATTTTTTTGAAATTTTAAGAATATTCAGTGTGTTTGGTTTGAGTTTTCTGGATTAAGTTTTTTGAAAATTGAGGTTTTCGTGTTTTTTTTTAGTGAATATTTTTTAAATTTTAAACATTTTTTTACTTTTGTAGATGCACCTTACTTAGATGTATCTAAAAAGTAAAAAATTTGTGAAAAAATATTTTAAAAAATTAATAAATACAAAAAAATACAAAAAATTCTTGTATTTTTTTTTTTTTTTTTTGTATTTTTGGTATATAGTGAATTTTTAAAAGATTTTTTTTACTATTTTTTTACTTTTTAGACATACCTAACATAAGTAAAAGAATTGCTTAATAGTATAAAAGAATGCAGTAAAAAGTTAAAAAAATTGCTTAAAATATTTAAAAAATTCAGTAAAAGCAAAAAACACGAAAAATAAGAAAGTAGAATTTTCTGAAAATTATTTTTTGAAAAGTGAAAACAAGCAAGGTGATTTGTTTTATGTTAAAAATTTTGCCTATATTAATATTTTGGTTATCTTCAACAACTTGTGCCTCGCTTCGCTGAGGGGTGCGCCTTGCCTTGTGTCTCACACTTAAGCTCCAACAGACTTTAGCGTCTCAATGCGCTTAAAACTTTTTAAAACACCAGCCACGACATTGGATTGCATGAGGAAAAATTATGGCTTTAGAGATTAAATTGATGGTGATTATGTACTTGGTGTTGCAATCATTGGACATGCTCTAGATTGTCTAATTTAATGGGAGCCATTGCGTGAATGAATACTTTCTTTGTTTCCATTTCTTGTTCATGTTTGTGGATTATAAATTAGAAAATGCCAATATTGACTTGTCTATTCGGAAGAATCTCAAACAACACAACACTAACAGGAAGTGGAAGTAGCAAAATGATTTTGTTTTGCAGAGTGAAGCCTCAACATATTTGTGTGCATACATATAAATATATTTGAGGAGTTTAAGAGCGGTGTCCTCTCCTCCTCCTCAATTATATGTGAACAAATCAAAGAAATTTCAACTTAAAGAAATTTTTAAACACAAAGAAAATCAGAGAAATTGAATTTCTCTGTGTTTTGAAATTTTTTTGGATCGAAATTTCTCTAAAAAAATATTGAGGGACCCCAACCACTATGAAAATATTATGCCTTTTATCATATTAAATCTTAATACTAGGGACCTTAAAAAAAATTTCCTAAAATGTATGACAAGTATTTAAAAATATATAGAAGTACTTAAAATTTGCAAAAATATATCTCTATTTGTTTTCATATTTTAACATTTTTCTCATTTAACAAAATAGTTTATTAAACTGTTATTAGCATACTCTTTCAAATAGTATTAATTCAATGTTAATAAAGATTAGTGGCTTCGAGTCTTAACCGGACGTGAAAGTCATGAAACTAAATAATAATAAAAAAGATCTTTATAGGGTGATTAGGGCCTACCTCTCCTCTAATGCTAGGTTAGATCATATAAAATGCAATTTATAATTAATATATATATATAACCACTACAAGAAATCAGCTTTCTAGGGACAAATTTATTCTGTCTCTAAAAGTGTAATATTTGTTGGGAAAAACCTTAGCCAACTAATTTTCTCCGTTGTGAAGTTTGTCCCAAATGGCCTATCCGGAAAAGCCAAAAAATGACTTTTAGAGACAAAATTTTGCATTTGTCACTCTAAATAGACTTTTAGAGACAAAAATATGTGCTTGCAAAAAGTTTTGATTTTGAGACAACCAAAATTTGTCTCTAAAAGTCTAATAACAATCCAGGGCAGAAGAAGTAGTTACGGAGACAAAAAAATAATTTTTGGGACATCACAAATTGGTCTCTAAAAGTTTTAGTTTTTGGAACAAGTGAAAGTGGTGGCTAAAAGTTTTAGTCGGTAAAGGTTGTAATTTTTTTGAAACAACTGAAATTGGTCTCTAAAAGTTTGATATATATATATATATATATATTTTTTGGGGGGAGGGGGGGGCTTTTTGATTTTATAACAAATTATTACTCTAAAAATACTAGTTTGAACATCAACTTACATTCCTTTCTTGATTTCTCAACAACCAAACAGAAAATATCAAACATATCACTAGACCATCTATTCATCTCCAAATTAAAATTCAACAAAAAAAAAAATGCTCATTACATTCAAAGAGGCTTAATCAAAAGATATTTCAATAACAAACAAATTCCACGCTCTAATTCATTAGTATGTAATATCTGGATTGTATATCGTAAACTGATGGAGATTTCAAAAGTATCATTTCCAATTTATAAGGCCAATGCCATAAACATTGCTTGTAGCATTCAACTATTCAATGAACAGATTGTAAATTGGAGTTATATCTACCTACAGAACAAAACAAAATAACTCATCACATCTTCTTCTCAAGGGCTTCGTTGAAATGTCATTCAAAATCTCGCAAAGAGCTCCCAAGCCTTCAAATCGACGCAAGCTTGCAGAACCTATATCGAATTGAGATCTTAGAACAAACTTTTTTCATTCAAGTGAAACTATGTGTTGTGTTTAAGTACTATTCAGTTTTAAGTAGTAAACTACTAGGTAGGAAGTGTACGAATAAGAAGTCTACCAATGAACTGAACTGAATAAACATTCGAAATGAGGGAAAAAGAGTGTTTGATGTTAGCTACTAACACCAAGCAAAAAATAGTGTTTGATGAGAGTTTATGCTATCAAGTAATTTGTTCTTGATATGTAATCGACAGATTTGCAGGACTGGATTTCATATTTGAATTAACCCCTCTATCTTTCTTACTGATACTGAAAATTTAAACAAAAAAAAAATATATTTGATATAAAAAAACCATTATCAACAAAAAGTAACAATTTATTGACTTTAATAAGTGAACTTGAATAAAATTTTAATTTAAAAAGACCTTACTTATGTTCAGTTTTTTTTCTTCAATCTAGAACTCTAAATTAGATTTTTCTTCAAGTTTAGATAATTGAATCAAGAATTCTCTTTCATCATTGAAAATTGAATCACTATTTGGGATCCAAGATTCTATTTTATCTTTAATTCAATCTAAATTGTTTTTATCTAATCCATAGGAGTAAATAGAAAAGACAAATCTCTTGTGATACTCGATCTAGCATGTATGTTGCTTTTGCAAATGTTGTTTTTTTAGCTTCTTGTGCTGTGTTGTTTATTTATTTTTTATTGTGTTAATTAGCAATCCCATGAGAATCCTCTAAACCAAGGGTTCTCCATTTGCTGGAATTGCAAACATAAATTTCATACAAAAAAAATTTACTAGAATGATGTGACGTTGAAAATTTTGAAATATTAAGTCATTTTGATGGGTAATTTATCCAAAATATAAGCCTAAAAGAGAAAAGTTGAAAATTTTGAAATATTAAGTCATTTTGATGGGTAATTTATCTAAAATATAAGCCTAAAAGAGAAAAGTTGAAAATTTTGAAATATTAAGTCATTTTGATAAGTAATTTATCCAAAATATAAGCCTAAAAGAGAAAAGTTAAATCGAAATCGGGAAACTTTACTCCATATATTGCACATACCTTGTTGAGTTATGTAATTTTTTTGATCAATATTATAAATTTTTGTGATAAATATTACATAATCTTTTGGTGTTGATGTTACAACGACAGTGAAAATATTATACTTTACAATAATTTGAGATTAAGTCACATATTTTTGTTTACTTTTTTTTCATCTAAATGTTACTCAACAACAAATAGACTATTATATTTCAAATTGTTGAGACGATGCAAAAAAACACAACACTACAACAAAAATAACTAGGAAGATTCGATATCATAAGAATGTTTAAATGGATGATCAAAGTTAATCCATTAGAACATCAAAAAAAATAAAGAGAAATCGTGTGTAAAAACAACGTAAGATGAAATTCTATAACTGTCATACTACTATTACTATTTAGATTAAAAATATTACATCTCTATGAGTGTCGATCATATGGATGTTTCCCATGTGGCCTCATGGTCACTTGGGGTTGGACCCAGTGTACAAGTGTCATACGCTCATAACTTCACCTTTCCACAAGTGGGAAGCTCAAACTCCTTATTGCATTTAATTGATCAATGAGGACCGCTCAGTTTGCTCCCCTAAAAGTTTAACGCGGAATACATGAATAATCTACATTAATTATCTATTTGTACTCTCATTTGAGAAGAGAGAAGAAGTTGAATTGGTAGATGAAGGTGATGAAGACGATGATAATGATAATGAAGTGGTGAAATTAAATTCTATCTGTAATCGCTGGTGGAGAGCCAAGTAAGAAACTGGTTCCTTCTTCTCTTTCAATTCAAGTTCCCTATATTGGAACAATCTTCTGTGTAAATAAATAAATTGGAAATAAAATCAAACAAAATAAATAAATAACATACCGGATTTATTTTGTCGAACCAAATAAAAATTACAAGAGCAAGTCGAGTGTGTGACACTCTGTCCTTAAGACAGATTCGCCCCGCTGCGGTGCTTACGGTTGAGTGGCGTCTATCTCCCAGGATATAATGATCTTCACAAATTGTAGTAGCACTCCAAACAATTTGTTCGGCGAACCAAACCTGTGATCTATACTCTCTTTAATTTATTCTAAAACTAAATATGAAGAATAAATGCACTAGAGAAAAATTGGACAACAATGAAACAACTTGACTGATTTTTTCCGGATAGGAAATTTGACTTTCCAAACAGCTGGAATTGATTATATATATAAGCAAAAACTGTGGTCCGAACACGTTCCTAATTTGAAAGAACAAATGCAACTGTTGAATTTCAAACAAACTTCTTGACCGTTGCACTTTTGAATATATTTTTCAAACAATGAAAAGTGATCCCATAATGGACCAAGTCAAACTCGTTAGAACTCAATAAACCTGTTGAACTTTATTATATAAACTATTTTGAATATATATATATATATTAAACAAATTGAATAGTTTAATAAATAAAGAAAGAGGTACAAATTTTAGGAAACAACTTAGGAACCCAAAATTTGAATTTAGAATTAAATTAAATTCCCACAATTACAAATTTTAGGAAACCACTTAAGAACCCAAAATTTGAATTTAGAATTAAATTAAATTTCCACAATAATTTTTATTGAAAAAATTCAAATGAATTTTATCTAAAAAATTAATGTTAGACTCGAAAACGACGTCAATTTCCCATTCACTCATAAATGATAAAATAAATCTTACAGAATTTATTTCGTAGAACCGAATAAACAATTCAAGACCAAGTCGAGTGTGTGACACTCTGTCCTTAAGAAAGATTCGCCCCGCTACGGTGCTTACAGTTGAGTGGCGTCTATCTCCCAGGATACAATAATCTTAACCAATTTGTAGTAGCACTCCAAAACAAATTGTTCGGTGAACCAAACCTGTGTTCTAACTCTCTGAATATTTATTCCTAAAACTAAATATGAGGAATAATGCACTAAAACAAAATCTGGACAGCACAGAGGAATAAAATCTGACTGATTTTCGGATCTCTCAAAAATGTCAAGATTGCTGGAATATAATCTCAATTTATAGGCAACATACTGCGGTCCGAACAGGTTCAAAATTGAATGAACATATGCATCTGTTAAATTCAAACAAATCTGACCGTGTACTTATAACTAATATTCAAACAAAAGAAAAATTGCCGTTTGGAGACAAAGTTTGAACACTATTTCAATTTATTTGAAAAAGTACCGTTGGTTTGTGGAATAGTTTTACTAAACTATTGGAATACTTTTATTAAACTATTTTGAATAGTTTAATCATTTTTTAGGAAACCAAAAATAAATTTATATTAAAATTTAAATTCCCACGATAATTTTTTATTGAAAAAATTCAAAAGAACTTTGTCTAAAAAATTAATGTTAGACTCGAAAACGACGTCAACTTCCCATTCACTCATAAATGGTTTTGACGTTCCGTCTTCCCCGTGTGAATTGTCACGCGGCAAGGAACACTTCACCTCTTCAAACCCACCCCAAAAGACGTTTGGGGTCCACTCAATTTTGGGCTCAAAGTCGGCCCAAAATATGCCTTATATAAACCAATTTTCCAACACCCTAAGTGGTATAGCAGCTAGAAATCTCTTCATGAACTCTCTGCAACACTCTTTGCCACTGCAAATTTTGTGCTCACTTGCCTGATCGGAACTGAACCCTTCTTTCTCTACCTTCCCGCGCATCAAAGCTGAGTCATCAAACCTCAAAATGTATGCTTGGTTGCAACCCTCAAAGAGCCGCTTACCAAATGTGTCGATGATGTAGTAAGCGTTGACGTCGACCTTCAACACGAAGAAATGATCATTCCAGCTTACTATGTAAATCCTAGGCATGTCATTGTCACCCTTTGCGTTCCTCTTAATCTCATCCCATATCTGATCAAAAGACAGGACTCCTTTCAATGTCTCGAACTTTTCCGGGCCGAAGAATCCGATAAAGGACTTCTCATGCAAGATCGATATTGGGCAGAGTCTGGCTTGCAGGACGGTCTCGATGTCAAAATGCTTGTTAGGGAATTGGTTTATCAAGTCCTGATTGTCATAGAGCTTTCTCCATTCAGAGGAGTCTTTGACTATGAGCCTGTCGAATTGGGCCCTCGTTGGCGTGTTGTCTTGGTTGGATTGAGGCCAACTGGCAATGATTGCAGCCAATGCTGTACATGCGCTTTCTCCGGCGGCTTTGTCGCTACGTTGGTCGAAGGAAGCTAAGAAGACATTGGCTTTGAGCTTTGCTTGGCCATCTCTGATGACTAGCTCCTTTTCTTCCCAATGACCAGTGGTGCTAGGTTCCGTTTGCTCATGAGCAGGTTCATTGACATCTAATTTCTACAAAAAAAATAGTTATTAAGAAAGGTTAGATTACAATTTTCAACCTCACTAGTAGCAAAATATATATTGATATTGACAATACAGTTATATATTAGTTGGTATTGGACAATATCAGTAAATATATCGAAAGTTTAAAATCCCGATACACATCAGTCCGTATGTTACGTATGGGGCACTATTTAAAATCCTGCAAAAGAACCCCCCTAACCCATGTTGGAATAGTAGCCCAAATACAGACTTATACGAACTTTAGGATGTTGTCTTTAGGAGAAAGAAAAATGTACTCAAAAATGGATTACTTATGCATATTTATTTATCATGTGTAATTAAAAAAAAATAGATTTATTGATAAATATTTATTCATTTTCTTAACCCACGCAATAATCAACTTTTTTATTTTAACTAAGAATGCAATTTATGTTGTCTATTTCGCTGGCAACTCTTTCATATAGAACCATATTCAAAGTTCGTAACGATTAAGCCACATAGGAAGATGAAATAAACAAACCGCCAAACAAGAATTAGGATGGTATGCTTTTGATTTTTGGTTAATAGAATAATCAAAAAGAAAATAAACCTAAACAAAAAATAAATTGCTTCATTTTTCTTTGGCTGGTCAAAAAGTATTTTAGGAATTCCAACCAAACAGTGCCAAAATATTTTTTTCAACATTAGCACACCAACGAAAAGAATATGCAGGAAGTAAAACTTGTGAATGAACTTACAAAGGCTCCTTTTTGGTATTCTGTGTTTTGTAATTTCTCCAGAAAAAGAACCTTTTTCTTGATAAATTCAACCTGTCTTCTCCGCATCTCTTTATAATGATATAATGACGAAGAATCTTGAAATAACTATGATCGGTTTGCAGCATCAACTCCTAAATCGTTCCCAACAACAGTTCCCTTTGTCTCATTCATAGGAGTTTCAGCACTAACCACATTTGCACCATCTTGTGATTGAGATGCTCTGCACAGGAGAGTTACAACCGGAAGATTCAGCTCCTGACAAATGACCTCTTAAACCTTCAGGTCCTTGTCATCAACAATAGCTTGCCACCTTCCATAGCCATGCCTTCACATCCAACCATATTAGTTTTGAACTTATGATTGTCAATAACTATCATATATAAACTCTGAGCCTTATCTTACGACTAATCCTATCAAAGTTTGGGTTTGTTTGGTGCAGCTTATGGAGCTTCTTATAGATTTTTTATTTTGGAGTTTTGTGACAGAATGTTTGGTGTTTGGCACTCACATAAAACATTGGGGGTGTGATATACTATGGAAATGCGACTTGCCCTATAGTTCTGGAAAAATAGTGCACATGACGCAGAGATATTTACTCATAAACACACAAGTACTTCCATAAATGCATAAATTCATATATAAAAAATGTATTTCTTGTCACGTCTTTCTATTTAGTCAAAATCCACTTTTGGAATTTTTCAAGTATACAAGCCTTGAGCCCATCCAATGACCATTTTATTTCCAATATCAAAAAGGCAACCAAAAAATGCTTGTAAGAGAAACATACATAAAATCAGAAGCTCATGGTTAACAATAACATTAGTAAAAATAAACATATAAATTATAAGCAATACAATCAATTGCCATAGAGTGTTATCAGTAAGAGTCCATCATATCAAAGACGTGGAAAAAAATGGTAGGCATTGAGAGAGTACGGTTTGGGCAAACCAATTGCCCAGACTCAAACACTTTGGTTTCTTCCAATAGTCTACTCCTCGAGAACTTCTAGGGTCTTTTCCTAATTGCTGGGATTGCTTCACTTTTAGCTTTCATAATATTTACTGTTGTGTTTGTGTATAAGCATAAGCATGTACTATTGAGGCGTTCTGATCCTAATGCCTCAATATGGGGAAAGATTGTGGAGCTAGCTAGACACTTTGACAACAAAGACCTATCTTCCCATACTTTCAGAAAGAGTGAACCGCGAGTCAAAAATGGTACTTACATTGTGGATAGTATTGGTGCACCACAAGCCTCTCCTAATGTTCATGGCCCTTCAAGTCCGTCAAGCTTCTCACTCCATGCCACCCTTAATTGTACCTGCCCACCAAGTCCATATACCTTTTCAAACCATACAAATGGGAATTTTGATTCTTCCGAAGGAACTCCTTCTTATGAATATGAAGATCCAATTTCGCAAGGGCAAACAGCACAAGAGGTGGTGCCAGTCATTGAATTTGCTAATCCAAATCAGGATACACAGCAAGTTCCGAGTTCACAAATGAAGACCACTGATACTAATGTATGATGATGGCATTACCATCTCTAATTGTATATTAATGTTAGAGTTGTACCTATGCATTCTGATTAAAATATAGTTAATAACCTAATTATATTATTTTCTGTTCTTCTTCCCTTGGTAATTGGTCCTGTTATTTCTTTTCTTTTTTTTTCTTCTTCCTTTTATTATTATTATTATTATTATTATTATTATTATTATTATTATTATTATTATTATTATTATTATTATTATTATTATAAGATTGTATATTGCAGCTGTATCCCCATGTTACATTATAACTTTCTATGAATCCTATGTAGAACGTAGTAACTCATTAATTTCCATGTAACGTCCAAATGCTCACAAATTAAATAATTCATAAACCGTCAGTAAGTTTTTTTTCTTCCCCCTCCTAAAATGTTTTAACCTTTTCATTTTATTTTCATATTTTCTTTTTTTATGTCAAAAATGAGAATCAGATTTTTTTTTTTTTTTTTGGGTTGGATATAAGCATAACTTCTTTGATAAAATACTTTTAATTAATCATTAGACTGTAGTAAGGTAAATTCGCATTTAAAGGCTTTGGTTACCTCTCATGCTGCATATCGTAGGGAAATTTTACTGCCTTTTTTCTCATATTCTTACAAGGAGAACAAACTATGAAAGAGTTGTTAGGAAAAAAAAATCAAAAGATGATATTGATATACATGAGGTAACAGAGATCCTAAAGGCTGAGCAAAAGGTGATAGATTGATTACAAAACTTTTTCTAACACACATTTTCTTTCTATACAGATGCATACACTAATGAGATAAAATTAAAAATATCAGTCAAGGCATTCTTTCAACTTTTGAAAAGTAACAGGTTTTGAAACAAACAAGTCCATACCATTTGCAAAACACTCATCTGCACTCTCTGCCAATGCGTTTGCTGTCATCTGCAATTACACCACCAATATTCGTCAATGGATATACATACAAATACAAGGATATTCGTTATGAAGAAAAGTTACTAATTTTCGAAATGCTATTATTACTTGCAAATGTCAGATATGCATATATCTTGTCTTCCAAAATGACATTCATTGGGCTCGTCTCAAATTTAACCATCCTTTTCTTTTCTTTTCTTTTGTTAGTAATGACTTCCCGACATTTACTCTAAGTCAATGTAAACACATTAAATGTTGTATTGAGCAAGATTCTCATAAAGAACACTGGCTACACATGGAAAATAAGGATTCAAGTGCTTACAGCAATGATGGGCATCCTTCTTTTAGATGACTCAAATTTTTGATCATTTGTAGGCATAAATTGTTCAATTCACCTTTCCTCGCAGCATCCCAACTAGCAGTTTCCTCAAAAGAACGAATTAGTCTTGTGGCTTGAAGGCCATCCAGCACTGGCATGCATACATCCTGCACATGGTTACAACTTCAATGTATTAGGATAAGACTACAAATCTATGTGACAATGTTTAGAAACATTTAAATGAGTTGCAAGGTTTGTTTATGCAATTAATCTAATTTCCAAGATAAACTCCTCCGAAAAGTTTTGTGAACATATAAGTATATTAAGGAAGTTTTGGGATGGACATCTACATTGAACTATTGGCTTTGATGGACAAAAAACTACTAAAATTTTGGAGATCTAA
Organism: Camellia lanceoleosa; assembly: GCA_025200525.1. Taxonomy (NCBI): domain Eukaryota; kingdom Viridiplantae; phylum Streptophyta; class Magnoliopsida; order Ericales; family Theaceae; genus Camellia; species Camellia lanceoleosa. The sequence goes on along the minus strand of CM045761.1, from coordinate 203,421,938 downwards.
AAAGGAATAAAAAGTAAAAGAAAAAGCAACTATAGGCTTTGATAATGAAGAAGAGAAAAGAAATACGGCAATCAAAATGATGGCACAACCAGTGACAAACCATTTCACCTAGTAATGTAACAACCATTGGGATAAGCTCAAACACTATTCTGATCTTAAATTGAAGTCTGAAAAAGAAAAGGATATGCATAACAAGTGATTAAAATAGTAAGTTGGTAACTAAAATAATAACCATAATCGAAAACATTTTTTTATTCTAGGAAAATTACCATCAGAACGAGATCATAAGTACAGGACTGAACTGCACGTACAGCTTCAACTCCATTATTCACAACATCTATAGTATGGCCCAACTGCTTCATCATTGACCGTGTCACCATCACATTAATCTTGTTATCTTCCACAAGATGGATCTTAGGTTTGAACATCGATTTGGGAATTTCTGGACTGTTGCTAGGACTACACTGGGTGCTTCTATTAGTTCTCTCCCACATCTCACTTGCTTCTTGGGAGTTTATTGCCTTTATCGTTTCCCCAATGTTGCTTTCCCTTAAAGGGTCAGTGGAATTCATATCAGGATTCTGGAATTTACCATTTTCTTTATTGTGACACTGTATCTCACTATCACTACCAACTGCAATTTTCTTAGCAGAGTCTGGGCTGTCCCTCATTGAAGATTCATGTTCCAATGATGTATTACCACCATCAACCGAACAGGCATCCTCTAATGAAGTTACCTCTTTTGTTGCAATGTTGCCAGAGGGAAATGAGTAGGAATCTTCTAACAAACCATTAAGTTTATATGAGGCATTAAAAGCAATATTGTTTGATAGTTTTTTAGCCCGGCCAGGACCACTAGAAGCGAAAAGAGAACCCAAAGTGCATGGTTGAAATTGAAAAAATCCGGAACTTGTATCATCATCATTGGCATCATCCGGAGCATCATGATCAGCCATATCTGAGAGTTCATCAGGATCATCTGAATTATCAGCTGCAAGTGAAACCTTGTATGGTAGTATAAATGTAAATGTAGATCCACGGTGCTCTCGCCTGGAAACACTGAGATGACCTCCCATAAGCTCAACCTATTTCATACGCATATGAATGTGAAGAGTAGTACATCAGCTAAGAAAGTTTATATCAAAGCGACAAAATGAAAATTCATGTCTCCATATGAAATGAAAGACAATTTGAACTTCAAGTTGCAGATAAACTGAAAATTCACATAGAAAGTTTATATCAAATGAAGTGGTATGGGCGATAGGCTTGGAATAATTTAGAATGAGATGCTCAATTTCAGTAATTTTAAATTTCTATTGGATTTCTTGCATGTAAACTACCTAGTCTCGTATAAAAAGTGATATAAATTGCTGTTTCTCATCGTAGGGACAGATGTTTCAGGAAGAAGATTAATGTGATTTAGTGGAAATGTCTGCCTATGAATACAATGCTTGTGGTTCATATAATTGAAACATATATACCTTCTAATGCCCACTTCACAGTACAGCATGAACCCTGGTCTAGAGAAAAAAAAAAAAAGGAGTTTAACATGATCACCAGTTGTTTGCAGATTGCTAGGCCTAGCCCAGTCCCACCATACTTCCGTGCCGTGTCTGCACCTACTTGCATGTATTTCTTAAATAGAGTAGGCAAAGCATTCTCTGTTCCATTGAAATAAAAGTAAGATTCTAAGAAATAGCAGAAAAATAATTAATAATAGTCTGTACTCAATGTTTCGAAGCATATTTCAAGATGTGAAATTACCCGGTATTCCAATTCCCGTATCATAAACATCGCAGCATATCCATACTATTGTTTCATCTGGCTGAAGGTGGTTCTCTTCACCTCCATCTATCGAGGCCCCATTTCTAACTGGGGTTTTGGGTTCGTCATCAAGTGTATGGTTTTTGTAAGGACCTTCCCCGTGTTTCTCTTCATGAAAACCTTTTTGATCACAGCAACTTTGAGACAATGATACGCACTTATCTTGTTCGTGTACATTTACTGAAACTATTGGCCTGTCTGCAGTGATCTTCTAATTGGATCCCTCTTCCATACCCGAAGATGGGGCTGGTACCACATAAAGCTTCATTCCAACCTTCCCTTCATGGGTAAACTTGATTGCATTGCTGGAAAAATAAAATCTTATAAATTTGAAGCAGAACCCAACAAGTTTGGTAAATAATGCAAGAAAGGTGCTACAAAACCAGAAAGCATGTTGCATATTCATTTTAGTTGTGACAAATGCTCATATTCACAGTGTTGTAAAGAGACACACTACTCATTGTTGATCATCCTAATCTAAGGCATTGGGAGAAGTAGATTGGTGTTACATTGTCATTGCATTTAAGAAAGCCACTTTTGTTAAATATCATGGATAAAGTAAAACATTCTCGCCTCAAGAAAGGAATTATAATTTTCTTTTTAACTAAGGAAAAAATAATATACACCTTAAGTTTACAAATTTCTATAACATCTCTCGCATAATTGTTCAAATGAACAGTTCCTTGGTCCTCTTGACAAATATTTCGCAAATCTGGGGAAATCAAACATCATGACCTCTATTGTCTTTTATTGTGATACAATCACTTTCTAATCATATCAAATAGGAATTTCTAGAGGAACTACTATAGAAGCAGAATGTTACATATGGAGCATAATGTTGGACAAGCAAGTAACAGAAAGTGCACAAGGCTCTAAACATAGCTAAAACCATCCATATAATCTACAAAGGAGAATTTGAAAACAGTACCTGATTAAATTTGTGAGAATCTGTCGAATCCTTAGAACATCTCCAATAACCTGAAATTGATGCATACGGGGTTAACATGTAAAATAATTGCAATATAGAACAAAATACTAGAAAGTTTTCCAATATGTTTAGATCATGGATTTCAATACGAATTTGGAAAGGAAAAGGGAAATGGAGAAAAAATTTAGCTTATATTTCATTCATATTTCCCTCCCCTTTTCCCTTTTCCTTTCCAAATTCTGACCTAAATCCGTGATCCAAACACGGCGGTGGTAGTATTAGTCCCAAGATTTCTAGATTTAGGTAGGGATTACTTTTCACTGTGAGTAGTAGAGCTTGCATTGTGCATCTAGACCATGTCATGGATCATGTAATTTGTTAGGGCTTGGTAACAGTATGTAGTAAAACTCTCACCTCCGCAGGAACATCATCTACTATATGACCTTCCAAGGTTAGTATCTTTTGCAATGATGCTGCAGTAGTCTGGAGTACATGCTTTACTACCTCTCTTGGCCTGAATTTTGCAGCTTCCAACTTCATAACTCCTAAAGGAGAAAAGAAAATAAAAAATCAAATCCAAAATTGTAATTAAAATCCTAGTAAGATCAGCTTTGCAGTGGAATGCTAGACTATATTGTATGACTAAGATTCCACCGTCACCTAGATTGAAGCCAGATTACTGACTATAAGGAAGACTCTCATTCATTCCCTCACATCCAACCCCATCTTGTGCATAGAGAGATAGACTAACACCGAAACCAAACTAGTAGTGTACAAACACACATGCAAGAGTGCATAGTAGCATACTATTAAGGAAACAAATACATACAACAAGACTTGAACCTAAGACCTCTTGAAACCTAAGTTTTGATACCTTGTTAGATAGATCACCAATTGATTAGGGAATTGGTCCAGGAATGTTGATCAGGTCTCATACAAACAATGTAAACAAGGATAAGAACATGTAAATATAAGGGAGGGATGAAACTTCAAACCTGATTCAACTTTGGAAAGGTCAAGAATGTCATTTATAAGTTGAAGAACTAAATCTCCTGAAGATAACATGACACTCAATAATTGTCTTTGCTCCTTGTCAAGGTTTGTGGTGGAAAGAATCTCAGCCATGCTTACAACTCCTGATAGTGGGGGTCTTATCTCATGAGACATGGTTGCCAGCATTTGTTTTGCTCGCATTGTTTCCTCTGCAAGAAGAATTAATTGGTAAAAAATGAATACCCTTTTTCTTCTAATGCTTATTCAAACCCACCAAGAATAAATCAAAGAGAAACCTGTTATATGAATTGTTTTGTTTAGCTCTGTCTCCTTGGCTTTTTGTACTGCTATTTCCTCTCGAAGTTTTGCCATCTTTTCCCTTTTTTTCACCTGTCAAGTAATAAGGCACATATTGTATTTTTTGTTGTCATATTGCTTAAAGACCTATAAAACTTCTAAATTTTTTCTTTAAAACAAAAAAAAAAGGAAGAATAAAAGTGCATGGTGACATTGAAGGAATCATATAACATAGGTCAAACCAAAACATTGAACATAAAAATTCAATATAATCTAGTCCAACATTTGGACAAGATATATCATGAAAAATGAACTGTTTCCCTAACTTGTGATTCACAAAATCTGAATACTAAAGTTTTTCTTCTCTGATTCAGAAATACAACCATTGATTAGTACATAAGAAGAAAAGCTAACAAGATTTTCTTTTCAAAATGGTAGTCACAAATCAATTTATAATATTACATAGTGTTGAATTTAATTTTGAAGACCACCATGGCATTATATAGACTGCTGAATCTTGTAAATGAACTCATCTGATCAGTTACATCCATTCCCATGTAATTCACACCAATAGTATCCCCAGCATTGCTGAAGACAGGTTCAACATATATCAAAAATGTCTTTGACCCAAATAGTTCTGTCTCAAAAGTAATTTCCCTTTTTGCAGGTACCCCTCGTTCCAAAACTTCTCTTTTGAAGTCTTGAGATTCCTTGACACCAGCACCCGTGAATATCTCCACATCTATTTTTCCTATAATGTCCTGAAAAATCAGTGAATTTGAGAAATGCATGTGCCAGATTCTGCAAACAATGCTTTACAGAAATTACATGAATTACAAAAGTGAAAAAATCGATAAGAAAGGAAAAGTGCATATTGTCAGGTTTCACACCAGCACTGAAATAAAGGATGCAACTTGTAGCAGAAAATAAAACCTCAGAATAAGAAAATCACTGGCAGTCAATTACCTCCTCGTGCAAACTCGGAAAATGATTATAGATGAAACGATACCGCAACTCTTTATCCTGAAAGAAATGAAAATGAACGCTAAGATATAGATAATGACTTTTCAAGAAACTTATTGTAGATAATAAGAAACATTAAAATGATTGCAACAAAGTGGAGAAAATTTTAGTCAAGAACCATAGTTAGAACAAAATCTTATATCAGAGTTCATCCCCAAATAACTACCAGTTAAATGTTGTGTCCATACTGAGTTGCATCCATATGCACTGATAGCATTGCGGCAAAGCAAGAAACTGAAGGATTTAAAATGAAATTTGTTCTAAATTACCTGATGGCCCATGACAACTGGTGCATTCTGAATAATAAAATGTAAGAAATTATCGGCTATTTTTAAAAGCTGGGACAATTCTTCCACTGGTGAAGCCCACCTTTCCAAATTTTCTATGTTTTCCTACAATTTCTCCGTAAGTATCTGCTCCCGCTGGTTGCTGGCCTTCAACAATTTCTGTAAATGCATGGCCCTCTGCTTCCAGTATATGACAATGTCATACTCAGCTTCTATTTCTAGTCCTTTATTTTGAACAACCATGTCATTTCTCCTCCGAGGAATATCTGGCAATATATCATATATGGCATCCAATATAGAAATTGGGCACTTATCACCACTATAACTTTCTTCCTCAAAACGATATTCCTCAAAAATCTCCAATTGCTTGAGCTCAACCTCTTGCCTTTGTTTGCTCAGGTTGTCAAGCTCTTCTCTGAGAAGTTGATCAGCATTGGCCTGCTTATACTCCCAGTTTTTTACAAGATGTGCCAATTGAGACAAGCCCTTCTCACTGTAATTGCTTAGCTCTGAAAGACGTTTGAAGTCAACTATAGTCTTTTCTTCAATGATTGTAACCTCTTCTAACATATCTTGATCTGCTCCAGGCCTTTCTATATTGAATTGCTTTCTAGCTTCATTTATATCTTCAGGCCACATTGAAGAGAGGACTTCAATGTCCATTTCTTCTACACTGTCGTTCTCTATTTCACAAGCCATTAATGTCACTTATGTATCACACCCAATTCAGGAGTCTAAGTGCCTTCAATGTAGGTAAACATCAAAATGATACTAAGCCATGCTTTCTTGCCTGTATATTTACATCTGAGCCAAGTCGAGGTTATCACTATTTAAAATTGAGTTCCACAAACCAGACTTAATAGAAAAATGGGCGAAGTGTGAACGCTTCACTGGACCTTCCTATCAAGAATAAGTTCCAAATAAGATTAAAGCATGCAAGACATAAAGGTATAACCGTATTTTAAGAAGAAGGTAGGTAGGTAATCAAGTAATGCAACATAATCAAATTTTACTATTTGGAGAATCTTCTTAATTCAGCTCCTTTGACTTTTTTATTTTTAGAATTGTTTAGTTATAGATTATTAGACTTAATTCTAGGCTACATCTTTGAGAAATCCTTGATTTCAACCATACAACTTTTTAACAAAAAATATATATCTTTTTTACTCTGAAAGTTCCTTCAAACATTGACCCGAGTCCCACCTACTTTGCCATGACTTATAAAAAGGAGGATAATTACTTCCATAGATCATGCCTCAAACGAATCTCAAATCAAACTCAACACAGGTATAAGATAGCCTCTTCATGCATCAATTGCATAAAGTATAGGTGAACCAAAATTAAGAATTTTTCTTTTGGCTTATCTGAATTCAACCCCTACAGTTTTCTAACAGACAAAAAACAAAAAATAGATAAATAATAATAATAATAATAATAATAATAATAATAATAATAATAATAATAATAATAATAATAATAATTGATTGTTGTAGAACAACCATAGCTAAAATGAAATATAGAAGACCAAGTCCTATCTTTCAAATTGTGACCAAGTAACCAGAAAATTGGTAATATTGTCATCTTAAAACAGTTCTTAGAACCCTTATAAATCCCTTGGAGGGGAGGGGGGAAGGAAAAGTGAAAAGGATTGTAGATTATGTGACATTCAACTGAAACATTGAAAAACATATATACTCAAAATTTCAAGTATTTTCATTGTATGTAAAATTCATAAACTTTGTCCATTGAAACACAATAAATTTTGAGCTACCTCACATCAAATACAAAGCACAAGAAATAAGAAAAACCTATCAAAATCAGTCTATTCAAAGAAAAAAAAATTGAGAAGACTGAATTTAAACAGATAGATTAACACAAAACACAAATTATAGAGACAGATTCAAAATCAACACAGGTTAAAAACACAATGCGTAACGCAAATTGTTTATGATGATGAATACACGAATTGCAAAGCCACAATTTGAATCGAAATTCAGAACAGAGATTGAAAAAGGCAAGTAAAAAGCTAACCTTTGTGATTCGAGAACAGTTTAACACTCACACAAACACACTCTCTCTGTTCCAACAACAAATGAAGGTCCGGCTCAGCAGCCCCTTCCTTTTCACTGTAGATCTGAAAGAATCTCTTGAGAAAGTGGTCGGTCAATGAAAAAAAAACTATCGAAGTTTTTGGACCATTTATATGTATATACATATATATGTATATGTATATGTCTATGAGAGAGAGATAGAGAGAGAGGGAGATATGAGTGCATGTGAGGGAAAGGAAAACAAAACAAAAAATAAATAAAAAATGGTGAGGGAAGAGAGGCTCAAGAAGCCATGTGAGTTGGAGGTCAAAAATATTAATGTAATGCCAAATACAGCGAGAAAATCATAAACTTTTTTTACATGTTGTGGTTTTTTTTATAGTACTCTCGTCGTTTTTTTTTTGTTGATGTATGTATAGTATATTAATAATGATAGGTAGCCGAAAGTTCATGGCTCGAATGGTTCGAAACACTCAAAACGACGTTGTTTTGAGTGTAAAATAACATCATTTTGATACATTCGAGCCATTCGAGCTACACAAATTCGGGCCACCAAACATTCTTCACAGTATATTTAGAGTAGAGTCTCTCTATTTTAACTTCAGACTCTCCATTTTCATAGCTTTTTCTTCACTCTCTTTCTCTTGTTGTCTCTGCAGAAGATTCATTCAATCAAATTGATTTATTTATTAAATTATGCTATGAATCTTAAATAATTTATTAAATATTTTATCAAATCTCTTAAATTATGTGAGATTCACATAGGTGAATGTGTGAATTTATATAAGTTTCACACCCATATAAGAGATTTAATAAAAAATTTAATAAATTATTTAAAACTTGTAACATTGTTTTATTTATTTATTTTTAGAGAAATGTTTGGACCCTTTTTCGATTCCTTTTTAGTAAAATATATATATATATATATATAGAGAGAGAGAGAGATTTAAAATGGGCTCTCTCCCGCCCATTACGAGGTAACGTATTAGCCCCACGTTTGAGAAGTTATTTTATAAAGTTAATCACGGCAAGACCCCTCAACTATTTGAATATATTAACTTATTTTACTCATTCATGAGCTTATTCATTTTGATTTCTTCAAATATAAAAATGTATCATTTTTTTTACTGGATCACTTTTAAAAAACATGTATTCATATAATTTTTATAGTTGAATGAATTAATTTAAACAAATTTATACATAAGAAAGGTAATCCTATTTTTATTCCCTATAAATCTACAAAGACAAAATTAATCACAAAATCAACCATATAAAATATAAGTGGAGAAATATGAATGAAACTATAAATTTAAAGATGGAGCATGGTTAGCCAAGTTTATTTTATGTGATTGGTTCTACAATTGATTCTATAGACTTTAACGAATATTCTTAATATTAAAATTTGTATAAAAAGTGTTTTGAAAATATAAAAAAATAATAATTAATCAATAAAAAGTGTCTTGTACAAATTTTTCTTTTTGTTTTTAATTGTATTCTTGTGGTCAAGTGACACTTTTTACTTAAGCCTTAATCATAGATTAGGATGGTTTAGTTTGTTTTAAACCATAGTTAAGACGGGCATGTTGCCTTATTTATTTTAAACTAACAGCTCATAATATAATTTAAAAGGAAAAAAATATCATAATATATAAATAAAAGTTAAAAGCATCACACTTGTCAATTTTAAATTTATTTAAATTATTTTTAGCATGAAATACTAATAAATCTTAAATAATAATTTTATGAACTATTTGATCATTGCTTTGTTCATATGGACCCAAATGTGTCATTCTAGGGTGAATTACATAAAGGGTCAAATATAAACGCATGTGTTATATGTTGAGGAATAAATGTGAGTTTTGTCATAATGTTGAAATTATTAAACATAATATTTCAAAAAAAGCACTTCTTAGTATATTTTTTTCAAATAAAACACTCTAATATAACACATTAAAAAACTCCTTATGATACTTTTCTCAAACTTAACACTCCAATATAACATACTAAAAAACTCCTTAGTATACTTTTCTCAAAAGTAACAACGTAACATTTCACAAAAATTCTTTAGTATATTTTTTCTCAACGTAACAAACGTAACATTCCAAAAAAACTCTTTAGTATATTTTTTTCAAACGTAACACTCTAATCAATGTAACACAATAATTGCTTAATGTATTTTTTTCAAACGTAACACTCTAATATAACACTCCAATCTAACACCAGAAAACTACACTAACAGAAATATAGATTTTCATGTTTGACAACCAACACTTCGGCCACCAATCCCTACAAAAAGAATATTTCACATCTCACATTTCTATTATCATCCCAAAAATGAATCAGAAAATTAAAAAAATGAATCATAAAGGGCATTCACTTAAACTTAAATGTCACCAAATCAAATGAATACAACTTCCAAAACAAAAAAAAGACTAATTGGTTTATAAGAAAACTCTTAAGACTAAATGAATTAACATTCCCCATATGAGATTTATTTATGGGTAAATTTTCCTTATTTTTACTACAAAACTATATAAATAATTTAGTACATAATGCTTTTAAAAAGTCATAAACACTTTATTCAAATTATAGCAAACCTTAATTTAGCCTCCTGGTCCTAGAATGTATACATTTATCAAGGCAAGTGGCATGGCTGTGGGGCTACTGACTTAACAAAAGTGATTTTAATCCATAGTTGAACTAAATCCCAAGGCCTCTACCATTTTCTTGATTATTTTATCACCATTTTTTCACAAATAAATAAAAATTATGGAGTTTTCATTTCTTTTTTAATTTAGAAAAAGTGTTCTTCTTATTAAAATGAATTGTGGTTTTGTTTTTGTTGCTTTGTTAATTTGTATAAGATGGGAAGGGGAGTGCCATTTAAAATAATCAAATATTAAAATATAGAAATGTTTGTAAAGCAAATGATTTGGGCATAAAATATAAAGAGTATTTGAAATTTGAACTTTAAAGAGATTATTCTAATCAGAGTCACTTTTATCTCGCGAAAGAAAGATGTTATTTTGAAAATCATTCTATTTTCCTTTCATTTAGCGGTGGTGCTACATGCACCAATTAGTGTACTAACTAGTATATTAACACTAGTTATGACATTATTATTGATCCCACTCATTAATTACATTATAAATACCAAAAATCTCTTAAATTATGTCACATCATCAATTTGTACGTTAGTTGGTACACTAATTGGTTCATATAGCATTATTCTTCATTTAGAGTAGATTAGAATAATAAAAAAAATTCAATTAACATTCTTCATAATGATATGTGAAGTAAAAACTATATAATTATTTTAAATTTTATTAAAAAAAATTTAGAACACTCATTAATAACACAAATTCTTATAAATTCTTGAGAAAAAGTTTGTCAATTAGTTAATTGATTGGTCACATTTTACTTTTTCTTGTGTGAATTTGCAAATTTTTTTTTTTAGAGTTCCAAAGTTTCTTGATCCAACAGGCACTGATTCCCACCTACCAAGTTTAGAGAGGCTTTTCCCATATTAAGCCAATTTATCATCTTAATTCCCAAACTAGGCCTAGTTTGGACGGAATTCCCAAACTAGGCTAAAGCGCTATTACAAATCACGCTTTCACTATTTGGAGCCAAAAATTTGATGAATAGTGAAAGCGCTATTAGAAACCACGCTTTTAATTAAGAAAGCGTGGTTTTAGCATAAATTTTTTTTCTGAAGAAAACGTGGTTCCAAACCACGCTTTCACTGTGCATGTCGTTTAATTTGTTTTCTGAAGAAAGCGTGGTTCTGAACCATGCTTTCACTGTGCATATAGTTTAAGTTGTTTTCTGAAGAAAACGTGATTGTGAATCACGCTTTCAGTGTTTACTACAAGAAGCGTGGATTGAAACCACGCTTTCACTGTTCACTACAGAAAGCGTGGATTGAAACCACGCTTTCACTGTTCATTTAATTTATTTTTATTTTTTTTTATTAATTTTTTTTTTATTTTTTTTTCTGTTGTCATTGTTTTGTGATAATGTAATTCATCAATTTTTTTTTTTCTTTTGTCTTTGTTTTGGGTTAGAAGGTGTAATTCAGAAATTTTTTTTGTCTTTACTAAAGCCGTTTTCATGTAAATTTTTTTTGTTTTTTGTTTTGTCTTTGTTTTGGGTTAGAAGGTGATAATGTAATTCATAAATTTTTTTTGGCTTTACTAAAGGCGTTTTCATGTTAAATTTTAATTTTTTTCTTTTATCTTTGTTTTGGGTTAGAAGGTGATAATGTAATTCAAAAAACTGGTTTAGTAAAACCGTTTTCTAGCCATTTTCATTAAATTTTTTTTTTTTTTCCTTTTGTCTTTGTTTTGGGTTAGAAGGTGATATACATGCTCTACAGTCCGAAGCACACCCTCACACTGTGCAGTTCGACGAACAACGACGAAGGTGAGGCGAAAACCATGAGTAGGCCAAGAAGACGAAGGCCACCGCGAGAGCTGCAGCAAGAAGGAATAGGAGAAAGATCTCAAATTTTGGTGATGTATTTTTTACATACGAATGGTACTTTTTCCGTTTTTTGCTATGTAATGTAACTTGTATGTAATTTGAATTCTGATTATGAACAGGAACTTATGTAATGTAAATATTGGGTTGGAGTTGATGTTATTGTGATTCAATTGGTTTCGCTTATTTCATAAGATTGATGTTGTGCAATGAATGAATGAATGTAAAGGTTATTTGTTTTATTCAATTGGTAGTGTACTTGTTGTAAGAATGAGAACGTTATTTGTTATATTCAATGAATAATGGTTACATTATTGGGTTCTAATGATTGAGAAGATGAACAAGTTAAGAGAATGTGTATTTCTCCTAAAATAAATTTTGTCAACATTTTTGTAATAACCTTTACATTCATTCATTCATAATAACCTTTACAAGTTAAGAGAATTTGTAATAAAAATTAATACATAATATACGAAGTCACTAATTTACTAAATACTCATACAGGCATAAAAACAACATAACTGAAGTTGCAAATGTAACAGTTTTCAGTTACATAGGTAGTACAGACATAAGTCTCCCACAAAAATACATTCTGGACACCATGAACTGAACACACAATACATAAACATAACAGTTAGACAAACAAATATTAGGCAGACAATCTGACAAACTCATTACGGAAACACTTAGTCTAACACAGACATTACATATTAATGCATGACCTAATATTGCCGAAGTGTAGACATTAACACCTAATTCGCGCTTAAATCGGCAGATGGCTCAGAGTCTGAATAATCTGAAAGCTCAGCGTCAGAGACAAGTTCAGGATCCTCCATGATACCCTTGATAGCCGCAACATTTGGTTCTGTTCTGTTCTTCTGTTCTTCTGGGCATCCTTCTTAACTATGTATAACTGCATATCGCGGGCTAACCTACGGCGCATTTGAGAAATCTCACGTTGTAGTCTTTCACATAATCGATCAACATTATCAGAATCTTCCTTTTGGATCTCAACAGAACATGATTTTGGCACCTTCAGTCAATTTTCCCGACATAATCTTTCCATTTGCACTCGCTCTATAAATAGTGCGGGCCACTTGAGACGAGCAGCGTCAGATAAACCATATCCTATTTGATTGTCAGATGGCTCCATACATGAACCTCCTTGAACTCGATAATACTTGGGCATAAAAAAATGTTGCTTCCCAAACCTATCACGATAACCACAAGCATAATCTAAAACAGGTATTCCCACTCCCTCCCATGAATCGTCTTCAGCATCGCCACGTCCCCTTTCCCCTCCTCATCGTGAACTGTCACCCCTTTGCAAGTTCCTACCACCTCTGCGATTCCCACTCCTCCCATGAATCGTGTAGCCATGCTAATTTTTTAAAACAAATGAATGATAATTTCGTAGGGTGAAATGAGTTGTAAGGTTGTGTCTTCACCTTTAGTCGTTTATATAGTTGGTTATAAACGACTTTAGAAAGATGCCTCTGCATGACAATCCCACATATACGAACAAGGTATGAGTTGTCACTAGAATGAAAAAATAGAGAAAAGCAAATACTGTGTACCAAGTCACATAACTTGACAATCCATTTGCATATACGGACAAAATAAGGGCATGCTCACTGTAAGGTAAATCAGTGAATTCACTGTTGCCATGCGACTTTCTTAATTGAGAATCCCACATGTATCAATAAGAGATGAGTTGTCACTGTAATAAAAAAATCGAGCAAAAAATTGAGAAAACCAAAGCCTGTGCACCAAGTCACATGACTTGATAATCCATCTGCATATACGGACAAAATAAGGGCATGCTCACTATAAGGTAAATCAGTGAATTCACTATTGCCATGTGACTTTCTGAATTGAGAATCACATATATCAATAAGAGATGAGTGGTCACTGTAATAAAAAAATCGAGCAAAAAATCGAGAAAACCAAAGCTTGTGCACCAAGTCACATGACTTGACAATCCATCTGCATATATGGACAAAATAAGGGCATGCTCACTGTAAGGTAAATCAGTGAATTCACTGTTGCCATATGACTTTCTTAATTGAGAATCTCACATATATCAATAAGAGATGAGTTGTCACTGTAATCAAAAAATCGAGAAAACCAAAGCCTGTGCACCAAGTCACATGACTTGACAATCCATCTGCATATACGGACAAAATAAGGGCATGCTCACTGTACGATAAATCAGTGAATTCACTGTTTCCATGTGACTTTCTGAATTGAGAATCCCACATATATCAATAAGAGATGAGTTGTCACTATAATAAAAAAGGAAGCTTATGTAGGCAATGTTGTGTTTCACTTAGCTATGCATCATTCGTTGTTACGACCAACTATTTGTATTTCATTGAAAAGTATGACTATTTGAATTTTTGTTGTCATTTGGAATTATTTTAAAATCAACTTTTGAATATTCAATTTGTAATATTTTGGGAAACATTTACAATCTCAACTTTTGAAATCAACTTTAAAATAATGGTTGATCTTGTGAGTGAAACGTGGGTTAGGTAGGAGTACTTGGCCACCAATGTTTGTGAATGTCATGGTGGATTCAAATCTGTCCAGAAAACTGGTGTTACATAGTAATTTCGGGAGTGTTGTTCTCTTTGGGTATAAATCCGAAAAATATCAAATCAGCGTCATTAGAACTGGTTACAAGTCTAATTTCTTACATTTTTGGCTTTGCATTGATTGCTATTCTATACTAAGAGAATCGTCAATTTCTTTAAAAAGGTGCAGAAAACAATCTGTTTGGGTATAATTAATTGTAAATAGTGATTTTCACAAGCAAATCAAGTAAAACCAATTAGGTTTTAAACTTAGTCCCCCAACTGGACCAACCACTTGGCTTTGAACTTGTTTGTCCAACCCCCAAAGTTTAGTTTTCTGTCAACCCCTCATTCTTTACCAGAGTAATCATTTTGAGTGGACTTCCAGAAATTGGAAGGCGACTCTTTCTTCTTTCCTGATGGAGATAAAAATTCTTTACGTAGAGGATCCCTATTTCACGAGCCCCAGTTAAAGGAAGCTTTTCACCGAACTACCTGTTCTGTTTTATGTGTTGTTGAAGGTGGTAGTTCGTTTGTTTGAACTTTATTAGTCCCCTAACTGGACCAACCACTTGGCTTTGAGCTTGTTTGTCCTGCCCCCGAAGTTTAGTTTTCTGTCAACCCCCCATTCCTTACCAGAGTCATCATTTTGACTAGACTTCCAAGAATTGGAAGGTGACTCTTTCTTCTTTCCTAATGGAGATTGAAATTCTTTACGTAGAGGATCCCTATTTCACGAACCCCAGTTAAGGGAAGCTTTTCACCGAGCTACCTGTTCTGTTTTATGTGTTGTTGAAGGCGGTAGTTCGTTTGTCTGAACTTTATTAGTCCCCCAACTGGACCAACCACTTGGCTTTGAGCTTGTTTGTCCAGTCCCTGAAGTTTAGTTTTCTGTCAACCCCCCATTCCTTACCAGAGTCATCATTTTGACTGGACTTCCAGGAATTGGAAGGCGACTCTTTCTTCTTTCCTAATGGAGATTGAAATTCTTTACGTAGAGGATCCTATTTCACGAGCCCCAGTTAAGGGAAGCTTTTCACCGAACTACCTGTTCTGTTTTATGTGTTGTTGAAGGCGGTAGTTCGTTTGTTTGAACTTTATTAGTCCCCCAACTGGACCAACCACTTGGCTTTGAGCTTGTTTGTCCAGCCCCCGAAGTTTAGTTTTCTGTCAACCCCCCATTCCTTACCAGAGTCATCATTTTGACTAGACTTCCAGGAATTGGAAGGCGACTCTTTCTTCTTTTCTGATGGAGATTGAAATTCTTTACGTAAAGGATCCCTATTTCATGAGCCCTAGTTAAGGGAAGCTTTTCACCGAGCTACCTGTTCTGTTTTATGTGTTTTAAGTATTCACATAATTCAACATACATTAATCCATTCATTAATCCAGAACATTCATTAATTCATTGCAATTCAATAAAGAAAGTCATGAACTAGTAAATGTGTAGTTATAAACATAGTTATTTCATAAACTTCAGGTTCATAAAACAAATACTTGAAATACATCCGTACGTTAGATGAACAACAACATTGTCTTACACTCCAGTAACGAAGATACGGCATAACATAGAAACATATATGGAAGATAAAGGTGTTTGATTTCTCATTCCTCATCTGACATGTAGTAGTCAGAGAGATATTTTTCATTGTTTAAGACATTATTTCGCTCAATCACTGTCAAATCTCTGTTGCTTGCTTCTGCCATTTCGGTGGCTAGCTGCAGCATGAAATGTCGACATCTCCGCATCAACATTCCGTTGTTCTCTTTCTTAATTCTGCTAACTGTTTTTTCATAGTCACTCACATTTCGTCTAGCCATGATCAATGAACGACGATGAGGTACCAGTGCCCCAAAGTTACGTAGATCATTAAACAATCATTCTTGCTCCGTTACCCTGAACGCCCATTCTGCTCGGATACCAGTATAATAATCCTTCGGACTCGAGTACTTTTCACTCTTGTAGTCATAAGTAAATGAAGGTAGCAGCCACACTTTCGGATTTCTTTGCTGGCATGAACTTCCTGCACCTCTTGAAGACATTGTTCATAAAATAAACAAACAAATAATAATAGTAATTGTAGATATATTACTATTGTTATGACTTGAACAAACATCATACTAGGTGTATCGCTATTTATAGACATCATAGTGAGGGTTAACTAGAGATGATCTAGTGACGATAATGCATGCTGGGGCACTATAGAAGAAGTGATACCCGTGATATTATTTTATGTTATTCATTTCATGCAATCCTGAGTACCCGTGACTTTGTGTACCTGTGATGTAGTCACGGACGTGGTTGTCAGATAAAATCATAATTGTAGGCCAGAGGATCACAATTGTCAAATAAAACAAAATGCAATGAGTTGTCACATCGCCACATGAAACTATTTTTTCATGCTTACTTTTTTAATACAGTAAGTAGTCACTTGGAATTGACGATTTCAGTACAAATTGGTGCTTTCAAAAAATTATAAATGAAATCATAAAATGAAACAACGGCTTTAATTTTCTTTGTTTTAAAGTAATATTGTTCATAAACAACTATGAAACAAAGTGCAAGTAAATACACAACCGTCTAACTCACTTCGACCTACAAAACTATCGTTGTTTTTTTCACCAAAATAATAAAATGGTCACCTGATATGTAAACACGATTGGAACTTTGTGCCTATATTTTATCTTATTTTCACTTAATGAACTTCACAGTCATCCCATTTTCTCCTCTTTTCATTTTCTGCTTCTTTTTATATTCGGTAAATTACACTTTACTCCTTCAGTCCATCACATAATTGTTTATTAACACTATTGCCATGTGGTCGTATTAATGTGACTTAGATGAATTCTGAAATGTGAGGAAAAAACAAAGCATGTAAGTTGCGATGCACAAAGTCACATGCATCACGTAATGTGAGGAAAAAAGTCACAAAGTATACAAGCATGGCAAAGTCAGAAAGTCGCATGCATTACTGCATCACTGCAT
Organism: Camellia lanceoleosa; assembly: GCA_025200525.1. NCBI lineage: Eukaryota > Viridiplantae > Streptophyta > Magnoliopsida > Ericales > Theaceae > Camellia > Camellia lanceoleosa. The sequence goes on along the minus strand of CM045761.1, from coordinate 203,404,491 downwards.
AAAGTGACATGCATCACTGCATCACTGCACAAAGTCACATACATCACTATATCACTGCACAAAGTCACATGCATCACTGCACAAAGTCACATAGCATCAGAGGAAAAAATAAAGCATCCAAATTATTACGTTTGTTCAAGTCACTGGCGAGCATCACTAAGAAATGTTGGACGTATCACTGTGCCGAGTTACAATTTATTATCGTACCATACCTACTGTGCCCATGTGAATTATGCAATTCATAAAAATTTTAAGGGGGTGTCAGAACAAAATAACAAAACAATTAGACCCTTGGTGTTTAAAAAGCCACCCTATGCAGCCCCAAATAGATTCATAAACGTTGAAGATGAAATATTATACAGTTAGAATGTATTGAAGATTAATTTGTAGTAGAGTTAGAATGAATGGGTTTTTCGATGTACAGAACTTGAAATTGTTACAGACAAGAACAACACCGACTTAAATCAACACATAATTAACTTCAAATTAAATTGGTCAAATTTCTCCAATTAAATTAAATGAAATATGTAAGGTAAAAAATGAAATTAAATATGTTGTCAAAGCAAAATAAATTGAATTATATTTGTAAGCGGAAAAATTAAATTAAATTTCCAAGCGAATTTGAACTTTGCTTAAAACCTTCAGATATGCACTGAGTAGTAAATAAAAGTCGAAGTGACAACTCTTATCAAGTTGATGCATAGTTGTTCAGGTCATAAAAGTTGACGTGACAACTCTGATGCATAGTTGTTTACAATAATTTCATACATACAGCTACCATGTGTATATATGGTATAAATATCGCATCATACCACAACAAAAGTTTTATAGCTATTTCGAGCGATATCATCATGAGATATACGGTGGTTGATCTATATTCAGCAATGGGTCGCTATTGGGTTGCAGATGGAGATGAATTTCAATACCCATTAAATCCAAATTTGCGTTACTCACGTGCCACCGTCAATACCATGAGAGCTGAGTGGGAATTTCGCATAACTCGAGCAAACGTTCTCATTGAGTTATGTCGTGAAGTTAATATTAAATTTCCTCACCGGTTAGCCATGCATATGCCAACTAACACTCCACAATTGTTGCAAAGGGCATTGCATCGTATCCGCGACGAAGTTAATCGCATGACCCAACGTTTGCAAAGGTCCTCACTAATGAAGACCGCAAATGAGCGTGCCGAAGATGGGTTAATGGATGATGCACACCAGTACTTCGCCTGGAGCATGGATGTTATGTATGAATCTGATATTGAGATGTCAGATGATGATGATAATGAATGAAATTGTTTGGATGAATGACCAAACCATTTATGTTGTAATGGATTTGTAACGCTTATCCACGACTTATCAATAAAGGGAGATATTTCAATTGTTTTTGAAGAGTTCTTAGAATAATAAATACCTTTATTTTCTCTCCGTTATTGTTATTTTGAAGAACGCTTTCAATACCACCCACTCCATGCACTCACTCTACGCACTTACTCTTCTCTTCTCTCTCTCTCTCTCTCTCTCTCTGACACACAAACACTCATCCCACACACACACACACCAAACCAATATAATTTTTAATATATATAAATTTTATTTTATAAAATGAAGACCAATATTAAATATATATATATATATATATATAATAAAATTTATAATAGCAAATAATAATCAACTATATGAAATTAAGACCAATATTTTCAAATAATTTTTTTCAAATAATTTTTTTTTCAATTCATTTTTTTTCTATTAATTTTTTTTTCAATTAATCTTTTATTTCAATTAAATATTTTTCAATTAAATATTTTTAAATTATTTTTTTTTCCAATTATAATATGTGTGATCCCTTTGTTATAAATAATAAATATTTTAGGTCTGAACAAACATATTTTTTATTTTATGTTTTTATGGGTTTGTAAACATTTTGTTCAAACCAAACGCGTTTGTAATTTATATTTTTCTAAAAATAAACAAAAATCAGTTTTTAATTTTTTTGTAAACATAAACCAAAAACGTAAACGTTACCAAACGCTACCTTATTTATTTTTATTTTAGGGTTTAGGATTTATAGTTTAATTCTTAAAATTTATTTGAACTTCAATTTTATAAATGGTTGTCTCAATTTGTTTGATAATTTTTTTGGTTTATAAATGGTTGTCTCAATTTATAAATTTGAGGAAAAAACGTAAATTAATATAAATAATGCAGAGACTACGGAGAATGAGAGAGAGGTAGAGATGTGAAAGAGATTTGTGTGATTCATCAAAATAAGTAAGAATAAAAAATTGTTAAATTATAATTTCGAATAAATAAGTATGACACATTTACATCATCTGTACAAGTTTGATTTACAAAAACTATAACAATGACTACAAATAAAAAGAACTATACAGTCCATATCACACCCACTAATGCCCTAACTGGCCCCCAGTCCCACAACCCCGACTGTGGACCTCCCTCCTCGGTCTCTTGCGGTAGACTCTCTGAATATCTAGCACTCCCTCTCCTGCATGTGGCCCTCCACTGACTGCCTATGGAGCCTGTGAGTATGACCCTCCCTCTCCTGCATGTGCTACCCCTGATCATGTCTCTGCCTGAAGATCGGATACTGCTATGAGCTGTGAAAGTCCCTCATCTGGTGTAACTGTACCACGATCTGCAGCTGGACCTCGACCTCTGCCTCTGCCCGCACCCCGACCTCGGCCGCGACGCCTGCCACGACCATAACCTTGGCCTCTCCTTCGCGCTCTGGGAGGGAGCTCAATATGGGCCTCATCCTCAACGTAGAAGATGTTAGTGAGAACTACATCATGTGTACTCATGGGCGCGGTTGAAGTAGTCCCTAGAAAAGCAGGTGATAACTGGGTGGGTGGGGTAACAACGTCATGCATGTATCGGGGCGGTGTCCAATCAAGGTCAGCATGCTGGGTAGGATGTACATGTGGGGAATCTAGAGAAATGTATGGGGTATAATGCGGTGGGGTGACTGAAGTCGAAGGACCTGCTGTGGCTGGCGCTGAAGTGGAAGGCACTGACGTGGACGTGACTGATGTGTCTGGAGCAGCTGCTGCATTGTGTATACCATAGTGGCCAAAATGTAGACGATCTACCCGATGGGCATGCTGGATCCCCTCGTACAATAACTCTCGGATCTCTGCAAAGGCCTACATCGCATCTTGTCCATCACGTCTGAAAAGGGCGTCCTCAGCCAAGTGATATGACCTCCCAGCTCGAACCACCTGAACAAAAAATCAGACATATTAGGCTATAGTTGACTGAAAGTAAATCAATTACGATATTAACAATTATCTGACACATACTATGATACTCACCAATGCCTCGAGAGAAGGCCCAACTCCCTGATATCCGGATTCAGACATGTGGCTTGGATTATCGACTAGTAGGTGTGTATGTCGTTGATACCACAACATGTAAGGGTCGGGAGAGGGGAGGACCCCATCGCTCCAATCAGCCTGTACAATACTGTCGCGATGGGCATCCCACAGCTATATGTATCGCATATGATACACACTCCGGTCGATCTTGGCTCGCCACGTCTATCGATCGCATGCAACCGCCACTTTCTTGTCGCACCGATCCCAATTTGGACCGACCCGACCAAACTGTCGGAGGACACGATTAGGGAGATGCCACTCAACCACGTCAAAACAAATGAGTGGCACTCTTGCCATCCATATCTCCTCACCTAGTCGGCAATAGTCTGGGAGCGTACCAAAGACCCCAGTATAAGGCTGCCAGATAAACTACAATAACGACAAGTCTATTAAAAATCACTCATGAACATATACACTCCATATGACAATTAAAATTTAGGTGTTTAAATTTCACACCTCACCCTCTATCATCCGGTCAAATTGGTCTCTATACACGACGACTGCATAGGTCGATACGACCTCGTGGCTCATGTCAACCCTCCACCGGCTACCTCGAGGTCCGGCTGGCAACTGCATATCTCTCTGGCTGATGGGAACCTCACCAGGAGCAACCAGTTGCCGCCTAGACGGGGCAATGCGAATCAATCTCTTCCACGCCCAAATCTGCAATAATTTGAACGCAATTACAATACTGATATATGCCATACAATATGAATTGACATGTAATAAAATTCTTACTAACTTGTAGCAAGACAAGGGGTCCTCCGATCTCCTTCGCACCCACCTGAGCTGCTCGACATAGCATCCTATACAAGCATGCCAAAGCCACGACGCCCCAGCTATACTGGCCGATCACGTCAATGTCTCTCAACAGTGGCAAGTATATCAACTTGAGCAGATTCTGTGACTTATCAGGGAGAAGTACCGCCCCCAATAAGCCACAAAATATATGCTTGGGCATGTTGCTGTACTAACTCATCTAGAGCATGATCTGGAAGATGGCCCTGAAACTGCTCGGACAGCCACCTCACCCTCACTCTACCTGCCTGTAAGTCTGCAGGTGTAGGTGCTACTCCCAATAGCTCAGCACATAGGGCTATCCACTGGTCCCTCGTCAATGGTGGGTCAGGTCCAGTAACTGCTCGCCCATCAATCCGTAGACCATATAGGACAGATACGTCCTGCAATGTGACAGTGGCCTCCCCGATCGGGAAATGAAATGTATGAGTCTCTATGCGCCACCTCTTGACGAGACCAGTGATAAGTGGGTGGTACAGTCTAATATGGCCTATACGATAGACACCATAGAATCCCGCGCGGAGTAGACACTGCAAGACTCTATGGTCCAATAGACGCTCCCACAGACCAGAATCTCCCCGCCGATATGTCACCACGGTGCGTACCTCGTCCTGCATAACAGAATGAGTAGTTTAAATTATAGCATTATCGCGTAATATAAAACAAAATGCAGGGTATTTTCATTGTAAACGTAAAGTCCAACAAACGTTATTGCATACCGGATCCTCCCATATACTGTCAGCCCGATGTGGATGACTAAAAAGTGGGACCTCATCAGGTAGATGTGCCATGAAGCCTGTACAGTTGAAAAACAAATACATTTTAAAAAGTGGATGACTAAAAAGTGGGACCTCATCAGGTAGATGTGCCATGAAGCCTGTACAATTGAAAAACAAATACATTTAAAAAAACTGTATTGGTGAGCATATAATTTAACTATAACAATTAAACTCAAATTATTCCATGCATGACGACTTGAAAAACAAATGTGGTCGATTATTTTAAAATTATCAATCTGTGTGCCACTAACATGGAAGCAATTCACTAAAATCTAAATTTATCAATTTATGTGCCATTAAATATGATAAGCAATTCAACAGAACCTAACGTTATCTATGCTATAACTAATATAGAAATCTTTTACAAAATCATTTTAGGGTCTCAGTTACATAAGCATAATAATGACCAGTAACATGTGGATAGTTTTCGTACATAAATATTTGCGAAAAAATTGAATGAGAATTTTTTTTTCAATAAGAGGTTGCTAATTACATTTATGGCATATTTGACAAAATTTCATTATTGATTTGTGTAATGGTAAAAGTTTCAATAAAGTATAAGATCTATAAATTATGTAGATCTGATTCATAAATTGTAAATGTAAAAAATGCTTCCAGCAGTCGAAATATTAAAATCTTAAAATGGTAGAAGAATTATGTGATTTTCACTAAAATTTTGTAATAGACATTTTCAATCAAGTAGAGAATAAAAAACATAGGCCTATGTGGTATAGTTAAATGTTTTTGCATACATATTTAGTTTAATTTATTTGTTTAGTATGTTAGTTGTAAATTTTGTCAAGGAAATCAAACAATTACAATATATAAAGAATTAAAAAATAGAAATGATCTATTACAAATAAATAATTAAAAAATGATCTATTACAATATGTAAGTATTACATAGTCTTCATCGACCAAGTCGCGCCGGACATGTTCACCTGTCATGACCTGTCTGCTGGCACTCACTACAACGAGTGGTCAAACGCCTATCTAATATATCCATCTCATTCAAAACACGAGACATAGATGTACGACCCCGTTTTACTTCTCACAGACGAAGTACATTAGGCATTAAGGTCCACTGCGGATCATCCCAATAATATTGATGCGGTATTGGATTGAATTTAGTTTCCCAAACCCTCATGTATACAGGAAGCCTATATACTAGATCAACATACTCGAATGAATTGTCATCGCATTCAGACATTACAGCGAGCATATGGGAACATGGATAGTGTCTTATCTCATATTTCCCACAACTGCACGTGGGTTGATTCATCCGCACAATTTGTGTATTGCGACCTCGTTCATGGCGAAAAGATGTTTGCACCTTAAATACGCAGCGTGGCCTATCAGAAAATTGTAATATAAACTACTCAAGTTCATGTTTTTAGGTGTACTTAACTTCACAACATAATAACAACAATTTAGTTTATATTACAAACTAACCTGTCATACGATATCAACTTGAAAGTATTTGCCCTTGCGATACCATCCTCAATAGTTTTTTGCATCTCTCTAGGGTATTGGAACTCATTTCGTACATCTATTTCAGCTTGGGCTCCCATCTCATCAAAATATTTTACGAGCCGCCGAAATGTAAATTCAACCATAGCTGAGATAAGTAAGTTCCTCGCACCTTTCAAGACGCTATTGAAGCACTCTGCATCATTGCTAGTCAATACCCCTCACCGATATCCACCGTCATACGAAAGGGCCCACTCCACAGGATTCATCTTGTGAACCCAATTGATGGCACCTTGGTCAATAACATGTATCTGTTGTAAGTAACCATTACACTTTTGTCGTTGATGAGCACTCCCTACTTTCCATAGAAGTTGTTTCAGCTCCTTATTTTTGAACCTAGTGTTAAAGTTACTACAAACATGTCGAAGGCAGTGTCGATGATATCTAACAAATTGGAGTGAGGGATTCAGCCAATGCCGCCTCACAGCAGCTAAAATACTCTCAGCTCGATCAGATATCAAAGTCACTCCCTGTCGGTCCATGACAATATGTTCCTTGATATTTGAAATGAAGAACGACCAAGACTCAAAACTCTCCCTGTCGACAACAGCGAATGCAAGCCGTAATACTTTGCCATTGGCAGTGACAATCGTTGCTACAAGCAACACACCAGTGTATTTCCCGTATAAGAATGTACCACCTATGGTTATAACAAGCCTACAAAATCTAAATCCATCAATAGCGGGTTTGAAAGACCAGAAAACAAAGTGGAAGACGGGCATAATGGTTGTACCTCCAGTATATTTATGCTTCCATTGCACGATGGTGCCAGGATTAGATATTTGTAATGCATGCATGAATTTAGGCAACATCCTATATGATTCATCTCAATCCCCAAATACCATTCTAATTGCCTTTGCCCTTGCATGCCATGCCTTCTTGTATGATATACTATAGTTTATGGTCTTTTTGATATCTTCGATGACATTCTTAATTGGCATATTAGGTTCATTCTGCATACGACAATACGTATCATCATGAAATATTTTGGTGTGAATACTATAAACAAACAAATATGTATCTATATGTAAACATTTATTTGTATACTCACCGCAACTTGTCCCAAAAGATGAGAAGCAATGTATAGCTATGACTAATATTAGTATGGTCCTGTTAGGTTTTAAGCGAGCCGAGCCGAGCTTTGCTGGGCTCGAGCTCGGCTCGTCAAGTTATCGAGCTCGTTTATTAAGCTTGAGCTGGCTCGATAAGGGACTGGGCTCGAGCTCGGCTCGTCAAGTTATCGAGCTCGTTTATTGAGCTCGAGCTCGGCTCGATAAGGGATTGGGCTCGAGCTCGGCTCGGCTCCTTAATTTTTATCGAATTCGAGCTCGGCTCGACTCGGCTCGATAAATTTTTTTTAATATTATTTATATTATTTAAATGAAAAATTTTATTTATATTATAAAAAATGCATTTATATTATTATTTATATATATATATATATATTTATATATTATTTAATATATAAATAATATATTTATTATATAATTTAATTAAAAATAAACGAGCCGAGCCTACCGAGCCAAACACATGCGAGCTCGAGCTCGGCTCGTTAACGAAACGAGCCCAATAATCGAGCTCGAGCTTGGCTCGTTTACTAAACGAGCCGAGCCGAGCCCTTACCGAGCCGAGCCGAGCCGAGCCTGTTCACGAACAGCTTGGTTCATTTGCAGCCCTAGTCCCTGTTCATTCGTGAGTATAAACAATGGTGAGGACCCCTATACTGCTTTATTTCAAAAAGACCATGTATCCTACTAAGAGATGCACGCAACCACTATCTGCAATCGTGCTTGCAAGCACACACACAAACGTCTCGCTTGGAGGTATACTCTCGATTATTTGTTGCATAGTATAATTTCACAGCATGTACGAGTTGCTTCTTATCAACGAAAACCATCCCTTTGTCCAACTCTGGATTTCAAAGATTCAGATTGATTCTGAGGAAAGCGACATCGCGGTTACTAATGTCAAAATCACCACCCATGTGAATGTTTTCATAGAAAGGGATTTCAGGTCTAGGTGGAATGGGGGCATTCTGAATATCAACGGGTGTGTCAGCATCATCTTCTTCATCATCATCATCTGATCCGCCCAATAAATTTTCTTCATCACACATTTCATTCTCATCATTGTCTAGGGCGACATCAGGACCGTACATGTCACTATCGAAGAACCGCAAATTAATCGCTTTTGACCATATTACCAAAGAACTTCAACTGGAGTGGTATGATGGCTGTAGGTGGGCACATCTTCGGTGTTATTGTGAAATTCAGTCTCATATCCACCACGTGAACTTGATTCTTCACCATGGCCATGAAATGTCTGTTGTATGTAGCTTGCTGCATAACATTCATTTGATTCATACATAGGAGACTGAAACGCTGTCGTGTCAATCCCATGTGTCAACAATGTAGTGAACGGACGAGAATCCATCTGTGTCATATTCGGGAGATTGTGTACAACCTCTTTATCAATGTACACTTCCAAACAATTTGGTGGTTGGAAACTTCCATCGATACTTAATACGGTGTTCAACGTGTCATCGTCATTGATCGGTAATATTTTGTATTTGCTTGTTGCTTGCCACTAGCGATAAGGATATCTACATTTGAAGATCAATTGGACTGTTTCCCCGTAACTTGCCACCTTTGACATAAACATTTCCTCCAAATTGTTAAGTGTGATGCCACGCCCCACTTTCTTTATTACTCGAAGTCATTACCAAATTCATTAACTTAATTCAAGTTCAGAGATAACATGCGGAAATAAACTCAAAGTTCGACTAGTAGGAATATATAACAATTCTCTCATCCGAATGCAAATTAAATACATCATGAGCATTCTTAATAAACTGTCCGAGGGCTTACATCATTAAAGAATCAAGAAGAAGGGTGTAACCCTTTTACATATATGGCATTCTGCCAACACAAAGAGGCCCCCTAGCCAACAAATAAAAAGATCCACATCTTGTAGCACATCCTGCTTAACACCTAAAAAAGGTTCAACAACGTGGGATGAACATATAGTCCAGCAGGGATCTCAACATGGCCCTCAACAATAACAACTTACAGATAGCTATGATCATGAATGCTCAATATCATACTACAATAGTAATGTGACAGTCTATACGAAATATACATATGTATGAACTTTTCTCAAAATCAGTCATTTCACTCAACACTGAAACTGATTCACCTTTCTTTTCTTTTCATTACCCCTCTTTCCCAAACTTTCATTTCCATAACAATTCTAGAAAACAGTTTCACCAAGCCCATTACTTTCCCCCATTTTCTGTTCTTACAACCAATTTCCCTTTTTCAAAATATATTCAGAAATATTCAATTCCCTCCCACTTTCCAAAATAACATAAAGTACTATTTGGCGGTTCCCAACACATTCACATCTATACATGCATGCCTTTAGTAAAAAGGGAAATAACAAATCGTCAACATGTGTATAATCAACAAGTAAGGCAACTTGGCCTTTCAAAACCATAACCATCGTAACTCATGACATACCCAAATACACTGGGACAATGATGATAAAAGCTCTACTCTACCTGCCATAAGCACGGTAAGTTAAGGATAAACCTTACAATCAAACGACTAGCCATATTCTCCAGACACAAGCTGGAAGGTAATGGTACCTAGTCCAAGTTCTCCAGACGCTAGCTGGAAGGTACTGGTACCCCTCATTCTAAGCGCGGTATATGACACCAACCGTCTCAATATAACAAAGCACAACTAATAAGTGTAATACATACACATAAACTTTCAAGATACATAAGCAATGTGTTAAAGTATATAAACACATAGGTGTGTGGAGTACATCCCCTATCTCCTTCCACACACTGGAGTACATCACCTATCTCCTCCCTAACAATTATACATATATAATATATCATAGCACTGCATTACATACAATGTTCAATCAACATAGGTGTAATGCATACACAACAATTCAACACAATCATGTCATCCTCCACCGATGACCAAGGACAAAACCTCTAGATGCATGATTTTAATACACCTATTATAAAGGCTCAACTCTCATGAGATCTTAAACCCAACAACAACACTAGTACGATAAGTAAGGGTAAAACCCCCAAATGTGTGTATTCAACACTCATGATACAATAATTCAATTCTCATATTTATTTTCTGAAACTCACATAGAGTTAACATTTCATTTCCCATTTCCAAGATCAACTTCCAAGATTTTCCAATTTCAAAACCCTTTTTTCATTTCACAAAACCAATTCCATTCATTATAAAGCCATAACCTGACTCGATTCAATACATTCGTTTCAAAACAACCCCAAAGCCATAGTTAATCCCTTAGGCATTAACACCTTCACCCAACTCATATTAACAATAGAGACTTACAAACATTGATCAACTACACTCCATTTTAATTTACCAAATCAAAACATAATTTAGGGTTTTTTCTTCTTTCCACAATAATATGCTAATTTACACTCCAATTAGCCCAAAGAACTATCAATGATAAAATAATCATTCTCAAACAACCAACCCTAGGTTCCCTCACATGGTTTTCAAAGAAATTCAACATGATGTGATTTTCATGCAATACAAAACTACCACATGTCTATCTATAGACGGAGTATTGAAAATGAACAAGGAGAATCCCTACCTCAACTGGAGAACCCAAGGGAAAGAAGACCCAAACTCGAAAGTGCTCCAATCCCAAAGTTTTTCGGATCAAAACGAAGTCCACGTAGCCCTCTATCTTTCTTACAAAGAGATTAGGATAGGAACACCCAAAAACTAGATCAAACCATAGAGAAAAGGTGAAATGTAGTGAAAGAAGCTCTCAAAATAGGTTTTTGAAAAGTAAGAGAGAAAAGGAGAGTGTGAAAAGTGATCTGAAATAACGCAGTCCAAATTTGATATACGCATGACCCGCTCAAGCGGAGAATAGGACGCTCGAGCGTTAAACACAAAAACTGCACCCGCACGAGCGCCAAGACACAATAACAAAACGCACCCGCTCGAGCGCAAAAGAAGACCCGCTCAAGCGTAGATTACACTCATCCAGTATTTTTACAAAGTTTGAACACCCGCTCGAGCGCGACCAGCTCGAGCGTAGGGAAATCCGCTCGAGCATGAAAAACACATCTACAGTAGTTTTGCAGACGCACAAGATGCTGAAAGGATGCAAACTCCGCTCGAGCGCGAAGGGATCCGCTTGAGCGGATCACTAAAAAAAATGGGCAACAAGAATTGGGACAAAAGCTCAACCAACCTGTTCGAAACACGCCCAACACAACCAAAAACTCAAATACCAAGAGTAAAGGATGGAAATGAGAATAAGACAACAACACATCCGCGAAATCGAGTCTGGAATATAATAAATAATGAAGGGAAAACCGGGATCGCTATAACCTCCCCCCTTAAAGAATTTCATCCCCGAAATTAAGAACACGCCAAAAGAACAAGGCCAACTGATCACACAGCACCCAACACCCGAGTACTAGGAAAGAAACTATTCTCGCAACAAACCTCTGGTTAGCTCTTACCAAAAGAAAGGCTTACCAAGGAAACATGTTCCAAAAGACAACACTTAGGCACAAAAAGCTTCAACAAAGCTAAACCTTTCCCGAAACGATTCACCCACATTCGACTAGCACTTCAAGCTAAGTCACTACTCAACATCATAATTCCCAAAAAGGAAATCAAAGCAAATCTTTTGAATAAATATAAGAAAAATCATTTTCTTGTTCATGAGACATTTCTCAAAGATAGTCAAATTTTCAACGTTGACATTCCGAAATAAATTTTGCACTTTCCAAGTGAAACTCAAAAGTTTTGTAAACATTTGTCACAAACACAATGCCACCCATAAAATATAAACCTCCTCAGTTTATTTGCCAAAAACTACTTGTTTGAAAATTCTCATAACATTCAAATTAAATCAAATCCTCAACATTTTCCTTTTAACAATGCCCTTAAAAGGCCATAACACTAGGAAGAATTTATTTTTCGATCCCTTTTCCAATAATACCCATCACTCACACGATGATGCCACAACCAACACAAAACATAACATTTCTATAATGATAGTTAATAGAAATAACAACTTTGCTATCAACACATAAGGCATAAGAAATTTATGAGTTTGCAATTTCATTCCACCGTCCTTTACTCAATCAATTTAAAATCATAAACATGGTGCATTATCTAGCCAACCAAATTCCATGAAACTACAGCTCATATAAAAACACTTCCAATATCAACAGTTCAAATGAAATTACAACAGTTCAAATGAAATTACAACTTATATTAAAAACACCTCCATACTTCAATTGATACACAAATTTGCTGTATCAGTGGAGTCCATCCTCTATCTCCTCCAAAACAATATACATATACAATGTATTAAAATGCTTATCATACACAATGATCAATCAATACACATATTTGATATATTATTCCAACCGTCATATTCGATGACACATTCCGGATGATTAGTTTCAGTTTTCCCTAATCAACATACAGTGTCTACAACAATCAAGGCTATCCTCAAGGTAGCCAATGCCAACCCAAACCCGATGACAACAAGCTGACTAATCAACTCAATAAACCTCCACACTCAGTAAACCCCACACTGATGTGCCACTCAAACCACTAATCCCAAACACAGAGTTCCCTACACAAATCCCCAAGTTTTGGAATCTCACCGGATTTCTTAAAATTGAATCACACCGTCACTGTTCTAAGGGAATCATCACCTCCCATGGCTATATAGCAAGCCTACCCATCTCCTCAACTCAAGACCGACATGGTCAACCCAATCACACAAACCCAAACACGAAAGACAATTTTGATCAATGATACTCTCATTACTTGAGAACACAAACAGTTTTTCCTTTCAAAGAATGCCGCAAGCATCTACTCAAGAAATTCTCTTTCTTCTCACAAACCATACCCAAAACCAACAAGAAATCACAATACGAACACTACCCATATACATCAGTGATGGGATCACAACGAATTCATTAACTAGTAACACCCAAAACACTAAACAATATGCCGGTACCATTTCTGCTAACCCGAGATACAAATCTCACATTCCCTCAAACATTCTCACCTAACTTTGGCAATACCACACAACTCTCAAAACCATCAAACCAATCACATTCACCTACAGATTCCCCGTTCTCAACAAATAACTTTTAAACTAAACAAGGCTCACAGGCCATCACATAACTATCTCATAATTCAGTACCAAGCATACAGTAATACTAGGATCATCGATCCCATTGACACCTCCTCAATATATATAAAAGAGGGTTCGAAATTTCATGAATGCCCCCAATACATGAGGATTAAGCAAACAACAATATAAATACATATGCAATACATAATCATAATGCCTTAGCATCTAACAGTACACCGGTCAACAACAAAATGATTTACATAATACATCACCGGCCAACAATACAAAAGTCCCTCTCCAGGGTAACACTATAGGGCTAGCTAATAAGTTGCCCCTCGCGAGGCCCTCGAAGCCTGGCCTGCACGTTTCTGGTACCGATAACGTCCCTGACTGGACGGGTACAACTGAGTCCGACTAGGTTTTGAAACACTCGAAGAGTTCACCCGCAGAGGGAATAAACGCCTAACATGGCCCAACTGACCACAACCAAAACAACGAACAGACCCTCTACTCTGAGACTGGTCTGAAACCTGAACCTCTCTGGACCTCTCAACAGAAGAGTCCGAAACCCCTGGCGAAAAAAAAGATTTAGCCTAGAACTGAGCATGTTTTCGCCTCCACTTCTTACTGGGCCTAGAGTGCTTATGAACCGTAGGAGTTACCGAGATGGCCTCCTCCCTAACCCGATCAGCACTCACAACCATGGCCTCCATATGGGCCGCTGCCTCGACTAGACTATAGTAATCCTTCCAAAAGGATCCAACTACCTTCTCCCGAATACCAAAACACAATCGACTTTCAAACTCATAACAACGACGCTCCTCTGTTGCCACCAACTCTGGAGCAAACCTTGACAAACTGGTAAACCGCATCTCAAACTGTGCCACAAGAGTATCATCCTGACGCAACTGAACAAACTGTTCCCTCAACCTTTCCCGAGCAGAATGAGGGAAATACCTGGCCCAAAAGGCCTCGGTAAAAGCAACCCACGTGCCACCTACAGTATTCTTAACATACTTCCACCAATAACTCGCGTCTCCCTTCAATTGAAAAGTCGCCAAAGAAACCCTCAACTCCTCATCTTCGACTCTAAGCATATCAAGAGTCTTGGTAATCTGCTCTAACCAACTCTCTGCCTCCAACGGTTTGGCCTCCCCCACAAACTCTGGTGGGCTGAAGCGAAAAAACTCCTTAGTAAGCTTGAGGGCACGCTTGCTACCACCCTTAGTGCGAGCTAGGGCGTCCTGCACTGCTCTCACAATCTCACGTGCAACGTTCTCGCCGACAGTCGATGCTGCAACTGCGGTTGTTAAAGGAACTATTGTGCCTCTCCCGACACTCCTACTACTCACCCGACCTCTACTTCCTCGTGTAGACATCCTATAAAATCCAAAGAACAAAACCACGCTTAGTGCACAGCACAATAGCCTTTTCCGAGGCACACACTTGTTACTATTAAGTCACAAGACACACTTAGTCTCAAGTCATATATTACGATTGCATATAAACATCTAAACATTTAAACACATAACCGAATCATGTCCGCAAGGATAGCCACTGATTCCGGAACTCTCAAGGAACTCCTACCAGAAATCACGTTGATCAGGCGTGTTTCCAAGAGGACCTCAAAACAAGTTCACCGGCTATGAATACTATCCAGGAAACTCAATCCCATGCTCACATAAATGCAACACACAAGTCCTAACATTCATGTTAACTATATGCAACGTCTTCACCATACGTAGTACACCCACTGTGGTAAAAACCACTTCCCATGAGCCCAAAGAATTCAAACCTGGCTCGCTCTGATATAAAGGAGAAAGCACAATGATGGAGAAAACATGGAGAGAATTTACATACTCCATTATGTTGGCATAAAGGCCAATATATAGATACAAAGTGGTGAATACAAACAAAAACACTACTTAATGCATATCTAACTCCATATCTAACTTGCAAGACTTTACGTATAAAAGTTGCACAAGTTCTAATTCTTTAGGCAAGCCTAGTTATAGGCTTTTTAAAAAGTTTACCTAAAAAATAAATACAAAGAGATAAAAAAGGACGACAATTATTTACTCTTTGCTACAGTTTTTTCAATTATATACACTGATAATACTGTCTATCCTCCCCGATTTTCAAAGAGATAGACTGTTGTAGATAAGGGTTGGCTGAGCTGTTTTGGCATGTAGCGTCAGCTGAAAGGATGTGGCTGACCACTTTCTGCCAAATAATGCAGGTTGCTCCACGTGTCCTGGATATGGTTGGAGTTAATCAGGAGACAGCTGCATTTTATAGTGAGGTCCACTATGCTTCCATCCTGTTGATGAGATTGTGATATTCTTCATCAGTCTCTGATGGAGGGGAATCCGGATCTTGGCTGTATTGCTCATTCCGGAAATGTTCTACATCATCCGCAATCATGGCTAGTTCCAACGGAATATCCAAATTATTTCTCTTTTTGAGATTTATTAACATGTCAAGAGCCTCATTAATTTGCGTTGGAGATCGTTGATACGTTATGGGAAAATGGGTTACAAATAATATTCTTCCATCTGTAACCATGAATGGCAATTTTGCTGAGCCATGGATGTTGGACGCTGATTGTGAAACAGATATTAGACTGTCTATCAATATTACATCAAAGAAAGTTTTTGGATATTTTCCAATCGCTCTCTCCGGTGATCTTCATCTAAATAATCATCTTCAAATTCAAAATCTTCAGTTTCTTTAAGATACCAAATCTGGTATGGTTGGAAAAAATGTTCTCGTTCTCGCAACAAATAGTGCTGAAAATCCATAAAGTAAAATATTTGTTCCATCGAAAGCCTTTTACTATCCATGAGAGCATTGCTTTGAAGATCATTGGAAAATCTATCCATTGGATTGGATCTAGAATTTGAAAAATAACTTGATTAGTTATTCCCCAATCTATATCCTCAAAAACCCACATGTCATGGTTTGCCATGATGGTTATTTTGGGAATTTCATCTTTCAAATTTAATTTATCATAAGATCGTTCTAAGATTTGTCTAATCTTATCATGATGATCTTCAACTCGATTTTTGATTAACATAAAAATTTCTTTTGGAAGCAAAGTTCTTGCTTTTTCAAAAAGACAAATTCTTTTATTTGTTCAAAAACTGGATCAGAAAACTCATCTGATATGAGGTCTGATAGTTGAAGAAAATTATTTATTTTTTCAAAATTAAAATCTTCATTCCAATTCATTTGTTTAAGAATATTGAAACAAATATTTTGCAAATCTTTTAATTTAGCTGTTTGCTCAGCTAATTTGTTGGCCAAAACTCCCATGTGTTTTCAAAACTTCACTTTGTTGTCTACAATGTGAGTTTTCCAAACTCCATTGAGTTCTGTATAAATTTCTCTGGATATACCAGGGTTGAAAAAATCTTTCACTTCAGATTCATCTAGTATAGATGTCTGAATATTAGTTGGAACTGGGTTAGTTCTCATTAAATTCCTTTGAAAAATAGGCATGACTGGTGCACTGTAAAAAGCTTTTTTAGCTTTGGTCATGCTATCATATGCTTTAAAGCTTGCTCCTGAGTATCCAATAACTTGAAGATTGGCTTCGTTCCAGTCTGTGTAAATTCCAAGTTGTCTTCCCGAAAACACAATATAAACTTTTTCTTCTCGGGGTATTGCTTTTTTAACAATTGTCACCCAATCTCCTTGAGCGGGTTGTTTACCCTTATCCATTGTTTTCCTCTTGGTCTAGAGGCCTTCTGCAAAAATTAAATTTACTTGTTTAGCAATTTAATTTTCTGAAACAATTTCTGTTAAGAAAATCTGTTAAGAAACAATTTAATTTCCAAGACTTAGTGGGACAAGGAGAATCTTCTAAAAAACCTGCACAATTACAAATGCAGGCATCAGGAAAAAATTTATATATTGAAAATACAATTCTAAAAATTAAAAGATCAACTTCTGTATTTAAAAAAGATTTTACTAACAAATCATTTTCAAAGTTAAGTATTGGAGAATCAAGTAATAATTCTAATCAAGAATCTATTACTTCAAATAATGTTCAGATTCCTATATTTCCATGAACAAGAAAACTTGAACATATTAAATCTGCATATATGTATCATTTTCAAACAAAAAATGATGATATTATTGTTTCTCCTAGCCAAGGAAAAAGAAGATATACAAATGTATTGGGAACATTTAATTTTGCAGGTTATAAATTCTATAGCCTCAGTGTTCTCATAGATACAAGAGCTACAGTCAGCTCATGTAAATAAAATGCCATACCAAAAGAAAAATGGACATTAATGAAACATCCAATTTTAGTTACTGGAATAGATGGCAACCATACTTCCATACAATTCAAGGCAAAAAATATAGCTATTTGGTTAAATGATAGCAAGTTCATTATACCAAAAATCTTATATTTTCCGTATATGCATAGAGATTTCCTTCTTGGTAATAATTTTATATATAAATATCTTCCAATACAAATACAGGAAAAGGCTATTTCATTAAGCATAAACAATGTCTTAATTCATATTCCCTTATTAGAACAACATAAATATATTTGTAATAAAGAGTTTGCGCCCGTGCCGCGTGGTGATTTAACTCCCATCATCAAAACCATTGATGAATCACACTGGATTTATAAAATTTTAGAAGAAAATTTTAGTGAATATCCATTAAAACTATGGCAACGTAGTCCACGTTATTGTAGTTTAAAATTGAAAGACCCTAATGTTATCATTAGAGTAAGACCAATGATCTATACTAGACAAGATATAGATGAATTTGATATTCAACTCCAAGAACTTTTAGACAAAAAGTTAATTGAAGAAACTAAAAGCCCTCACTCTAGTCCAGCTTTTATGGTAAGAAACCATGCTGAAATTAAAAGAGGTAAAGCTCGAATGATAGTCAACTATAAACGGCTAAATGAAAATTTAGAATTTGATGGATATTTTATTCCACGAAAAGATGTTTTGATTAACTTAACCAATGGATTAAAAATCTTTAACAAATTTGATTGTAAAAGTGGATTTTGGCAAATCCAGTTGACTGAAGAGTCAAAAAAATTAACAGCTTTCAGTACACCTAGGGGACATTACCACTGGAATGTTATGCCTTTTGGATTAAACATTGCACCACAGGTATTTCAACCGTGGATGGATACAATTTTTAAAGACCTTAAAGATTGTTTTGTAGTTTATATTAATGATATACTTATTTTCTCTAAAACCAAGGAGGAACATAAGAAACATTTAAAATTAATTTGTGAAAAATTCCAAAAACTTGGAATTATTTTATCTCCAAAAAAGATTGAACTAGAAAGAGAATCAATTGAATTTTTGGAAATAATTTGACCAGAAATGTTTAAAATTATAAGAGCATATTTTGTCCAAAGTACGAGATTTTCCTGATACTCTTAAAACTATAACACAATTACAGAATTTATTAGGCATTTTAAATTATGGACGAAATTTTATTAAAAATCTTTCAAAAATGGAAATTCCTTGGTTAACTAAATTAAGGAAAAATGTTATTTTTTAATGGACAACAGAAGATGTTGCTTTAATTAAACAAATTAAAGAACATATTAAAACCTTATCAGATGTTTATCTTCCTAAAACAGGTGATAAATTAATTTTAGAAACAGATGCCTCAAAAGCATGTTGGGAATATGTTCTTAAAGCAATACCAAGTAATTTATGGCATCATAAAGAGATACCTTTATCAAAAAATGGGATTAGACCAAGAAAAAATTCAATACCCATAAAATTACAAAAAGAAGAATTAATTTGCGGATATAATTCTGGAACATTTAAACCAAATGAACAGAAATATGTTATTTTCGAAAAAGAATTAATTGCAATAAAATTGGCAATAAAAAGTTTTCATATTTATTTAGCCCGAGAAAATTTTATTGTACGCACTGATAATAAGGCCGTAAGAGATTTCTTGATCAATAAAAAACCTATTGAGCAAGGAAGACGACTAGCCTGGTATAATAAAATTTCTGAATATACCTTTGAAGTAGAACATCTTAAAGGTACTAACATTTTCTTGCAGATTTTCTTAGCATAAATTGTTTCAGAAAATTAAATTGCTAAACAAATAAATTTAATTTTTGCAGAAGACCTCTAGACCAAGAGGAAAACAATGGATAAGGTAAACAACCCGCTCAAGGAGATTGGATGACAATTGCTAAAAAAGCAATACCCCGAGAAGAAAAAGTTTATGTTGTGTTTTCGGGAAGACAACCTGGAATTTACACAGACTGGAACGAAGCCAATCTTCAAGTTATTGGATACTCAGGAACAAGCTTTAAAGCATATGATAGCATGACCAAAGCTAAAAAAACTTTTTACAGTGCACCAGCCATGCCTATTTTTCAAAAGAATCAAATGAGAACTAACCCAGTTCCAACTAATATTCAGACATCTAGACCAAATGAATTTGAAATAAAAGATTTTTTCAACCCTGATATATCCAGAGAAATTTATACAGAACTCAATGGAGTTTGGAAAACTCACATTGTAGACAACAAAGTGAAGTTTCAAAAACACATGGGAGCTTTGGCCAACAAATTAGCTGAGCAAACAGCTAATTTAAAAGATTTGCAAAATCTTTGTTTCAATATTCTTAAACAAATGAATTGGAATGAAGATTTTAATTCTGAAAAAATAAATAATTTTCTTCAACTATCAGACCTCATATCAGATGAGTTTTCTGATCCAGTTTTCGAACAAATAAAAGAATGTCTTTTTGAAAAAGCAAGAACTTTGCTTCCAAAAGAAATTTTTATGTTAATCAAAAATCGAGTTGAAGATCATCATGATAAGATTAGACAAATCTTAGAACGATCTTATGATAAATTAAATTTGAAAGATGAAATTCCCAAAATAACCATCATGGCAAACCATGACATGTGAATTTTTAAGGATATAGATTGGGGAATAACTAATCAAGTTATTTTTCAAATTCTAGATCCAATCCAATGGATAGATTTTCCAATGATCATCAAAGCAATGTTCTCATGGATAGTAAAAGGCTTCCGATGGAGCAAATATTTTCAGTCTGTTTGGTAACGTTTACGTTTTCAGTTTATATTTATAAAAATTTTATAAGTTAGTTTTTGTTTATTTTTAAAAAAACATAAACTACAAACGCGTTTGTTAATTGACAAAATGTTTTAAAAAATTTAAAAATATAAAAAAAGTGAGAAATGGCAAGTGGCGGCGGAAGGCGATGGTGGAAAGTGGTGACAGTGGGCGGTGGGTAGCGGGTGGTGGTGGGTGGTGGTGGTGGTAGTGGTGGTGGGTGGGTGGGTGACGGTGGCGGGTGGTAAAAAGTGGTGACGGTGGATGGTGGGTAGCGAGTGGTGGTGGGTGGATGGGTGACAGTGGCGGGTGGTGGGTGGTAGCGAGTGGGTGGGAGTGGTAGTGGTGGCGGGTGGTGGTGGCAGGTGGGTGGCGGATGGTGGGTGGTGATAGGTGGTAGGTGTGGTGGTGGTGGTGGTGGTGGTGGTGGTGGGCGGGTGGGTGACGGTGGCGGGTGGTAACAAATAGGTGGTGGCAGGTGGTGGTGGCAGATGGGTGACGGGTGGTAGTGGCGGGTGGTGGTGGCAGATGGGTGACGGGTGGTGGTGGCGGGTGGTGGTGGTGGGTGGGTGACGATGGCGGGTGATGAGTGGTAGCGAGTGGGTGGTGGTAGTGGTAGTGGCGGCGGGTGGTAGTGGTGGCGGGTGGTAGTGGGTAAAGGCATCGATGTAATCCCAATAACTGTATTTGGTTTGCTTATTGCGCAAATCCAGATCTCTGGTAGTATGTGGATGGATGCCCCATGTAGAAATGGGCATAATGGATCGGATAGTAATTTTACTGAAAGAAATCGGACTGGTGGCCTTGTTGGCATCATGGAGTGTGTGCTTAAATTCACAAGCTCCTGCTTCTGTTAATATCTGTTCATAGATGTACCGATACTGGTCAAAATGAGGAGGAGATTGTTGCGTGGTAAAATACCTCCGCTTGATCTCCCATGGATCGGTCATCCATTGTTCATCTGCTGTATCAATCCAGAGGACTGTTTCCTCGGTAATACTGTTTGGAGTATACGGTTCTTCAGTCTTAAGGAGAATATCCTTAGCTGATGGATTACTGGTTTGTCCTCTTAAAGGAGGAAATTCTGTTGGATCATAGCGAGGGTGAGATCCCCTGCCACGACCTCGACCTCGATGGCCTCTACCGGTCATTCCTCTTCAAGATGTGATTTCTGCAAATATTCACGGGTTAAAAAGTCAGGCAAAGAATTAGTTTCTCCTTTAATATATTCAATATCAAAGTCAAAATTAGATAAATAACTTTGCCAAGTTAAGAATATCTGTTTGGATGCAAGATTTTTTACATCCTGTTTGAAAATCTGTTTTGCAGCAGAGCAATCAACTCTGATGATAAAATGCTGGTTTAATAAATCATCCTGAAATTTATCAACACATTTAACAATGGCTAAACATTCCTGTTTAATTGTTGGATAATTTAAAGCGGCTTTATTCCAATTGCCAGAATGAAAGCGTAATAATTCTTCCTTCTGGATCTTGGGATTAAGTTGCTTTAATATCCCACCAAAGCCTTCATTAGAGGCATCAGTTTCCATAATCTTTTCCCAATTGGGATTTAGTAACTGGAGGCATGGTAATTGTTGAACTTTAGCTTTAATGCGACGAACAGCTAAAGTATGATTTTTATCCCGTGGCGGAGGATTCTTTCTCAGCCGGGTATAGAGTATGCTGGCATCTGCAGATAACTGGTGATAATAATCACGGATATAATTAAGACTTCCTAAGAATATCTGCAATTGAATTTTATCCTTAATTTCATCAGGAAATTTAGAAGCAAACTCAATACTTCTGTTGATAGGAATAATACTTCCATTGGAAATATTATGTCCTAAATATCTTACTGTTGTCTGGAATAACTGCATTTTTGGAGCAAAAATAACTAAACCATTTCTGATAATAACATGCTTAAAAATATTAAGATGTTTAATATGCTGTTCAATTAATGAAGAGAAGATTAAAACATCATCAATATAAGATAAAGTAAACTCAGTATACGGATTAAAAATATCATTCATGATATGCTGGAATTCTGATGGAGCATTTTTTAATCCAAATGGCATGACATTCCATTCGTAATGCCCAAAGGGTACTGTAAAAGCTGTCTTATAGCGATCCTGTTCTGCAATTTGAATTTGCCAATAGCCTGATTTAAGATCAAATTTAGAAAATATGATAGCATCCTGTAAACGATCTAAGAGATCTTTCTTATTCGGAATTGGATATCTAATCCATTTCAATTTATCATTCAACGGTTTATAATTGATGACAAGGCGAGGAACACCTCTCTCAATTTCAGCATTTTTGTTCACATAAAATGCTGTACAACTCCAAGGAGAGTGGTTGGGACGGATTAATTTCTTGTCTAAAAGACTTTGAATTTCTGCTTTGCATAATTCCATATATTCCTTTTTCATTTGACTAGGGCGTGCTCTAGTTAGAATATATTTTTCATCAAAATCGGATCATATGGTAATGTGACTGTATGTTTCTTGCGATCCCAAAAAGCATTTGGAACATTACCACATACTTCTGTTTGAAATTCTTTTTCTATTAATTTGATTTTTACATTGTAACGTGGTTCTTTGTAACCTCTGCTACATTGTTAAGAATTGAACTTCTTTTTGTAAAAAATTTATTTGATTCTGTTTAAAAGTAACTAGATCCCTCATTTGATCTAATTCTTTTGTATACGGTTGCGTAATGAATTTGAAAATGACAGATTTTCCCTGTAGTTGGGAGTAGATACCTGTTTGATCAATTTTCTAAATAGGCATGAGAAGACACAAAAATGGTGTGCCTAATATGATAGTTGTAGCAAAATTTCTGACAAGCACAAATGATGTTGGAAGACATAAATCTTGATTACAAATATAAGCTTCTGGTATTTTCTACCTGATTTGGAGAAAATTTCCACTTGCACTGGTTAGACTCTGAATGGTCTTTTCAAAGTACCTGGTTAGAACTATACCTTCTTGGATACAGTTCATATCTACACCACTATCGACTAAAGTAATAGCGTCCTTGATAATAAAATCGGGTTTTATCATAAAAGAAAATTTTGATATACCATTTCTGAAAAGTTACTTGATTAACAAGTAACAAATACGGAGTTGAGGAGGAAATTCATTTGAATTTCATATATCTGTTCTGGTGATAAATTGTCTTCGGATGTGGGCTCAGCTCTAAGCATTTGGATTGAGCCACTGGGAGATTCAGGTGGTCTGCTTGGAGATTCAGGTGGTCGAACTTGGAGGTTCTGCATCCTCTGTAAGAGGGTATCCATAAATTCGATATTAGAAGCTTTTAACTTAAGTTAATGACTTCAAGTGGCGGTTTAATGGATACAGGGTGGATAACTGAGAATCCTGATACTGGTTGAGCTAAACTTCTATCTTTAAAGGTAGAAATGGCTTCTTCAATTCGAGTTAATTGTCTGCTCATAGTTTGACAAATCAAATTAGTGTAATTATGCTGACGAATTGTTAGTCCAAAATCAACTAATTTGATATAATCAGTTTTATGAAGATATTTAATATCTTTTATTGCTGCTGCACTAGCTGTTTGCAGATGTTTAACTTCTGTTTTTAAGCTATTTATTTCCATCTTTAAATCCTGTAAAGTTGTTGATTTTTCTACAAAAGGATTTGTTTGGATTCTGTTAATTACATTTTGAAGACTGTAAGAATAATCTGATATAAAAGGTGCTTCTTGTACTGTTTGTTGATGTTCATAACACATCTTTAGATATTTTATTTTTATCTCGGGATCCTGGATTTGGTCTGCTACAGCGAGCATATCCTTTTGTGTATCTTTTAAAACATTGATACTGCTGGGTTCACCTAACTGTAAACCATTCATTTCTACTATTGATTTCCAATAGTTGATTTCTGATATTTGTTCCTGGTTATTTGTACAGGGACAGGAATTCGATTCTTCTGGATCTTCTTCACTATCGGAAGTGGAGTATAACTAGTTAATCTCATCCTCAGAGGGTGAAGCTTCGTCGGTTGAGTTCTCTTCAACTTCTAGAGCTTGAAGGATCTGTTCCTTAATATCTAAATCAATTTGAAATTCATTGACTTTAGATTTAGCCTTAGATTTACATCTATTAGCATAATGTCCTATTTGTCCACATTTGTAACATTTGATTTCAAATTTGTTTTTTTCCTTATTTTTTCTGTATGGAGTAGTTTTGGAATAAAACTTCTTATTAGAACTCGGATAGCTAGTCTTATGAGACTTCTTCCTAGTGGTGGTAGTGGTGGCGGGTGGTGGTGGCAGGTGGGTGGCGGATGATGGGTGGTGGTGGCAGGTGGGTGACGGTGGGTGTGGGTGTGGTGGTGTGGTGGTGGTGGTGGTGTGGTGGTGGTGGGTGTGGTGGTGGTGGTGGTAGGTGGGTGTGGTGGGTGGTGGTGGGTGTGGTGGTGGTGGTGGGTGGGTGGTGGTGGGTGGGTGTGGGTGATGTGGTGGGTGGTTGCGAATGGGTAGTGGTAGTAGCGGCGGGTGGTGTGTGGTGGTGGCAGGTGGGTGGCGAATAGCGGGTGGTAGCGTGTAGGTGGATGACGGTGGCTGGTGGTGGGTGGTATCGAGTGGGTGGTAGTGGTGGTGGTGGTGGTGGTGGTGGTAGTGGTGGTAGTGGTGGTGGCGGTGGATGGGCCGGTGGATGGCGGGTAGCTGGTGGTGGTAGGTGGCTAGTGGTGGCAGGTGGGTAGTGACTGGTGGTAGCGGGTAGGTGGTGGGTGGTGGTGACGAGCGGTAGATGGTAGTGGCGAGTGGTGAGTGGTGGCAGGTGGATGGCAGGTGAGTGGGTGGAGGTAGTGGTGGTGGCAGCGATGGGTGGGTGATGGTGGGTGGCAAGTGAATGGTGGTGGCGGATGGCAGGTGGATGTGGCAGGTGGGTGGTGAGTGGTTGTGGTAGGTGGTGATGGGAGGTAAGAGATGGGTGGTTGTGGTGGAAAACGGTGGTGAAAAATAGTAGCGGGTGGTGACTAGTGTTAAGTGACAAAAAAAAAAAAAAAAAAAACTCAAAACTCAAAACGAAAACACATTTTTTGAGTTTACATTTTTTGGCCAAATTTATAAACTAAGACTACTGATTTATAAATCAAAAATTTATCAAACAAGTTTTTATTTGAGTTTTTTAAATTTTTATAAATATAAACAGAAAACTGAAAACGTAAGTATTACCAAACAGCACCTTTACTTTCTGGATTTCCAGCACTATTGGTTGGCGAGAACGAGAACATTTTTTCCAACCATACCAGATTTGATATCTTAAAAAAACTGAAGATTTTGAATTTGAAGATGATTATTTAGATGAAGATCACCGGAGAAAGTGATTGGAAAATATCCAAAAACTTTCTTTGACAGAATATTAGATAGACAGTCTAATATCTGTTTCACAATCAGCGTCCAACATCCATGGATCAGCAAAATTGCCATTAATGTTTATAGATGAAAGAATATTATTTGTAACCCATTTTCCCATAACATATCAACGATCTCCAACGCAAATTAATGAGGCTCTTGACATGTTAATAAATCTCAAAAAGAAAAATAATTTGGATCTTCCGTTAAAACTAGCCATGACTGCGGATGATGTAGAACATTTCCGGAACGAGCAATACAGCCAAGATCCGGATTCCCCTCCATCAGAGACTGATGAAGAATATCACAATCTCATCAACAGGATGGAAGCATAGTGGACCCCACTATAAAATGCAACTGTCTCTTGATCGACTCCAACCATATCCAAGACACGTGGAGCAATCTGCATTATTTGGCGAAAAATAGTCAGCCACATCCTTTCAGCCGACGCTACATGCCAAAACAGCTCAGCCAACCCTTATTTACAACAGTCTATCTCTTTGAAAACCGGGGAGGATAGACAGTATTATCAGTGTATATAATTGAAAAAACTGTAGCAAAGAGTAAATAATTGTAATCCTTTTTTGTCTCTTTGTATTTATTTTTTAGGTAAACTTTTCAAAAAGCCTATAACTAAGCTTGCCTAAAGAATTAGAACTTGTGCAACTTTAATACGAAAAGTCTTGCAAGTTAGAGATGGAGTTAGATATGCATTAAGTAACGTTTTTGTTTGTATTCACCACTTTGTATCTATATATTGACCTTTATGCCAACATAATAAAGTATATAAATTCTCTCCATGTTTTTTCCATCATTGTGCTTTCTCCTTTATCTCTAAATTTTCTAACATATTTTCTTATTCCATAACTCCACCATAATTCCATAATAAAATTAAAAAAAAAAAACTCCTTTCCGTTTTAGTTTTGTACTCTTACAAGGGGTTATGCCGCAGCTCTCCATACAAATTCATCTACAATCAAATTAGCTGCAACAGACCAAAATAGAGAAGTACAAAACAAACCTAACTACATAAATAAAATTACTAACAAAACCCACCCCAATAAAACAATAACAAGACGATAAATTCAGCATCAACAAAAACATATCTTAGATTTGCAGAAAATAAACTTTCGGTTACAAACAAGAACATCATAAAACACAATTACAAACAACAAAGAACACTAAAAACAGATGGCCAATCATCAACTCCTCAAAAAAATTTGACAATAATGCTATTTCTATACTACTATATTATATATATATATACATGAACCATATTAAAATGGAAACATACAGTAAAATACAAAATCCCAAAAGAGTGTACAAAGATACGATTACCTCTCACCTTTTTAAACCATGTTTAATTCTTCTAATCCTTGGCATTCATATCCAAAAATCTACATCAGAGCCCATGGAGAAAATAAATTATCCAAGGATAAACTACCAATAAGTCCCAATAGTTAGAATTAATTCTCATCAAATCCTATTGAAAATAAATCCTAAAAAAATTGTCAGTAAAAATAATTTTGCTTAATTTTTCAGATCAGAATCTTCAAAAATTAGCACTAACCTTCCCACCAGTTACAATTGATAAGGGGTACAGAGGTCATACAAGACCAAACAGAAACAAAAATCTCAAGTACAACACACTGGTTAGTGCAAGAAAGGGTTTTGCACCTAGTTGCAATGCGAACGTTGAAACCTAAAAAACAAAAAAAAAAAAAACAGAAAAACAAAAAAAGCAAGCACCTTCCAATCAATATAACCAAAATTTTGCTTGATTTTTCAGATCAGAATCTTCAAAAAGACTCCATTGCACTAATCCCTATTTTTATACCCTTGCCAAATAACCAATGATAAAATATTCAAAATAATCAGAAAAAAAAACCTTAAATCTTCATTTATACAAATTCATAAAGAAACTTACCTGTCGTGCAGCTGGAATCCTCCTTTTTTAAACATGTATATTGAGTATGAATCAGAAAGAAACTAGAATCCTTACAATGCTTCACCATCTATTTATTTCTAACAATGTTTCACCATCCAAGACCAACATAACTCGTTCGGCAAAGGGAGTAGGAAGGCCATCAATAAATTTGGCTTTCCAGTGAATACTGTTACCATCAGGGCGTTGCATGACCTTGAGGAGGAAAACATCCTTGTACCATCGGAAATGGGTAAGGGATGGACAGCGGAGATTCTGGAGAAGTTCTCTACCACGATCTTGAGAACTAGTACTGGTACCCACAAAGTGGAGAATAATTGTTTGGATAAGGGTATAGACAGCATCTTGCTGTTGCGCTGGTTGTTGAGTAGTTGGATCAATTTCTACTTTAACGGAATGAAGAATTTCATGTTGTTGGGCATGGGTGAGGATATTATCCCACCAACCTTTGAGTTGGCCGGTAAAGCCATTGATAATAAATTTAGCAATAGCTTGATCCTGATTACTGTATTGTCGACATACAGTTGCAAACATTAACATTTGATGTAATGCTTTATATATAGCATATTCAGATGCACCATCTATGTTCCATTCATAGATAGTCTTGCCATGGTAACTACTCTGTTCATTAAGATATGCTTCTTCATAAAGGAGATCAGGAGGAGTTGGCCTAGCATAATAATTTCTGGTATATGGGAGACTATGGGGTCTGCTGGGACTGTAAGAATGTAATTTATTGACGGATGAGGGTTCTTGAAAATTCAACTGAATTTCATTAATCTGTTCAGGTGATAGTTCATCACCAATCTGTGGTTCGGATCTAAGCATATTAATAGTTCCACTTGATGATTCTTGTGGAGGTTCTGGAGGGCGAACATTAAGATGTTGCATTTTCTGTAAGAGGGTATCCATAAATTCAGTATTGGAAGCTTTTAGCTTAAAATTACTGATATCTAATGGAGGTTTAATGGATACTGGATGAACAGCTGAAGCTCCTGCTACTGGTGGAGCTAGACTTCTATCTTTAAAAGTAGAAACTATATCTTCAATTCTGGTTAACTGTTTACTCATAGTTTGACAAATCAGATTTGTATAATTATGTTGTCTAACAGTTAAACTTAAATCTTTTAGTTGAATAAATTCATTTTTAGTCAATCTCCCAAATTGAGCATCTATATATGCAGTAGCTACTAGAGGTTGCCTAGTGGTTTCTCCATTAGGAACTAATTCTAAAGCTTGAGGTGGTGGATGAATAGAATTGATTACTTGGCCATCTGATGTAGTCCAAGTTTTATACTGATCTTCTATAGCTGTTATTTTAGATTGAGTTTCATTTTGAAACCATTCTACAAAAAGTATTATTTTCTGGTGTAACTCAAGATGTTGATAATATTGAGTTTTATACTGATTTAATTGTTCTGGATTATGTATGGTAAAATACCATTCTCTAAACTCTTGATTTTTATCCTGGTAAAATTCCTGATTTATTAATTTTATATTTTTACTTCCTGGTGTAAGATCCATTAAACTTCAAAATTCATATCACTGGCCGTAGGGCTATCTGGTGGTTGAATTGGTGCAGTATAAACACCGTGTGGTATTCTATTTCGAGATAACCGGATACCCTTGTATTTTTGATGCCATAGGATCTAGATGATCTTCTTGAGGATCACTAGAAGGTCTGCTAGGTGGTCTATCAGGTATTTGTAGAGAGTCGAATTTGTCTCTTTGGATTCGGGTAAATCAACTCTGTATGGAGGGATTGAGTGAAAACTGTTGTTGGAAAAGCTTCTATTAGCAGTTCTAAAGCTATTATTAGACAAGCTTCTGGGGGCTGTCCTAAAACTAGCATTAGAAGAAGTGCTTCGGGTTAGCATGGGTCGCTGGAATTGGAGATAAACATTACCTCCTTGTGTCTGAATGACATCATCTATGTTATGTTGAATTATCGGTTGTGGAGGTACGGCATTTGGAATATGCCACCTTTCTGGAAAGGTTATTTGTGACCATGGAATTTGCCTAGGTACAGCGACCTGGCTACTGTACAGATTAGTTTCAATTAATACTGTTTTACCATTTTCAGTTTTCTTTCTAACATAAGGATTTAAAGTTGTTAAAGCCTTAATGTATATTCTGGAATGAACTGAGAATGGAGGAGATCCTGGTTTATACTCATACCCATGAGTAAGAACTCTGAGTTCAAGTACGTCTGATATATTTGCATCAGTCATTGAGATGCTTAAATTTGGATAAACATCGAAATAAACTGGTCCATGAGATAGACTAGTTTCTATGGCTCCCATGAGTGATGCTCGCCAGTTGAGACATCTACCATCCCTAAGGGTACATTGAATACTGGTATTTTGACCTAAAAGTGTCAATGGTTTAAAGGCTATTTGTACTAATCCTATGTGAATGTACTTATAGTCTTTAACAAACGGAATAAAATCATTAATATGAATTAATCGGATTATTTCATCATTATTTTGGATGCATGATGCATGTTCAAAAGTTTTAATAATTGTTTTACTGAAAAATTGAAATTTTCCTTTTTTATAAATTGTTTTCGGATCTACTGACGGAATAGTCCACTTATCTAAAGCGTCCTTTACATCCTGGTAAGCTACCATTTCAATTTGCTTGACTAAAGAGGATCTCGTATTTCCTCTGTATAATCGATTCATTTTCCGCATACTACGGTATTCTCTTGGTCTGTCATGATTGTATAGTGATCATATATGTTATAATTTATTTAATTTACACTAGTATTATGCTAATACTTAAACATGGCTCTGATACCAATAAAGGTGCTCATCACTAAAGGTTTTAGCTTGAAATGGTTAGCACGTCTGTCAACGGTTTACAGGCATCAACGGTCCTCACGCACTTTGCACTTGACCTATCCTAACGCGACTTGGGTGACGTCCCACTAACCTCAAACTTCAACACTTAATTAACCTTACATTAGCACAAATCCAGGAATAAATACATACATAATACAGGTATAAAGAAAACAAATTATAACATATATGATCTCATATACCTTACTGTTGAGGAGGAGGTGGAGGCCTCCTGGCCGCCCAGGCCACTACCTGTTCTTGGATCAGCTCCTTGATCTCTGCTATATGCTGGTTACACTCTGCTATACGAGCAGAAATATACGGTTGGGTATAAAGATCTACGGGTGTATTAAGGTAATGACTTTTCTGATTTTCCCAAAATTCTAAAAGCCACAGATACTGTTCAAGAGCATCGACAGAGGGCATACATAAGAAAACCAAATTTTATTGAGGAAGTAGAGATATTTTACAAGAGAGAGAGGGGAGAAGAAAATATTACAATAGAAAAATAAAACTTAAAGCTGACTCCGACTCTTCTGCCTCAACAAGGGTGAGAGCATGCCCTTTTATATTACAAATGCGGATAAAAGAAGAGAGGTGTTGTCTTGCTATTCGACCGACAAATTACACCTTATCCTATCTGCTGATGTCATGCATGACGATTGCTGATATTATTTTAATCGGATAATGGGGAATCTGCTTTTTGCAAAGTCCTTTGTCCTGATCTGCCGACACTTAATCATGTCTTTTACCCTTTCGGTTGCTTTTGGCGAGCTTTTCGGTGAGGACATCTGTCATGGCATCCCAAAAATCACCAAAGTGGGTGTCATCATCATCTTCAGGTAATTGGCTTTCTCCAGCTAACACGTGTTCAGCCGGATCAACATCTGGTTCGGATGAGGGCTGACTTGTGCCTGACTTCATGGAGATGTCATCTTCTGGAGGAACAATTTGCAAAAATTGTTCTTTGAGATAATTCATGCTTTTGATGATAATCTCATTTTCAGATAATTCAGGATGCTGATTTCGTAATTCTTTTTGAATTTGAATAAACGGATTCTGAGATAATGCTGGTGAAGCAGTAATGGCTGGCTGCTTGATAGTTTCCCTGCATGCTTGTGCATGTTCCTGAATTTTTGTAACTGTTTCGGATATGATCGGATTCATGCCTTTATCCCACCATTTAACAAAGAAAATTCGTTTAAGGCGGGGCACCTTATTCTGATAGTCACATGCAAAGTCTCATTTCCAAATCCATGGGATACTGAATCGGATGGTGAAATGGACCAACGATTTACTGATAGATAAATCTCTGTTTTTATTAAGATAAGCATAAGCCATAGAATAGGCATAATGCCAATCATTATAAGCAAGTCGGATTTCTTTTGGTAAGATATCAAGAGATAAGCCAAATTGATCCCACCACACGAGGAACCAGTTGGGTACATCGTGTTTGAGAACATCAGGGCAAATGCGGATAAACCAAGAATGGGAACGGATAGGATTCTGATAATAAAATACCTGGGTAAAGGCATCAAGATAATCCCAGTAGGTATATTTAGTCTGTTTATTACGAAGATCAAGATCTCGTAATGTATGCGGATGAATACCCCAAGTAGCAATGGGCATAAGATTACGGATTGTTATTTTGCTAAAGGAGATAGGACTGGTGGATTTATGCGGATCATGGAGATGATGCTTAAATTCGCATGCTCCAGTTTCTGTTAAGATTTGTTCATAAATATACCGATACTGATCAAAGTGTGGCGGTGACTGTTGAGTGGAGAGACATCTTTTCTTAATCTCCCACGGATCTTGCATCCATTGTTCATCAGCGGATTCAATCCAAAGGACGGTTTCCTCAGTGATACTGTTTGGTGTATACGGATCTTCTGTTTTAAGAAGTATATCCTTGGCGGATTCAGTACTGGTTTGACCTCGTGAGAGGACTGGATATTCTGTTTCATAGCGTGGGGTATGACCACCACGGCCACGCCCACGGCCTCTATGGCCCCTGCTGGTCATGCTCCTCTTCAGGAGCTCCCTTCTGGAGATATTCCCTGGTCAAGAAATCAGGCAAAGAGTTATGTTCCCCTTTTATATGTTCAATGTTAAAATCAAAATTGGATAAATAACTTTGCCAAGTAAGAAATATCTATTTAGATGCTAAATTTTTCACATCTCTTTTGAAAATCTGTTTTGCAGCAGAACAATCAACTCGGATAAGAAAATGCTGATTTAAAAGATCATCCTGGAATTTTAAAACACATTTTACAATGGCTAAACATTCCTGTTTAATGGTAGAATAATTCAAAGCAGCTTTATTCCAATGACCAGAATGAAATCTTAATAATTCTTCCTTCTGGGTTTTGGGATTAAGCTGTTTTAAAATTCCGCCAAATCCTTCATTGGAAGCATCCGTTTCAACAATTTTCTTCCAATTGGGATTAGGTAACTGTAAGCAGGGTAACTGTTTAACTTTAGTTTTAATTTTTTTTTTACGGCTGTAGTATGCTCTTCTCCCCAGGGAGGAAGATTCTTCCGGAGTCTGGTAAACAAAATGCTACAATCAGCTGCAACATTAGGATAATAATCACGGATATAATTAAGACTTCCTAAGAATCTTTGTAATTGAGTTTTATCCTTAATTTCATCAGGAAATTTAGAAGCAAACTCAATACTTCGGTTAATGGGAATAATACTTCCATTTGAAATATTATGTCCAAGATATCTGATAGTTGTCTGACACAATTGCATCTTTGGTGCTGAGAGCACTAGACCATTTCTGTGAATAACATGCTTAAAAATATTAAGATGTTTAATATGCTGTTCAATTGATGAGGAATAAATTAATACATCATCAATATATGATAAAGTAAATTCCGAAAACGGATTAAAAATGTCATTCATAATATGTTGAAATTCGGATGGAGCATTTTTAAGTCCAAAGGGCATTACATTCCATTCGTAATGTCCAAAAGGTACTGTGAATGCAGTTTTATAACGATCCTGTTCAGCAATTTCAATTTGCCAATAGCCAGATTTTAAATCAAATTTGGAAAATATGATTGCATCCTGTAGACGATCCAAAAGATCTTTTTTGTTTGGAAGAGGATATCGGATCCATTTCAATTTATCATTCAATGGTTTATAATTGATAACAAGGCGAGGGAAACCTCGTTCAATTTCAGCATTTTTATTTACATAAAAAGCGGTACAACTCCAAGGGGAGTGACTTGGTCAGATAAGCTTTTTATCTAAAAGACTTTGAATTTCGGTTTTACATAATTCCATATATTCCTTTTTCATTTGACTAGGGCGAGCTCTAGTTGGAATATATTTTTCATCAAAATCGGGTTCATATGATAAAGTTACTGTATATTTTTTTCTATTCCAAAAAGCATTAGGAATAATACCACAAACTTCTGTTTGAAATTCATTTGTAATCATTTTAATTTTCTGTTGCAAAAAAAGTTGTTGCAACCTTTGTTCTGTTGTTAAGAAAGAAACTTCCTTAGTCAAAAAATTAATTTGATTCTGTTTAAAACTTACTAAATCACGAATTTGATCTAATTCCTTCGTGTATGGTTGTGTAATAAATTCAAAAATAACAGATCTTCCCTGCAATTGGGAGTAAATTCCGGTTGAATCAATTTTCTGAATAGGCATCAAAAGACATAAGAAAGGTGTGCCTAAAATAATATTTGTAGCAAGATTTCTGACTAAAACAAATGATGTTGGCAGACAGAGATCATTATTACAAATATATACTTCTGGTATCTTATACCTGATCTGCATGGAATTTCCACTGGCACTAGTTAAACTCTGAGTAGTTTTTTCAAAATATCTTGTGGGAACTATACCTTCTTGAATACAGTTCATATCTGCTCCACTATCTACTAAAGCAATAGCATCTTTGATAATAAAATCAAGTTTAATCATAAAAGATATTTTGATATACCATTTCTGGAAGGTTACCTGGTTCACTAATAATAAATACTGGCTATTTTCTTCTCTAGATTCAAGTTTTTGTTCAGTTTCTTGGATTACTTCTTTCTGTTTTTGTGGTAATTGAGTATGAAGATATTTAATATCTTTAATAGCTGTTGCACTGGCTGTTTGTAAATGTTTAACTTCTGTTTTTAAAATATTTATTTCCATTTTTAAATCTTGGATTGTTGTTGGTTGTTCAACAACTGGTTTTGCTTGAATTCTATCAACTACATGTTTTAAGCTATACGAATAATCGGGTATGTTTGGTGTTTCTTGTACTGTTTGTTGATGTTCATAACACATTTTTAGATATTTTAATTTGATTTCCGGATCTTGTATCTGATCTGCTATAGCAAGCATATCTCTTTGAGTATCTGTTAATACATTAATGCTACTGGGTTCTCCGAAATGTAGACCATTCATTTCCACAATGGATTTCCAGTAATTTATTTCGGATATGTGTTCCTGATTAGTACTACAGGGGCAGGATTCTGTTGGTTCTTCATCACTAGTAGAGGATGTAGAATATAACTGGTTAATTTCATCTTCAGAGGGGGACTCTTCACTGGATGAGTTTTCTTCGGCTTCTAAAGCATTAATTATCTGTTCTTTAAGTTTTTCATCTAAAATTAATTCATTAATCTTAGATTTAGCTTTTGATTTACACCGGTTAGCATAATGTCCTGTTTGTCCACATTTATAACATTTGACCTCAGATTTATTTTTTCTTTTTTCGGTAGAGCTGCCAGCTGAAGGTTTTTTGGAATAAAACTTCTTTCTTGATTTCGGATGGCTAGTTTTATGGGTTTTCCGGTATGATTTGGAAGATTTTTTGTGGTGTATCTTCCTAGGTTTATTTGGATATTGAATCATGGGTTCATAGGCAAGTTGATCGCAAAATTCACCTAACTCTTTTCTTCCTGTAAGATTCTGTTGTTTCATTTGGTAGTGAAGTTTAAGATCATTACACAAAGATAATCCTTCATCAGTTATTATGGAACAAAGTTGTCCATAAGTATACTGTTCGTAAGGAATAGACATCCGGTCATGGCGGTCCCTGCTTATGGCCAAAAAAAATTAAAGCTAAAGTTAAACAGTTACCCTGCTTACAGTTACCTAATCCCAATTGGAAGAAAATTGTTGAAACGGATGCTTCCAATGAAGGATTTGGCGGAATTTTAAAACAGCTTAATCCCAAAACCCAGAAAGAAGAATTATTAAGATTTCATTCTGGTCATTGGAATAAAGCTGCTTTGAATTATTCTACCATTAAACAGGAATGTTTAGCCATTGTAAAATGTGTTTTAAAATTCCAGGATGATCTTTTAAATCAGCATTTTCTTATCCGAGTTGATTGTTCTGCTGCAAAACAGATTTTCAAAAAAGATGTGAAAAATTTAGCATCTAAACAGATATTTCTTACTTGGCAAAGTTATTTATCCAATTTTGATTTTGATATTGAACATATCAAAGGGGAAAATAACTCTTTGCCTGATTTCTTGACCAGGGAATATCTCCAGAAGGGAGCTCCTGCAGAGGAGCATGACCAGCAGGGGCCATAGAGGCCGTGGGCGTGGCCGTGGTGGTCATACCCCACGCTATGAAACAGCATATCCAGTCCTCTCACGAGGTCAAACCAGTACTGAATCCGCCAAGGATATACTTCTTAAAACAGAAGATCCGTATACACCAAACAGTATCACTGAGGAAACCGTCCTCTGGATTGAATCCGCTGATGAACAATGGATGCAAGATCTGTGGGAGATTAAGAAAAGATATCTCTCTACTCAACAGTCACCGCCACACTTTGATCAGTATCAATATATTTATGAACAAATCTTAACAGAAACTGGAGCATGTGAATTTAAGCATCATCTCCATGATCCGCATAAATCCACCAGTCCCATCTCCTTTAGCAAAATAACAATCCGTAATCTTATGCCCATTGCTACTTGGGGTATTCATCCGCATACATTACGAGATCTTGATCTTCGTAATAAACAGACTAAATATACCTACTGGGATTATCTTGATGCCTTTACCCAGGTCTTTTATTATCAGAATCCTATCCGTTCCCATTCTTGGTTTATCCGGGTTTGCCCTGATGTTCTCAAACACGATGTCCCCAACTGGTTCCTCGTGTGGTGGGATAAATTTGGGTTATCTCTTGATATCTTACCAGAAGAAATCCGCCTTGCTTTTAATGATTGGCATTATGCCTATTCTAGGGCTTATGCTTATCTTAATAAAAACAGAGATTTATCTATCACTAAATCGTTGGTCCATTTCACCATCCGATTCAGTATCCCATGGATTTGGAAATGGGATTTTGCATGTGACTATCAGAATAAGCTGCCTCGCCTTAAACGAATTTTCTTTGTTAAATGGTGGGATAAAGGCATGAATCCGATCATATCAGAAACAGTTACTAAAATCCAGGAACATGCACAAGCATGTAGAGAAACTGTTAAGCAGCCAGCCATTACTGCTTCACCAGCATTATCTCAGAATCCGTTTATTCAAATTCAAAAAGAATTACGAAATCAGCATCCTGAATTATCTGAAAATGAGATTATCATCAAAAGCATGAATTATCTCAAAGAACAATTTTTGCAAACTGTTCCTCCAGAAGATGACATCTCCATGAAGTCAGGCACCAGTCAGCCCTCATCTGAACCAGATGTTGATCCAGCCGAACACGTGTTAGCTGGAGAAAGCCAATTACCTGAAGATGATGATGACACCCACTTTGGTGATTTTTGGGATGCCATGACAGATGTCCTCACCGAAAAGCTCGCCAAAAGCAACCGAAAGGGCAAGCGACATGATTAAGTGTCGACAGATCAGGACAAAGGACTTTGCAAAAAAGCAGATTCCCCATTATCCGATTAAAATAATACCAGCAATCGTCATGCATGACATCAGCAGATAAGATAAGGTGTAATTCGTCGGTCGAATGGCATAACAACACCTGTCTCTTCTTTTATCCGCATTTGTAATATAAAAGGGCATGCTCTCACCCTTGTTGAGGCAGAAGAGTCGGAGTCAGCTTTAAGTTTTATTTTTCTATTGTAATATTTTCTTCTCCCCTCTCTCTCTTGTAAAATATCTCTACTTCCTCAATAAAATTTGGTTTTCTTATGTATGCCCTCTGTCGATGCTCTTGAACAGTATCTGTGGCTATTAGAATTTTGGGAAAATCAGAAAAGTCATTACCTTAATACACCCGTAGATCTTTATACCCAACCGTATATTTCTGCTCGTATAGTAGAGTGTAACCAGCATATAGCAGAGATCAAGGAGCTGATCCAAGAACAGGTAGTGGCCTGGGCGGCCAGGAGGCCTCCACCTCCTCCTCAACAGTAAGGTATATGAGATCATATATGTTATAATATGTTTTCTTTATACCTGTACTATGTATGTATTTATTCCTGGGTTTGTGCTAATGTAAGGTTAATTAATTGTTGAAGCTTGAGGTTAGTGGGACGTCACCCAAGTCGCGTTAGGTTAGGTCAAGTGCATAGTGCGTGAGGACCGTTGATGCCTGTAAATCGTTGACAGACGTGCTAACCATTTCAAGCCAAAACCTTAATGAGCACCTTTATTGGTATCAGAGCCATGTTTAAGTATTTACATAATATACGTATAAATTAAATAAATTAGACATATATGATCACTATACAATCATGACAGACCAAGAGAATACCGTAGTCGCATTGTAGAAAATGAATCGATTATACAGAGGAAATACAGTATCCTCTTTAGCCGAAGCAGCTGAAATGGTAGCTTATCAGGATGTAAAGGACGCTTTAGATAAGTGGACTATTCCGTCAGTAGATCCGAAAACAATTTACAAAAAAGGGAAATTTCAGCTTTTTAGTAAAACCATCATTAAAACTTTTGAACATGCATCTTGTATCCAAAATAATGATGAAATAATCCGATTAATTCATATTAATGATTTTATTCCGTTTGTTAAAGACTATAAGTACATTCACATAGGATTAGTACAAATAGCCTTTAAACCATTAACCCTTTTAGGTCAAAATACCAGTATACAGTGTACTCTCAGGGATGGTAGATGTCTCAACTGGAGAGCATCACTCATGGGAGCCATAGAAACTAGTCTATCCCATGGACCTGTTTATTTCGATGTATATCCGAATTTAAGCATCTCAATGACAGATGCTAATATATCAGACGTACTTGAACTCAGAGTTCTTACTCATGGGTATGAGTATAAACCAGGATCTCCTCCATTCTCAGTTCATTCCAGAATATACATTAAGGCTTTAACAACTTTAAATCCTTATGTTAGAAAGAAAACTGAAAATGATAAAACAGTATTAATTGAAACTAATCTGTACAGTAGCCAGATCGCTGTACCTAGGCAAATTCCATGGTCACAAATAACCTTTTCAAAAAGGTGGCATATTCCAAATGCCGTACCTCCACAACCGATAATTCAACATAACATAGATGATGTCATTCAGACACAAGGAGGTAATGTTTATCTCCAATTCCAGCGACCCATGCTAACCCGAAGCACTTCTTCTAATGCTAGTTTTAGGACAGCCCCCAGAAGCTTGTCTAATAATAGCTTTAGAACTGCTAATAGAAGCTTTTCCAACAACAGTTTTCACTCAATCCCTCCATACAGAGTTGATTTACCCGAATCCAGTAGACAGTCCGTCGACTCTCTACAAATACCTGATAGACCACCTAGCAGACCTTCTAGTGATCCTCAAGAAGATCATCTAGATCCTATGGCATCAGAAATACAAGGGTATCCGGTTATCTCGAAATAGAATACCACACGGTGTTTATACTGCACCAATTCAACCACCAGATAGCCCTACGGCCAGTGATATGAATTTTGAAGTCTAATGGATTTTACACCAGGAAGTGAAAATAGAAAATTAATAAATCAGGAATTTTACCAGGATAAGAATAAAACATTCAGAGAATGGTATTTTACTATACACAATTCTGAACAATTAAACCAATATAAAACTCAATATTATCAACATCTTGAGTTACACCAGGACATAATACCCTTTGTAGAACGGTTTCAAAATGAAACTCAACCAAAAATAACAGCTATTGAAGATCAGTATAAAACTTGGACTACATCAGATGACCAAGTAATCAATTCTATTCATCCACCACCTCAAGCTTTATCCGCATTTGCCCTGATGTTCTCAAACACGATGTACCCAACTGGTTCCTCGTGTGGTGGGATAAATTTGGCTTATCTCTTGATATCTTACCAGAAGAAATAATTTGAATCTTCCGTTAAAACTAGCCATGACTGCGGATGATGTAGAACATTTCTGGAACGAGCAATACAGCCAAGATCCGAATTCCCCTCCATCAGAGACTGATGAAGAATATCACAATCTCATCAATAGGATGGAAGCATAGTGGACCCCACTATAAAATGCAGCTGTCTCTTGATTGACTCCAACCATATCCAAGACACGTGGAGCAATCTGCATTATTTGGCAGAAAATAGTTAGACATCCTTTCAGCCGACGCTACATGCCAAAACAGCTCAGCCAACCCTTATTTACAACAGTCTATCTCTTTGAAAACCGGGGAGGATAGACAGTATTATCAGTGTATATAATTGAAAAAACTGTAGCAAAGAGTAAATAATTGTAATCCTTTTTTGTCTCTTTGTATTTATTTTTTAGGTAAACTTTTCAAAAAGCCTATAACTAAGCTTGCCTAAAGAATTAGAACTTGTGCAATTTTAATACGGAAAGTCTTGCAAGTTAGAGATGGAGTTAGATATGCATTAAGTAACGTTTTTGTTTGTATTCACCACTTTGTATCTATATATTGACCTTTATGCCAACATAATAAAGTATATAAATTCTCTCCATGTTTTTTCCATCATTGTGCTTTCTCCTTTATCTCTAAATTTTCTAACATATTTTCTTATTCCATAACTCCACCATAATTCCATAATAAAATTTAAAAAAAAAACTCCTTTCTGTTTTAGTTTTGTACTCTTACAAGGGGTTATGCCGCAGCTCTCCATACAAATTCATCTACAATCAAATTAGCTGCAACAGACCAAAATAGACAAGTACAAAACAAACCTAACTACATAAATAAAATTACTAACAAAACCCACCCCAATAAAACAATAACAAGACG
This sequence comes from Camellia lanceoleosa, assembly GCA_025200525.1. NCBI lineage: Eukaryota > Viridiplantae > Streptophyta > Magnoliopsida > Ericales > Theaceae > Camellia > Camellia lanceoleosa. The sequence goes on along the minus strand of CM045761.1, from coordinate 203,363,391 downwards.
ATAAATTCAGCATCAACAAAAACATATCTTAGATTTGCAGAAAATAAACTTTCGGTTACAAACAAGAACATCATAAAACACAATTACAAACAACAAAGAACACTAAAAACAGATGGCCAATCATCAACTCCTCAAAAAAATTTGACAATAATGCTATTTCTATACTACTATATTATATATATATATATATATACATGAACCATATTAAAATGGGAACATACAGTAAAATACAAAATCCCAAAAGAGTGTACAGCATACAGTTACCTCTCACCTTTTTAAACCATGTTTAATTCTTCTAATCCTTGGCATTCATATCCAAAAATCTACATCAGAGCCCATGGAGAAAATAAATTATCCAAGGATAAACTACCAATAAGTCCCAATATTTAGAATTAATTCTCATCAAATCCTATTGAAAATAAATCCTAAAAAAATTGTCAGTAAAAATAATTTTGCTTAATTTTTCAGATCAGAATCTTCAAAAATTAGCACTAACCTTCCCACCAGTTACAATTGATAAGGGGTACAGAGGTCATACAAGACCAAACAGAAACAAAAATCTCAAGTACAACACATTGGTTAGTGCAAGAAAGGGTTTTGCACCTGGTTGCAATGCAAACGTTGAAACCTAAAAAACAAAAAAAAAAAACAGAAAAACAAAAAAAGCAAGCACCTTCCAATCAATATAACCAAAATTTTGCTTGATTTTTCAGATCAGAATCTTCAAAAAGACTCCATTGCACTAATCCCTATTTTTATACCCTTGCCAAATAACCAATGATAAAATATTCAAAATAATCAGAAAAAAAACCTTAAATCTTCATTTATACAAATTCATAAAGAAACTTACCTGTCGTGCAGCTGGAATCCTCCTTTTTTAAACATGCATATTGAATATGAATCAGAAAGAAACTAGAATCCTTACAATGCTTCACCATCTATTTATTTCTAACAATGTTTCACCATCCAAGACCAGCATAGGATAATTCTGCATACCCTAGGCAAATTGCTAACAAAATTCCACAAGACCTGTTCAACTAAATTTTAGAACTCCACCTAAAATTCAGAGAAGACAGAAGGGATTAGGGTGTAAAAACCAAAAAAATTTGAACAATGGAAGTGAACTAACAATATACCGCTGACCAGTTTGGCAGAAAGTACAACATGTTCCGTCCTTCAACGACAATCACCAGTAGGGGAAAAAATGAACAAAATGATAAATAAAAAAGATAAGAATAGGATTGCAAAAAAGAAAGGAGGGTAGAGCATTAAATTTGAGATGCAAACATAGGAGACGAAGACGTGCAAACCAGGCGTAACTAATACAAATACACAAGCATATTTCTGTCCTCCATCCCTATATTGAGCAAGCTATGCTATAATAAAAAATTGTGATCCAAACACACCCACAAAGCCTTAAAAAGTAATGAAATCAAATAATCCACAAAGGGCTAATCATACTGCTACATTAAAATTTTGGAAACATACACATGTAGCGGGACAACCAGAACAAAACCAGCTTGCCATTCAATATGAAGTTCTTCTAATTATCAGTGTATTTGGTTTGAATTTTTTGAATTAAGATTTTAAAAAACTCAATTTTTTGATTTTCGTGTTTTTTTGTTTTTACTGAATATTTTTAAAATTTTAAACATTTTTTTTACTTTTTTAGATGCACCTTACTTGGATGTATCTAAAAAGTAAAAATTTTGTGAAAAAATATTTTAAAATTTTAATAAATACATAAAAATACAAAAAATGTATTGAATTCTCGTATTTTTTTTTTATTTTTGGTATTTAGTGAATTTTTAAAAGGTTTTTTTTTTCATAAAAAAAAATAAAATAAAATAAAATTGGCAAGGTAATAAGCCCCATATAAGACCCCTAGCAAACAATCCACAAAGCACAATTGATAAGAGGATAACATTATAAAAAATTCGAAGGTACTTAAATATAAAGAAGGAAAAGAACAAGAGATGATAAAACCTGAGAAGGAAAGACAATATATACTCCATTGCACTAGCCGCTATCTTTATTCCCTAACTGATTTGATAAGGGGATAGGCAACATACAAGACTTGCAATTAAAAATTCAAGGTACATGGAAAAAAGAAAGAAAAAAGGGAAAGGACTTAGTCAAATGCTAAGGATGAAACCTAGAGAGGAGAGTAGGAAATCCAAACCAATATACCCCCAAATTTTGCTCATTTTTTGGAATCTATGCCAACAGATCTTCAAAAAGACAACGTACTCCATTGCAGTAGTCTCCAATCTTTGTTCCCTAACTGAATAATCAAATTTCAGAGTAGGAAATCCAAACCAATATACCCCAAATTTTGCTCATTTTTTGGAATCAATGCCAACAGATCTTCAAAAAGACAACATACACCACTGCAGTAGTCTCCAAACTTTGTTCCCTAACGGAATAATCAATTATCAAATTTTTCCATTTAAAAAAACCAAAACAACTAAATATATTTTAATAAATATAAATAGTAAATAAAAACACCATTTGCCTTTCCACTAACCACTGCTATGCAAAGACCTAACAGAACCAAAAACCCCGTGGTATTGAAAACCAATAAACCAGTTCAATAAAAATTACCAGCAAAAACTGGCAAGAATAAACAAGTTGTTTACATCTGGCAACAAACAAACAAGGCACTAACCTTTCCACTAGGTACAACTGGTAAGAGTAGAACTTGGTCCAGGACACAACAGATGGAAAGGTTTCAAGTCTGGCACAACACTATAAATAAAAATTGAAAGGGGACGTAGCATTCCCAATCAACACGCCAAAAATTCTACATAATTTTTTTTTGTTTGAGAGAAAAAAATGCCAACAAAAATAAGTGTACCGCAAACAAATTGCAAACAAAATACCCAAAGAGATTGGGTGACTGTACCTCTCATCCACTCACTAAAAATAAATGTCTTTACTTCTTTTGAGATCACAACACTTGCATGCATACTGATATTGAAAATAAATTCAGAAAGAAACTTACTTGTCATGCAGCTGGAATCCTATTTTTTTAAAGTATGCATATTGAACCTCACCCGGTAAACTAGAGTTTTAGGACCTCCAACGAAAATTGAGAGAAGACATAAGGGAATAGGGGGTAAAAACCAATACACTGAATAATGAAAGTGAATTAACATATACGGCTGACCGGTTCACCCACAGGTGCTACAACATACTCCATCCTTCAAAGATGACCATTAGTAGGGTGGGTGGGGGGAATATGAAAGGGATAGCAAAATAGAAGGGAGAAGTGGAGATAAGCGTTAATTTTGACTTACAAAGGAAGACATGCAAGCCAATATTTCAACAAATCTGATGCAACAAGCCAAAATAAAAACCACACCTACGAAACAATAAACAAGGTTATGTATTAAACTACAACTAACATCATATCCATAGACTTCCTCTCCACAGGCTTGCCAAAAACAACTTTTCAAGCACACCATATAAAATAAAAAACAATACACAACACTAACCACCAAGGCGCTAGCCTTTCCACCAGCGACAATTGACAAGGAGATAACCTCCATACAAGACCTAACAGAATCAAAAAACCTCAAGGGTAGAAAGCAAATAACTGAACCACTTGTAATCGGAAATATTGATGTTACATGAGTCCTAATAGGAACTAGTCATGCAGCTGGAAACCTCTATTTTTAAGCATGTATACGGATAATGAATATGAATCAAAAAGAAACTAGAAGCCTTACAATGTTTCCTAACAATGATTCGCCATCCATGATCAGAATGGGATATAATTCTGCATACCTTTGGCAAATTGCTCACAAAATTTCATATGAGAGTGTGGACTGCAGTACAGCTCATCTGTTAGACTAAGCCTAAAAAAACTGAAAGAAGACAGGAGGGGGGAAAAACACCACCAAAAAATCAAAAAAAAATCAAAAATCAACAATGAAAGTGAATTAGCATATACGGCTACCAGTTTATCAACAAGTACAGCTACATGTTCTATATCCTTCAAAGACAACCAATTAGTAGAAGAAAATATGTGAACAAAATAACAAATAGAAAATATATGATCAGGACTGCAAAAGAGGAGGACGGGGGAAGGGTTAATTTTGAGATATCACGTAGGAGGGGAAGACGTGCAAACCAGGCATAACTCATTCAAAATTTACAGGCATTTCTGTCCTCCATCCCTACATCAAATCTGCCAAGCAATAAATACCAATTTGTGAATCCCTAACACTAAAAACACCTTAAAATAATGAAATCAAATAAAAAACAAACAAGAGTTCATACTGCTACATCAAATTAAAAGTTAGAAAAAGCAGCACCCTGTGACGCAACTCATCCCCAGCAAAATCAAATTTGCCATTCATCTTGATATTCTTCTTCTAACCTTTAGCATTCAGTGCCCAAAATATAGATCAGTCTTTCCCAGTGGCATAACCAATGCAAGTGAACAACATCATCATAATTCACTAGCAACTAACTAATAAAGTTGAAATAGTTTATGAAAAAACAATATTAATAAGTTGCATCAAATTTTTACAAGGTTTACGCCAACAGTTGAAAAACATCATTGTCGTAGTTCTCGCAACAACTCTCCAATAAAGTTGATCCACACTCCCAGATATGCTGCAAAAACCCCATGGTATTGAAAACCAATAAACCAGCTCAATAAAAATTACCAGCAAAACCCAGATGTTTTCATCTACTGCAACAAACATGCGCTTAGATTTGCCTAAAAAAAATTGGTGGCAAACAAGGCACTAACCTTTCCACTAGGTACAACTGGTGTAAGTGTAGGACACAACAGATGGAAGAATTTGAGTCTAGCACAACACTAAAAATAAAAATTGAAAAGAAAAGTAGAACTTCCAATCAAAACACCAAAAATTCTATTTTTTTTCTTTTTTAAATAAATGCCAACAAATCTTCAAAAAAGATACTTGAATAATAAATAATAATAATAATAAATTGGAAGTAAGCCTGAATATAGAAAGAACACATGATAAAAGCCAAAAAAATCCAGGACAAAAACCAATATTTACTATAAACCCTAAATCAAAGAAAAATCCAAAAACCAATATTCCAAAAATAAAATTTTGAATTCCTCCATCACCAAACCAAAAAATCCAATATCCTAAATCGAAATTTAGAAACCAATCTAAAGCACAACTCGAAGATTTCAAAGAATTTCACAGGAAAAGTAACCCATACAAACTTCAATTCATATTCCAAATTATCATATCTTGGATGATCCTTTAAAATCAGCCAGAAATAGTATCTACACAATGCTTCACAAGCCATGATCAGAATGGGATATAATTCGGCATACCTTCGGCAAATTGCTAACAAAATTTCATACGTGTGTGGATGGCAGTACATCTCATCTGCCTAAGAAAACTCAGAGAACACAGAAGGAAGTAGGGGGGTAGTGGGTGGGGGTAAAAACACCACCAAAAACCCACAAAAGAGAGAAAAAAAAAAATCAACAACAAAAGGGAATTAGCATATACGGCTACCAGTTTATCAACAGGTACGGCTACATGTTCTATGTCCTTCAAAGACCACCAATTAGAAGAAGAAAAAAATGTGAACAAAATGAAAAATAAAAAAGATATGAACGATATGAGCACGATTGCAAAAGAGGACGAAGGGAAGAGTGTTAATTTTAAGATACAATCATAGGAGGGGAAGACGTGCAAACCAGGCATAACTAATTCAAAATTTACAGGCATTTCTGTCCTGCATCCCTACATCAAATCTGCCAAGCAATAATACACATTTGTGAATCCCAATCACTAAAAAAACCTTACAATAATGAAATCAAATAAGAAACAAACAAGGGCTAATCATACTGCTACATCAAATCAAAAGTTAAGAAAAGCAGCACCCTGTGACGCAAGTCATCCCCAACAAAATCAAATTTGCCATTCATCGTGAAATTCTTCTAATCTTTAGCATTCAGTGCCCAAAATATAGATCAGAGTCGTTCCCTAGTAGCATAACCATTGCAAGTGAACATCATCATAATTCACTAGCAACTAACGAAGAAAATCGAAATAGTTTATGGAAAAACGATATTAATAAGTCGCATCAAATTTTTACGAGGGTTACGCCAACAGTTGAAAAACATCATTGTCGTACTTCCCGCAACAACTCTCCAAAAAAGTCCATCCATACTCCCAGATATGCTGCAAAAAACCCGTGGTATTGAAAACCAATATACCAGATCAATAAAAATCACCAGCAAAACCCATATGTTTTCATCTGCACCAAACATGTGCTTAGATTTGCCTAAAAAAATTTGGTAGCAAACAAGGCACTAACCTTTCCACTAGGTACAACTGGTGTAAGAGTAGAACTTGGTCCACGACACAACAGATGGAAGGTTTTGAGTCTAGCGCAACACTAAAAATAAAAATTGAATGGAAAAGTATAACTCCCAATCAAAACACCAAAAAAAAAAAAAAAATTAAATAAATGCCAACAAATCTTCAAAAACGATACTTGAATAATAAATAATAATAATAATAAATTGAAAGTAAGCCTGAATCTTTTGATAAGCAAAGACCGTTTTCCTCTTAAAAAATCACCTACAAAACTACCTGCATGGACGACTCCGAGAGAACAAATTATCTACTATTACACAAAAAATATCTTACAAATATAGAACAACTCAAATAAAAATCTTACCAGAAGAGATTGGGTGACTGTACCTCTCATCAACCCACTAAACTTAATTACAAGTAACGAAAGAAAAATGGGGCAGGGGAAATCAAAAAAAGGACAAGTAAACAAATAGATCTGACCAGTTCAACAGCAGGTACTGCAATCCTTTAAAATGTAGACTGCAATCCTTTAAAATGTAGACCTCTAACAGAGACAAAAGTTACTAACAGCATTGAAAGAGACGGAAAATATATCAATTGACTCAACAATTGAGATGAAAACATCTGAAAAAAGATGTTTCAAACCAGGCAAAACTGATCTCAAATTCCCAAGCATTCCACCCTCCATCCCTACATTGAATCAATCATCAATCAAATTAACAGAAAGCTTACTAACCCAAAACCAATTACACTCTTTATACCTGAACCTGAATATAGAACACATGGTCAAAGCCTAAAATATCCAGGACAAAACCCTATATATACTACAAACCCTAAATCCGAGAGAACAAATAGCTTTTTTTTTTTTTTTTTTTTTGATAAATGAGAACAAATAGCTTATTACCGACTTGAATGCATCGTCAAGTGGAATTTTTACCGTAATAATTCACAAACTGCAATTTAGGGCTTAGGAAAATTTTGGATAATAATTGTCAGAGACAAAAGTGACCAGAATCCAACAAAACACCTCACCAAAGGCACATGTATTAGAGCGAGTAATCTTCCATGAAAAATCCAAAAACCATATTTCAAGAAGAAAATCTTGAATTCCTGCATAATCAAACCAAAAAATCCAATATCCTAAATCAAAATTTAGAAACCAATCTAAAGCACAACTTGAAGATTTCAAAGAATTTCACAGGAAAAGTAACCCATACAAACTTGAATTCATATTCCAAATTATGATATCTTTGATGATCCTCTAAATCAGCCTGAAATTGTATCTACACAATGATTCGCAATCCATGATTTGAATGGGATATAATTCGGCATACCTTCAGCAAATTGCTAACAAAATTGCATACATGTGTGGATGGCAGTACATCTCATCTGCCTAATAAAACTCAAAGAACACAGAAGGAACTAGGGGGATAGGGGGTGGGGGGTGAAAACACCACCAAAAAACCCCAAAAAAAATATCAACAACTAAAGTGAATTAGCATACACGGCTACCAGTTATCAGCAGGTCCGGCTACATCTTCTATGTCCAACTAATAGGAAAGCAAAATGTGAACAAAATGAAAAATAAAAAAGATATGAGCATGATTGCAAAAGAGGACGAAGGAGAGTGTGTTAATTTTGAGATACAAACATAGGAGGGGAAGACGAGCAAACCAGGCATGACTAATTCAAAATTTACAGGCATTTTTGTCCTCCATCCCTACATCAAATCTGCCAAGCAATAATACAAATTTGTGAATCCCAAACACTAAAAAAAAACCTTACAATAATGAAATCAAATAATAAACAAAGAAAGGCTAATCACACTGCTACATCAAATCAAAAGTTAGGAAAAGCAGCACCATGTGACGAAAGTCATCACCAACAAAATCAAATTTTCCATTCATCTTGAAATTCTTCTTCTAATCTTTAGCATTCAGTGCCCAAAATATAGATCAGAGTCGTTCCACAATTGCATAACCAATGCAAGTGAAGATCATCATCATAATTCACTAGCAACTAATGAAATGGCTTCGTTTGGCATATGATTTTTTTTCACTATTTTAGCCCCCCCCAAAAAAAAAAAAAATAGGCGAAAAATCCAATAAAACAAAATATCACATTCAAAGCATATAATCATTTCATTTTTTCTCACAAAAGTCAAAAAAGCCAAAAAATTCATCCCAAACAAGGCTTTTTAACAATGGTCAAAAAACTAACCCACATCTCAAACGAAGGCATAGTTTATGAAAAAGCGATATTAATAAGTTGCATCAAATTTTTAAGAGGTTTACGCCAACAGTTGAAAAACATCATTGTCGTAGTTCCCGCAACTGTCCAAAAAAGTTCATCCACACTACCAGATATGCTGCAAAAACAAGGTGGTACTGTTGAAAACCAATATACCAGCTCAATAAAAATTACCAGCAAAACCCAGATGTTTTCATCTGCTGCAACAAACATGCCCTCAAATTTGCCTAAAAATATTTCGTGGCAACAAGGCACCAACCTTTCCACTAGGTACTACTGGTGTAAGAGCAGAACTTGGTGCAGGACACAACAGATGGAAGGAATTGAGTCTGGTGCAACACTGAAAATAAAAATTGAAAGGAAAAGTAGAACTTCCAATCAAAACACCAAAAATTCTATTTTTTTTTAAATAAATGCCAACAACTCTTCAGAAAAGATACTTCAATAATAAATAATAATAATAATAAATTGGAAGTAAGCCTCAATCTTTTGATAAGCAAAGGCCGTTTTCCTCTTTAAGAATCACCTACAAAACTACCTGCATGGACAATTCGGAGAACAAATTACCTACTATTACACAAAATATCTTACAAATATAGAACAACTCTCTTTTTAAAGCACGCATATTCATAATACTGAATATTAATCCAAAAGGAAACTTACAAGAGTCCCATGGCCATGCAAATCTACAACCATCAATGTTTCACCATCCATGTTGTGTAGCAACATTCTATGCACAGCAGACAAATTGCTAACAAAATACCAGAAGAGATTGGGTGACTGTACCTCTCATTCACTCACTAAAATTGGCCCCGTTTTGAAAAAGTGATTATAACTTATACCCTAACAACTTATAAGTTATAGTTGTGAGCATAAGCTGATTTTTGACTTATAAATTACGCTTCTCCTCCCCTACTCAAAAAATAAGTTGATTTTTGACTTACAAAAAACTATAAGCTGTATTATTAAACTGAACCAAACATATCAAAATAGCTGAAATTAAGCTAAAAGCTGAAATAAGCTAGAAATAAGCTGTACCAAACAGGGTCATTAATTACAAGTAATTAAAAGAAAATGGGGCAAGGGAAACCCAAAAAAGGACAAATAAACAAATAGATCTGACCAGTTCAACAGCAGGTACTGCAATCCTTTAAAATGTAGACATCTAACAGTAAGACAAAAGTTACTAACAGCATTGAAAAGAGACAGGAAATATATCAATGACTCAACAATTGAGATGCAAACATGTGAAAAAAGATGTTTCAAACCAGGCATAACTGATCTCAAATTCCCAAGCATTCCATCCTCCATCCCTCTATTGAATCAATCATCAATCAAACTAATAAACAGAAAACTTACTAACTCGCAACCACTTACAGTCTTTATACCTGAACCTAATAAACGGAAAACATACTAACCCACAACCAATTACACTCTTTTTAACTGAACATTAATATAGAAGGAACACATGGTCAAAACCTAAAAAATCCAGGACAAAACCCAATATATGCCATAAACCCAGCTTATCACCAACTTGAATACATCATCCCATGGAATTTTTACGTAAAGCTTCTTATAAGAATAATTCACAAACTGCAATTTAGGGTTTAGGAAAATTTTGGATAATAAGGGACAAGAGTGACCAGAATCCAACAGAACAAATTAGAGCGTGTAATCTTCCATGAAATATCCAAAAGCCACATTTCAAAAAGAAAATCTCGAAGTCCTGCAACATCCAACCAAAAAATCCAATATCCTAAATTGAAATTTACAAACCAATATAGCACAACTAGAAAATTTTCAAAGAATTTCACAGGAAAAGTAACCCATACCAACTTGAATTCATATTCCAAATTACGATCTCTTTGATGATCCTTCAAAATCAGCCAGAAATTGTATCTACACAATGATTCGCCATCCATGATCAGAATGGGATATAATTATGCATACCTTTGGCAAGTTGCTTAGAAAATTTTGTGCAAGTGTGGATGGGAGTACATCTATCTGCCTAATAAAACCAAGAGAAGAGAGAAGGAAGTAGGGAGTAAGGGGTCCCCAAAAATTAAAAAAAAACAATGAAGTGAATTAGCATATACGGCTACCAGTATATCAATAGGTACAGCTACATGTTCTATGTCCTTCAAAGACAAACACCTGGTAGTAAAAAAAAAAAATGTGAACATGAAAAATAAAAAAGATATGAGCAGGGTTGCAAAAGAGGAGGAAGGGGGTGTTAATTTTGAGGTGCAAACAAAGGAGGAGAAGACGTGCAAACCAGGCATAACTAATTCAAAATTTACAGCATTTCTGTCCTCCATCCCTACTTAAATCTGCCAAGCAATAATACAAATTTGTGAATCCCAAACACTTAAAAAACCTTTAAATCAAATAATAAACAAACAAGGGCTAATCATAAGCGTACATCAAATTAAAAGTTACGAAAAGCAGCACCGTGTGACGTAAGTCATCCCAAACGAAATCACATTTGCCATTCATCTTGCTATTCTTCTTCTAATCCTTAGCATTCAGTGCCCAAAATATAGATCAGACTCATTCCCTAGTTGCATGACCAGTGCAAGTGAACAACATCATAATTCACTAGCAACTAGTGAATAAAATCCAAATAGTTTATGAAAAAACAATATTAATAAGTCGCATCAAATTTTTATGAGTGTTACGCCCAACAGTAGAAAAAATCATTGTCGTAGTTCCCGCAACTCTCCAAGAAAGCTCATCCACACTGGCAGATATGCTGCAAAACCCCCGTGCCATTGAAAACCAATATACCAGCTCAATAAAAATTACCAGCAAAACCCATATGTTTTCATCTGCAACAAACATGAGCTTAGATTTGCCTTAAAATAATTTGGTGGCAATCAAGGCACTAACCTTTCCACCAAGTACAACCGGTGTAAGAGTAGAACTTGGTCCAGGACACAACAGATGAAAGGTTTTAAGTCTGGCGCAACACTAAAAATAAAAACTGAAAAGAAAAGTAGAAATCCCAATCAAAACACTCAAAAAAAAAAAAAAAAAAAAAATTAAATAAATGCCACCAAATCTTCAAAAAACAATACTTGCATAATAAATAATAATAATAAATTGGAAGTAAGCCTGAATCTTTTAATGAGCAAAGACCGTTTTCCTCTTAAAAAATCACCTACAAGACTACCTACATGGACGACTTCGAGAGAACAAATTATCTACTATTACCTAAAAAATACCTTACAAATATAGAACAACTCTCTTTTTTAGCACGCATATTCATAATACTGAATATTAATGCAAAAAGAAACTTACAACAGTCCTGTAGCCATGCAACTCTACAACCTTTCAATGTTTCACCATCCATGTTTTGTGTAGCAACATTCTATGTACTGCAGACACAAATTGCTAACAAAAATCCAGAAGAGATTTGGTGACTGTTCCACTCACTAAAATTAATTAAAAGTAACCAAAAGGAAGGAGGCAGGGGAAACCAAAAAAGGACAAACAAACAAATAGATCTGACCAGTTCAACAGCAGGTACTGCAATCTTTCAAAATGTAGAACTCTAAAGATACCAACAGTATTGAAAAGAGACAGAAAATATATCAATGACTCAACAATTGAGATGCAAACATGTGAAAAAAATATGTTTCAAACCAGGCATAACTGATCTCAATTTCCTAGGCATTCCGCCCTCCGTCCCTATATTGAATCAATCATCAATCGAATTAATAAACGGAAAACTTACTAACCCACACAACCAATTACACTCTTTATACCTGAACCTGAATATATAAAGAACACATGATCAAAGCCTAAAAAATCCAGGACAAAACCCAATATATACTATAAACCCTAAATCAAATAGAACAGATAGCTTATCACCGACTTGAATGCATCATCCCGTGGAATTTTTACCGTAAAGCTTCTTATAAGAAAAATTCACAAACTGCAATTTAGGGTTTAGAGAAAAATTGGATAATAATTGTCAGGGACAAGAGTTACCAGAATCCAACCAAACACCTCACCGAAGGCACATATATTAGAGCGAGTAATCTTCTATGAAAAATCCAAAAACCATATTTCAAAAAGAAAATCTCGAATTCCTGCATCATCCAACCAAAAAATCCAATATCCTAAATCGAAATTTAGAAGCCAATCTAAAGCACAACTCGAAGATTTCAAAGAAATTCACGGGAAAAGTAACCCATACCAACTTGAATTCATATTCCAAATTATGAATCTCTGATGATCCTTCAAAATCAGCTTCAAATTGTATCTACACAATACGAAATCGCCATATCGCAAACATAAGCAGATCAACTAATAAAAGAATCAGAGCGCAAACAAAATCCCTAGATATGCTGCAAGAAAGAAAAGGACCGAAGGCAATGATTTGGAGATCCTTCAAATTCAAATCAAAACCTGAAACTGTATCTACGCAATACGAAAACACATAACCAGAAACGAATCAGAGCGCAAACTGAATTTCCAAAAGCCGAAGACACGGACCCCTAGAAGAACTTACCACAACTGCCTGAAACTAGGCATGATCGGAAGGTACCCGATGTGCGGGCTATTTATAGATGAGGTCGGTGTAAAGGCACGGCTAGGATTAAGCGGTGATCCGAGATCGAACGGTTGAAACGTGTCCTTATCTTTAAAGGAATTGACCAAGCAAAGGAAAAGGAATAAGGAAAAAGAAAATTGATTACGTGTTTATTGTGGTGGTGGAACCGATCATAAAGCTTACTGTCCACGCGTGGTTTTTTATTTTTTTATAAATAAATAAATATAAATCGACGGCTGATGTCACGCCAGCTGGCTTATGGTCGGTTGTTGATAGAATTTGTGTTTTCGTTCTGAGCCACAGGTATTGTTGGTAAAGTCGTACCTGGGGGCGCCCCTGGTCAATAATGGAGGTCTGCGGGCTGCAATTGGGTGGCCCAATGAATTGGAAATGATTGCAAAAAAAAACATACCAATATGGCCCCAATGAACTACAACATGGGCTGGCTTATCTCGTGAATCGAAAATAAGCTTGGTGAGCCGGTAGATAATACAAATGAGGTGCAACTGATGCCTATGGCCTATGGGTCTCGTATTTGATCAGTGAGTGTGAGAATTAAGAGGGGAAAAAACAAAAAGGAGGCTAGTTTTATTGATATCAATATTTTTTTAAATAAATGTTTTAAAATTTATTGGGCCTTTAAAAAATTATATATAACTTACATGCATTCAAGTTCATCACATAAAATTGGCCTGTAATTTATTAATATGGAAGTAATTATAGTTCAATTTTATGTGACATACGCCGTGTGCACTTTTTTAATGTAGTGATAAGTTTTAAGGACGAATTATATTACAGTGGTTTTTGTTTTAAGGGATTGAATTATGAGATTGGACTAATAATTTATTCAGATTAATAATTCGTTGTTTGATTTAAAATTTTTACTTCAGATTATTAGTTCCAAATGTCTTGGACTATTGTGTCCAATGGAGGGTGGGACACAAATGAGAGATATGGGATTAAGTGGTGAAACAACTATTTTGATTCTCTATTATTTAATTATATATTATATTAAGTAAAATTTAATAAAATTTAAATGTTTCAATTTAAAAATAAAATAATTTTATTTAATTTTTATTGATGTTTGACATGGACAGGCCCACAAAAGCCATGAACCATTATAAACAACCCAAGCCCATCAATCGGAGCCCAATACATAACCCAGCCGGTGAAGTCCAGAACAATTGGAATCCAACATGGCATAAAGAGCCAATGGCATTCAGACACATAGCAGGTGAAGGACGAGCCACATCAGCAGACAAAGATCTACAAAGTTATTGTCACTGCACATCACCATTAATGCAGCCCATCACAGCATTTATTACGATAACACCTCCCCGTCGGAACATGACCCCCTTACCCTAAACAAGGTAAGCTATAGCATAGACTTTCGGCGAGGAGGGCAGGTCGGAAAAGACAGCGAAATGATTACCAAAGGATATAAGCAAACGTTGAAGACAAGAAGAAGGTTAAGCTTTTCTATCTCCAATCTCTCTCTCTACATTTTACTCCTCTTTCTAACTTGCTCGTCGGAGGGTTCACTGGGGGACTACCCCGTTCCCCGTTAAAACTTGTTTGCAAGTGACTCGGTGGGCTAGACCACTTCTACGTGGGCTTGAGGAGCTTGGACAAGTCCGATCCATCCACAGGAACAAACCTGCATATCACTATTGGCCCGTCATGTGGAATGTGGTTTATCCGTGCGCCAGTTGTGTTCATTGTCGCCGGAGACCCTGTCCCAGGAACATTTTCCTCTCACCCATCAAAGTGTATGGTCACGACTAGATCCATGGCTTCTCACCATAATGTTGCCGATCATCAAACCGACCCTCCCAATCCAAACAACCCACCACAGTATTTCATCGAACTTACCAACAGCATTAACGGCATGGCCGAGCAAAACTAGGCCCTGATCAATGCTTTACTCCAAAGAAATCTCCCCATGACTCCTCCACCACCTCTAGATGTTCCACCCAACCAAGAACGAGCCCCGGGCGATACTGTCCCGCAACCCTGTCCACCCAACCTGGAAGGTTTGCAACCTCCTCCCCCACATATAAATCCACCTCCTCCGCCCCCACATCCATCGGTCATTATAAGACCGCTGAAGGAAGCCGGCGTCAAGCTTTCCCGGTGACAACGTTCCCCTCTGGGACGCGGAACTTCGAGCCATGAAGCTCCAACTCCAAGGGGTCATACAGAACATCCAGCATAAACCCTCTACTACGGCAAACTCACAATTTGTTGCTTCCATCCAGAACAAGCCTCTGCTCGCCAAGTTCAAAATGCCCACCATTGATTCTTTTGACGGTACGACGGATCCAGTCGACCATCTGGAGACCTACCGAACCCTCATGATCCTCCATGCTTTCCCTGATGAGATCATGTGTCGAAACTTTCCCCGTGACTGTAATAACCCCGACCCTGATTAGCGCCAATTGGAACTTAATTATGCCTAATAATTATTAAGGGGGAAATCTGGAATTAATTACACGTGCATTGCATGAATTATGTGTTATTATCTGTTCGGTGTCAGAATATCTGTTTGTATTCTAAACTTTAAACCGCAAATTGGCAGCCTTATCGGCGCCCGATTCTGAAAATTGATTAGAAATGATTAAATTAGATTAAATTAAGCCAATTAAAGAGTTTGACTTAATTACGCTTTTGCCATCCTTAGTGGCCCACTACCTCTACACTTTGAGCCATGCATACACTTAGACATACATTTGTTCAAATTTTTTTTTCTTGTTGCTGCCGACCAAGAAGAGCTAGAAAGGGAGAGAGATTGAGTCTTCTTGCAATTTTGCTTGGAGGCTTGGAGACTTTTGAAGATAATTGTATAATTGAGCCCCTACCCCTTATAATTCAAGACTTAGGTAAGAGAATTCATCTTCTTCTTGCTATCTTTAAGCTCCATCTTGCATGAATCATGGTTATAGAGAGCTTGAGTCTTGTTTTGTTCATAAATTGTTGAATTAGAGCCCCATTGTTGCATGCATGTACTTATCTTGCATTGTTGAGGTTGTTCTTCAAAGATTTTCACATGCATGTCCAAATTAATGTTAAGAAACATGATTTCACCTGGTTTTGAAAAGAATGAACTCATTGGAGCATGAAGTAAAAGCTTTGATTTGATCTAAACTCATGCATGTCACTTTGTAGCATGTTCATGCATATTCATGAAAACTAGTTTGAAATTGGGTTTAATTGAAACACCCTTGGGCCTTGATTTCTTAAAAGGAGCTTTAAAACTTGTTATTCTATGTGTTTGAATGAGTTTTCCAGAAAATAGGCCCAAGAGGATCGGTCTTGGAACATCAAACTCGAGTTTCAAACTTAGAACTCAAATCTGGAATTTCCAGATTTTGCCCGCCCTTCGGGAAGTGCCGCTTCGGCGAAAACAAGCTCCAGCATTTCACGTGTTTCTGATCGCCGGCGGAAACTTCGCTCGGCGAGGATTTCATGCATCCAGCACTTTGCTTGATTTCTGACAAATTCGGAGAACATACGCTCGGCGAGCCTGTCGGACTTTGAAAGGAGACGCTCGCCAGCGGGACTTTTGTAAAATTTGCCTAAGTGTTCTAAGGCATTCTTTCGCATCCTCATCCCATCCTAGGCATTCCTAGGCCATGATTAAGACTCCATACTAAGGGTAAGGGGGTTAGATATACACTTAGAATCATGGATGTGAGTTTTGTACCATTGAAGTGCATGTTTCAAAGTGTGTATCCGTGATGTGTATTGTAGGTCACGTGCCGCAGTTGGTTTGACCTCTTTGACTTCGTTTATCTGTATCAACGCCCACTGTGAGTAATAACTTAGTAAAGTTATGTTCAATTGTATTTACTTTCTGTGTGATGAAACAAGATCTGTTTTCTGAAATGATATTTCTGTATGAATGAATGGTTGTCCAATGTTTTCTGAAATGTATTCGTGATATTCTTAGCCTCAAATATGTTCTTTCGGCCCCTTATGGGCCAATCAGACGTCTCTATGAGCCAACTGTTTATGGATCTTTACGTCCTTCATGGGCCAATCAGACGTCATGAGCTAACTGCTTATTACGCCTTATGGGCCAACTGTCGTCTCCGCACGTGAGTCAACTGTTTGCCTTTATGGGTCAAGCCTTAGCCTTTAAGGCCGCTTTTTGGGGCAATCAGATTGTGAGGGCTATTGAATGTTTTACGATAGTTACGTTAAGACTTGATTTAAACGATTTACAAGTATGGCTTTGTTATGGACACATTCATTTCAACCCCTTTACTCTGTTTATTATTCACTGGGCTTTCGCTCACAGTTTACTATATATATGTAGGTGAGCCGACACAAGATCGTGGGGCGAGTTGAGGGCTGCTGTACCCTTTTTGTCACCAAATTGTGTGCCTCGAGGAGGTCCCATCATACTTAACGTGGCTGTCGATCCATGCTAGTCGTGTCTGTTGTTTGGTGACTTGTAAAGTCGGATGTTTGGAGGCATACTTATGTATATATATCTTGTAAATATTGGTGCACGTTGACTAGCATGTTATGTATATAAATAAGTTTTAAATCTTCTGTCTCATGTACGTCATCACAGCTCATCGGACCTTGTTTATTTTATATTATTGCTTCCGCAGCCCCTTACTATTTGATATTCTGTTTGGAGGCCGTAGGTAATCCACGGATTACTGGCCGGTTACGTCGCCAAACCTATAGGGGCGGGTTTGGGTCGTGACAGAGTGGTATCAGAGCACGAGTTGTACCGCACACACAGGTCCATATGAGCTTAGGATGTCCTAGTAAGAATTAGGGGCATTCCATTTGCATGTGTGAGTGTGTGGTAATGCAACTGAATATTAAAACTGAATGCATATTTGAATATATAAAGTTTTGTTTACCTATAGCCATGGACAATCCAAGGAATGATGATACAGCAGGGTCTTCTGATGCCCGAATGGATAGAATGGAACAAATGTTGGCAACTTTGACCGAAGTAGTAATGCAGCAACAGAGACAACAACCCGTACCCCCTCCACCTCCGCCAGTACAGGCTGAAGCTGATAACAGTGAAATCATTAACTTGACACAGAAATTCTTGAAAATGAAACCGCCGATGTTCTATGGTGGGATTGAGCCTTTGAAAGCTGAAACATGGTTGCTTGAGATGGAGAAGTTGTATGAGGTGTTCCCTTGTTCTGAAATTCAGAAAGTTTTGTTGGCTACCTACACACTGAAAGATGAAGCTCGCAGGTGGTGGCTACTGATTAGGAATGGCCACGAAAACATGACATGGACTCAGTTTAACGCAATCTTTTATGACAAGTACTTCCCTCAGTGCTTTCGCAACCGGAAAGTCTCAGAATTTCAGGAACTTAAACAGGGCAAGATGTCTGTAGCCCAGTATGAGGCCAAGTTCACCGAGTTAGCTAGGTTTGCTCCTCATATGGTGGACACGGAAGACAAGAAGGCCCGCAAGTTTGAGGATGGATTGGATCTGGACATACTGGATAGGGTGGGAGTTCTAAACCTACCCACATATGTGAGCGTTTTGGACAGGGCATTAATGGCAGAATCCATTCTAGCAGCAAAGAAACAAACTTCCGCTCCACGGGCTGATTGGACAGGGAAAAGATCGGGGAACAACCTTAAAAAGGGTCATTCATTCTCTGGGAATAAGAAGCGTAATACCGGGTCTTACAGTAATCCGAGTCAAGGTAGTGGGCCTCCTCCAGTTTGTTCTGATTGTGGTAATAGACACAGGGGTGTGTGCCATCGAGTGTCACAGTGCATGTTATGTGGCCAACCAGGCCATATAGTGAGAGATTGTCCCTTCAGAGGTGAGAACATTAACCGGCCTGCCGTGAGTTCAGCGGGATCCGCTTCAGTGGCCAAAACCAATGTCAAACCCAATGCAGGAAAGGCACCTTTGAAACAAGGCCGAGTGTTTGCCTTAGTGCCCGGGGACGTGCCGAACACCTATACAGTGGTGTCAGGTACACTTTCTGTATGTTCTCAATATGCATATGTGTTGATAGATTCTGGTTCTACGCATTCCTTCGTGTCGCATGCCTTTTCTCAAACATTGACTAGGCCACTAGAACATATGACATGTGTATTATCTGTATCTACACCTTCTGGGGATTCTACGATGTGTACTCATGTTTATCCGGCATGTGATATTGTAGTGGGTGATATGACGTTGTATGTGGATTTATTGCCTTTGGACATTCATTTTTTTGATTGTATTTTGGGGATGGATTGGCTGACTAAATACTGTGCTACCATTGATTGTGCAAACAAAACTGTTGTGTTTAGACCACCTGGTATGCCTGAATTCATCTTTAGAGGGAATGGGGTAGTTCCTCCCCCATACTTAATTTCGGCTATGAAAGCTGTAAAACTACTTAGGAAGGGATGTAGGGGTTATCTGTGTTGCATATTGACTACGTCATCTAACAGTCCTATTGTAGAAACAATCCCTGTTGTTTGTGACTTCCCTGACGTGTTTCCAACTGATTTACCGGGGGATTTAGTTGATAGAGAAATTGAATTTACTGTTGAGGTGATTCCGAGGACACAACCTATATCCAAGACTCCCTATAGGATGTCGATCTCTGAATTGAAAGAATTGAAAACCCAACTTCAGGAACTGTTAGACAAGAATTTTATCCGTCCGAGTACTTCGCCTTGGGGTGCCCCAGTGTTATTTGTTAAAAAGAAGGATGGGTCTTTGAGATTGTGTATAGACTATCGGGAATTGAACAAAGTGACTATCAAAAACAAATATCCCTTGCCCCGAATAGATGACTTGTTTGATCAACTTCAGGGTGCCCAAGTGTTTTCTAAGATTGACCTCAGGTCTGGGTATCATCAGTTAAAGGTTAGAGCTGAAGACATAGAGAAAACTGCGTTCCGGACTAGATATGGACACTATGAATTTTTGGTAATGCCGTTTGGGATGACAAATGCACCTGCTGCATTTATGGATCTTATGAATAGAGTGTTTAAATCATATCTGGATGAGTTCATTGTTGTATTTATTGATGATATTTTGATATATTCTAAAGACAGGGAAGAACATGAAAAGCATTTGAGAACCACCTTGCAGAGATTGAGGGAAAGGAAGTTGTATGCCAAACTGTCTAAGTGTGAGTTTTGGCTAGACAGTGTGGCATTTCTGGGTCATGTGATTGATAAAAATGGTGTTTCTGTGGACCCTCAGAAAATTGAGGCTGTTGTGGATTGGCCGAGGCCTACGAATGTGAATGAAATCTGAAGTTTTCGGGACTTCAGTGCTACTCGGAGATTTGTGAAAGACTTCTCAAAGCTTGCCTTGCCATTGACTCAATTAACTCAGAAAAACATGCCATTTGACTGAAATGATCAAAGAGAGGTAGCTTTCCAAGAGTTGAAAACCAGGTTAGTGACTGCACCCATTTTGACTTTGCCAAATGGTACTGATGGGTTCCAAGTGTACAGTGATGCCTCTTATAAAGGCTTAGGGTGTGTACTAATGCAAAATGGGAAGGTGATTGCCTATGCTTCTAGACAACTCCGACCTCACGAAAAGAATTACCCAACACATGATCTTGAATTGGCAGCCGTAGTGTTTGCTTTGAAAATATGGCGTCATTACTTGTATGGGGTAACTTGCGAGGTGTACACCGACCATAAAAGCTTGAAGTATTTCTTCACTCAAAGGGAATTGAATATGAGACAGAGGCGTTGGTTGGAACTAATCAAAGATTATGACCTGCAGATCTTGTATCACCCGGGAAAGGCTAATACTGTGGCGGATGCTTTGAGCCGAAAATCTGGTGCAACGGTGTCGTGTTTGTTATCTAGCCGAAAGGACTTGTCAACTGACAGTGAACCAGATGGACTGATATCTGCTATCTCCGCTCAACCTGCTATTCTTGACGAAATCAAACAGAAACAAAGTGAAGATGAACACTTGAAAAGGATTATAGAGGAGTTTGATTCGAAACCGAGGCCCGAATTTATGTTTGAAAATGGTGTGCTAAAATTTCGGAACCGTCTTTGTGTACCTGATTGCTATGACTTGAGAAAACGTGTTATGACCGAAGCTCACAGTAGTAAATTTGCTATGCACCCGGGGAACACGAAGATGTACCACAACTTGAAACAGAATTTTTGGTGGCCTGGAATGAAGAAGAGTATCGCAGACTTTGTGGCTAGATGTCTACACTGCCAACAGGTTAAAGCCGAACATCAACGACCTGCCGGTTTGCTACAACCACTCCCAATACCGGAATGGAAATGGGAGCACATCACCATGGACTTCATTGTGGGATTGCCTCGTTCTTCTCGAGGTATAGACTCTATTTGGATTATAGTTGACCGTTTGACTAAGTCTGCACATTTCCTGCCTGTTAAAACTATATATAACGCTGATAGATTGGCTAACATCTATATGACTGAAATTGTGAGACTGCATGGAGTGCCAGTGTCTATTGTGTCTGACAGGGATTCGAAGTTTGTGTCAAGATTTTGGCAGAGTTTACAACAGGCTTTAGGGACAGAATTGAGATTGAGCAGTGCTTACCACCCACAGACTGATGGTCAAACTGAACGAACTAACCAAACTCTGGAGGATATGCTCAGAATGTGTGTGCTAGATTTCCAGGGAAATTGGGAAACCTACTTGCCATTAGCCGAGTTTGTATACAACAACAGTTATCACTCGAGCATTGGAATGGCTCCTTACGAAGCATTGTATGGAAGAAAGTGTCGATCACCGATATGTTGAAAGAAGTGGGTGAGACCTTTGTTGGGACGGAACTTGTGCAAGAAACAACCGAGAAAGTGAAAGCCCGTCTGAAAACCGCGTTGAGTAGGCAAAAGAGTTATGCTGATGTTCGAAGAAGAGAAAGGGAATATGAAGTGGGGGATCATGTGTTCATCAAGGTGACCCCGATGAAGGGTCAAACTCGATTTGGTGTTAAAGGAAAATTGGCTCCGAGGTATGTTGGACCTTATGAAGTTCTTGAAAAGATCAACCCGGTGTCCTACCGAATAGCCTTGCCTCCAGTGATGGAACATATGCATAATGTCTTTCATGTATCGATGCTTCGGGAATATTTGAGAGATCCACTCCACGTCATCGAACCGACGCATGTGCTTTTGAAAGATGACTACACCTATGAAGAGAGGCCTATACAGATTGTGAATCGACGGATTAAAAGGCTGAGAAACAAGGAAATACCGTTGGTGAAAGTTGATTGGCAGAACCACGGGGGAACCTATGCAACTTGGGAAACCGAAGAGGACATGAAGAAGAGATATCCGGATTTGTTTCCTCTAGACCCGACATTGACTCCGAATGAAGGTAACTTGAGTTTGGGGACCAAACTCCTTTAAGGGGGGAAGACTGTAATAACCCCGACCCTGATTAGCGCCAATTGGAACTTAATTATGCCTAATAATTATTAAGGGGGAAATCTGGAATTAATTGCACGTGCATTGCATGAATTATGTGTTATTATCTGTTCGGTGTCAGAATATCTGTTTGTATTCTAAACTTTAAACCGCAAATTGGCAGCCTTATCGGCGCCCGATTCTGAAAATTGATTAGAAATGATTAAATTAGATTAAATTAAGCCAATTAAAGAGTTTGACTTAATTACGCTTTTGCCATCCTTAGTGGCCCACTACCTCTACACTTTGAGCCATGCATACACTTAGACATACATTTGTTCAGCCTCATTTTTCTTGTTGGTGCCGACCAAGAAGAGCTAGAGAGGGAGAGAGATTGAGTCTTCTTGCAATTTTGCTTGGAGGCTTGGAGACTTTTGAAGATAATTGTATAATTGAGCCCCTACCCCTTATAATTCAAGACTTAGGTAAGAGAATTCATCTTCTTCTTGCTATCTTTAAGCTCCATCTTGCATGAATCATGGTTATAGAGAGCTTGAGTCTTGTTTTGTTCATAAATTGTTGAATTAGAGCCCCATTGTTGCATGCATGTACTTATCTTGCATTGTTGAGGTTGTTCTTCAAAGATTTTCACATGCATGTCCAAATTAATGTTAAGAAACATGATTTCACCTGGTTTTGAAAAGAATGAACTCATTGGAGCATGAAGTAAAAGCTTTGATTTGATCTAAACTCATGCATGTCACTTTGTAGCATGTTCATGCATATTCATGAAAACTAGTTTGAAATTGGGTTTAATTGAAACACCCTTGGGCCTTGATTTCTTAAAAGGAGCTTTAAAACTTGTTATTCTATGTGTTTGAATGAGTTTTCCAGAAAATAGGCCCAAGAGGATCGGTCTTGGAACATCAAACTCGAGTTTCAAACTTAGAACTCAAATCTGGAATTTCCAGATTTTGGGTGCCCGCTCGAGCGGGGGAAGTGCTTCGGCGAAGAAAACAAGCTCCCAAAGATTTCGCGTGTGATCAAATTACCGAAAGGGAAACTTCAGCCGAAGGATTTCATGCATCCAAAGACTTTGCTTGATTTACTGACCGCTTCGACGAGAACATACGCCGAAGGAGCCCCTTTCGGCGGGAAAGGCACGCCGAAAGGGACCTTTTTGTTTTTCAGAAAATTTGCCTAAGTGTTCTAAGGCATTCTTTCGCATCCTCATCCCATCCTAGGCATTCCTAGGCCATGATTAAGACTCCATACTAAGGGTAAGGGGGTTAGATATACACTTAGAATCATGGATGTGAGTTTTGTACCATTGAAGTGCATGTTTCAAAGTGTGTATCCGTGATGTGTATTGTAGGTCACGTGCCGCAGTTGGTTTGACCTCTTTGACTTCGTTTATCTGTATCAACGCCCACTGTGAGTAATAACTTAGTAAAGTTATGTTCAATTGTATTTACTTTCTGTGTGATGAAACAAGATCTGTTTTCTGAAATGATATTTCTGTATGAATGAATGGTTGTCCAATGTTTTCTGAAATGTATTCGTGATATTCTTAGCCTCAAATATGTTCTGTTTCGTCCCTTATGGGCCAACTGTACGTCTCATGAGCCAACTGTTTATGGATCTTTACGTCCCTTCATGGGCCAACTGTACGTCTCATGAGCCAACTGTTTATTACGTCCCTTATGGGCCAATCAGCATTGCCTGCACGTGAGTCAACTGTTTGCCTTTATGGCCGTCCCTTTATGGGTCAACTGTTAGCCTTTAAGGCCGTCCCTTTTTGGGGCAACTGTATCTGTGAGGGCTATTGAATGTTTTACGCATAGTTACGCAAGACTTCTGATTTCCGTAAACGATTTACAAGTATGGCTTTGTTATGGACACATTCATTTCAACCCCTTTACTCTGTTTATTATTCACTGGGCTTTCGCTCACAGTTTACTATATATATGTAGGTGAGCCGACACAAGATCAGGGCCAGAGTTGAGGGCCTGCCGTACCCCTTTTTGTCAGCCGGTATCGTGCCTCTGAGAGGTCGGTCATAACCTTAACGATGGTATTCGTCCATGCTAGTCGTGTCTGTTGTTTGGTGACTTGTAAAGTCGGATGTTTGGAGGCATACTTATGTATATATATCTTGTAAATATTGGTGCACGTTGACTAGCATGTTATGTATATAAATAAGTTTTAAATCTTCTGTCTCATGTACGTCATCACAGCTCATCGGACCTTGTTTATTTTATATTATTGCTTCCGCAGCCCCTTACTATTTGATATTCTGTTTGGAGGCCGTAGGTAATCCACGGACATCGCGATTCGCCAAACCTATAGGGGCGGGTTTGGGTCGTGACATGACCTGAAGGGTCAACTTCGACTATGGTTCGACCGATTCTGGCAGACTCCGTCTCCACTTTTCAGCACCTCAGTGACTCTTTCCTGAGCCATTTTATTGGAGCCCAGCGCTAGCGACGCCCGGCCACCCAACTCCGCAACATTCGTCAGACCGATGGGGAATCGCTACGCAACTTTGTTACCCGCTTCAACACTGAAGCCCTGCAAGTAGCGGAAAACGATGACAAAGTCATCCTCACGGCTTTCATGGCCGGTCTGCGGTCGTCCGATTTCCTTTTCTCCTTCTCTAAAAACCCCCCGACCTCCATGGTAGCCCTACTCTCCAAAGCCCAAAAATACATAAATGCTGAAGATTCACTGGCCGCTCGGCAGGACCCAATAACTAAAAACCCGAACCCCAGAGACAAGAGAAAAGACTCAGAACCCAGGAACGCCCAGTATAATAGCCAAACACCCCACTATAACGATCGACCCCCCCGAGCTGACCGGTCAGCACCCACCCGACCGCCCGGTCGGTTCAAGCGGTACACACCCCTCAATTCTCCCATGGAGCACATCCTCAATCAGATCCAACGGGACTACCCCCTCAAATGGCCCCTGCCTTCGCGAACCCCTTCCAATCGGAAAGATCAGTCCAAATATTGGCGTTTCCACCAGGACCATGGCCATAACACTGACGAGTGCATTAATCTCAAAGATCAGATCAAGACCTTCATACGTCAGGGACGCCTCAGCCTATTCACGGACACGCGCCCCCAGTAAAGACAACGAACCGAGCCCCTCAGAAACAATCGCTAGCGCACCCCGTCCCGGCAGCCAGCCCCACCTAACCAAGGCCATGATCGCCCTCCGCAACAGCCTCGACCGCCAATTAATCCCCCTCCACCAGTTGGAGAGATCAGTGTTATTTCAGGCGGCCTTGCTTGTGGGAGACCATCCCGCTAAGCTCAGAAGGTAAAACTCAGAAAAATAAGGCAAGGCTCAGACAAAGCAGTGGCAACGGTGGACCGACCCTCTAAACAGCCGAAACAATGGACTAAACCTATCACCTTCACGGACGCCGACTGTACAGGCATCCGTTACCCACATGATGACCCCCTTGTCATCTCTGCCATCCTCTCCAACTACAAGGTCAGACGAGTTTTCATCGACAACGGCAGCTCTTCAGACATCATCTTTCTCAATTGCTTCCGCCAGCTCAAGATTGGGGAAGAAAGTTTGTCTCCTCTCCAAACCCCTCTGGTCGGTTTCACTGGCGACCATGTGACCTCCATCGGTTCCATCGATCTCCCTATCACGATCGGCGAATTCCTACGGCAGACCACGAAGTTGCTTACATTCCTTGTAGTCGACTGCCCATCTGCCTACAACATCATCATTGGCCGCACCGCCCTAAATGCTTTCCAAGCCATCATATCCACCTATCATCTTATCATCAAGTTTCCCACCGATCTCGGAGTCGGGACAGTCAGAGGAGAGCAGACCGTGGCCAGGGAGTGTTATGTTGCCTCACTCAAAGAAGTTAAGCTGAAGGAGGCAATGATCATCGAAGGACTTGACGTCCGGAATGAGGACAAGCTGGTCAGAGGAGAACCTGTTGAGGAGCTCGTCGAGGTCCCCATCGACTCCACCAACCCAAACAAAACTGCCAAAATTGGCAGCCAACTATCCCCACAATCCAAGGCCGACCTTATTGCCCTCCTGACCGAGCACAATGATGTATTTGCTTGGACCCATTCAGACATGCCGGCTATTGACCCCTCCTTCATAACCCATCGCCTCAGCATCGAACCCTATTTCCGACCCTACCGCTAGAAGCAGCGCATCTTCCATCCAGAGCGCAATACTCTTATTGCAGCAGAGGTCGACAAGCTCCTTGAGGCCCAATTCATCACAAACGTAGACTACCCTAAATGGTTGTCAAACGTGGTCCTAGTCCGCAAGAACAATGGCAAATGGCGACTCTGTGTCGATTACTCTGACCTGAACCGAGCTTGCTCCAAAGACAGCTATCCCCTTCCCCGCATAGATCTGCTGGTCGACGCCACGGCTGGTCATCAGATGCTCAGCTTCATGGATGCTTTCTCTAGGTACAACCAAATCTTGATGCACCCATCCGACCAGGAACATACCTCCTTCATTACCGACCGAGGTACTTATCACTACCGTATGATGCCGTTCGGACTAAAGAATGCTGGGGCCACCTACCAACGGTTGGTCAACGCCGTTTTCCATCATCAGATAGGTCGGAATATGGAAGTTTTATGTCGACGATATGCTAGTCAAGAGCAAACTCTCCACTGATCATCTGACCGACCTGCGAGAGACCCTCGCCACCTTACGCAAGTACCAAATGAAGCTCAACCCAGAAAAGTGCGCTTTCGGCGTAAAATCTGGAAAGTTTTTGGGTTTTATGGTCAGCCAGCGCGGCATTGAAGCTAACCCCGAAAAGATCAAGGCCTTGATTGAGATGCAGTCACCCAGAACGGTTAAGGAGGTTCAAAGGCTCACTGGCCGAGTTGCAACCCTCAACCACTTCATTTCCCGCACAACAGACAAATGCCTACCATTCTTCAAAGTTCTTCGGCAAACTTTCGAATGGACAACTGAATCCGAAGAGGCTTTTCAGCAGTTGAAGCACTGCATGGCCAATCCCCCCTCCTTTCACAAGTAATCTCGGGCGAGCCCCTCTTCCTCTATTTAGTCAGGTCAAGCACATGATCGGTGCGGCTCTTATCAAGGAAGACGGCTCTGTCCAACGACCGGTCTACTACATCAGTCGAGCTCTCAGGGGAGCGGAGCAGAATTATTCACTCTTAGAAAAATTGTCCTTGACATTGGTCATCGCCTCCAGACGGCTCCGTCCTTACTTCCAAGCCCATTCCATAGTAGTCCTTACCGACCAACCCTTGAAGAAGATCATGCAGCAACCAGAACTCTCTAGCAGACTCATGCAGTGGTCAGTGGAACTCAGCCAGTTCGACATCACCTACCGGCCGCGAACAGCAATTAAGGGACAGGCTGTCACAGATTTTATCCTGGAATTCACTAATCCTATCCCAACCACTGCCCCTCCACCCCCACCAACCTCTATCGAGCCAGAAGACCCTCATTCTTGAACTCTCAACGTCGACGGATCATCTCGCATGGAAGGTAGTAGGGCTGGTCTCATCCTCACCACCCTTGATAGCAGTTACTTCAAATGTGCTCTCCGTTTCTTGTTCACTGCCAGTAACAATGAGGCCGAATATGAGGCATTGATAGCAGGTCTTCGGCTAGCCAAGGATATTGGTGTCAGCCACATCCCGGTGTTCAGCGACTCCTAGCTCATCGTCGGACAAATTACGGGGGAATTCGATGCCAAGAAGGACACAATGCGGGCTTACAGGGACATTGCACTTCCCCTTGTTCGCCTCTTTAATACTTTTCACATCAAGCACATTCCTCGGGCAGAAAACTCCAAAGCAGACGAGATGGCTCAGTTGGCTTCCGCAGACCAGTCCAACCTCAGCCATGGTGTCCGCCTTGAATATCTGTCCCATCCTGCCATTTCCCTCGATCAGCAAGAAGTACAGTTCCTCCAAAACGAGCCCATCCCTTGGGCGTCGGTCATCTTTTTATTTCTGACAACGGGGGAACTTCCAGACGACCAACAGCAAGCTGCCAAAGTCAGGGCCCAGTCGTCCAATTACATCATCGTCAGTGGCATCTTGTACAAACGTGGTTTCTCACGCCCCGTATCTGCGATACCTCAATTCGGCTCAAGCAACCTATGTAATGCGGGAAATCCATGAGGGAGTTTGTGGTAATCATTCGGGCGGCAGGTCTCTGGCCCACAAAATACTCCGTACTGGTTATTTCTGGCCAACTCTCAATCAAGATGCGACAGATTTCGTGTTCAAATGTGATAAGTGTCAACGTTTTGCCAACATCCTCCATGCTCCTCCTACAGAGTTGATCACACTTTGCAATCCCTATCCATTCGCCAAATGGGGAATCGACTTGGTCGGTCCACTTCCCACCGACCGAGGCCAGGCCAAGTTCACGATTGTCGCCATTAATTACTTCACCAAGTGGGTAGAGGCAGAACCCCTTGCCACCATTACCGAGAGGAACACCACCAAGTTTATCTGGCAATCGATCGTTTGCAGGTTTGGCATCCCTCAGGCCATCGTCTCCGACAACGGCAAACAATTCGACAACGCCAAGTACAAGAAGTTCTGTGCAGACCTCCAAATTCAACCATGTTTCTTTTCCCCCGGTCATCCCCAAGCCAATGGCCAAGTTGAGGTCACCAACCGTTCTCTTCTGAAGATCATCAAAACTAAGCTAGAAGCTACTAAGGGACTTTGGGTTGAGGAATTACCGAATGTACTCTGGGCTTACCGAACTACAACTCGGACTCCCACTAGGGAAACCCCTTTCCGCTTAACATACGGCGTTGAGGCAGTTATCCCGGTGGAAGTCGGTCTGCCTACTCCTAGGGTCTTACATCCGAATCCAGCACTAACCGAGGAGCTCCATCGGGCAGACCTGGACCTAATTGAAGAGCTCAGAGAGACCGCTGCTATCAGATTGGCCTCATACCAACAGAAAATGAGAACACACTACAACCGCAAAGTGTTACGACCCAAACCCACCCCTATGGGTTTAGCACCGTAACCGGCCAGTAATCCTGGATTACCGAAGGTCTGCTTAACAGTAATACAATGATTCAGAGTACAAGGGCTTGACGGAAGCCAATATAGTAAATAAATAAGGTCCAATGAGCTGTGACAGTCTGTATGCCAAAAAGATTTTCATACATTTATACAGAATAGTACGAAGTAGTATGCATATAATATATAACCAATGTAGCAGAGATTTAATCACGATAAACAAGATGCAAAACGTTGATCTACTGATAAACAAAACAAGACTGAAGGAAAAACTAAACACCCCTAAGCCTTAGCTTGGCAGGCTCGGAACCTCGCAGTGAGGCACAGTGGTTGGCTTGACAAAACTGGAGTTTACCCGACGCTTCTAGCCTTGATCCGGTGCCTGTACACCTACATATATATATGAGCAGTGAGCTAAAACCCAGTGAATAACACAAAGCGTAAAGGGGTTTAGAATGAATGCCCTTACAATAGTGAAAACAGTTCGTTTTAATCAGTATTTCAGTTGTTCAGTACAGTAAACAGTCATATGTGGTACATCCATTAGCATAATAGTAAACAGTATGTCTAAAAGACCGAACAGTAAATGATGGCCATCAATCAGTAAACAGTAGTGGTTCCAACGAAGGAACCGACAGAGATCTCTGTAACAGTAACAGTCAGTAACAATAGTTGCTAAGGATGCCACAATACAGTTTAGAATATAGGACATACACTCATTCAAGAAATAAGAAATTCGTAAAAAGATGCTCGATTGTCCGTAAGATAATCATTTTGAACATATCTTTACACAATTGTTACTCACAAAGTTCTGGGCTATAGTAAGCTAGAGTGTCTCCTCGGAAGCCAACCCTACACAGTATACAGGACGAACACACACTAAGCCACACGGTTGGGAAAGGTAATAATTTAATCCCTAATTGTCTCGGTGTGTTCTACCTCTATATCCTCATTAAGATATCCTAAACATGCCCTAGGAATGCCTAGGATGGAAAGAGGATGCAGAGATGCACTTTTGGACACTTCACAAAATTTTCAGAAAACAGGGGTCTCGCTCGAGCATGGCTTTCTACGCTCGAGCGGACATGCAGACAAAGGGTCTCCACTTGAGCGTAAATTCCGTCGCTCGAGCGAACTGTGTCCTACAGTAAAAATACTAGATGCTTAAAATTCACGCCCGATGGACGATCGACCCTCGCTCGAGCGTGAGACACAAGTCCTCACTCGAGCGTGAGTTTTCTCGCTCGAGTGGACTGTGAACTCATGCAAAGTAATGGATGCACGCATTTCACGCTCGAGCGTAACTTTTCTCGCTCGAGCGGAAGGCACGATCACAGAGTGTACGCTCGAGTGTGGACTTCCTCGCTCGAGCGTGGGTCCAAAATCTGGAAATTCCAGATTTGAACCTCAAGCTCAAAATCAAGTTCAAATGCCTTAAAATTGATCCTCATGGGCCAAAAACCTGGAAAACACTTGTAAGCACATGACATTATATATTTCAAAGATCAATTTGATAAATCAAAGCCCAAGGGTGTTTAATTCAAACTCAATTTCAAACCAATTTTCATGAACATGCTACAAACATGACATGCATGAGTTTAAAACAATTCCAAGCTTTGAATCCAAGTTCAAATGAGCCAATTTCCTCCAAAACAAGATGAGTTCATGGACCTTAGACATAATCATGAGCATGCATGTACCAAATTCTATGTGATCAACCTCAAAATGCAAGGGTATAGCCATGCATGCAACATTTAAGCTTCCAATCCAACAGTTTTAACCAATCCTAGGCTCAATCCTTCAAATTAGCATAAAGCATGAAAGAATCAACTCAAAGGCACAATGAAGAAGATGAATTTCTTTACCTAAGTCTTGAATTAGAGGTGTGGAGGCTCAATTGACAATTTACACTTCAATTTTTTTAATTCAGCAAACAAATCACTAATTCACCAAGCAAATCACAAGGAGGAACTCAACTCTCTCCTTCTCTCCCTCTATGGTCGGCTATGAGCAAGAAATGGAAGAAGAATTGTTTTGTTTGAGTGTATGTGAAGATCAAAAAGGTTCAAGTAGTGGGCCACTTAGGTGGCATTATGGTAATTAGGTCCAATTTGTGCAATTCATCAATATTTAATATACTTTAATCATACCAAATCACATTTCAGATAAATACACCAAAAATCACGTTATTTCTACTGATCATGGAACATAAATCAATTTTGAGTTCGGTCGCCGATAAGGCCTTCAATTAACAGTTTAAACAAAACAAACTGAACAGATAATTAAACAGTCAAACAGATAAAATGCAATTCAAACAGATACAGGCA
This sequence comes from Camellia lanceoleosa, assembly GCA_025200525.1. Classification (NCBI taxonomy): domain Eukaryota; kingdom Viridiplantae; phylum Streptophyta; class Magnoliopsida; order Ericales; family Theaceae; genus Camellia; species Camellia lanceoleosa. The sequence continues at coordinate 203,331,545 of CM045761.1, read as the reverse complement.
ATCAATTCGGCCAGATTTGATCGATACCAAGAATCAAGTTAGTTCAATTACCAATCATAATCACTCTCAGTTTAGCAGTAATCGGTAATTAATCGGTGATCAGTGATGAGGGTTGTTACACAAAGTCTGACCAAGGGAGTTCGCTGAATGGGACCTTGTCTTGAGAGAAGCAACTCTTGCCACCAAAAATCCGACTGAGGGTAAACTGGCGGCCAAATGGAAGGGACCTTACGTTGTGAAAGCCCGACTACGTCCAGACACTTACCGACTTCAGGACATGGAAGGTCAAGACCTCCCCCACCCTTGGAACGCTGAACACTTGAAGCGCTACTATCAATGAATTCCTACTTTTGTATTGCTCAGTTGTTGTATTTTCTTTTTGATGTATAATGTAAATTTTGATTGATCTGCGTGTTGTCTCAATAACATCTTTATCTGCAGCACTTATAACAAGCCTCAGCCAAACTGAGCATCAAAAGCCTCAGCCAGACTGAGCACCAAAAGGCTCGGCCAGACTGAGCATCAAAAGCCTCAGCCAGACTGAGCATCAAAAGCCTCGGCCAGACTGAGCATCAAGAGCCTCAGCCAGACTGAGCACAAGAGCCTTAGCCAAACTAAACACCGCCAGCCTTAGCCCGACTGAGCACAAAAAAAACCTCAGCCAGACTAAGCACCAGAAGCCTCGGCCAAACCGAGCACTAAGAGCCTCTGCCAGACCGAGCATGAAGCACTCGGCCTGCCCAACAAGTCTTAGCTAGACCGAGCGCCACAGTTCCAGGGTCAGACACAGGCTATTTTCTCCTCAATCAAACCCTCACAAGTTATCTCTCTTCTCCTCACAAACCAAGCCTCACTCCATAAACCACTAACTTACTTGAGCAGTGTGGCAAACACACACTTGTAATTTTACTACATTTTAAATTTCACTCTGCCTTGAGGAGTTCCTACCTTTACTCTGCATTGAGTTTTTATTACAAGTTTAACTTCACTCTGCATTGCGTTTTTATTACAAGTTTAACTTCATTCTGCATTGAGTTTTTATTACAAGTTTAACTTTACTCTGCATTGAGTTTTTATTACAAGTTTAACTTTACTCTGCATTGAGTTTTTATTACATGTTTAACTTTACTCTGCATTGAGTTTTTATTACAAGTCCAATTTCACTCTGCATTAAGGAGTCCACTCGGTTCTTATTACAATTTCAATCCCACTCTGTCTTGAGGAATTCCTAAATTCAGCTTTTATTACAAGTTTACCACAAGTTTTTATCACATGTTTTCATCTATTTCAGACGCACAAGCATAAACAGTCAAAGGCAAAACGCAACTGAAATTTTATTTATTCACAACATTGTACATAAGCTCATCACAATAATTCGAACCAAAAAAAAAAAAAAAACAAAAGCAATATCTGTGCAAAGTCTCATTCTCCTTCTTCTCCAGTTACTCCTCCTCACTGGAGATGAGGTCTTCTTCTTCAATGCCCTCATCCAGGGGGGTTTGGGCCATATCATCTTCGCCAATTGTTACACTACTAAGGTCTAAGTCTGGGAACAGCTCTTTAGCTCTACGTTTGAACATCTTCCACCCTTGTCGATGCCAGCCATTTTATATTTGCTTATAGAAGTCCGACTGGAAGCTCTCAATAACCATTTGATTCTGCCATTTGATGCGTCCTCAATGGGCCCACCTCCCTAGATTCTTGCCTAGCCAGTCATGGCGGCTAAGATCAATCGCCATCCGAAATTCAGAGACCCTTTGAATTACTCCATCTTTGACAAGACAGATCGGGATAAGCCGCCCTCTCAGAGGCTGCCTTCGTCCTCTCTTCGTCCAGCTCTTTTTGCAGGGTCGCCCTTTCAAACGCAGCCTTTGCCCTTTCCTCCTCCAATTCCTTCTTCAAGCTCTCCTTCTCCGCCGTCGCCTTCACTCTCTCTGCTTCCAACTCCTTCTGAAGCCTCTCCCTCTCTTCCACTGCCTTGGCGCGCTCGCCCTCTAGTTCCTTCTGCAGATCGCCTATTTTGACATCTGCCTCATCTTTTTGCCTGACCAGCTCTTCATTACTGCTCATGGCCTCTTTATGTCGCTCGACCGCGACGGCGCAGGCTCTTTGGGCCTCATCCAACTTCTTCTGCTCGACAGCCAGTTGGAACTCGAGCGACACAACCTGGTGGCGTGTGTTCTCCAGCTCCACCTTGACCGCTTGCAGATCAGCATGGGCAATCTCCCAACTTGCACTCTCCTTCTTCAACTTCGCAAGCTGGGCCTTGGCCTCATCTGCCTTGAGTTTGGCAGCCCCCACTTTCCTCAGCAGAGCCCCTGCTAAGGTGGTTACCTCCATTTGGGCGGAGCATAACCCTCTCAACAGTTCAGCCTCGTTGAATCTGGATGCCAAGCGCAGGGCTGCCTCTTCTACGATCCTGTAGACGCGCCCGTGGGCTTCACTCTACAGTTCGGACTCCCTTTTTGTGTTGCGGTTTTTAATCTGAACCAAAGAGTCCAACTCTGGCAAATCGTTTGAGAAAACAGATTTTTGAAAAGTAGTGCCAAATATGGACTGCTTTGCCAGATACAGAGTCGCCACCTAAATATTTTTTAATGGGAAAATTTAGAAAACCCTGACTCGGTGCCAAAGGCCACGTGTCCGTCATCACCAAAGTTGCCTCGGCTCGGGAACTTGGGTACGATCGGGGAAGGTCAGCTATGAGCACCCCCTCTCGCCCGGTCCGAAGACCGACCTCTACTAACCGTGATATCTTGTTTTGAAAACATTATGCGTTCTTATTCCGGTTATTAGCCTAGAATTACTATGTTATGCGCACAACAAACAAGTATAGACTAGATTGCCTAATTTTGAAACAAACATTGCATATCCGTTTGTTTTGAAAGTGCTTCGGAATTTGCTACTCGCAAGTAGGCTAAAACACGGATTTCAACGAGTTTTTCCAACTCAAGCAATCCAACCTCCACCCACAGATATTCAAACAGTTTATCTCATATAAGCATTTAGCCACATGGTAGTCATACTGTCATGTTAACATTCACACATATGCGATATGCTAAAGCATAAATACTTACATCGTACTCCGTGCCGAAACAATAAACCAGTTAGCAAACATGCGTGTCCTAGTTCATGTTAAGTGACTAATGCATCTCATGCAGAATGTGATTAGGATAGGCTCGGCTAACCCTAAAATGGCATGTGAAATGCAATCATTCGGTGCACGTATTCAAGTTAGATTTGAAAATACAATGCGGTTTGTATGATGTACCGAGCCCGGTGCATGTCAACAAATGCATGGATGCACGCATGCATTGCATAAGGTATGCTAAAAATAAACATGCCCTAATCTACCATCGTAAGCGGGTAAATAAAAGGGAAGAAAAAAGTGGGGGTTGGAAGACATACACACCACTTACGCACACTTATTACAGATTTGCCCTCGCTCGGAGGGACCAAAAGAATATACAAATTAATTAACTACGCAAGCTAATTAAATATTACAAATTAATTAAATTAACAAATTAATTAATCTAAAAAACAGTAAACCGCCTCGGGGCGAGGGCTCAATGCATGCTGGCCGATTTCGCCGAATTACCGCCATGCCTAGCTTGCCTCTGCTTTTCCTCTTTGTTCTCTGAAACCGCCAAAGTCTCAAGGATGCCTCTCGACCTTTGGACCGAGAATCCCACCTGGAGGAAATGACCACCGACACTAGGGCGTGGCCCATCGGCACAAAACATATCCACCGCCATTGATTGAATGCTTAAGACTAAATATCGCTGCCGCAATGAATTCGCAGAACACGCAACTCACAAAGAAATAGAGGCGACCGCATGGCAATGCTATTCAAGCTATGTATGCACCAATCACACTCCCTATCATGTTTATGACTCAAAGGAATATGTGCCTCGATTCTCGGGCCACCAATCACGCATTTCCATGCATGATGGCCCAAAGAACCAAGTGTGCACTTTCAATTTCAAATGCATACAAACCATATAAACGAACAAGGGTGCCGAACCTCTATCATGCTCATCTCAAGAGGCCTAGCATGTATGTCAATGCAATGAAATCCTAAGCATGTTATCTAATATGCAAACATGGGCAATGCAATGTAAGGATGCTAGTATGTAAATTACTCATACAAGACAAGCATGCGAACTAAGCAAAGGGGTGGACTTAGACATGACTTAGGCAGCTCCAAATAGGCCTAAAATCAGTAGCCAAAATGCTAAAATATGAGGGCCAAACACATATACACACATGCACATGCTAAGGCACCAACTTAAGCATCGAACAAACAACCTTTAAGCACACTTAAAAGAAGTTAAACATGGACAATTAGCATGCAATATAAGCTCTAAAAATCATGTTAGAATATGGTGCCAAACCAACCCAAATGAGACAAGCAATAGCATGCAATTGGCCCAAATACTCAAGGCTAGTCAAAGGGCATTGAACTACACTTGACAAAAACCTAACATGGCAAGACTTAAGCAACTAAAATCTGAGTTTTAGCACACAAAATCAAGCCCCAAAGGACCACTTAGATGGCATCTAAATGGTTTGAATTCAAAGGCATGCATAATGGTCAAAACATAAGGCATACAACACATGCTCTCAAAGCAAATAAGAGACAATTAAGGCAAGCATATGAGCATGCCAAAGGGACTGAAATCACATGTTGGGTGGTTCCAAACCACCAAAATGATGCAAACAACACATGCTACACATTCACATACTTGAGGTATACAAGCCTAACAAGCTACGAATGCAAAGAAGCTATACTAAGCATGCTGAAATCAATCCAAACAACTATGGACAGACCTAAAGCATGGCAAAATAAGCACAAAACATTCATAAGTCGAAGCCTAAATCATGCTCAAACAAAGGCTAACAACCAAAGGCATGTTAAGGGATCAAGGAGGCGTTACATGGTAACTATACTAAACATGTATGGAGCACCAAAACCAACACACAACATGATTATATTATGGCATAATAAGCATGAAATGCGGCCTAGACATGATCAACACACACTTGAACAAAGGCTTCCTTAAGAGACCAAAAATGGTCCCTTTCAAGGACAACAAGGAGAGGGGGTGGCCCTCCCATTTTGGAGACTTCAAGGCACCATCTCCACCACTAAAATCCCTCAAGATTTCAGTGGTGAAGAGGCCCAAACAATAAAGTCTCAAAACTTGCACAAAATAGCACAAAAAGAGGCCTTACAAGGCCTAAGAGGGGTCAAACTTCCCCAAAGCACCAAACACCCTTAATAAACTATCAAGAGGGCTTAAAAAAAGAACTTTTTTGTATTAAACACTAAGCACAAAAACAGCTCTAAGATAGGTAAAAATACAAAGCAAAAAAGGGGTAAAAAGTGACTAGTTTCTTACCCTTGAAGAACTTCTTCACCAATGTTGATATTGTTGCTTCTTTGAGCTCAAATCCAACCAAAGGCCTCAAGAACAAGCTCTGGTCCTTGAAGGAACCAAGAAAAAGTGAAAGACTAGGTGTTTGTGTACAATAGTAAGACACAAAACACCTAGAACACACACAAGGGAGATATAGAGATAGGATATGAATGGAACTCAAACCCTAAAACTAGAGCTTGCTCTGAGTTGTTTTTTTACTAAAAGGCCAACCCTAAAGCCAAGGGGGAAGGGCTCCTCTTATAGAGGAGCCAAACTTGTAATGCTTACAAGTTAAGTAACCAAGAGGCATCCTCCATACTGCGTGTATGGGAAGCCAATGCCAGACAAATTTGTAATAAAATATCTGAAAAAGCAATCAATGAGTGGTGGCCAAAAATGTCATTTTGACAAAAATGACTGCCGACCGGCAATATATATTGCCGGTGGCAACAAAAAGCGGCCGGTGGCCTTTAGCTAGTGCCGGTGGTGTGTGGGGATGCCTCAAAATGCATTCCCTGCCCTTCCAAGGCAAAACACAAGTGTTTGGTGCAAAACCAGACACAAAACAGTCAAGTTCGGAGATCCTGAGGCAAGGCGCGTAGTCGAGAACTCCGGGAACTCCAAACAAACACAAACATGGATAATCACCGAGTGTTCAAGCGGTGACGTCCAAGTCTTGAGGACGGTCAAAAATGGGGTGTCTACAGATCCCCACCAGGCGGTCTGCCCCTGCTCTAGCTGGGCCTTCTTCTCCCTCCAGCCGCCCAGCCACCGCGCGAGCGTGATAGATCGTGGTGGTCAGGCTGACTCCCCCTCCTTGGGGTGCAGGTCCCCCCTAGGGCTACTCTTCGCTTCTTGAGCCAAGGCCGCTTGCCCCATCTTCTCCTTGCCCTTTAGGGGCGGCCCTCGCGACCGCTGCGGCGATCGTCGCTACCACTGGCACCACTTCCATGCCCTCTGAAGCAACATCCACCACTTCTAGGCCACTTACCCTTCCTGGGGTCTCCTCCACTTCTCCCCCCTCAGCCCCCTTGGCAGCACTTGTTTCCTTTACACTTGTCTCCCTCCTTCTCTTCTAGGCAGGCTCTTCCTCACTCCGCCCCACTCTCTTCTTCTTCTTTCCCACGCCTAACGCCTCCATCTCCTTCAAAGACCTCTCCTTTAAAGGGTCTGTTGGGGGCGGCCATGGCACAAATTCGCCTAAGTTTTTCTCTCCCAAGGGTTTGGGGCGAGGTCGAATCCTCTCCCTTACAACCGGTTTTGGTGGTCGGTCGACCTGGGACTCTTTGAATTTTTGGGCTTTAGTAACGATGGTCGGATCCTCCGTCTCTTGAGCCCTTCTCCTCGCCTCCAACTCCACTCGGTCGAGGTCCCCACTACTTGACTTTGGACCCAACCCTGCCTCAAACAATGTAGACAGCTAAACGAGCTCGTCCCATTTGGCCCCTTCTTTCTCCCTCCACTCCTTTACCCTCTTCACCCTCCCCTCTGCGGCTGCTCCCAGTTTTGGCTCCACAGACCTGATGGGTACTTTCCAAATGGTGCGCACTCTAAACCCCCTAGTGGCAGACACGTAGAACCATCGTGGTCGCCACCCCTTGATCGACGACGGCAGCCCCGCCACCAACTTTTTCCCCGCTGCTGCTTGCAGAGTGACCCACGTCTCTTGCTATCCTGAGGCCTTATAACATGCAAAGAATTTGTCTACTGTCATGGCCTCCTCTCTATTCGCGTTCGGCCACGCACTTGCACAGGCCAGCAAGATCTTCCATGCATTGGGCATTAGTTGGCTTGGCCCGGTGCTACCTCCAGACGGTTGAGCACATCCACTACCACTTGCGACAGTGGCAACCTCAGTCCTCCCTTCAGAGCTTCCTCATAAAGGGAAAACTCCCTTGGCCTAGCGTCAGACGGCCTTTCCGTTGATGTCGGCAGCAATAACTCTACTTCCACAGGGATCTGGTATTTTTCGCGGATAGCCTCTAACTCCGCTGTAGTAATCGTGGATTTGTCAACCTTCGTGTGCTAATGATCTGGTTCCGCTTGGCTGATTGGCTTTGAAGCTGCTATCATGGTGGAACCATGAGATCGTACCACCGACTCCCCCACACTCCCTGTCCTATACTGTGCCGCTAGCTCCACTGCATTATCATTACCAAGTAGGTCCACCCTCACATTCACAGCTTCTTCTTGGGTCATTTCTATGGTATGTCTGCGAATCACTTCTGATGCAGGTGCAAGGAAATTAAAAAAGTGTTTTAGAAGTGTATCGTGAGCAACGAAGGAATTAACATTTGGGATGTTTTGAATTTTTGTACACAAGTAGTAAATCGAATGATGCCAAAAGCCCGCGGTTTGCCCGTATTCCAAGGATCCTAATTAATTTTCACCGGTTTGAAAACTTTTCAAATCATCTGCCAAAACTGCATTTTCAACACCCATAATGACCTATCGTTTCATTTCTGCTCCAACGCCTAACCTCCCCCCTCAAGATATTGCCACGTGTGCGACCACGATGCACTGTCTCCTCCCCTTACCATGTCTTTCCACTTCAAATCATCATTTGACACGCAGCCTCTTGAGCCCCGCGCCCCTCCACTCGGCCTTCGCGCGGTCAGCCCTCCTCACGGTCTTCCTTTCCGCTCGGCCTTTGCGCGGTCAGCCCTCCCCACGGTTGGCCCTTCCACTCGGCTCCCCTCACGGTCGGCACACCTCATGGTCGGCCCTCCCGCTCGATCTCCCTTTTACGGTCAGACCATCTCACGCTCGGTCCATCCCGGTCGGACTCATCTTCCTCATAAATATTCCCTTCGTTGGACTACTGACATTGACAGGCCCACAAAGGCCATGAACCACTATAAATAACCCATGCCCATCAATCGGAGCTCAATACATAACCCAGCCGGTGCAGTCCAGAACAATTGGAATCCAACATGGCATAAAGGGCCAATGGCATTCAGACACATGGCAGGTGAAGGACGAGCCACATCAGCAGACAAAGATCTGCAAAGTTATTGCCACTGCACATCACCATTAATGCAGCCCATCACAGTATTTATTACGACAACACCTCCCCGTCGGAACAGGACCCCCTTACCCTGAACAAGGTAAGCTACAGCATAGACTTTCGGCGAGGAGGGCAGGTCGGAAGAGACAGCGAAATGATTACCAAAGGATATAAGCAAACATTGAAGACAAGAAGAAGGTTAAGCTTTTCTATCTCCAATCTCTCTCTCTCTACATTCTACTCCTCTTTCTAACTTGCTCGTCGGAGGGTTCACTGGGGGACTACCCCGTTCCCCATTGAACTTGTTTGCAGGTGACTCGGTGGGTTAGACCACTTCTACGTGGGCTTGAGGAGCTTGAACAAGTCTGATCCATCTACAGGAACAAACTGTACTATCAATGTTTTATTTATTTAAATTTTAAAATAATTTTTTATAGATTTTTTATTGATGTTTTTACTTTAAAATTTTGATTTTATTTTATTTAATTTCATTATTTAAATTTTAATAGATGTTGTATTTGATTTCATTGTTTAACTATTATTTTTTAAAAAAATAAATTTATTTACAAATTTAATTAAAAAATAACATATATTTTTATTGATATTTTATTTATTTAATTTAAAAAAAATAAATTTATTTAATTGTGCACAAAATAAAATAAAATGTATTTTTATTTAATCCAGCTAAAAATAATTAAAATATTAAAGATATGTTTAATATTGCTATTACTGTGACACCCTAAATATTTAATTAATATCACAAAAAATCATGATAATAATAATGATAATAATATTAATACTAATGGGAGTGATAGTAAAATAAAATAATTAATTTTCTGTCGGTATGCGATAAAGTGTGATTTAATTAGGAATTAATTTGTGTTTTTATCAAACGAGAGGAAATATAATTACTTTAAAGAATTGGGGCCAAAGTATAATTACCGCAAATGTTAATTAGATGAGCATCAATCTATGGATTTACAATCAAAATCTAGGGGGATTTGGGCCGTGGACATGTGTTAGCCCGATGGCATGCAAGATAGGAAACTAATAGTAAGAAAGTTTGTGATAGTGGAAAGTAAAGGTTAAGGGTCAATATTAAAGTGAGTTATATTGTACCTTGAGTTACCATAATATATTTTACGTATGTTTTGGGTAACCATAATTTATTTTACGCAATCTATGTTTTATAAATTATATTATATTTTGATTACGTTAATTATTATCTAAACTCTATTTGTGTAGCGACCCTAATTTTCTTAAGTCATTATTTTTTATTATTATGATTATTATTATCTTATTTTATTTTTGATTTTATTAATTGTGTGGTCACGTGAGAAATTAATGTGGTATTTAATTAATTTAATGTGATATTTAATTATATATAATTAATTTAAATATCTATATTTATATATACATAAGGTGTTTTAAATATTGATAAAATATATATTATATTTATGTATATATATGTGATAAGTGTAAAATATAATATAATAGCCAATTAGGTTTTAATATAAGTAGACTTAGTATAATATGCTTGACCTAGTTTGAATCACAAAGTGAAAATTCTCCAAGAAAAACAGTAGTCGTGAGAAAGGGAGAGAGAGAGAGAGAGAGAAAGAGAGAGAGAGAGAGAGAGAGAGAGAGTAATCAAGATATAGAGCCGAGAAAGAGAGAAACAGTGGGGAGAAAAAAAAAAGAGAGGAGAAAAAAGAAAGAAAAAGAAAAAGAAAAAGAAAAAAAAAAGATTAGGGTTTTGTTTTAGTTGCTTCATTAATTATTCAAGTGATTCTTTAACTTTCGAAAAATAATTGTGAGTACAAAATTCACTTCCCTTGATTTATATTTTGTTTTTATTTATTTATTTTTATTTATTTGATGTTGAATTAATTTCATATTTACATGTAGATGATTTATTGATTTTAATTATTTTGATTAGTTTTATATGTAAAGTTTAGGATTTTTAGATAATTTATTGATTTTAATTATTTTGATTAGTTTTATATGTAAAATTTAGGATTTTTAGATGATTGATTGATTTTAATTATTTTGATTAATTGTGTATGTAAGATTTAAGGTTTTTAGATGATTGATTGATTTTAATTATTTTGATTAGTTGTGTATGCAAGGCGTAGGGTTTTTATATGGATTTATTTTATGGTTGTAATCACACTCATGGATATATGAAATTAAAATAAATTAGGAACTCATAGATAAATTCCTTACACTCCACCATGACTTCATAGATTGTTGTTTTATTTGAGTGTTAGTGAGAAAGAGTGTATGAAAAAATAAGAAGAAGTGAGGATTATGAGATTTATTTGAATGCCTTAAGCTTGGCATTGTTATATTTATTCTCATGAGTGAGATGTTGTATATATATATATTGTTGCCTCGTTCTCATGAGTAGACGAGTGCTTTAATTTACGCGCATACGTATATGCTAATCATCCAGGGAGTGTGGGTCAAACTCGGGTCGATATTCTTGTGCAAGTTTGGCTTCGAAGCGGTGTTAGGTATACGGGAGGCACATGAGATACATGTGTAGGCCGGAAGTGGAGGCTGAAGTAGTAGAGTTAAGGTACAAAGAATTTAATCATGAGTTTATTAGTATAGTGTGAATTGTATTGATTTGTACATCTTGAAAAATAGTAAACGACCTCGATAAATTATGAAATTTGAGAAGAGGCATGTATACGTGAAATTTGATAAGAGACGTGTATACGTGATTCTAGACAACTTTTGTGTTTTAACTTTTTATTAAAGAGATCGATTAGAACTTATAATCGGATGATCTTAAATATTATAGTTTTGATTCATTTTAGCAATGCAGATTTTAGAGGCTGTTTTAACCCACGAAACGAGCTCATTTTTATTGGTTTTGTATAAATTAAAGTAAAATCATCTTAGGGCAGTTTTTGTTTGTTTTCAGTTTCAGATTTTTTAGTTAAAATCCGTTTAGGTTCTTCTATCAAGTTTTTCTCTCAACCTGTTCAGTTTCTACTAAATTCGTTTGCGTTGTCTTTTAGAAAATTTGATTATGTATAACTTTTGTTCTTTGAGTTTTAGTGAATTCGAATTCTTTAAGTATGAAACGGTGTATTTTTATACTTCTTTAGCAAGTTCCTTATGATTAAATTATACTAACTTTATTTTTTTGCAAGATAGCGGGTCTTACTAATTTTTTTGCAGGGCTGACTCACCATATTTTTATTTCTGTTTTATTTATTTCATACTCAATTTATATTTCGTTGTGTACAGGCAATAAACTAAATGCCACCGTATCTCGAAAAACTGCCCATTCATCTCGGTGCGAATAGAACTACTTGTCTTGTCTCATAACAAGAATTAAATGTATTTTTGTTTGTGTCTGGTGGACACGTAGGTGTTAAATATTGTACTCATACTAGTATACCTATATACTGACCTGTTTTGTATTTTGGCAACTCGGGTGTGTTCTGTTTGAGCGCAGCCAAGCTTCTTTTGCAGGATTAGTTGGAGCTACGGTGGTGACATGGAATAACTATAGTTGTTGGATATGTCTCTTAGATTTCTTTTGTTTTCTTGAGCTTAAGGTTGATATTAGTTTATGTATTTATTATCATTATTTTTTTATGACTTTAGTATTGGGATAATTTGGCATGATTTGTAACCGTACATTATTTAAGTTGTTTTGACTAGTTGTTGCTACCGTAATGTTGAGGTGTTGGTTAATTATGAAATTATGGTGAATGGTTTGGTTGGCATTTAGTTTTTTTGTTTCACTCTAGGATTTGGATAATAGAATATTGATTGGGGTTTAACCATAATTTAATATTTAATTGTCCAAATTTTGGGGCGTGACAATTTGCTTAAATTGAGACCCTTATATGTTTATTTAACTTTTTAAAATTATTTGACAGTGATTTTATAACCAATTATGTTTTGTAAGTACCACCAGGGGAGTCCTATGCCTTGGGAGACTTAAATAACTATTGGCCTCTGTTTGACCACTCTGTGGTCCTCTATTTGTCATGGATCCATTGACTTCTGTTTTGACTGTTACTCCTGTGACCTCTGTTCTATTCTGTTTTGTACCATATTTATGGTTATTTATTTACGTAATTTCTGTATTTCAGTTTCTGCCATGTAAATAATTTGCTTATTCGAATTACGTTATGTAAATGTTTTAACTTAACTAACTATCCATGGTTATTCTGTGTTCCCTATACTCTTGGCGTAATATTTCTCACTCTGTTGTGTGCTTATAGCTGTTACCCTTTTAGGTGATGAGATGTAAGAAAGACCCGTAACCTTATGTAGTGGAACTCATACAAAAATTTGATCTTGATCCGTTATTTTGTTTTTTTTCTTTTTCTTTCTATTTTATTCATTTTGTGTTTTACTGAGGGTCGGTCACTGAATAATAAAATAATAAAAGCCCCATATATATACTTTCTTTTATTAAAATAGTAGAATGAAGTAAATTTTCTGTTTAATTATTTTCTTACTTCCATTTTGCCTCCGCTTGCACCATTTAATTTGTTACGATTAAAATTATTTAGTAAGTTGTGATTCCATCCCTAATCCCCTAGGGTTGGGTCATGACTATAACGCCCTCAAAATAATACATATAAACCCAACATTTATGACATCCATAGACATAAGAACATAAAGCATATTTTCATTTATCAGAGCATTCATTACAAAAGTATTACATGTTGACAACAAAAGTAAATGCCCTACAGGCTTACAACTTTCTAAGCCAACACTTGGTTACAAAAGAGAGTACTAACTCAATACACATTAAGCCCTTGGCTTGAATTTACATGTAATACCAAAAAGATAACAACAAAAAGATCTTGCAGCCTCTAAGCCTCCCAAGCTACGTCCTTGGAGGTGACATATCACCTATATCTGAAAATGATGTCCCATATAGGGTGAGCCAAAGCCCAGTAGAGATATACTAAACCAAATATGAGAAATAACTAAAACATTAGTATTTGATAAATGGTTCACACTTGTAAACCAACTCATAACATTTCCCAATTCATCGACAATTACATTTGTAGTTCATTCCACCTCTCTTTATTTATCCAATTCAATTCTTAGACATGGCTCATTATTCCGCCAAACAATTTCAATGAGACTACAACTCATAGTAAATACACTTCCAATATCAACAATTCAAATGAGATTACAACTCATATTAAATACACTTCAATACTTCAATTCATTTACGTTATGCAAACGCAATTGGGGTTTCGGGACTTTCACCTTGGACACTCCGGCCAACTTAGTTATCAATGGAGTTCATTCCCTATCTCCTCCCAAACAGGTTTGAGAGTACATCTCCCATCTCCTCTAAAATCATGGAGTACATCCCCTATCTCCTCCCAAACAAGATATATATGCAATGCATTTAAATGTTTTATCATATACAATGATCTATCTAGACACAGATTCAATGTGTTAATTCAACCATCATATTCAATGACTTAACCATTTGTTTAGTTTCAGTTTTCCGTAATCAACATACAGTGTCTACAACAATCAAGACTATCCTCCACCGATAGCCCAAAGCAGTTATTTCTAAATTATCAACATTTTCATAGGTGAGTGATTATTCAATCCAACTACACCATTCGATCTCATAATTTCCCAATTTCATGATTTTCAACTCAATTTCATAATTATTCAAATTAATTATTTAAACGTAATTAGGGCATTTTTTCCCATTTTCAAATATCAACCCTAAGGCTCAATTTCATCAATTTAACAATAATAATTCCATTTTTTTCAAGGTCTTACATACACATGGAGTTTAACAATTGAAAACCCCCCCTTTTTATAACTTCAAAACAAACCCTAACTTTCCCAAAATTTCCATAATCCACCATTTATACAAAATGACTAAAATCTATGTCAAAACTCAAAAGAATGAGTAGGGTATCCCTACCTCAAATGAAGAGACTCAATGGAGAAAATGAAGAAAACTCAAGATGCTCCAGACACCAACTTTTTTCGGATTGAAGTGAAGCCCACACTAAGCTCTACCTTTCTTACGAAAAGGCTAGGGTAGACAACTACTAGAACTAGATGTATTTGTAGAGAGAATATGTATGTAGAGAGAGAGAGAAGCCAGATCTAGGGTTTGAAAATAAAAGATAATCAAAAAGTGAGGAAAAAGCTGCTGCTACGAACTGATATAATTGACCTTTGCTGGAGCGAAGGAGTGGTCACTTGAACGACCAGACACAAAGAAACCTCGCTCGAGCAAACAACACAAAGCTTCGGGTCTGCCACCCAGAAGCACGCTTAAGCGAAGAAACCCAAAATATATAGCTCGCTCGCTCGAGCGAAGGAAAGCTCGCTCAAGCCAAGAAGCATAACCTTCAGGTCCAAACTAGACGCAGACACACGCTCGAGCGCAAGACCTCTCACTCGAGCGAAGAGACACATAAGACCAAGCTCGCTCAAGCGAAGAAAAGCTCGCTCGAGCCAAAGCTGCGTCTGAAAATAAGACCTAAAGACTCATAATACTTGCTAGAGCGTACAAACCCTCACTCAAGCGAAAAAGAAAAAACACAAGGCTCGCTCGAGCGACAAAAGTCCTAGCTCAAGCGAAGAGACCAAAAACTGGACAGCAACCATTTGTTTCACAACATACCCGACCTGTTTCAAACCTGCCCAACACATCCTAAAACTCAAATACAAAGAATTAAAGGACGGAAATACAACATATACAACAACAGACATCCACGGAACCGAGTCCGGAATACAATAACCAACGGAGGGAAAACCGGGATCGCTATAGTGACCATTACTTAGTAATTTTTGAAAATGATAAAATAGTCATTTGAGCATTTATCATTTTCCATAATATCCCTGTCACGACTCGCTCCCCGTACCCAAGGATTAACCATCGTGATGGCCAGTAACTAAGATTACCTCCGGCCAATTCTTAAACAAATAAATAAACGCAAGCGGAAATAATATTCAAGTGAGGATACCAAAATAATCATTGGAGCTTATATTTAATTAACTTGTCAGAGTTGAACTATCTCTATAAAGTACTTCGTGCCTACCCCACGCGCTGGCCCTAACATATCACCTAAAAGTGGTAAACAACTATAAGCACATGGCAGAGTGAGACATATTATACTAAGAGTATAAGGGCATAAAATTCACCATGGATAATTATTGGCTAAACAGAACTTGATATTAAAATACATAATATATAATACAGAGATTATTTAACATTTAATACGGAAATCATATACATAATCATAACCACGGAACAGACAGATGTATGGACTCAAGAGATGGCTCATACGAACTCTAGAGGTGGCTCCCACCATAGTGTAGCACTTAGTTCCGTATAACACTTTGCTCCACACCAGAAGTTATAACCACAGTATAGAACCGAACAAATATATGGACTCAAGAGGCGGCTCGTACGAACTCTAGAGGTGGCTCCCACCATAGTGTAGCACTTAGCTCCGTACAACACTTTGCTCCACACTAGAAATTCAGAGGGTCAATGGATCCATGATAGACAGAGGGTCACAAAGTTACTAATCAGAGGGCCAATGGTTATTTAAGTCTCCCAAGGTGTGAGACTCCAATGGTGGTACTTACAAAACATAATTGTATATAAGGTTATAGTGAAATATTTTTTAAAATATAAACAAACATATCCATGGGTTTCCTTTTAACAAATAGGGTTTAAAAAATAATCCACGTAACTGAAATAATAATATAGTTTATAATAATTTATAAAACATAACTTGTATGAAATAAATTATGGTAAGTTAAAAATACGTAAAATACATTATGGTGACTCAAGGTATAATATATTTCACCTTAACTTTAATACCTCACTCTTTCTTTCTACCACCAAAGACCCTTTCAGCTTCCATTATTTTTTTCTTTCTTTTCTTCCTCTCTTTTCTCTCCTTTTCCTTTCTTTCTTTCTCTCTTACTTTTCCTTTTCTTCTGAGCACATTCTCCCCCCCTCCCCCATTATATAGAAATGCAGCTATGGACACCAAGCCACGCTACCACGTGTCGCATATCCATAACACCCCTTAATTCAACCTTATCTCTAATCAATGAATAAACTTAACCAATTTATTTATTTATACTTTGACCCTAAATTCTTAATAATTATATTATTTTACAAAATTACACATAATAATACAAAATAAATTGTATATTTTTCTAACTGTGATTAAATAATATTAGTATAAATTCTACAGAATAATTAAAAATCTGGATTGTTACAATCTCCCCTCCTTTTAAAATTTCATCCTCAAAATTTGTCATATGTGCAAAGTATCCGCTGCGCACTCTGATAAATATATATTAGATGATTAATTTGATAAAAATATTATCAAAAAAAAAATTTACCAAAAATAACTCACTGTCTAGTTGTCAAAAAATTTTTTAGGCAAAAATAAGAAACAATCGATGACTTTAAAACTTATCATTAGTTTTGTAATAAAATAAAATAAAATAAGAACATAATTAAACAAGCGGCTGAAAATAAAATGACAGAACCACATGCAATAGTTGAACGAATTTGAGATGCGCTTCCATTTCTTTTATCCGTGAACTTTCTACTGGTGGAAAATAGTTTCAAAATTAACATCTTTATAATTTGAACTCACTTTTTTTTTTAAAAGGTCGAAAAAATTTTTTTTTTTGAAAACTGAACTGAAAATTATATGTATTTAATTATATTATAATTTTGGTAGGTGCTTGAGCCCGACACCCTCTATATATTTTCTTTCTTTTGCTATAGCAAATAAAATTTTATCTAATATCTTTCACAAATTATGCACACACAAAAAATATATATATATAATCATATAAAATTATAATATAATTAAATCGACGAACAAAATATAATATTTAGATACTAATTACCCGATATCCTACTTCTTAAATGTGAGTGTGCCTTATGCTCCAATGATGATTTTTTTTTTTTTAAACCATTGCTCTGATACCATTTGTCACGACCCGCTCCCCGTACCCAAGGATTAAGTATCGTGATGGCCAATAGCTGAGGTCACCTCTAGCCAATTCTTAAACAAATAAATAAACGCGAGCAGAAATAATATTCAAGTAAGGGTACCAAAATAATAATTGGAGCTTCTATTTAATTAACTTGTCAGAACTGAATTATCTCTACAAAGTACTTCGTGCCTACCCCATGCTCTGGCCCTGACATATCACTTGAAAGTGGTAAACAACTATAAACACATGGCAGAGTGAGACATATTATACTAAGAGTATAAGGCCATAAAATTTACCATGGATAATTATTGGCTAAACAGAGTTTGATATTAAAATACATAATATATAATACAGAGATTATTTAACATTTAATACAGAAATCATATACATAATCATAACCACGGTACAGAATGGAACAGAACAGATGTATGGACTCAAGAGATGGCTCATGCGAACTCTAGAGGTGGCTCCCACCATAGTGTAGCACTTAGTTCCGTATAGCACTTTCCTCTACACCAGAAGTCATAACCACGGTACAGAACCGGACAAATGTATGGACTCAAGAGGTGGCTCGTACGAACTCTAGAGGTGACTTCCACCAGAGTGTAGCACTTAGTTCCGTACAACATTTTGCTCCACACCATAAATTCAGAGGATCAATGGATCCATGACAGACAGAGGGTCACAAAGTGACTAATCAGAGGGCCAATGGTTATTTAAGTCCCCCAAGGCGTGAGACTCCCGTGGTGGTACTTACAAAACATAATTGTATATAAGGTCATAATCAAATATTCTTTAAAATATAAACAAGCAGGGTAAGTTATAAAACATAACTTGTATAAAAAGTTCAGAAAATAATCCACGTAACTAAAATAATAATATAGTTTATAATAATTTATAAAACATACCTTGTATAAAATAAATTATGGTAAGTTAAAACATACATAAAATATATAATGGTAACTCAAGATATAATATAACTCACCTTAACTTTAATACCTCACTCTTTCTTTCAACCACCAAAGACCCTTTCAGCTTTCATTATTTTTTTTCTTTCTTTTCTTCCGCTCTTTTCTGGTTAAGCATCGTGATGGCCAAGAATCGGGTTATCTCCGGCCAATTATTGAACAAATTAATAAACCCGAGCGGAAATAATATTCAAGTAAGGGTACCAAAATAATTATTGGAGCTTCTATTGTTATTACAAAATTTATTAACCAAAAAGGCTGATATTTACATATAAAAATATTATAAAAGGGTTGTGTGTGTTTATTCTGCAGCCCCGCATCTAAGACTTTTCAAAAGCTATTTCTGAATTGCATTGTTTCCTGAAAATTGGTAAACAAGTATAAGCACATAGCAGAGTAAGAAATATTATACCATGAGTAGAAGGGATACAAAATAACCATGGATAGTTAGTTAGGCCAAAACATTTACATAACTCAATTTGGTAAGTAAATCATTTAAGTGACAGAAACTGAAATACAGAAATTATGTAAATAAATAATCATAACCACGGTATAGAACAGAACAGAGGTCACAGGAGTGACAGTCAGAACAGAGGTACGGACCCAAGAGGTGGCTTGTACGGACTATAGAGGTGGCTCCCACAATAGTATAGCATTTATCTCCGCATAGCACTTTGCTCCGGACAGAACAGAGGTCAATGGATCCATGACAAACAGAGGACTACAAAGTGGTCAAACAGAGGCCAATGGTTATTTAAGTCCCCCAAGGTATGGGACTCTGTGGTGATACTTACAAAACATAATTGTATATAGGGGTGTGCGCGGTGCGAGTCGGTGCGGTTTAGGGGAAAAATAGAAACCGTATGGCAGGTGGCGGATTGATAAAAATGTCATTAGAATTTGTCATTTTTTTTAATCAAAAACCGGCGGTTCGGTTGGCAAATAATAGTGTATTTGCCGTGGCAGTTTGGGCGGTTTGGCGGTTTATCAACAATATAATTCAAATTATAAAACTTGAATCAAAGAATAAAAAGATCTAATTTATAAATTAACTGAAATAGTCAAAATTAAAATAATCAAAAGTTAAAAGTAAAGATGCATAACCTGCAATTGTTACGGTGAAATACCCTCTGGTGGTATGGCAGAGAAAACTTGCAATTCAGGTGATCCAGCAACAGCATATGTTCTCCATTCCTCAGTAAGTGCCCATCTCTCTCTCTTAATGTCCTGCACAATTAGCACGAAACATATGTAATCCACAGAAATAATATCTACAATTATATGACATGATATGACCCAATAGATGTCATTCTATTATACTAATGCAGTATTACCATGCAATCTGAACTCAATAACCTGTAGAACATCTAAATTCAACTTCTAGAGCTTGGCCAATTAGAACATCTAAATTCAACACAATAGCAGCTCAAGTTAAAAATCTATCTATTCCATCAATAAATTAGTTCAACCAACATAGTTCAACATAATTCATCCAACATAGTTCTACAACATAATTCATACAACATCCAACATAATTCATACAACATCCAACATAGTTCAACAAAAAAAGTTCTACAACATCCAACATAGTTCAACCAACATAATTCAACCCACAAACAATCCAAGAATTCAAATAAATTAATCTACTCATCAAACTCCACAATAACTTCAATCTTTCACAATTGCTTCAACCAAACTTCAAAAACTTCATTAATCTGTGGACATGAGCAAAGAAAACATAAATAAATAACAAAAAAACTATCATCAAAATCATTATAAAAAATATAAAAAAAAACATTATAACAAAATAATATTCAAGAGTAAGAATTAAGTCTAACCTCAAGAACTTTAAAACCAAACTAACTTGGAGACAAATTAGTCCTCAACAATAGTTGCTAGCAATGAGATGAAAAAAATTCTGGAAAATAAAAAATATTTTTAATGTTATTCAAATTACATAAAAGCTAAAATCAATATTGAATAATCTTTTTAAAATAAACACATATCAAAAAAATTACCTGACTCAATTTCTTCATATTGTTCAACATCATCCATGCATTCTCTAAGATTGATTGGAATTGATGAAGACCGTAACCAATTTTGTGCACAAATTAGAGCCTCCACCATCTTTGGCGTCAAAGAACTCCTAAATGGATCAAGCACGTGTCCACTGGTACTAAAAGCTGACTTAGAAGCCATTGTAGAAACTGGGACAGCCAACACATCTTTTGCTATTAAAGAGAGAACCTTATACTTATTGTCATTAACCTTCCACCAATTCAAAATATCAAAGTTTGGAACTTTTGGGTCTACACAATCATCAACCAAATATTTTTCCAACTCTGATTTGTTCTCCACACTTTTTTCCGACTCCAAATGGTTAATATATTGAGAGGCAAAGAGTGTCATGGGATCTTCCTATTCCTCTTCATCAACTTCCATCACTTGCGGAGCTTGACTTGCATATGAAGGTGCAACATTACCAACATTGTTCTTCTCAACATAATGATCAAACAAACGCTCCAATGTTGCCTTCACCCTCGCCACTAAAATTTATACCTTGTCATTTTCATACACTTTATTGAATGAAAACTTAAGATATGTCAACTTGTAGCGAGGGTCTAAGACAACGGCAACATATAACAAGAAATTGATATTATCGAGATTCTCCCAATATTTGTCATATTTCAATTTCATCTTATCAGCTACGTTACACAACACTACATCTCCACTTTTACTCAATTGAACTAATTTAGATTGCACCAACACGAGTTGATGAAAAAAAACATTAGATGTCACATGCAAAGACCCTGAAAGATGCAAAGTCACATGACAAAAAAGTCTTAAAAATTTCACAAAGACTCTAGCTACCTCCCAATCTTCTTCTTTAGGATATGAAATGAATCTTTTTCCTTTCCCTTTGCCTCTTCCACCATCATTCTCATTTGCATTCTCATTTTCATCATCATTCTCCATGAAAAATAACTTGAATCGTGGGTCATCCTCTTCTAAACACTCAAAAGCTTTTTGAAATTTCTCGGCTACCTCCAACATCAAATAGGTGGAATTCCACCTTGTTGGAACATCAAGGCATAACAAACTGTTACAAGTAATCTTTTTATGCTCCACACAATTTTTAAAAGTTTGTAGACTAGCTGGAGATAACTTTACATATTTCACAGCTTTTCGAATCTTGGCAATTGAGTGATTTTGTTCTTTTAAACCATCACAAACAATTAAATTCACTATGTGTGCACAACATCTCATATGCAAAAACTCATTTGCCAAGATAGTGGAAGGCCAATCTTTTGTTCTTCTTTTCAAAAATGCAACAGCACCATCATTAGAGCTTGCATTATCAACTATAATAGTGAAAATCTTATCAATCCCCCAATCTTGCAAGCATTTGTCTAATTGTTTGCCAATTGTCTCGCCCTTATGATTAGGAATTATACAAAAACTAAGAATTCTTTTGTGCAAATTCCAATCATTATCAATCCAATGGCCGGTGACACACATGTAATTTAGATTTTGAATTGATGTCCAAGTGTCAGTGGTTAGGCATACTCGTTGTTTCCTTAGAACTTTCTTCAATTTTTGCTTTTCATCAAGAAATAAGTTCAAACAATCACGAGCAATAGTAGTGCGAGAAGGGACATTGAACCTAGGTTCCATAAGTAAACAGAAATTTCTAAACCCTTCCTTCTCCACATACCTAAAAGGTAATTCATCAATTATAATCATCTTTGTTAGTGCTTCCCTAAGCAGTTTTTCATCATATCCTATTGCTTTGAGAGATCCAACCCTTCCTTCTCCTTCTTTTTTAACAAAAGAGAGCGTTTTTTTGTTTTTTGTCCACTTCCCTAATGGGAGACTTCATATATTGATGCTTAAGGTGGTTCCACATATTACTAGTCCCATCTTGTTTTCCACGAGCACCATAATCCTCACCACAATAATTGCAAGCAGCCCTAGGTTTATCAGGCTCACAATCTTCAAGTAAAGTGAATTGTTCCCAAACCTCAGATTTCTTTTTATCTAAATTAATACTAGGGCATGGACAAGTTTTACCAAAATTTTTGGCACCCATTGTGGAAGTGGTAGAACTAGCAACAGTGGTTGATTCTGCAGTTGGTGTAGAAGGGTTTCCACCAGCATTTGTATTTTCGTCATCCATTCACTATTACAAAAAAATTATATGAATGATAAGTAAATAAATAAAATAACACACTATATAAAATAAAAATATATATGCAATGAGAAGTAGGACTGAGAAGTGATGTTCATGGGCCTAAAGTAAATTCACAGAGTTTAACTGGGTTCACCAACAAAGTTATTCAAGTTGAAACAGCAAACAATTCTAATGGCAACATCAAGAACATTTATCATTTCTCTCCCATGAAGGCACTATTTTATAATGTACATAGCAACCCTACAAATTTGAGCAAATATTCAAATATCCAATTTGACATTCATTTGTGAAGGTACTCCATGTAGGTTATCATGTCAACAGGTCTTCCTCCACAAAACAGATGTTGTCTGTGGAAAATATTGACCTGAGGCCTTTAATTACATATTTGTAGCTACTTTACCAACTATACAATTCCACTGCTATGATTGCAGGAAAGAGTTTGGGTGCACATGAATTACAAAAACACAAAAAAGAACTCAAATTGCTCAAGGGGCTTTGTTGTTTTCCTATTTGTAAATTAGGTAAACTAATAAAGATATCAGAGATCTAAACACAAATGATGACTTGTATAGCTTTGATCTCACAAGGTTGAATTTCACAAATTGAAAATTAATTGGAGATATTGAAGTTTGCATATTTCTCCATGGATTCACCTATATAGTCACACTTAAGGAAAAGCTCTAGAATGTTAGATTTTGAGATCAACAGCCAAACTTGAAATATAACAAAATAAACAAAATAACAAAGACAACATAACATTAGATTATAGAGTAGAGCAATATTATTGCATGAATCAACAACACTATAGATATATATATAGAGAGAGTAGAACAGTACCAACACTACAGTATATATGTATACACAAAGAACAAAGAGAGAGTGAAAGAAAATAGACAGAGAGAGCATCGAGAGAGAGAGAGAGTAGCGAGAGTACCGACGAGGAGGAGGAGAAACTAGCGGGAGACGATCGGCAAGGGAAGGAGAAACAGCGGCGAGACGATCGGCAAAGCAAGGGAAGGAGACAAGCAGCGACGCTGGGTGTATGTGATGAACGAGATGAAATCGAAATGTGTGGCTGTGAGTGGGTATTAGGTTTAATAGAGGAATGATTATGTGTGAGAGGGTGTATAACAGTTGGGAATTTTTTTTTAAAACCTAGGCGGTCGGGTCGGGTTGACAGGCGGTTTGAAAATTTTAACCCGCCACCCGCGCCGACTCGCCACGGCAGGTCCTCCAACCCGCCCAACCCGCCTGCCAGAACTGAAATTTTGCGTGGTTCGGTGCGGTTCGGAGCTATTCGGTGCGGTTTTGGCGGTATTATGCACAGCCCTAATTGTATATAAGGTCATAATCAAATATTCTTTAAAATATAAACAAACGTATCCATAGGTTTTTTTTTAAGTAAATAGGGGTTAGAAAATAATCCATGTAACTGAAATAATAATATAGTTTATAATAATTTATAAAACATAACTTGTACAAAATAAATTATGGTAAGTCAAAATATAAGTAAAATATATTATGATAACTCAAAGTATAATATAACTCACCTTAATTTTAATTCCTCACTCTTTTTTCCACTATCAAAGACCCTTTCAACTTCCATTATTTTTTCCTTCATTTTCTTACCTTCTTTCCCTTTTCTTTTCCTTTCTTTCTCTCTTCTTTTTTTTTCCTTTCTTTTCCCATCTTCTGAGCACATTCCCCCTTATATAGAAAGGCAGTCATGGCCACCAAACCACAGGCTGCCACGTGTCACATTCCTATTACTTCCCATTAATTCAAGTTTATCTAGATTTAACTTAGTTATTTATTTATATTTGGACTTCTAAATTTTAATAGTTATATTATTTTACAAAATTACACATAATAATACAAAATAAATTATATATTTTCCTAACTGTGATTAAATAATATTAGTATAAATTTTACAGAATAATTAAAAATCTGGGTTGTTATAATCTTCCCTCCTTTTAAAATTTTGTCCTCGAAATTTGTTATATGTGTAGGCTATCCGCTGTGCACTTTGATAAATATGTATTAGATGATTAATCTGATAGAAAATATTACCTCAAAAAAAAAAAAAAACTTTACCAAAAACAACTCACTGTCTAGTTGTCAAAAATTGGATTGGAACAAATTAAGAAATAATTGGTGACTTTAAAAACTTTTCACTCGTTTTGTTTACGATAAAAATAAATAAAAAAAATTAAAATGAGAACATGATGATAGAATCATATGTAAGAGTTGAAAAAAAATTGAGGTGAACTTTTCATTGGTAGGAAATAGTTTCAAAATTAGTATTTTTAAAATTTGAACCCACTTTAAAAAAAATCAAAATAATTTTTTTTTTAATACTGAACTGGAAATTTCATGTATTTAATTATATTATAATTTTTGTGGTTGCTTAAGCCCGACATCCTTTATTTCTTCGCTTTCTTTTGCTATAACAAATATAAATTATATCTATTATCCTTCACAAATTGTGTACAAAAAAAAAATATATATATATATATAAAATCATATAAAATTATAATATAATTAAATCGACTAACAAAATATAATATTTAGATACTAGTTACCCACTATCCTACCTTTTTAAATGTGCGTGTCCTATGCTTCAATGATATATATATATATATATATATTTTTTTAATAATCCATTGCTCTGATACCATTTGTCACGACCCGCTCTCCGTACCCAAGGGTTAAGTATCGTGATGGCCAGTAACTGAAGTTACCTCCGGTCAATTCTTGAACAAATTAATAAACGCGAGCGGAAATAATATTCAAGTGAGGGTATCAAAATAATCATTGGAGCTTCTATTGTTATTACAAAATTTATTGACAAAAAATGCCGATATTTACATATAAAAATATTATAAAAGTGTTGTGTGTGTTTATTCCGCAGCCCTGCATCTAAGACTTTCCAAAAGTTATTTCTAAATTGCATTGTTTCCTAAAAATTGGTAAACAGCCATAAGCACATAGCAGAGTGAGAAATATTATACCAAGAGTATAATAATACAAAATAACCATGGATAGTTAGTTAGGCCAAAACATTTACATAACTCAATTTGGTAAATAAATCATTTAAGTTTCAAAAACTGAAATACAAAAATTATGTAAATAAATAATCATAACCACGGTACAGAACAGAACATAATAGATGTATGGACTCAATTGATGGCTCATACAAACTCTAGAGGTGGCTCACACCATAGTGTAGCACTTAGTTCCGTATAGCACTTTGCTGCACACTAGAAGTCATAACCACGGTACAGAACCGGACAAATGTATGGACTAAAGAGATGGCTCGTACGAACTCTAGAGGTGGCTCCCACCATAGTGTAGCACTTAGCTCCGTATAGCACTTTTCTCCACACCAAAAATTCAGAGGGTCAATGGATCCATCACAGACAGAGGGTCACAAAGTAACCAAACAGAAGCCAATGATTATTTAAGTCTCCCAAGACATAGGACTCCCGCGGTGGTACTTACAAAATATAATTGTATATAAGGTTATAGTCAAATATTCATTAAAAGTTAAACAAATATATCCATACGTTTCACTTTAACTTATAGGGTTCAGAAATTAAACTATGTAATCGAAATAATAATATAGTTTATAATAATTTATAAAACATAACTTGTATAAAATAAATTATGGTAAGTTAAAACATATGTAAAATACATTATGGTGACTCAAGATATAATATAACTTACCAATTTTCAGGAAACAATGCAATTCAGAAATAATTTTTGGAAAGTCTTAGATACGGAACTGCGAAATAAACACACACAACACTTTTGTAATATTTTTATATGTAAATATCGGCCTTTTTGGTCAATAAATTTTTTAATAACAATAGAATCTCCAGTGATTATTTTGGTACCTTCATTTAAATATTACTTCCGCTCATTTTTATTGATTTGTTTAAGAATTGGCCAGAGGTAACCTCAGTTACTGGCCATTACGATGCTTAACCCTTGGGCACGGGGAGCGGGTCATGACAAGTGGTATCAGAGCAATGGTTTATAAAAAAAAATAAAAATAAATCATCATTGGAGCATAGGACACACGCACATTTGAGAAGTAAGATAGCAGGTAATTATTTAATTATATTATAATTATATATATATAATTTTTTTTTTGTGTATAATTTGTGAAAGGTAATAGATATAATTTATATTTGTTATAGCAAAAAAGAGAAAAGAAACAAAGGATGTCGGGCTCAAGCACCTACCAAAATTATAATATAATTAAACACATATAATTTTCAGTTCAGTATTCAAAAAAAAAATATTTTGACTTTTTAAAAGTGGGTCCAAATTATAAAGATACTAAATTTAAAACTATTTCCCATCAATGAAAAGTTTATCTCAAATTTTTTTCAACTCTTGCATATGATTCTATCATTGTGTTCTCATTTTATTTATTTTTATTGTAAACAAAACGAGTGAAATTTTTTTTTAAGTTACTGATTATTTCTCACTTTGGCCCAAAATAATTTTGGCACCTAGACAGTGAGTCGTTTTTATGAAGATTTTTTGAGGTAATATTTTCTATCAAATTAATCATCTAATATATATTTATCAGAGTGCGCAGCGGATAGCTTGCACATATGACAAATTTCGAGGACAAAATTTTAAAAGGAGGAAAGATTGTAACAACCCAGATTTTTAATTATTCTGTAGAATTTATACTAATATTATTTAATCACAGTTAGGAAAATATATAATTTATTATATATTGTTATATGTAATTTTATAAAATAATATAATTATTAAAAATTTAAGGGTCAAAGTATAAATAAATGATTAAGTTAAGTTTGAATAAGCTTAAATTAATGGAGAATTAATAGGAAGACGACACGTGGCAACTTGGCTTGGTGGCCATGGCAATCTCTCTATAAAAGAGAGGATTTGCTGGGGTGTAGGAAAGAAAAAAAAGAAATAAAGGAAAAATAAAGAAGGAAAGAAAGAAAAGAAAAGAGGAAGGAAGGAAATGAAGGAAAAAAATAATGAAAGCTAAGAGCGTGTTTGATAGTAGAAAGAAAGAATGAGGTATTAAAGTTAAGGTAAGTTATATTATATATTGAGTCACCGTAATGTATTTTACGTATATTTTGACTTACCATATTTGTTTTATACAAGTTATATTTTATAAATTATTATAAATTATATTAATATTTCAGTTACGTGGATTATTTTCTGAATCTTATTTGTTAAAATGAAACCCATGGATATGTTTGTTTATATTTTAAAGAATATTTGATTATGACCTTATAAACAATTATGTTTTGTAAGTACCATCACGCGAGTTCCACGCATTGGAGGACTTAAATAACTATTGGCTTCTGTTTGGTCACTTTGTGGCCCTCTATTGTCATGGATCCATTGACCTCTGTTATGTGCGGAGCAAAGTGTTGTGCAGAGATAAGTGCTACACTATTGTGGGAACCACCTCTATAATCTGTACGAGCCACCTCTTGAATCCGTATCTACTCGACTATCACTTCGTGACCTCTGCTTACGCTTACTGCTCGCACAAGTGGTTATAGTTATTTACATTATTTCTATATTTCAGTTTCTGCCACTTAAATGATTTGTTTACCAATGATTTATTTACCAAACTGAGTTATGTAAATGTTTTGGCCTAATTAACTATCCATGGTTATTTCGTGTCCCTTTTACTCTTGGTATAATATTTCTCACTCTACCATATGCTTATAGCTGTTTACCAATTTTTAGGAAACAATGCAATTCATAAATAGCTTTTGAGAAGTCTTAGATGCGGGACTGCGGAATAGACACACACAACACTTTTATGGATATTTTTTATATGTAAATATCGGTTTTTTTGGTCAATGAATTTTGTAATAAAAATAGAAACTCCAATGATTATTTTGGTACCCTCATTTAAATATTACTTCTGCTCGTGTTTATTGATTTGTTTAAGAATTGGTCGGAGATAACCTCAGTTACTGGCCATCACGATGCTTATATTAATATTTCAGTTACGTGGATTATTTTCTAAATCTTATTTGTTAAAATGAAACCCAAGGATATGTTTATTTATATTTTAAAGAATATTTGACAATGACCATATAAAAAATTAGGTTTTGTAAGTACCACCACGGAAGTCCTATGCCTTGGAGGACTTAAATAATCATTGGCCTCTGTTTGACCAATTTGTGGTCCTCTGTTTGTTATAGATTCATTGACCTCTGTTCTATGCGAAGCAAAGTACTGTGCGGAGAGAAGTGCTACACTATTGTGGGAGCCACCTCTATAATCCATACAAGCCACCTCTTGAATCCGTATCTCTGTTATGACTGTCACTTATGTGACCTATGTTCTGTACAGAGCAAAGTGCTATACTATGGTGGGAGCCACTTCTAGAGTTCGTATGAGCCATCTCTTGAGTCCATACATCTGTTCTGTTCCGCGGTTATGATTATGTATATGATTTCCGTATTTGATCTTTGTATTATATATTCTGTATTTTAATATCAAGCTCTGTTTAGCTAATAATTATCTATGGTGAATTTTATGTTCTTATACTCTTAGTATAATATGTCTCACTCTGCCATGTGCTTATAGTTGTTTACCACTTTCAGGTGATATGTCAGGGCCAGCGCGTGGGGTAGGCACGAAGCACTTTGTAGAGATAGTTCGGCTCTGACAAGTTAATTAAATAGAAGCTCCAATGATTATTTTGGTACCCTCACTTGAATATTATTTTCGTTCGCGTATATTTATTTGTTTAAGAATTGGCCGGAGATAACTTCAGTTACTGACCATCACGATACTTAACCCTTGGGTTCGAGGAGCGGGTCGTGACACTACCATGGGAGTCCCACGCCTTGGGGGACTTAAATAACCATTGACTTATGTTTGATTACTTTGTGACCCTCTGTCTGTCATGGATCTATTGACCCTCTGAATTTCTGGTGTGGAGCAAAGTGCTGTACGGAAGCTAAGTGTTATACCATGATGGAAGCCTCCTCTAGAGTTTGTACGAGCCACCTCTTGAGTCCATACGTTTGTCCAGTTTTGTATCGTGGTTATGACTTTTGGTGTGGAGGAAAGTGCTATACGGAACTAAGTGTTACACTATGGTGGGAGCCATCTCTAGAGTTCGTATGAGCCATCTCTTAAGTCCATACATCTGTTCTGTTCCGTTCTGTACCGTGGTTATGATTATGTATATGATTTCCGTATTAAATGTTAAATAATCTTTATATTATATATTCTATATTTTAATATCAAGCTCTGTTTAGCCAATAATTATCCATGGTGAATTTTATGCCCTTATACTCTTAGTATAATATTTATCACTCTGCTATGTGCTTATAGCTGTTTACCAATTTTCATGAAACAATGCAATTTAGAAATTGCTTTCGGAAAGTCTTAGATGCGGGACTGCAGAATAAACACACACAACACTTTTATAATATTTTTATATGGAAATATCAGCATTTGCTATCAACAAATTTTCTAATAACAATAGAAGCTTCAATGATTATTTTGGTACCCTCACTTGAATATTATTTCTGCTCGCGTTTATTTATTTGTTTAAGAATTGGCTGGAAGACACATGCATATTTAAGAAGTAGGATAACGTGTAATTAGTACCTAAATATTATATTTTGTTCGTCGATTTAATTAAATTATAATTTTATATGATTATATATATATATATATATTAATTTTTTTTTGTGCATAATCTACGAGGGATATTATATAAAATTTTATTTGCTATAGTAAAAGAAAGAAAATATATAGAGGATGTCGGGCTCAAGCACCTACCAAAATTATAATATAATTAAATACATATAATTTTTAGTTCAGTATTCAAAAAAAAAATATTTATTTCGACGTTTTTTTTTTAAAAAAATGTGAGTTCAAATTATAAAGATATTAATTTTGAAACTATTTTCTATTAGTAGAAAGTTCACGGATAAAAGAAATGGAAGCGCATCTCAAATTCGTTCAACTATTGCATGTGGTTCTGTCATTTTATATTCAGTCGCTTGTTTAATTATGTTATTATTTTATTACAAAACTAATGATAAGTTTTAAAGTCATCGATTGTTTCTCATTTTTGCCCAAAATAATTTTTGACAACTAAACAATGAGTTGTTTTTAGTAAATTTTTTTTTGAGATAATATTTTTATCAGATTAATCATCTAATATATATTTATCAGAGTGCGCAGCGGTTAGTTTACACATATGACAAATTTTGAGGACGAAATTTTAAGAGGAGGGAAGATTTTAACAACCCAGATTTTTAATTATTCTGTATAATTTATGTAACTAAAATATGTAAGATAACTTAATCTGAACAAATAATCATTTAAGTAGCAAAATTAAGATTACGTAAATAAATAACTATAACCACAGTACCGAACAGAACAGAACAGAATAGATGTCACAGGAGTGACAGTCATAACAGAGATACGGATTCAAGAGGTGGCTCGTACGGATTATAGAGGTGGCTTCCACAATAGTGTAGCACTTATCTCCGCATAGCACTTTACTCCACACCAGAAATCATAACCACGGTACAGAACAAAACGGATGTATGGACTCAAGAGGTGGCTCGTACGAACTCTAGAGGTGGCTCTTATTGTAGTGTAGCACTTACCTCCGTACAGCACTTTGTTTCACACCAGAAATCATAACCATGGTACAGAACATAACAAATGTATGGACTCAAGAGGTGTCTCGTACGAACTCTAGAGGTGGCTCCCACAACAGTGTAGCACTTAGTTCCATTCAGCACTTTGCTTCACACCAAAAATCAGAGGGTCAATGGATCTATGACAGACAGAGTGTCACAAAGTGACTAAACGGAGACCAGTGGTTATTTAAGTTGTTAATCATATTATTTAATTTTGATGATGTCTAAAATATTATTTGTAACAATTTGGATTTTTTTAATATACATATTTATTTGACACAAAATATTATCTTTTTAAAATATATATATTTGTTAAATATTATTTAATAAAAATATTTTTGAAAACTTTACTATTCACTTTTTGAAAATTTAGGCTGATCACTATTCACTTTTTGACGAAATTAAAATTGATTAATTATATTATTTTGACAAAAATGATTGATTGGTTGTATTATCTTGACAAATGTGATATTAATGAGCTGTTTTCTTTTGACAAAAGTGATATATCCAAATGTAGTGGTAGCATATATTTAGTTTAAAATCTATACAACATATACAATATTTTAAAGAGGGTATATATTTTTAGATCCATCATAAATATTATTCAAGAGATTTTTCTGTATGCAAATATTTGATTAGAACATTATATATATATATGCATATAATATAAATAGAATACATTACGCGCGCTATTAAACTTTTTACACTACATTGATTATATTATATCACACTACACTACATTGATTATATCATATTATAATCAAACAAGAAGAAAAAGATAGAGTTATATATATGTATATATATATATTATAAACAAGATAGAGCAAATCATTTGTTTGTTTGAAAGTTGTGAACTTTATATTAAATTGTCTACAAAAACGGTGGCTCCATGTTTGGAAAAACAAAAAATGAAAAGAAAAAATTAGTCTTACTTTTATATTTTTAATTATTAACATTTGCTGACTATTTAAAATCAAGGAGCGTGCTTATATAAACTATGACATTAAGAGCGTGCTTATGTAAGCCATGACATCAGGAGTGTGCTTATGTAAGCCATGACGTCAGCAAGGAGCGTCCAACGGGTATATTTTTGTATATAAATAGAAGTGTTGTGTGTGGAGAAAAATCAAGAACTTGAAGAGAAAATTTTCTTAAGCTCCAAAATTCTGAGTACATTGTATTTTGCTCTTTCACTTTCAGATCTAAGTCTAGCCTTTGTTCTTACACTTTCATATCTACTCTTTGTGAGAGAATTATTGTAAAAGAGGGTTTAAGTACCCCTTATTCTTATTCCTTATTTTTGTGAGATATTTTGTAAGGGTAAGACATTTATTGTTGAGTTAGGCTCAACAGATAAGAGTAAGTCCTGTGCCAAATCCACAAACTTTGTGGTGTATTTATTCAATTGATAGTAAAGAAATTCTCAAGGAGGTTCCTTGGGGAGTGGACGTAGGCCTGGCGTGCCGAACCACTATAAATCGCAGTGTTTGATTTTCTCTCCCTATCTCTCTTATTTTTATATTGATAATTATTATTATGTTTTTTTTTTATTATTAAAATTTTGAATATTGTGTTAATTTTAATATTGTGAAATTTTTAATAATCCAATTCACCCCCCTCTTGGGTTGCCTATTTGGGATAACAATTGGTATCAGAGCCTAAACTTTAGTTTATGTGACTTAACTGTCTTAGAGTAGATCATGGCAGCCCCTAGTTATTCTTTACCCAATGGTCAAGCATCCAACAGACCACCACTATTTAGAAGCACAAATTTTAGCTATTGAAAAATTAGGATGACCATACATGTTCAATCTAATGATTATGAATGCTCGAAAATTATTTGCAATGGTCCAAAAATTCCTACAAAAACCGTAGATGGACTTAGAGTACCAAAATCTGAAGATGAGTGGGATGAATCAGATACTAGAATGGCCCAAATTAATGTCAAAGTCACAAACATATTGTACTGCGCCTTAGATGCCAAGAGTTCAACAGAATTTCCATATGTAAAATCGCAAAAAAAAAAAATTAGGACAAGCTTATAGTGACTCATGAGGGAACCGAACCAATTAAAAAATCTAGAGTCAGTTTGCTAGTACATAATTATGAACTCTTTAAAATGAAACTTGATGAGACTATTTCTCAAATGTTTACTTATTTTACTGATATTATTAATGGTTTAACTTCTCTTGAAAAAATATATACTAATGCTGAAATTGTAAGAAAAGTGCTTAGGTCATTGTCAAAAAGTTGGGAGACAAAAGTCATTGTCATTACCGAAGCAAGGATTTATCAAAACTAAGTCTAGATGAGTTAATAGGATCTCTCTTAACTCATGAGCTAATAATGCAAGAAGGAAAAGAAGAGGAACAACAAGAAGAAATGAATAGTCTTCAAATCCACCTTGAAACATCAAGAGAATAAGGAAGATGATTCAGATGAGGATGAGGAAATAGCATTCTTCACTAAAAAGTTCCAAAGGTTTGTGAGAAAGAAACAAGGCGTACAAAATTTTTTTAGAAAAGCCTTCAACAATAGGGATTTTCAAAGAGGAGAAAATCACAAAAAATCTGAAGTAACCTGCTACGAATGCAACAAACTTGGACATTACAAATCAGAATATCCAGAACTTAAGAAAAAATTCAAGAAGGACAAGAAGAAAGCTATGATTGCAACATGGGGAGAAGATAGTGACGAACAAAATATAATATTTAGGTACTAATTACCTGCTATCCTACTTCTTAAATGTGCGTGTGTCCTATGCTCCAATGATGATTTTTATGTTTTATTTTTTATAAATCATTGCTCTGATACCACTTGTCACGACCCGCTCCCCGTACCCAAGGGTTAAGTATCGTGATGGTCAGTAACTGAGGTTACTTCCGGTCAATTCTTAAACAAATAAATAAACGCGAGCGGAAATAACATTCAAGTGAGGGTACCAAAATAATCATTGGAGCTTATATTTAATTCACTTATCAGAATTGAACTATCTCTACAAAGTGCTTCGTGCCTACCCCACGCTCTGGCCCTAACATATCACCTGAAAGTGGTAAACAACTATAAGCACATGGCAGAGTGAGACATATTATACTAAGAGTATAAGGGCATAAAATTCACCATGGATAATTATTGGCTAAACAGAACTTGATATTAAAATACAGGATATATAATACAGAGATTATTTAACATTTAATACGGAAATCATATACATAATCATAACCACGGTACAGAACGGAACAGAACATATGTATGGACTCAAGAGATGGCTCATACGAACTCTAGAGGTGGCTCCCACCATAGTGTAGCACTTAGTTCCGTATAGCACTTTCCTCCACACCAGAAGTCATAACCACAGTACAGAACCGGACAAATGTATGGACTCAAGAAATGGTCCGTACGAACTGTAGAGGTGGCTCCCACCATAGTGTAGTACTTAGCTCTGTACAACACTTTGCTCCACACTGGAAATTCAGAGAGTCCATGGATCAATGACAGATAGAGGGTCACAAAGTAACCAAACAGAAGCCAATGGTTATTCAAGTCCCCAAAGGCGTGGGACTCCTGTGGTGGTACTTACAAAATATAATTATTTATAAGATTATAGTCAAATATTCTTTAAAACATAAACAAACATATCCATGGGTTTCATTTTCACAAATAGGGTTCAGAAATTAAATCACGTAACTGAAATATTAATATATGTTTATAACAATTTATAAAACATAACTTGTATAAAATAAATATGGTAAGTCAAAACATACGTAAAATATATAATGGTAACTCAAGGTATAATATAATTCACCTTAACTTTAATACCTCACTGTTTCGTTTCACTACCAAAGACTTGCTTAGCTTCCATATTTTTTTCCTCAATTTCTTCATTTCTTTCTCCTTCCTTTCTCTCAATTTTTTTTTTTGTTCTTCCTTTTATTTCTTATTCTTCACCCAAGCAAATCCTCTCTTTTATAGAGAGATTGTCGTGGCCGCCAAGCCGAGTTGCCACGTGTCACCTTCCTATTAATCTCCATTAATTTAAGCTTATCCAAACTTAACTTAATTATAAATATTATATTTTGATCCTTTTTTATCTCTAAATTCTTAATCATTATATCATTTTATAAAATTACACATAATAATACAAAATAAATTATATATTTTCTTAACTGTGATTAAATAATATTAGTATAAATTGTACAAAATAATTAAAAACCTAGGTTGTTACAATCTTCCCTCCTCTTAAAATTTCGTCCTCGAAATTTATCATATGTGTAAACTAACCGCTGTGCACTCTGATAAATATATATTATATAATTAATCTGACAAAAATAATACCTCAAAAAAAAAAAAAATCGAAAAAACTCACTGTTTAGTTGTTAAAAATTATTTTGGGCCAAAATGAGAAATAATCAATGACTTTAAAACTTATCATTAGTTTTGTAATAAAATAAAATAAAATAATAACATAATTAAACAAGCGACTGAAAATAAAATGACAGAACCACATGCAATAGTTGAACGAATTTGAGATGCGCTTCCATTTTCTTTTATTCGTGAAATTTCTACTGATGGAAAATAGTTTCAAAATTAATACCTTTATAATTTAAACTCACTTTTTTTTTTTAAAAAAGGTCGAAATAAATTTTTTTTTGAATACTGAACTGAAAGTTATATGTATTTAATTATATTATAATTTTGGTAGGTTCTTGAGCCCGACACCCTCTATATATTTTCTTTTTTTGCTATAGCAAATAAAATTTTATCTAATAACCTTCACAAATTATGCACAAATATATATATAATCATATAAAATTATAATATAATTAAATCAACAAAGAAAATATAATATTTAGATATTAATTACCCGCTATCCTACTTCTTAAATGTGCGTGTGTCCTATGCTCCAATGATGATTTTTATTTTTTATAAACCATCGTTCTGATACCACTTGTCACGACCCACTTCCTGTATCCAACGGTTAAGTATCGTGATGGCCAGTAACTGAGGTTACTTCCGGCCAATTCTTAAACAAATAAATAAACACGAGTGGAAATAATATTCAAGTGAGGGTACCAAAATAATCATTGAAGCTTATATTTAATTAACTTGTCAGAACTGAACTATCTCTACAAAGTGCTTCGTGCCTACCCCACGCACTGCCCTGACATATCACCTAAAAGTGGTAAACAACTATAAGCACATGGCAAAGTGAGACATATTATACTAAGAGTATAAGGGCATAAAATTCACCATGGATAATTATTGGCTAAACAGAGCTTGATATTAAAATACAAAATATATAATACAGAGATTATTTAACATTTAATGCGGAAATCATATACATAATCATAACCACGGTACAGAACGGAACAGAATTAATGTATTGACTCAAGAGATGGCTCATACGAACTCTAGAGGTGGCTCCCTCCATAGTGTAGCACTTAGTTCTGTATAGCACTTTCCTCCACACCATAAGTCATAACCACGGTACAGAACCGGACAAATGTATGGACTCAAGAAGTGACTCAGACGAACTCTAGAGGTGACTTCCACCATAGTGTAGTACTTAGCTCCGTACAACACTTTGCTCCACACCAGAAATTCAGAGGGTCAATGGATCCACGACAGACAGAGGGTCATAAAGTAACCAAACAGAAGCCAATGGTTATTTAAGTCCCCCAAGACGTGGGACTCCCGTGGTGGTACTTACAAAATATAATTGTTTATAAGGTTATAGTCAAATATTCTTTAAAATATAAACAAACATATCCATGGGTTTCATTTTCACAAATAAGGTTTAGAAATTAAACCACGTAACTGAAATATTAATATAGTTTATAATAATTTATAAAATATAACTTGTATAAAATAAACATGGTAAGTCAAAATATACGTAAAATATATAATGGTAACTCAAGGTATAATATAACTCACCTTAACTTTAATACCTCACTCTTTCGTTCACTACCAAAGACCTGCTTAGCTTCCATATCTTTTCCCTCCATTTTCTTCCTTTCTTTCTCTTTCCTTTCTCTCATTTATTTTCTTTTCTTTTTTTTCTTCCTTTTCTCTCTTAATCTTCACCCCAGCAAATCCTCTCTTTTGTAGAGAGATTGCCGTGGCCACCAAGCAAAGTTGCCACGTGTCGCCTTCCTATTAATCTCCATTAATTTAAGCTTATCCAAACTAAACTTAACTTAATTATAAATATTATATTTTGATCCTTTTTGATCTCTAAATTCTTAATCATTATATCATTTTATAAAATTACACATAATAATATAAAATAAATTATATATTTTCTTAACTGTGATTAAATAATATTAGTATAAATTATACAGAATAATTAAAAATCTAAGTTGTTACAATCCCAAACAAACATAGGATTCATATCCTATCCAACCAACTAGTCATTTCCTAACATATAATCTCATGACTAAGGCCAAGTTTGGCATGATTTAAATAATACAAAAAGTCAAAAACTCACTATCCTATTTAAGTCACATCATCTTATTTAAATCACATCACTTCTCTAATACATCACATTAAACCCAACCCAAACCCAACCCATATAAGCCAATAAGTCAAAAAGTGCACTTTTTTAGAATATCCCAAACCAACCCTAAATAAATATGGGATACATATCTTATCTAACCAAATAGTCTCAGGATTATGAATCCCATGACTATAATCCGATGGATTTCAATCCCCCGGTTCTTGTAATTTTAGACTTGTGTTATGTGAAAACCCACATTTAATTATTCTAAAAAAATAATAAATAAATAAATAACTTAATTAATTAATTAATTTTACTCAGAGTTTATTTGAAATATATATTAGTGTAAAGTTAGTTTTAAATTAACCCAATTCAATCACTAATAAAGACATTATTAAGAATAATAATTTTGTGAGTGTTCAATATTTGTTGTTTATAAATTATTTTAAGAATGATCCAACATGATAATTATTCTTACTAAATAACTTAGTTAAAAATCTTAATGTATCAATTTTAAGCAACTCACACAAATACACAAATATAAAAAATAAAAAAAACTGAGCAGATTTTCGGTGACAACTTTGTCACATGTTTATTTGCATATAAGTGTAGGAACCCTCACTTCATTATGCTTCTTGAAATTGGAAGAGTGGAAAAGACCATCTGAGAGAATGATGAGAGAAAAAGAGAGAGAGAGAGAGAGAGAGAGGGAGAAAGGGGGGGCTCAGCTTGATTATCTATATATACATATGTATGTTTACTCCTCCGGGTTAGTGAGGAGAAAGGAAAAAAAAAAAAAAAAAAAAAAAAAAAAAAAAAAAAAGAGGAAGAAAATTCTATGAGCAACAAAGCAGTAGGAGAAGATGAAGTGTGGGAGATTAAGGTTGCATATTTTCCTACCATTTCACTATTCTATTTCAATCCTACAACTAAGTAAGAAAATCCTCTCAACCCTCTCATTTTTTTTAATTGTTGAAATTTTCATATTATATTCATATGATGAAATGACTAATTTATAGATAGAAATTTTTATATATATGTATATAAATTTTGTAATGTGTATATCAAATATTTGAAGATATTGATGTCTTAAAGTCATGGTATTATTGTGGAAATAGACTTGCATGTGCAGTTTATATCATTAAAGGGATGATTGAAGATTTCTTTTTGGCCCTTGAATCTGTCAGAAAAATTGTACGAATTTTTAGACAATTTTATACTCAAGATTTTGAGATGATTTATTCTACAAAGTTGTTGAGAATGATATCTAGTTCATCCACATATTTTTGCAACAATTATCGAGTTTTTTATGAATTTATACAAAATTTTAATTAAATCTAGAGCTGCAAGACAGATTTATATGTTTGAAAATTCATTAAAAATTCTATATTAAACCAAATCTGGTAATTTCTAAACAAAAAATAAAATTTGAGAATTCTAGTTTCACAATAAATTTTTAGATTATGAAATTGATTTATAAATTTAAGTATGGAATTAATTTAAGAAAATGTGATAAATCTGTGTCATAAACTTTCTTGGAATTTTTTAGAATTATTTATAATTTATTTTTGGAAAATGCTTTCTGAAAAATGACCGTAACATGTTTATTGAGTATTCTATAGACTTATATAAATTTTAAAGTTGTATAAGTAATTTATTTATAATTTTAATAGCGAGATATGTATTATGAAAATTTTGGCAGATTAAGGAGGAATAAAAAATTATCTTTTCAATTGTTTATTTGGACTAAAAAATTAATATTGTGCTAGTCTAATCTTGTAGATTAAAAATTCATGCATGTGTGTAATTATGATTTATTGGTATCTAAATTATTATTTCATACCATGGTTTAAATAAATTGTTTATTTAAATTTTGTACAATTATTTATTATTGTGTGACATATATAATATTTTATGTTGTGAATTTTAATGAGTTGATATAACATTATTTGTAATTAAAAATTAGAATTATTTGTGATTAATATCAAAACTAACTGAAATGATTAACGGCATATATAAAGTTAACAATTGACGGTTAATACCAGCTGTTCAGGGTGAATCTTGGTTTTAAAGAGTGTACGAAATTAAGGGTTGACGGTTAATACTGGTTGTTCAGGATGAGCCTTGGTTTTGAGAATTCTCACATAAATTGTGTCGCGAAACCCTAAGATGGCATGTGACTTATTTGAACCATTTTCGGTATTCGGTTTTGGAATAAGGGTGGATGTGCAGGTGGCACACATGGAGGTTACGACTTTGGCGCATCGCTTTCCTTAGAGGCGAACCACGGATGCCACTATTTGGGTATATAACTCCGGACGTGGGCATCCCTGGTAGTTACGGTTTGTAACACTTGAATATTTGACCAAGGGGGGTTTCAAAATAATCGTTGCCATACTTAGTGGTTGGTAAGTTAAATCTCTTTAGGCCCTGTTTGTTAGAGATTATTTTCAGCTTTCAGCTTAATTTAAGCTGTTTTGATATGTTTAGTTTAGCTTATGCTTATAGCTTATAGCTTTGTGGAAGTCAGAAATCAGCTTATTCTTTGAGTGGGGCAGGAGATGCTTTGAGAATAAGTTGGAAATCAGCTTAAGCTGAAAGTTATAAGCTATAAGCTGTTTGGACATAAGCTATAAGCTGTTTCCCACAGCTCTACCAAACAGGGCCTTAGTGAGGTTTCGAGTGTCATCTAATTTATTAGAATTATTGAAATTATTTTAATGGTTGTAATTTATGTTTATAATTATATTTATAGCAATCCCGGGTTTTACCCCTTGTGTACAGTGATCCGGACTTGTTTCCGTAGATGTTAGTAGTTCCTTATATCTTGTTTACATCCTTTCGTACTTTGTATTTGAGTTATAGGATGTGTTGGGCAAGTTTGTTACAGGTTGGTTGAACTTAGAAACCAAGAGTAGTTGTCCAAATTTTTGCCTTCACGCTCGAGCGGAGCTTTTGACGCTCGAGCGGGACCTTCTTTGTTGCTTCTCCGCTCGAGCGGGAGTTCTGGCGCTCGAGTGTGATTCTCCATCTCCTAGTATTTCTTTTGCAGTGTTGGATGCTCGAGCGGGAGTTTCGACGCTCGAGCATGAATTCGTGTGTGACGCTCGAGCGGGGAGTTTTGCGCTCGAGTGGGGACCTGTTTCAGCAAAAAGTTATGGAAGTGTGTATTCGCCGCTCGAACGGGATCTTTGACGCTCGAGCGGGAGTCTGTGAGTGACGCTTGAGCGGGGGTTTCCACGCTCGAGCGGGGCGACTTTTATATAAAGCCGAGATCCGACTTTTTGGATCACTTTTTCACATCCTCTTATCTCTCTTACTTTTCCAAAACTCCATTGTTGAACACCTCACTCTAAAACCTAACTTCTCTCTTATGATTGATCTAGCTATAGTGATTTCCTTACCTTGGGCCTTTGTAAAAGTTGTGTGGATCGTTGAGGGCTATCTTCTAATTTGAAAATTTTAAGATTTGGAGCATCTTCATTTTCGTCATCTTCTTCACTTGGGCTCCGAATTTGAGGTAGGGATTCCTACTCACTCTTATGGGTTGTGACCTAAATTATTGAGCATTTGGTTAAATGGTTTGATTTTGGGATCTAGGGTTTCGAAATGTGAAATGGGGGTTTTGACATTTTGATTCTTAAATATGTTTTGTTTGGGCTTCAAAATGGTGTCATTATTGTTGGTCGTTGATTTATGAACCATGGGGTTCTTGTTGGAAAAAGGGGTAGAAAACCCTAAGTTGTAGTATGAATTAATTGATATAATTAATTTGGGAAAAATGTTGTTGTTTGGAATTGAGTTGAAAATAATGAAATTGGCTCATTATATTGTAAAATGGTGGAGTTGGATTTGTTTAATCGCTCACTTTCGAAAACATCGATATCTTATTTGTTGGAGCTTTTATTATCGGTTTAGAAATAACTGCTTGGGCTACCGGTGGAGGGTAGTTTTGATTGTTGTAGACAATGCATGATGATTAGGCAAACTAAAACTAATCGATTGGTTATGTCATAGAGTATGACGATTGATAGAATACATTAACGTTATGTATTGATTGATTGTGTATATGACTTATATGTATATACATTGCGTGTGTGGGAGGAGATAGGAGATGTACTCCACGGTTTAAGGGAAGATAGGGGATGGACCTCTAAACCGGATGTTGATTGGGAGGAGATAGGGGATGGACTCCACTAATACAGCTCATATGCTTGTCAGTTAATGTGTTGATATAGCTAATATGCTTATCTATGGAAGTGTTGATACAGCTCATATGCTTGTCTTTGGAAGTGTCAATATAGCTAGTAGGCTTATCTGTTGAAGTGTGGATACAGCTTGTGCGCTTATCTGTTGAGATGTTGATATAACTAGTATGTTTATCTATTGTAAAATGGGAAACGTTTGAGATGAGTCACTGTCTCATATAAGTGGTTGGCTAGGTCCTGAGCCGTTGATGTAGATTGTGAAAATGGTAAGAAATGGAAAGTGAAATGAAACATGAATACAGTTGTCATGTGATGAAAATGGTGTATGAATTGACTTATGGGAATTAAACATTTATCAATTACTAATGTCTTAGTTTTTGCTCATACTGTGTTTAGCATATCTCTACTGGGCGTTAGCTCACCCTTTATGGGACATCATTTTCAGGTACAGGTAGCATGCCACCTCCAAGGACATAGCTTGGATGATGATGAGAGTTGAAGACTCTTTTTGATTATTTTGTTTGTGCTACATGTACACCTAGCCAAGGGCTTATTTTGTATAGAGTTAATACTTTTCTTTTGTGTAACTAAGTGTTAACTTGGAAAGCTGTAAGCCTATAGGACAATTGCTTTTGTTGTTAACATGTAACATTATTGTAAGAACTACTCTGATAAATGGAAAGGCGTTGATTTATTTATACCACTGCATGTCTAAAATGATGGGATTTATGTATTATTTTGAGGGCGTTACAATATTGTTGTTTCATGTTTATAATCTCATTATTTTTCTCTTAAAAAGAATGGTATGTTGGTTATGTTTTCTTACTGTGTTGCAAAACTCATGGCATATATTTTTGTTGCCATGGCGTTTTATGCCAGGTTTTGGCAAGGAAATAATTGAAGCTGAAATGGAGTTGACGCTAACATAGAGCCTTGGCTGACTTGAAACCATGACTAGAGTTGAATAACTTTTATTATCTTACGTATTAGCTATTAAGGACTTTATAATTTTATTTGATGTTGTATTTGGATAATTTTAAATTTTTATTTAATATTATTTGAACCTTTGTACGAGAAATGGAATGCCCTATTAAGATGTCAACTTTTTAGTTTATTAAAGTCATTTTGTTTATTTAATTTCCCTTGATGTTCAACAAATTTGGGACGTCACATGTTACTTGTGTCACTTTAGTTCCTGACCTTTTAATTGTGATAAATTTGACCTTGAATTTTAAATCTTATTCCAAATAAGAACAATTTAAGACACCATTGATCCATTTCAAAGGCAAAATCGTCAATTTGATAAAATATAAACCAGTTTAATAAAAATAAATGTAAAAAAAAATATTTTTAAATTCTTAAAAAATATTTATACTCACCGAAGATAAAATAATAT
The DNA here is from genome assembly GCA_025200525.1 of Camellia lanceoleosa. Classification (NCBI taxonomy): domain Eukaryota; kingdom Viridiplantae; phylum Streptophyta; class Magnoliopsida; order Ericales; family Theaceae; genus Camellia; species Camellia lanceoleosa. The sequence continues at coordinate 203,288,168 of CM045761.1, read as the reverse complement.
AAAAATAATAATTTTTTATATTTTTTTACCAATTTAATTTTTAGTATGTGTTTGAATGGGGATCATGTAATTTGTGATTTTTATTTGTTGAAATTCTTTTATGGTTATCATGTAATATATGATTGTATTTATTGTTAACAGGATTTTTTAGACGGTTATCATGTAATTGATGGTTATTAGGCTTTTGATGTGTAATTAATAGTTTTAAATTTTTTGATTTCATGGATTGGTTTAATAATAATATTAAAGTTGTTGCCATATTTTACTTTTTAAAAATTAGAAACTAATTTAACAAAAAAAAAAAAAATTTAAAAATAACAAAATTATTTTTACCCTTCAAAAAAGATAAGATTATATACAAATTATGTATTATGTATTATTATTTTTTCTTTAAAAAAAATCATAAAATATGTTTTGAAAATCAAATCAAACATAACTTTATAACTAATAAAATTCCAGCATTATTCATTAAAAAAATGGCATTGCATTTCAAATAACATACAAATTAACTAACAAAAAATAAGTTGTATGACAGTTTTGCCCATTGAAATGGACTGTTTGCAAATGAAAATATTTGTTGTCCTTTTTTAGAATAATATTCAAAATTCATGATCAAGCGTATCACAATTGAAAAATCATGAACCAAAATAACACGAGTCTCAAATTATAATAACTATTAATGTAATTTGCCCAAGTTTTAAAATGCTTATTTTGTCCCAATACATTTTGAGAATGTTGATAGGTGAAATGAGCAAGATTTATAAATAAGTTGCGCTTTATATTATTTACATAGCACAAAGCTTTGTTCACTAATCTCAAAACAATGTTTTCAAATTATTATTATTATTATTATTATTATTTTTTGTTATAAGCAAATCTTTCCACTCTAACATAGGTCCAAAGTAACGTCACTCGCAAAGATCACCAAGATGTTATATTGTCTATTTCGAGTAAGAGACTATAACTTGAGAACTTGCATTAACCCTTAAAACAAGTTCCACTAAAGTCATAATTCGCGTAACGGAGGAATATCGAACCCACACCAAGTGTTGTGGTAACAAAAACTTCAAATTTAACCTCATAGTTAACTACGCTAGACCCAATAAATTAGCTTAATGAATTTTAAACTTGACACTTGGGGTCTTAACCCAAGCCTTAGGTTTGTTTTCAAACATCATACAATCAATTAAACCGATGATCGATTTGGTTTCCTAGATGAACCTACTTCCAAGAGAAAAAAACAAAGAAAAAAAAAGAAGGTATTTTCTGAAAATTGCTTGGATAGTCGTTCAATTGAAAAATCTAATCTTATTTTTTCCCCCCGAGTTTAGAAAGATTATTTTAGCATGTAGAGCCAATTTAAAGTTAATAATTTAGAGGGAACTTACCAATAAGTCTCATATACAAAATTCAAAACCCATATAATCTCAAAACAAAACACTTGCACCAATTAGTCCTATATTTTTTTAATTGTTACCAAATTTTATTTAATTATTATTATTTTTTTAAAATTTACAAACATTGTTACATCCTATTACCGTCGAACTTTCATCAGGCGGTTACGGGAGGCTCGTCGGAATGTTCAATATCATCGAGGAAGTTGCCAGAGTATCGCCAGAAGTTCATCGGAGTGCTATGAATGTTAATGGAAGTTGCCGGAATGTACAAAACGTTCGCTGGACGTTAAGAATATCATTGGAGACTCACCGGAATGTCCATAATATTGCCAGGAAAACATGAATAAATGGAGAAATTAGAGCGAAAAAACATAACAAAATGTGTTAAATATTGATAAACTAAAAGAAAAAATATATATAACAGCAAAAATAGCAACAATTGGAAAAAAACATATGTTATTTTTTCCATATTTTTAGGGTTTAAACAAATAACTTTCAATATTGATCAAACTGAAAAGCAATCTATAGTTTCAAAGCAAAAATCTATTAAGCATTTATTCTTATTAATCAAACTGGAAAACATGTTATGAAACTACAAAATTTTACAGTTCTAAAGAATGTTATGAAACTATAAAATTTTACAATTTTAAACCATGATTCATTCCAACACCAAAAAGAAGTGAAACTGCAAAACTTTACAGTTTTTACTGCCTGGAACTAAAAGGGTAAACTACTAATAGGTCCTATTTTAGAGACTTATTACTTAATATGTCCTACTTTGGAGACTTATTACCCATTAAGTCCTATTTGATAAATTTATTAAGTGATAAAGATAAATTTATCAGTCTTTTATTTTTATGAATAAAGTTATAGTGATAAATTTATCAGTCTCTTTGTTTTTATGAATAAATTTTTAGTGATAAATTTATCACTCTCTTATTTTTATAGTGTTAAATTTATTAGTTAGGACCTGTAGGTAAATAAGTCTAATTAATAGGACTAATTGATAAGTACCCCTAACTAAAACTCGCAAAATAATTTGTTCAGAATTTGAAAATTTTATCTATTAAATTAGAAAAAGAGAAGTGCATAACAAAGAAAATGTAGAAAAATTAAGAGATCAAAGGAGAGAGACAAATATAGAGAGAGAATTGTACTCGAACAATTATTTTTTATTTAGATTTAGTTGGATTTGATGTAAATATACTCAGATCTGATGTAGATCTCCATAAGATTTAAGTATATCTACTAATCTTCTTCGTCGGAAACATATCTTCTTCATTGTTGGTGGGGGTGAAGTAAGGAGTCGACGGTCGGTGGTTGCCCGTGAACTCCAATCGATGGTAGTCGTCAGTCGCCGATGACTATATATCAGAAAGAGAAAGAGAAGAAACAAAATGTGATTACCCGTCGATGATCGCTAAAAATCACAAAGAGCAAAACAGATAAAGAAGAAGAAAGACAGAGAAGAAGAAAAATATTATAAGACTTTTGAACATAAATAAAAGATTATATGACTAAATAGAATACACGTTTTTAAAAAAAGACCTCTTAATAATTTGCTCATAATTTAGCTTTATTTAACTTGGCAAACTCTTATCTCATCTCTCCAAGGACACTTTTTTTTTTTTTTGTTTGTTTGCTGACCAGACTCTCCAAAGAAACGTTGTGCTCCATCCTTGGTACTTCAACGCATCTTCTTCAATTATTTTTTAATTTGATTTTATTTATATTTTTGACTTACCGCAATACATAATATTTATATTATTAGAGTATTTGTAAAATGTCAATGAGTTGCTTTTAATAACTAAAGTCCCATTATTTATACCCAAAAAAAGTATTATTACATATTTTAAGTTGGAATGTTAGATTTGATTATTTTTTAATACATTTTTATTTTATAAAAATTAATCGCCTTTTACAAAAACAGGCCTGCTGATGAGTGGGCTTGAAAATTATATTATTTTTAGATCTGGGCTTAAATTGATTTGGCCTAGTCTTCGGACTGCATCATATTTGAATAGACACAAAGCCTGGTAAATTTTTGATTCGGCCCGGACCGGCCAATGCCCAGCTCCTAAATTAGGGTAAAGTTTAGCCATCTCTTCTGTCTTTCTCTGGTTCTATGTTTCTCTTCGTCTCTAGTTTTGGCGGCAAAAAGGTCAGAAAAGAAGCTACGAGCGAAACTCTCTCCCAGTCGGTGAGCATTAGAGGCGTTATGATTAACAGTTTTGGTTGCTCTTCGATTATTGACTTGAAAGTTGTAAATTATCGGAGATTTTGTTTCTTATTTGAACTGGATGCGTGATCATTTGGAGTTTGAATGATCGTTTATGCTTTTGTTTTTTGTTTGTTTTTCTTACACGTTTGGGGTTAATTTAGTAATGGTAGTTGCTACACAATTGAATTGTATTGATTTATAAAATAAATTCATGTGTTTTTGGGCGATAAATGTAGATTTTTTTTTTTTTTTAATTCAATGGCAACATCGGAGCAGTGATTGACTAGTTTTCTTGATTCATTCCATGTGATGAAGAAACCAAATCTCATAGTTAAGGATAAAAAAAAACTAATCATGAGGGATTGTTCCTTAAATTTGTTTTCTTTGATTAGTACTTGTTTTGTGACACAGTACAGCATCATAAATTGTTACATTTGAAAATTCGACTATTATGTTGAGTTTATTTGTTAAGCAATTTTGAAGTTTAATACTTATATATATATATATATATATAATTTCAATATATTTACATTGCCTGGAAACATTCCGGTTGCAGAGTCTTGAGTTATGTGACTGTCTGTAACTGTATATATATTTTTTTCTGAAGGATCCAAGTTGTTGAATTCGAGCATCAATCTAATGTGCCACTAAGGTTTTCTCCGCGATAGAGTCTTGCTGTTGTAATGGCGGGTTCTCGAGTTCAGGTCAACAAGGCCCATAAGACTCGGTTTGCTTCGAAATCATCTCGTAACATCCACAAAACCTCTCTCAAAGGTTAGACAAGATTTCGTTGTACCTCCAGTCCTTTTGCATTCTGATTTTGCTCTTCAAATATTGTTTTCTTTTTGCTTTTAATTACTACCCCCCTGTTGTTCCTGATTTTTTCCTTTTATGTAATCTGTATTGGGTGACTTAGATAATAGCAAGAACAGATCTGAGCGCAATGTTGTCAAAGGTGCTCGGGCTGCTCGAATTCAGCGCAACAAGATGGTAATTTTTGTCTTAATTCTCTACCCTTCTACATAATATATATTACTTTTTACTCTTAAGGGTCTTGTATTTGTAGCTTTTCATCGAATAAAAGATAATATTGTTGTTGCCTAAAGGCAGGATTGCATTTTTTTTTTTGGTAGATGAGGGAGCAGAAACGGGCTGCTCTTTTGAAAGAAAAAAGGGCCTCTAGTGGATTGACAAGCCCTCCCCGTGTCATTGTGAGTATCCTGGACATGATATTTTTTTAAATGTTTGTATTGTTTGGACTCAGATGAAATATTCAATTAATTTTGGTCAATAGTGTGACAGTTTTTCAACACCACGTCAACTAAACTATCGATTAGTTAAATAATGAACTATATATGTGTAGCAGGAGGACAGTATGGGGCATGTATGGGATACTATGAGTGGCGATTGATTATATGATGAAGATCAGACCTTAGCCTTAAACGAAATAGGGATAGGCTAAAATATTGTGGTAGGGATATTTTAATGGTAAGTTACCATAGAGTCCACCAAAATGAAAACCTCAGGTGAGATAGATAATGAAAAAGAAAAATGCATTAGACTTTTCTTTCTCAAATATAAGGAAGTAAGCATAGACAATATGGACTTTCTTTCTCAAAGATAAGTTGACCAACCATTCCCCTTTTTACTTGGAATTGGGAAAATTCCTTGAATCAACATTGATTTCATGGTACCAAAGTGGCATAAGAAGCGCTTGACATGTTTGATTATACCCTACAAAAGCATGGGTATCCCTTTCCTTGCTTGCAGCTCTTTAAGGTGTCTATATACCATAGCTGGCTCTTCCTTAGGGCAGTTTACAATCAGGTAGGATAGAAAATAGTAGATCAGGTCACTACGCAGATAAGGTACTCAACTTTGTTTAATACAATGTTATTATGTAAACTCCTCATAACAATAGTTTGTAAACATCTTTCTGCTAAAATGATACTGTTATCTTAATCAAGAAACAACCATTCTGTTGGTGGTATGGAGCTATAAATGAGCTGAGTTGAGCTTTGTAGTAGGTTATTTAAGCTTGGCTTAAAAAACTTAACGAGTTTCAAAATTTGTTGAAGCTTAGTTTTTTTTAACCTTTCGAGCCAATCTCAAACGAGCTTTGGTAGCTTGGTTTTTTATAATGCTTATTGAGCTGAGTACGATCTTAGAAAACTAGCAATTTTTAGAACTTGTTGAAGCTTGATTTGTTTACATAACAAACCAATTTTGAATGTTTAAAGAGCAAGTTGCTTGGTTTGTTTTACATACATGTAGACCTACACTTGCTTCTTTGTACTAGTCTTGGTTTCAACTATAATCTTAGGTAGCATTTCAGCTATGTCATGAATTTATTTACATGCTCCAGTGAGGCAATGTTGGTTTTGTTGAAAGTGATGGCTCCATGAATAGCATGAGGTTGTACTTGAATTCTTAGATATGCATTTTCACTACACTTTATGACATGTCTATAAAAAAAAAGTGACTAATGTGACGTAACTTGTACTATTTATCATCAATTACCCAATAAACTGGTGAACCGCATTTATGGTTGATATCATCCACAAAAGAGTGCTATCATTTACACACATGGGGAAAAAAAAAAATACCCCTATGGGATCAGTGCAGGTTTGATTTTTAGGTTTTAAAGTTGTGACTTTGTTTTCTTCACTAGTTTTGTTACTCTAACTTCTCTTTATAACAGGTTCTTTTTGGCCTCTCTGCTTCTGTGAACCTAAATTCACTTGCAGAAGATATTTTTGCGTTATTATCCGCTGAAGTTGTGTTTCCGGCTGTAGCTTCTTCCGATTACAAGCTGAGAACTACGGTAGGCTTTGTAACAGTCCATTCAGAATACCATTTAGTAATTTGTTTTTTGGTGGTAGGTAGTTCAATTGTTCTTTGGTGGCATCACTTGTTATATTGTTTAGATAAGAAATGTGCATTCTTCAACTGTTTTAGAACTCTGGATATGTATGTGATAGTGCCCTTATTTTTGTTGTTTAAATTAAATTTTCACATAATTTAACTTGGGTTTCCTTTGTTTGAACTTTGAAGATCCACTTCATTTCTTTGAAGTGAGGGGTTGGTGAGATTTTGTTTACTAATTTTTAGTGGCAATTATTTTTTAGCACAATTATATGACTTGAATAAACTCTCCCTCCCCCTTCCTTCCCTTTTTTCCCTTTTGCTTTAGCCATATTACCTGGGGCAGACCAGTCAGAATGATCAACCAGCAGATAATAGTTTTTTTTTTTTTTTTTTGTGTGTGTGTGTGTGTGTGTGTGACAACAAGGATTAAAATTATTAATTGATCAAGGTGATGGCTAGAAAATAACTAATGCTATCAGATTCTGCTCACCTGAGTAGTCTAGACATAACAAAGGAATTGTTACATTACGGTGTTATCCTTGAGGATGAGAATAAGTTATAGTCACATATGGTATGCTTATACTTTTTATATCATGTTCTTGTTATCTTTGGCTATTTATGCACATTTTAAAAAAAGTGATGTTCTTTTGAAAGATTATATTTTATATTTTTGTTCTTTATGATCTACAGTGCTAGTTTGATTAAAGCATAAACTATTATGTCCTCAATGTGTAACAATTTTTAGTATCTAATGGTATTGTCTGCATTAGGTGTTGAAAGCACCTCATGGAGATCTATTGTCCTGTATGGAAATGGCCAAGGTATATGTATATTTCTGGTAGCCATTTATATTTTTCCAGTTCTTCTGATTGCAGGTTTCTCGTTAGGGTTACTGTTCTCTATATCATTGGTGAAACTTAATGCACTGAAATTTATAGGTTGCAGATTTGATTGCTTTTGTGGCATCTGCAAGCGCTTCACGTGAAGACGGCAATTCTGGCTTTTATATTGATTCATTTGGATCACAATGCCTTTCTGTGTTCCGAGCTCTTGGTTTACCAAGCACTTGTGTATTGATTCGTGTAAGTTCTTTGTTGACGCGTTTTGCATGCATTGGATGTTTCGGTGGAGGCTTTTTTTTTTTTTGGTAATAATTTGCGTGAGTTGCAGAATTTAAGGCTTTGTTTGGTTTAGATTTCAAAATATAGTTCCACCACTGATTTGAGTGTGTTATTTGGTTGCAGCTTTCAAATCATAATTCTACACCAATTTCTCAAAACTCATTTCAAACTATAATCATTACTTTTCAAAACTTATAACCAAACACACAACTCAAAACTCTTTTCAAAACTCAAAAACAACTTAATTTTTATTTTAAATATTATTTATTTATTTATTTATTTTAAATATTTTATTTTATTTTATAGGAATATTTTTAATATTTTAATTTTCATAAAAATATTTTAATATTTTAATTTTAATATTTTGATATTTTAATTGTAAATATTTTGATTTTCGGAATATTTTTAATATTTTATTTTTCTTAATATTTTTAATATTTTAATTTTCTAAATAATTTTAAAATATTTTAAATATTTTTAATGTTTATACAAGCCTAAAAAATGAATTGACAAAAAAATTAATTGACATAACATAATTGACATAGAAGTTATTTGAAAAAAAAAATTGTTCAAAAAAATTACTTAAAAACAATTAATTGAAAAAAAATCAATTTTTTATTTGAGTATTTTAAAAATAGTTTGGTTATGGCTTTTGATCAAAAATACGGATATCGAGTTATGAGTTGTGTATTTGATTATCAATTATAGATTGAATTAAGTTTTGAAAACTATTTTGAAAACTCATCACCAAACAAATTTTCTTATTTCAAATGTCAAATCAAACTTTCAAAACTCAATTTCACATACAATTCAAAACTCAATTCAACACTCTATTCAAAAACCAAAACCAAACAAATTTTCTACACTCAAATCATAATTCCACAACTCACAAACTCAAAATACAACTCATACTCTTAAATCATATTTACAAAACTCTACCAAACACAACCTAAAATTTTATGTTCTACCTTCAGGATCTACCTAATGATTTGAAAAGAAGGCACGATGTGAAGAAGACATGTTCTTCTATTCTTGTTTCTGAATTTCCCGAGGATTGTAAATTTTATCCTGCAGATACAAAAGATGAGTTACACAAGGTAATTATATATCTACTTCACACACTTTGGGTGAGGCGTTGAGGTTTAAAATACATGGGAATGGATAGAATCATAGTTTGCACAGGTCTTCCATTATACATTTAAACTTCCAGTATGTATCCTATTATGTGATGGTTGCAGTTCATATGGCTTTTTAAGGAGCAAAGGCTAACGGTGCCTCACTGGCGAAACCAGCGTCCTTACCTCATGGCTCAAAAGGTGCTATTTGCTTTTTCTATATTCTAGTTAAGATCTGGTTCATTTGGACTTTTGAGGATCTTGTTTATCCTTTAGTTTATTTTAAATAATATATCCTTACAAATGGAGCACCTAAATTTCTGTTATGTTCCATGTCAAAAAAAAAAAAAAAAAAAAAAAAATTGTAGTTAATATGATGCTTTAAATAACTAATACACTATATCATCTAAAGTGGTTCAGATTATTGGAATGATGCCATACGCGATGTAGATTTTTTTTGTTATTGATGTCTGTATCAACCATTCTTTATTGTCCACTGGATATGTGCAATAACTGCTAGGCATGTAATTTGCTTTTCATTCGGAGAAGTGAAAGGGAAGTGATTGTTTATGTCTTGAAGTTTAGAGAGAGGTCGCAAAAGAGGTCTGGTGGGTCAGATAAATGGTGATTACACTGGACAAGTGTTGAGAATATAAACTTTGACACAATTCTAGACAACTCTGTTGTTCCAAACATTCCGAATTGGCTACATGAAATCCTTCTGGTATATACCAATTGCCAAAGCAGTTTCTTCCATCATTCATAGACCATTTGTTTTTTCTCGTTCTCTCCCACCCCATCTCCTCCATTGTTTTCTCATTCATCTGTCTTTGTTGTGCAATGTGCATAAAATTATGCTCTATATGGCACAATAATAGGTATCAAAATGGATTTCTCCCATTTCCCTTCCCATCTGGTGCTACTTATGTCTCACATGTTTTCTAGTTGTCATAATGCATATTACAATTCATCCACCAGTATTCTCGTTTCTCAAATGCTTGTTTAACCTGGATGCCATCTTTCTAGGAAATTATGAAATTAAAAAAAAAAAAAAAAAACTATTCTGTGTTTTACAAATTACAATTAGTTCCTATTTTTAGCCTTTTGCCTCTGGTTTATATTATTTATTTATTTTGTGTTGTCAGTTCATTTGTTCCTCATTGATATGGCATTTTACATGCCTGCATTTAGACCTGTATAAGCTAAATTCCCATAATATTAAATTCATGGTACTTGAGCCTTGACAGGTTGATTTGGTAACTGATGCTTGCAATTTGGAGAAATGTACATTCCTCCTTACTGGTTATTTGCATGCTCACAGTCTCTCTGTAAACCAGCTGGTATGTTGTTTAGGCTTTGGCAATTGGCCCATTTGGTTGCTCAGAATCATGGTTTACTTTTGATCTTTTTTGGATCAGGTTCATGTATCAGGTGCCGGGGATTTTCAGTTGCACAAAATTGAACTTCTCAAGGATCCATGTCCATTGAGTGCAAGGAAAGTAGGGGATCTTATGGATTCAGAAGAAGTACATGATGCGCAGGTTTTGGTTGTTATCTTTAAATATAAACAAAATAAAGACATCTACTAACCTGACCATGAGCCTAATTTCTTCTTTTTTTCCCCCTTTATTCGGAGTTTTATGTGTACAGTTTGTGAAAATTATGTGCCTGTCAAGAGAAACAAGTTTCTGCCAAATTGTATCTTTGTTTTAATACTTAGCTCGGCAAAGTCTCATCCTTATTGTTGTCTACTTGTGTGTATTGCATCTAGTATCTTTATATAGTGTGTTTTATGTTGTATTGTTTGGCACACTTGTTTGATTGGAACAATTAAAATATTTTGGTTGTGTACGCAGAAGCAACCAATTTGATACTGATTTGTCAAATAGTTAAAACCTAGGTGATGTTTAGTCCAGATTAGCCCATCCAATATACGTTGGATGCCTTTTAACTTGATTTGTTAACATTTAGATTTATGATGGTATAGTAGCATTCTGTAGAAGATCACTACCTTTTTTTCTCCCTATTTTTCTACGTTTCAATTTATGATGTGATAGTTATGTTCAATGTAAGATCATTATCGTTTCCTCTGTGTTTCCTTATCCTCTTTTGACAAAAAAGAGAAAATCATAGGCACAATACAAACCAAGCACCTCCCTCTTTTGCCATGGTATATGCTTTTTGTAGATGATATCGTGTTAGTGGACGAGACTAGAGAAGGAGTTAACACAAAGTTGGAGATTTGGAGAGAAACACTTGAATTCAAAGGATTTCGGATAAGCAGAACTAAGATAGAATACATGAAGTGTAAATTTAGTAACAGTAACAATGAAAGCAGAGGAGAAGTGAAGATTGAGAATCAAAGACTACCTAAGAGTGAACATTTTCGTTATTTAAGGTCGATTATCATAACGGCGAGGGAGATTGATGCGGATGTGGTCCATTGAATTAAGGCGGGGTGGCTTAAGTGGAAAAGTGCGTATGGGGTACTATGCGATAAATGAGTATCCATTAGACTAAAAGAAAAGTTATATAAAACAACTATTAGACCATTGATGTTGTATGGGATGGAGTGTTAGGGCAACCAAGAAACATGTAGATAAGATGAGTGTTGTTGAGATGAGGATGCTAAGGTGGATGTGTGGCAAGATTAGAAAAGACAGAATTAAGAATGAGTATATTCGGGAATGGGTAGGAGTAGTACCAATAGAAGATAAGTCGAGAGAGAATAAATTGAGATGGTTTGGTTATATTCAACGGAGAACAACAGATGTAGTAGTGAAGAGATGCGATGCAGTGACAGTGGATGGAAGTGTTAGGGGATGGGGTAGATCTAGATTGACGTTGGCTAGCGTAATAAATAGAGATATGAATCTACTTAATTTGACTAATGAAATGGTCTTTGATAGAGCTGCGTGGAGAAGAATGATTCATGTAGTTGACCTCATTTGATAAGACTAAAGACTTGAGACTTGGTTTGGTTTGGTTTGGTTAAATAATTTGAAATAGAAGGATTGGATTTGGTGCAACAAAAAGATACATTTTGATTTGTACGAGGGAAGAGAAGTTGCAAAATTCTTGAAACAGATTGCTTTGAATAAGTTAATTGGATTGTTAAAAAGTTAGTAGGTTTTAAAAAATTGAAAGAAAAATGACAGATTTGGTTATTTGAAAATCATAGGCACAACAGTACAGACTTCTTTCTATAGCTATAGTTATATTACGTATTTACGGGGAGTTGTCTTTGCCTCCCAACTGGAAATGGGATGAGAAATTTATATGCTTTCCTTTACCTTTTCAATTTTTTTTTCCCTTTATTATGTTGAATTGCTTTGCTGTCATTTTTTCTTGGTATGGCTAAGAATTTGACAGTGATCGTCACTTGTTTTTATTAAGTTAGCTTTTCATGGTGTTACAAACCACTGGTGTCTGGTACCTTTTCCATGGGTTGTGTGTTGAACTGGTCTGGATGCCACTTGGGCTACAAGGCCGGTGGTGTTCCTTACCTTAGTCACTTTTTATTTTCAAATTCTCTTCTTTTATTTCCCTCTCTGCATCTAATTCATTTTACTTTTTGAATTGTGCAGGTAATCAGGTCTTTGACCCCTGATCCCATGAATCAAGAGCCTTTACTTGTTGAAAATGTTCCAGATCCTCTTGCAGGAGATCAGGTAGCTCGAATGAATATCACAATTTGTTGTGTAAATGATTTCTTCAGTTAGTTTTTTAGTTTAATATGTCATTAATTTTCACCCAATGCTGTATATTTTTTTTTTCATTGGTGGTGGTTTTGATCTGGTTCTCACTTGATTAATGCATGATGTAATATTTTTCTTTCGCCCAAAACAGTTTCTTTAAATGGTCTTGTTAACAAGTACCCCTAAGGGCATTGATTAACAATTTGTAATCTCTATGGAGTGCTCTTTTATAAAGAATGTACAACCATTTCAAACTTGATAATGAGTGGCTAACAAAATCCTTCTTCAAAATGACCCTGCAACTATATTATTAAGTAATCATTTGTCTACCTTTAATCGCCAAAGGAAAAAATATTGGACTCAAATATATATATGTAATTATTTTGGAGTTTGTCTTTTGCATTCATTACATTGATTTTCTTTTTTCCTTTTTTATTCTTCTTTTACCAATCAGACATGGCCAACGGAAGCTGAAATGGCTGAAGCTGATAGAAATCAAAAAGAGAAAAGGATGAGAAAAAGGTCCCTGCCTCGTGGCACTTCTGAATATCAGGTCTGTTCTTATTTATGTTTTGCTAAATCTCCTCTTACATTGTTCTAATTCTAAGGTCTCTACATGACCGTGATGGGGAGCAAAGGGCTTACTGGTAATATGTGCAAAACATTAATTTTGCAGGCTGCTTGGATTGTTGATGATTCGGATTTGGATGAATCAGAGAGCAATGATGATGCAGATGATGGAGATGATGGAATGGTGGTGGACGGAAAAGATAATGGTTTTCCTGGCCAAGAGTGCAAGGACAAATTGGACCTTGATGATGACCAGGTTTCTCTTCAACTAAATTTCAGGGACTCAGATGAAGAAACTGAAGTTGATTCAGTGATGATGGTCAGTATGAAGACTCAAAAATGCCCTCTTCAATACATGCTATAATAAGTTATCCTGGATCATAAAGATGTAAGATGCTTTACTTTGTGTTGCAGGAAGGTGAGAACTTGACAAAAGAGCAGATAGAGGATGAGATTCGCAAAATTAAAGAAAAGCATGCTGAAGATGAGGGTACATCTCTTTGTTCCAGATTAAAAATAGTTGTGTTTGTGGACTCATTTGTAGCAGTTGGTAGTCTCTGTAAAGCATTAAAAATGTACAGTTGAGATGCAAATGCTTCTAATTATGTAAAAGTGCTAGGATAGAAACTGTATTTTTGGTGTGTGGTGTGGTTTTTTTCAGTGCCCCACTGAATCGGCCATATGGAATGTGGGAGTGTGGTTGTGTTTGTTGACACAACTTTCTATGTTTGCATTTATGTGTTTACCTGGAAAGACATAAAGGGTAGAACAGTCGAGTAAATTATGTTTTATTCTAGGTTTATGATATAATTAATAATACCCATGCTGTTTGTGCAATGATTATAGAATTGAATTCTTCTACAATGGACATGGTTGTCATGTCAGCTTGTGTCTGGCATGTAAGTTGCTTATAGAACTGCAGTACATATAATCATAGGTGAGGACCCTACTGCATTTTTTAAACGAACACCATTGACTAACAATTGATGTTATTGACTTCATCACACCCGTCTACATTGGGTTTATAACTATCTTTCCCCATTTTCATTGATGTGCATTTATTTCTTGCACAAAATTCTTTGATCCCAGCTTTTGACCTGTGGATCTCTCTCATTGTCCCACCTGCTCTGAGAAATTTCATCTAATTAGAATCTAACTGTATTCCACAGATCTTTTAACAGGAAGGGAGGAAATATTTCTTTAAATAACTTAATTATTCCTTTAGTCATGTATATTCATGTTTAAGTTGTTTTGAAGATAATCTTTACTACATTTTAAATTGAGTATTGTATAATACATATTTGAGTTTTCTGTGTTCTTTGCTATATGTTTTTTTTGGGGGTGGGTTATGTCTGCTGTATATGTTATCTTGACTTGTTTTCTAATAGTTAGTTTGCTACATCACAGAATTTCCTGATGAAGTGGATGCTCCAATAGATGTTCCTGCTCGAAGGCGTTTTGCTAAATATAGAGGCCTCAAGTCCTTCAGGACCTCTTCATGGGACCCCAAAGTAATTCTTCTGATTTTTGTAGTGTGTGTTTGCTGACTCCACTTGATTGGGACTCAAGACTTAGTTTGGTTTGGTTTGGTCTATGCAAGTGTTTTCTGTTGTCTCTGAATCAGAGGGATTTGTTGACTATACTGTTTATGAATTCAGGAATCTCTACCTCCAGAATATGCAAAAATTTATGCATTTGATAATTTCACAAGAACACAGAAACATGTCCTTGCAAAAGCTTTAGAAATGGAGCAAGGGGGTTCAGATGACTGCATACCAGCAAGCTCTTATGCAACACTTCATGTCAAGGACATGCCAACTGGTGTTGCTTCCAAATTATGCATGCTTGCAAAAAAAATGCCTATTATAGCTTGTGGCCTCTTGCAACACGAGTCTAAGATTTCTGTTCTTCATTTCAGGTATATTTTGTTCCAGCATCTCCATGTCTTTTATTTTTTCTTTGGATATAATGATTTGGTCTGTTGTGACTTTCTGTTGTGACCTCGTTGCATGGTTTGGATTATGTTATTTTCTTCAGTGTAAAGAAGCATGACACATACACTGCTCCTATCAAAGCTAAAGAGGAACTGGTATTTCATGTTGGTTTCCGTCAATATGTCTGTAGGTAATATATTCATATGTCACTGCTAGTACCCTTTTTGTTTTTATGTAAATTACATAATTTTCTGTTACTTTTCTGAAGTATTGAGATTGTTTAATTTGCAGGCCAATATTTTCTTCTGACAATATAAATTCAGACAAGCACAAGATGGAGAGGTTTCTTCATGCAGGGCAGTTTTCCATAGCTACAATATATGCTCCAATTTCTTTTCCTCCTCTTCCTTTGGTTGTTCTAAAGTGTGAGGCAGCTTCTACCTCACCTTCAGTTGCTGCTGTTGGTTCTTTACGGAGTATCGATCCAGATAGGATTATTGCAAAGAAAATCATTTTAACTGGGTAAGAAAAGATCTGCCTCCTACGTTTGTATCCAAGTCCTTTGCCTCTCCCCCCTTCCCCAAAAGGTGGTTTATATGCCAGTGTAAAAATTAGATCAAATTAGAGTAATCAGATTGTTAGAATTACTATTTCTTGTTGACTATACATGTTGGGATTTTGACCTTCATATGAGGCAGCAGGATTGACAATTCTTCCTGGCTCAGAAGATTGGCAAGCATTTCGTTTTGATTTTTGCTGCTTAAATGCTTTCTTGGGTAATTAAGTTGGAACTGGTAAAGTGTATTCAGTTAGCAAAAATATTTCATCAGTGTCTCTGCCTGAAAATTTCATTAAGCTTATCCAATGGCTTTCTCTGCTTGTTAAGGTTACTAGGTTAGCATGGTTGTCAAATAGGCACTGGAGAGTTGGACTCATTTTTTTAATTTCAATGAATTCCTCTTTGCTTTGATAATTATGTCTTCTAAATTCTCAATTGTGACTTTAAAGTTTAACCGATGTTCATTGGTGCTAGGATTACAAGATTTTCATCCCTTACAGTTTCTACATAATGATACTTGCTTCACATGCATACCTAGTGGGTGTTTGGGAAGATTGAATTTTTTTGTAGTTGGATGTGATGTTTGTGAGAGAAAAAGTGAAATGATTATGGATTTGATATGACATTTTGTTTTATTAGCTATTTTAGCCTATTTTGTCTTTTTATAAATTTTAGCCCAAAAAGCAAAAAAATAGCTTTTGCCAAACACCCTTAGTAGTTTCTGATTTGCTTTCAATGTAAATTAAGCACTAATGAAATTTCATTTGTGCCTGTGGTTGGTTATTATAAGTTTTGATTTGATTTGCTCATATAAAGCATATGTGTGATGCAGTTATCCTCAGCGAGTATCAAAATTAAAATCCACAGTAAGATACATGTTTCATAATCCAGAGGATGTGAGATGGTTCAAGGTAAGAAAATTTCCTAGCTGACATGTCATATTTTAATTCCTTGTTTGACAGGTAGTATATAGTGTATATTGACATATCTACGGGTATCATAGTTGGATTTACTGATCTTCATGTTTGTTGCAGCCTGTCGAAGTATGGTCAAAGTGTGGTCGTCGTGGTCTCATTAAGGAACCTGTTGGTACACATGGTATGATGCTTACTAGGACTAATGTAATTCATTTTAGAAAAAGTTATAAAGTGAGGATGCGTGCAGTAATTTTCTTTTTCTTGTTCTCAGGAGCGATGAAGTGTGTTTTTAATGGGGTCCTCCAGCAGCACGATACAGTATGCATGAGTTTGTTTAAGCGCATGTATCCTAAGTGGCCACAACATTGGTTCCCGCTTCTTGGTGCTTGATCAGATGACGCCAGTGAGAATTTGTGTCATCAATGGGAATGAAGCTCTGGTTCAGATTGGTAGTTAGAAGTTTTGTGTTTGCCAACAAACTTTACTGTTCTGTGTGAGAGATGAGTCTTGTGTTTCTCCAACTAGCTGGGGAAGCAAAAAGTTTTGCCTGTATATTGCTGAAGTCATTGTGCTATTTTATTGTTTTGGTACCCAACCTATTGATTTATGTGAACTTTGTAATGGAAGTTCGAAAGAAAGCATGTAACTTAAAAATCTTTTAGAACAATACCTGGTTGTAGACTCTGTTTGAACTGTCAAGTTCTTACTGAGCATATCATATCCTTGTTTATTGTTTAGAGTGACTCACTAGATTTTAGCACATTCATTTGCAATTAGACACTTTGAAAAGACATACAACTTCAATATGGTGATCTTCATGAGCAAAGAAACTCAATTACAAAGGCTCAAGAGGACTTTGATCAACCGAAGTGTAAATTTGGAGCTCTCTATCACATTGGAATATGGCCATCTGTTGCTCATCCATGGAGACCCATGCTTCGATTCCATCTCCCTGTTTTGTTTCAATCAGAATAACCATATTCTGGTAAAAAATTGTTGATATCGATTCTCCTGATCCAACAGGAGATGCCCATGTAGGCTTTCCCCATCCAAAATCGACTTCATAAAGACCAAAGTTGCACCAACTTGTAAACCCCAAATAATCTGCTCACTCGTGAAGTACTTTTCTCATCTCCTCGAGAGTCTCACAATACTTGAGAGACCCTTCCTCTCCTTGTAGCTGCTTCACCAAGTCGCCATTAACTTTGGCTATTGCGTCGTTCACTTGACCTGCCAAGTGATGCAACTCTGTTTCGGCCTTGTCTTTGCATTCTGCAACTGCCAGCCATAGAAAATTTCCCATGCAAGACTCTGAAAAGGGCGGCAGAGCTCTCGGGCGCATATTCACCGCATGGCCCAATAAAATTGGCTTGTAGGCTCCCGATGTTGCTTTTGAAGCTGCAATGAAACATTTCCAGATCAGAGATGACACAGCTTGAACATGACTAGGGCTCTGACTCTGACCACATGAGCTGGTTGCTTTGGCCTTGAGTGTGGCCAAGGCTGAGGCATCAAATATGAATCTCCTTGCAACACAGTTGCCTCTTTTGAGAAAGTGTTTTAACAGGCCCATCGCTGTCAATTCTTTTGGCACAGATTCACTTTGAAGGAAAAGAGATGGTGCAATGAAACTCGGACGTGGTACTGCTTCACAAGATCCGCGAGCAGTGGCAGCCCAGCTATTGAGAAAGGAGCTGAACGCTGTTCCATCGACTGTCGTGTGAAACTAGAGCACCAATGGCGATTCCACCACAGTCGAATATGTTTACTTGGATTATGGTTACATGGAGCCCTGAAATTGGTTCATCTCGCTTCCAAGCGACATCATAGGGAAGGAATTGATTCATGGATGGGACACGAGGTTGGGTGAGAAAGTCGGACAAATGGCATTTGACTCGAGCCTCTACATAGAAAGCTCCCTCATCGTTGCAATCAATGGTGAGAGCATCTCTGACCTTCCCAGCAAGTGGGTAAAACCGGGTTAAGGCTTTTGACAAGGACTTCTTCAACAATTGAGAGGTGACATGAACATGATCGTTATCAAGCATGGGATAAAAGAGGACTATGGGGACATGGTTTGAAGGAATGAACTGATCTAAAAGAGAGAGCTTGTAAGTTCTCAAGTGAGGAGGTGTTAGAGAAGATGGTTTGATGGTCTCCCTGGAAATGATCTCAACCTCCATGTTTTTCTTGACTAATAATGGTTTCCTTCAACTACCAGGCCTAGGTGATATAAGTAGTAGAAATTAATCCATTAATTCTAGAATAACACATTTATTTATCTATAATGTTTTGTTTACTATATAAATAAAATTTGAGTTGTCCTAATCATATTATTCAGATGAGTACTTTTTTACATTTAAAGTCACATTCTTATATGTCACATCTTAATAAGAAAAAAAAAAAAATATAAAATATAAAATTTATTAATTTATATTATATTTTCCTTCTGCTATTATTGCAAATTGCAACTAATTAGCCCACATTAATTCATGAGTAAATGTCAATGTCTGAGCTTACGAAGGAATAGTAATTAAAACTTGGGAGGTTTTAGCGAGTCTTTGGGTTAGTTTAATTAATTAATTAATTAATTATACTCATAAGTTAGCAAAGCGTAATGCATTCCGAGACTATTAAATAATTATCCCGACTATAAAGGATCAAATCTCTTGGTGAAAACCAGACGAAATTATTAGATATTTCAAAAGTATTATGTGATATAATCTACGTAATGTTTCTAGGTAAAGTTGAATTATTCTTTATTTCTTAATCAACCACAGTGAGTCAATATGCCCCAATTTTAGTATAATAAGTATTGTGTTTTTTTTAAGGTGAATATTAAGTAATGTTGTACAAACTAATTATTCTAATTTTTTTTTTACTCACTGTCATTAAGGCAACACATATCATATTATTATCACGCGCCTGTTTAAATACTAAAATTTTGTAATGCACAATATCATTATTGATAAATAAATAAATTATGGTGGTCCTGTTTTTTTTCCTTCTATAATTATTGTGGTCCTGTTTTCAAATACTAAAATTATATATTGCATGTCACTTCATTTAATAAAAAATGTTTTTTTTGGCATAAAATTTATTTAGTTTGCCTAGTATTTTAATGATGGAAGTTCCAACTAGAGTGTTATTTGACATTACTCATTTTGATAATTTAAACTATTTATTTTAAAGATTTTTTTCTCAGATCATTAATATAAAAAAATTAAATTAATCAGATAATAGTATATTTACCATTGTTCAATAGTTCAGAACACTGTATTTACCATTCTTGTCACTCATGCTTCTCACAAAGGGCAGCAAATTACATCTAACTAATTAATGTTTTATAACTTTTACAAAATAAAAAATTCATAATCTAATAACTATTATTATTTTTAATTTATTTGAATAATTTTTGTTTCATAAACTATAAATAACACTAAACATTCTATCACAAATTATTAAAAATAAAAATAAAAAGCCATCATAAACAAAACATTCCAATAAGTTACACCAATTAAACCTCTAAGAACTTGTTTGGGAAGACAATTTGGGCTAAAATAGTCATATAAGACAAAATAAGTCATTTTAGTCAAATAGGATAAAATGTCACATCTAACTCATAATCATTTCATTTTTTCTCTCACAAAAGTCAAAAAAATCAAAAAATCAAAAAATTTATCTCAAACGACTAGACTAAAAAAGTTAAAAAAACCAAAACACTAACCCACATCCTACACGAGCTCTAAGACTACAACCCAAATAGTTTCCTTGTATTTTATTCCATCCATTCCAATTACAAGGCATAACAACTGATGAAATTTGGGTATCAATCGTGAAAATACCAGCAACTTAGGTTAAATTACACAAATAGTCCTTAAACTATAACACTTATTTTATTAATTTTGGTCCCTGATTTTTAATTTGTATCAATTATATCCCTCAACTTTACACATTATTTCAACGCAGTCATATAAAAAAATACAAAAAAAAATATTTATGTCAACCTATCTGAAGGGAATTAGGAGAAATTTATCCTATTTTTGTTTAACTAAATCACGAGACATGAGAAATGAATATTTATACTTTTCAATCACTTACTAAGAGTCAAATATATGGAGTGCTTAATTATTTGATTGAATTTTTTTTTATATAAATAGACACTAAAATACCTTTCAACATCTGATGTGAGATTGACGTTATCATTTTTTATGCATTTTAGATGACAATTATGAAAAATGTGAAACATTTACTTTACGGACTACTTGTGTAATTTATTTCAAAACTTAAACAGGGTGATACCCATGAATAAGTTAATTTAGTGAACATGGTGTTGACACCAAAAAATTAAAAATTCTCTGTCAACAGAGGCTCGAATACGTTTAGAAGAAAGCCAAGAATGAATGAAGTAAAGTTAGTGGCCTAAGAAAGAGAAACGAGGAGGCAATACATGGCAGTAGCAAAAAAAAAGGAAGTTGAGAGGCAGTTGCAGTTCATGGGCAGTTATAGGAGCATGACAAATGGGTACGTGGTAGCATAGCATGGCCATTGAAAGTCATATAAAAGGTGGAAGTTCAAAGAGAAAAAAGGCTTCAACAAAATTCACAACCCATGTAGAATTAGGAGTAGCATAACTTAATTAGGAATAGCTCTTGTACTTAGGAATAGTTTGCTTGTAATTCAGTCTGTAGTTTGTTTGTAATTCAGTCTTTGTAGCCAAGTTTTCCTCTATCGATTGCTGTGCATTTTGAACTTGTAATTTAATTCTTGTAATTAAGTGGCAAGTTTAATTTTTCTTCAATCAAATTTCAGTTTATGTGCACTTGTTTCTTCACATTACAATATTCAAAGAAGTTCTTGAAACTGTCAAGGCATAGAACAATAACCACAATTTTTTGATCTGCTGTTGTTTTGTGAAAATTTGATTTCTCTGTCGAATCTCCTCTGTCGATTTGATCCAAACTAGATTTTTGCTAACATATTTTGGCATACGCAATGGGACCTGTCTAATTTGGAGTGATGGCTAGGAAGAAACAACACGAAGTCTTTGAAGACTCGAGAAAAGGGTTGAAGATGGCAACCTAGGTGATGACCATTCAGTGGCTAGACAGGAAATAGGTCAAGGAAATGGCCAAAATGTGGCCAAAACTGGCCAATCTAGTTGCCCTCCTGATGATCCAAGAAGGGCTCTTTTACTGCATACGCAGTAAGCAATTGGCTCTATGTCTACATATGAGAACCAAGTGATGGTAGATGACTCGCTGGCTTTGTTTGAGAAGGCTAACATCAAGCCCAACCAATCAAGGAGAGTTGGAGAAGAGACTCAGGTAAATAAAGTACAATTCATAACTCCTGTGGCCTCTCAACAATGTACAAATGTAAATGAACTTGTATTATTTTATAGACCTCCCACACTTCAAGAAAAATATGAGGAGGGAATGACTGTAAATCTTGTGTTTGAGAGAGAGTACCTCGCAAACCTAGTATTTGATTACAAATTAAATGATACGTGAATGAGACTTGGGGGCAACCAAGGCCGCAAATGTATGGTACTCATGCATTTGATGGGCCTATAACAGGTTATTCTGCTATGGCAGAACAAAGAAATAGGCCAATTAATCAAGTAAGGCCTTAGAATATGCAGGATCATGCCATACAACAACCATACTATGTTTAGACAC
This sequence comes from Camellia lanceoleosa, assembly GCA_025200525.1. Classification (NCBI taxonomy): domain Eukaryota; kingdom Viridiplantae; phylum Streptophyta; class Magnoliopsida; order Ericales; family Theaceae; genus Camellia; species Camellia lanceoleosa. The sequence continues at coordinate 203,266,087 of CM045761.1, read as the reverse complement.
CCTATTTTGACCGACTCTAAGACTTGGACTCTTTCTTTTGAACACCCTATAATAAAAATTGGAATATACCATTTTATGAATTTCTCAGCAGAAAAATTAAATTGGAACTTTAGTCCCAAACTTTACCCATTTTGACCAAATTATTAATTTGTAGTATTTTATAATTTCATGTGTGTGTACATATTTTTAGGTGTTTTTATCAAAACCAAAAACAAAACAAAAAGAAGAAAAACAAAAAAAACAAAAAAAAAGATGGTATGGTCAGGATATTTTTGGAAAGAAGTTAAAGAAGTTTTGGGGTAGGAAGATGATATGATGTGTTTTTTTGGTGGAAGATAGGTGATTATGTGTTTTGTGCTGGGGTAGAAGGAATAAAGAGAATAACCATGCTACATACACCCAGTGAGTCAGCACCCCCAGCACCCCCCAGTGCTAGGTGGCGTGCTGCCACTGGCCAAAATCAAAAAAAAAAAAAAAAAGAAAACTGTTTTTTTTTTCACCAATTCCGGACTGCCACCTCACTGGGAGTCGACCCCCAGTGGGTGTATCCTGCATTTTTGTAAAGAGAAAGATGGCAAAAAAAAGAAAGGCAGTGGTGAACATGGTGTATAGTCAGCATGGTGATGATATCTTTGGTGGGAGAGAATACAATGATAAAAGGGAGGGTAATGGCTTTTGGGTGGGCATAATAATGATTTTTTTTAAAAAAAAGAATGCTGGGTTGCTGGCACAAAAGTAGGATGGATAGTTTATTATTGTTTTAATGGTGGGATAGAATATATTCCTGCAACAGGTTTGGCTTGGGGATGATCAACGACCACCCATTTTACACAACAAAAAAATTCCATGTAAACCCAGACAACACAAGAGAGAGACGGGAGAGAGAGAGAGAGAAAAGGTGGTAAATAAAAAATAGTTTGGAGTGGTGGATAGACCCACAAAACAAAACAAAAAAATAAAAATAGACAGACACATGGAACACACTCACACAGAAGGCACGTGAGGGGGAATTGTTTTTGTTTTAAAAAGAAAAAAAAAGACACATGCATGGGGCCCGAAAACCTCTCTTCTCGGCTATCACACATACACCGGGACAGACACACACACATGGGCAGTCTCCCTCTCTTTTTCTTTTGAGGTGGCCATGATAACGCCAGAAACAAAAATGGTAAAAAGGGGTCTATTGTGCTAAATTGTGGGACAGAAGACAGGTTGGAAACTATTTTTGTTCCCTCAACATTGTATCAACTATTGCAGTTCCCAACAGAGCATGGGATTGAAGAGGTCAGAGGAGATTAACTGCAGGCAAAGAATTGCTCCATGACAGCAATGAAATCCACCTGCAGTATTCGAGAACCAGAGAAGGCAGAGATCGAAGACGAGGACGTGGAGGTCCTAGAGGATGTCGGCAAGGAGCCAGCCGAGAAGAGTGAAGAAGCACTAAAGAAAATCCTCGTCCAGAAGGGGGATGAAGAACGCTTTTTTCTTCTCGGCTCGGGCTTAGCTGAAGAAGAGGAAAAAGAGTTGGAAGCTGTTTTGAGAGCAAATATTGAGGTGTTCGCTTGGATACCTTACGAAATGCCTGGTATTGACCCCGAGGTCACTTGCCATAAGTTGAACGTTGATAGGTTGACCAAGCCTGTAATCCAACGAGCAAGAAAACCGACGTTGATACACGTCGAAGCAGTAGAAGAGGAAGTAGACAGACTTCTCGAGGCTAGGGCCATTCGAGAGGTAAATTACCCGACATGGCTATCGAACACAGTAGTGGTGAAGAAAAATAATGGTAAATGGAGGGTCTGCGTAGACTTTACGAGCCTGAACAAAGCCTGTCCCAAAGACAGCTTTCCTCTACCCAAGATTGACCAGCTGGTAGACGCCACTTCGGGGCATGGAAGGATGAGCTTCCTAGATGCATACAGGGGGTACCATCAGATAGCCATGTACCCCCCCAGATGAAGAGAAGACTGCGTTTATCACTCTCAAAGGGCTGTACTGCTACAGAGTGATGCCTTTCGGGTTGAAAAACGCAGGAGCAACTTACCAAAGATTGGTAACCAAGATGTTCAAACACCTGATTGGCGGAACGGTGGAAGTGTACATTGATAACATGGTCGTGAAGACCAAGGAACCTAAAGGTCATCTGGCCGACTTGAAAGCAATCTTTGACATCCTTAAAACATATCGGCTCCGACTCAATGCAGCAAAGTGTGCATTTGGAGTAGGATTTGGTAAGTTTTTGGGATACCTGGTGACTAGAAGGGGCATTGAGGCCAGCCCAGATCAGATTAAGGTTATCCTGGGATTGAAGAGCCCGACGTCGGCAAAACAGGTACAAATGCTAACTGGAAGGGCCGCAGCCCTGAATAGGTTCATCAGCAGAAGCTTAGACAAGTGCAAACCTTTCTTCAACTTAGTGAAGAAAGCCACAGACTTTCTATGGACCGAGGAGTGCGAAGCCGCTTTGGCCGACCTGAAGAAGTATGTGACCACAACACCAGTTCTTTCAAATCCAGAACCTGGGGAGGAGCTGTTCCTGTACTTAGCAGTTTCAGAACACGTAGTAAGCGCAGTGGTAATCCGAGAAGAAAAAGGGGAGTAAAGGGCAGTTTACTATGTAAGCAAAACCCTGGCCGATGCAGAAACAAGGTATCTAGGCACTGGCTTTAGTAATGGCTTCAAAGAAGCTGAACCATTACTTCTAGGCCCATAAAATTGTGGTGCTAACTGAACACCTCTTGAAGTCCTTGCTGCAACAAGGAGACCTGACAGGAAGAATAGCGGATGGGCGATCGCCTTGGGCGATATGACTGGAGTCTGAGACTGAGCGACAATCAAAGGCCAAGTTTTGGCTGACTTTGTGGATGAGTTTACGCCAGAATCTATCGAACATCGGGCTTCGTTGAGCCAAGGTGAACGATGTCCAAACAAGCAAGGAGGAGCCCAGCCAAAGGCAAAAGAACCAAGAAACGAGAAAAAACTCAGACCCTGCATCATTTGCATCGAAGACTCCTTTCGACTGTTTGTTGATGGGAGTTCCAACCGACAGGGAGCGGGGGTAGGAGTAGTACTGGTATCTCCAGATGGGCAGATACTAGAATAGTCGATTCGTTTAGGGTTCAAGGCCTCAAATAATGAAGCAGAATATGAAGCACTCATTGCAGGACTGAAGCTGACAGCAGCAGTACAAGTAGATAAGGTAATAATCTTTTATGACTCACAGCTTATAGTTAACTAGACAACAGGCGAATTTGTAGCCCGAGATAAAAGGATGTCGGCCTATGCAAAGGAGGTCATCAGATTGGCAGCCTTGTTTCAGAACTGCCGGTTACTTCAGGTTAGCCGAGATGATAACAATTACGCCGATGCATTGGCCAACCTAGCTAGTGCAATACAACCTGAAAAAGCGAGGACAATAATGGTTGACTACTTGTCGGGCTCGAGCATCGAACCACGGACCACAAAGTGTGAAGCAATGTGTGTGGACATGGGACCAAGCTGGATGGATGCAATTGTTGCATTCCTGAAAGAAGGAAAGCTGCCAGATGACCACAAGGAGGCACACAAGATCAGATTGAAGTCGGCAAGATTCAGTCTAACAGTAGAAAGACATTTTTACAGAATATCTTTCACTAGACCCCTTTTAAGGTGTGTACACCTTTCACAAGTTGAAGATTTTCTATATGAAATACATGAAGGAATTTGCGGAAGCCACGCTGGGGGTAGATCACTAGCTCATAGGGCCATTACCCAGGGGTATTGGTGGCCCTACATGCAGAAAGACGCAGAGGCCTACGTCAAGAAGTGTGAAAAGTGCCAAAGGTTTGCACCTCTGATACACCAACTAGCAGCAGATTTGAACCCAGTATCCAGTCCTTGGCCGTTTGCCCAATGGGGAATAGATCTTGTCGGACAACTGCCCCAAGTAACTGGGCAAAGGAAGTACTTGCTGGTAGCAACAGATTACTTCACCAAGTGAATAGAAGCTGAGCCCTTAGCCAAGATCTGAGATATGGACGTAAAGAGCTTCATATGGAAGAACATAATCACAAGATTTGGGATCCCAAGAGCAATAGTCGCAGACAATGGAACGCAATTTGACAGTAAGCTAATCAAGAGCTTCTGCGCAAATTTCAAGATCAAGAACTACTTATCAATCCCAAGCTTTCCTAAAAGCAATGGACAAGCAGAAACATCCAACAAAGTTATCTTGGATGGGATAAAGAAGAGGCTGCAGGCAGCAAAGGGAAAGTGGATGGATGAACTACCAAGTGTGCTCTGGGCATATTGGACTACGCCGAGAAGATCAACGGGGGAATCCCCCTTTGCCATGGCCTATGGCACAGAAGCTGTCATTCCGTTGGAAGTCGGCATCCCTGGGATCAGAACCCAGGGAGTAGAGAACGGGACTAATGATGTACTCTTAGCTCGAGATCTGGACCTACTAGAAGAAAGAAGGGAGAGAGCTGCAATTCAGCTGGCAGCATACCAGCAGCAGCTTGCCAGAGCTTATAATAAAAGGGTCAACCCAAGGGAGTTTCAAATTGGTGACCTCGTCCTAAGGAAAGTCGTCAGTAACAAGAAGGATCCCAGAGAGGGGAAGCTTGGCCCAAATTGGGAAGGACCCTACAGAATCATCTCGGTACTGGGCAATGGGACATATCGGCTTGAAGATAATGAGGGTAAAGAGCTGCCAAGGCCTTGGAACACTTGCAATTTGAAAATTTTCTATTATTAGAATTTTTTGTCATTTTGCCGAAGTAAAGAAATAAAGTTTTAGCTCGTTTATATGTTTATATACTTGTGATTGATAAAGATACATAAACGTTGTTTCTGGAATACATGCATAATGAGAACCCAAGTGGAACTTAGGTTCACATTAGGGGGCAGAAAGAAGAGATTATGTTTAACACTTGTTGAAACTTAAGAAAAGTTTACAAGTTGAAGTTAAACCGAGATGATGTTTAACACTTGTTGAAACTTGAGAAAAGTTTACAAGTTGAAGTTAAACCGAGTTTATGTGACCGAGGTGTGTCACCCTGAAAAGGTTATACAAGGATTGAAGTGTATATTAAAGATATACAAAAAATTCTAAGTATAGGATCATGCAAAAGCAGTAAAGAGAAGACAAAGATACAAGCATTCAGAGAAGGAAAGTTGTATTAACATTCAAAAGAAGGCACGCCGGCCAAAACTTACTAATTGTTCCAAAAAAAGAGAAGAACAAAAAAGTACACAATAGAAAGAGAAAAACATGAAATTAAGAGTCTTCAGCAGCATTAGCAGGCTGGGTTAGGACCTCGGAGGACTGTTGAGAAGACACCTCGGCAGCCTTCTCCGCCGCAAGTTCGGCATCAATTCCTTGAAGGGTTTCATCAAGGCTCTTGTCCACGTCGGCTGATGCCTCCACAGCTGTAGTATCTTTGGGAACTTGCTCACCCTCCTCATCTTGAGTCAAGTCCAGGACTTGCTCATTTAGAGAAGGGGACTTGGTCCCAGCAGCCTCCTTTGATTTTCTCACCAAGGTCTCCTCCTCAGACTCAGATTCGTCGTTGGATTGGCTTGGAGTTGGAGGGAATGGAAGAGGAAGGACGTCGGCATTCCCAAAGGGGGAGTCCTCGGGGACCTCAAGCCTTTTAAGCAAATTCATCCAACCAAGGGTAAAACCCTTGTTGCATGCTTGCTTTACTTGCCTTTCATAGTCTGTCGTGACATCGGCCACCCTCTCATTGTACCCCTTCTGGTCGGCCTCCTTCAGCTCAGCGTCTTTGGTAGCCAAGGCATTCTAGAGTTCTCTTTGGGCTTGGGCCATCTTTTCCTCGGATTCTTTCCTCTAGGCCTCAAAAACCTTGTTAATGGCCTCAAGAAGACTTTTCATCTAAGATCGCCTTAGCTTTGATGGCGATTTCTACGGTCTTCCAACTTCTTCATTTTTGATTGTAAGCTTTTGTTGGCCTTTTGTAGACTAGCAGCCTCCTTCTTCTTGTCGGCTAGCTCCTACCGATTCGCAAAGGCTTGCATTGAGAATGAATGAGCATGCTGGATGGCCTGAAAGTGAACAAGACAAAAGTTATTAGAAAATTTTCTAAGTACAAGAAAGAAAGAAACATGACCAAATAAAGACACTTACTTGGACAGAGCGCTGGAGCATCAAAGCATAGTTTTCATATTCACTCAACTCGGCGTTTCGGTCGAGATCGCTGAGAAGAAGCAGAGCAGTACTAAGGGCAACGCCGACATTAATGTCATCAGCGCTATCGCTAGCCATAACTGGCTTATCCTCCAATGTGATTTGGGGGGCCCAGGGGGAATCATGCTTTCGAGACCCCGAGGTAGTTGCAGCAGATGACCTTGGCCTCTTTGATCTGGTGGATTCGGATGGTTGTGTTTCAGCAGACCTCTTCTCGGGGACAGAGGTGGTCTTCTTATTCTCAGCCAATTTCGAAATTGGCAAGGTGTCCTCAGAATCGATCTGAGTCACCGTTGCCTTTGGCTGAGCCTTCTTTATCCTTTTTTGCTTCGGCTTTGGAGGCTGAGTTGGTGCTGGTTGAGCATCAACTGAGTCAGGAATGTTGGCCAAAAAATCCTTGGTGACTGCTTTTTGACGGCCCATCTCGGCAGCAAAAACGGTTCATCGCCGGCATCGACGTTGGGATATCGGGATCAGATATGGAGCTGAGGTTGGCAGCTGCTCTACAGGATTAGAAGTCGATCCTTGATCTAGCCGAGATGTGGAGGCAGATGGGGGAGTTGTGGCAGAAGGAGGTGACAGGCTTTTCTTCTTCTTCTTTGGGACATCGAGCAGAACTAATTTGTAGATGGGAATGAAATTGAGGACCAGAGGGGCTCTCCGTTTGAGGACTGGCAGATCCAAGAGTTTCCTCAAGTCTTTGCTGGGAAAGAAAGACTGACGGAAGCCCTTTGGTGGCTAAGGAAGAGCTGCAAGAAAAACAGACATTAGAAACAAACAAAGTATTGAAGACTTTAAAAACAAGTTAGTATGAACACAGGGCTCTTACCATTGCCCTCTACAAAAACTGTTCGAGGAAGAGGATAGAGATGGAGATCCTCGTCTGGAGCAAACTCCCAGTTTCCCGAGGTAATGAAGTAATCGTCTCCAGTTCCCTTGTTGGAGTCTGGGAGGTCGGCTACGATTTTATATGCTGTAGACCTCGGCTTAAGGTAGTAAACGTAGCCTGTATCTTTTTTGAGGCCACACATGGTGTAACAGTATTGGATGTCGGCTAAGGTGATCCTAACATTCTCTTGTTTGGCTAAGGCAATTATACCGTTTATGACTCAGTAGGAATTGATGGCAAGTTGCATTGGGTTCAACTTATAGTAGTGAAGTATCTCACGAAACAGGATGTTGAGTGGGAGCCGAAGTTCGCACTCAATAAAGGCTACCACAGGGAAGGACATAGAATCAGTTGTAGGCATGATGGAGTCATCCTCCCCAGCCAACCTCAGATACACGTCGGCAGGGATGGAAAACTCTCGCCTAAAATATTCTAATTTTGTCGGGGTGTCTACCCTATGCTTCACATACCCATGACGTCGGCTTAAATAGAGGTATCGGATTTCAGGAAGAAGTATTTTTGGAGGGTGCAAAGGTCCTCGGTTAAAAACCTACAAATGTACTATGATAACGGTTTGTATGGATCTAGAAGGAATTCGTTTTAGTTTTTTCTAAAAATTTGTGGGTTCTACAAACAAATCCCAAAACCTAAGTCTGTGGGAACAAAGATTGAAGGCAGGAATCTAGAAAAGACACAGAAAACAGAAAACAAGAACGTGTTTCAGAATCAAGAACAAGCGTGAACTACCAAGAACACTGTGACAGAGTGTGTGAAAGGGTACAAGGCCAAGAACAATGGCAAAAACGGACAAATGTGTGTGCAGGTTGTGAATACTCAAGAAGAGATTGGGCAAAAACAGAATCACGAGGCAATCATACTCAGATACATGAACAAATTGAACTAATCAAAGTCACAAGCAAGTTCGCAAAAATGACAAGAACTCAAGATATCTTTAAAAACTAAAACAGGATGTTAAATCATGAGGAAACAGTAACTCACCAAGGAGGGGAAGCCGGAGTTGAGATCGCCGAGGCCAGAAGAACGGCGGCAGCGGACAGATTAGCAAGAACCTCACTGGAGGAAATGAACGGAGCGAGTTGCAGAGCTTTGAAAGCTTAGGCAATAGAGGATCTTGAAGGGAAAAGTTAGAAAGAGAAAAAAGCTTCAGACGTGAAAGTGAAAAGTGAAGAGACGAAGAGAGAGGATACTGATTTTGTCAAAAGTACAAAAAGGCGGCAGAAGGGAATGGATAAACCCTAGAAATACGGATTCGTCAGATGGTGCACACAAGCGTAAGACGACTTAAAGGCGCGTCACAAACACGATTCAGTAAGGGGAAGACGTGTGGCTAAAACGGTTGAGTTGTTATGTATAACAGCTCATACGCGTGAAGAAGCTCTTGGAATTCTTGATCTTTAAGAAAGACATATCGGCCTACAATAATGATCTCGGCAAATTCGATGTCTTGGCAGAAATGCCGATATAGGTTCCATCACCTCAGAATGCTGAGGTAATAGAACCTAGGGGGCAGTTGTGGGGATATATTTTCTGAGTACCAACACGTGGCTAAGGTGACGCCGACGTGTCAGCCGAGGTATCGCGTGTCTTGGTCATGACGCTGAGGTGATCTCGGCGAGGCCGAGGTTATCTCCGAAGATATTGGAATTCGAGATAAGCGGATAAGGCACAAGAGTCCTAGAATGATGAGGGGACACAGCCTGGATAAAGATAAAGCTCTTAGGGAGTTTATCTCTATCTATTAAAGAGTCCTGGATAAGCACTGAACTAAAGTCCATTGAAGCTAGGCTTCTGTTGGGACAAGGATTGAGTTAACTATAAAAGAGAGGCACCCCCATGGGACTAAGGTACGCAATTGATACTCAGAACAGTGAGTTTAGTACTATTGATTATCTTTGAGAGATATACTGACTTGATCGTCGGAGTGCCTCCGGGTGGATGAACCACCGCTGGAATCTTCTCTTTCTGTTGCAGGTCAGCCAGGTGTCATCTATTCTGCCAGTACTCTCCAGCTGAATACTGAGTTGGCAGTGTGGTCGGAAAATCACTCATACAGCAATGAATCAAAATTTCCGTGAGGATGTTTAATCACGTAAAAGAATACAATCTGGAAGACGAAAAACAGAGAGAAAATTCAAGTAAGTAAAGAACCCATGTTCTCATATATTTATAGTATATATGGTGGCTGTTAAGCAATGGTCACAACTTATCAGAAATTCAAACTCAATGATCACTATGTTTCTAAACCATTGTGTCTCTTTATTCAAATCTTAAACTTCCTACTTCCAGTAACTTTTTCCTGCGGGAAGATTGAATCACCATATAAGGATTTGATTTGGTGTGAGAGGGTCCACCATATTATGGTGTGATCACCTCTCATACCTTTATCTCCCACTTGATCACATTATAATATTGGTGATAAAACTTGAGTTTGGCATGTTTACCTTGGTACCAAAAGTTTGCCTCATGCCAACTTTCATCTATGAAATTACCTCATGGATTGATGCCTGATTGTGACTTGGCCATACGTGCGCACGTTTTTGCCACCAATCTGACCGCACTCGTTCGAATGTGTTCTCCCACTATAACACACTCCAGATGACTTCAATTCACTATATTTCAAGTGAACGACATCAATTTTCAGTGATGGGTTCATAGTCCATACCCAATCACCATTAACGACTTCAGTCGTACACATATTTCATGTGTTGACCTGCATTGAAATTATTGTTAAGTACTTCCTTTAAGACCCATTCCTAAAGGTTTTCCTCAACACACCTTATCAATGACTTTTTGCTGATCAAGTAGACAATATCATCTAGTTAGCATGTTGCATATTATGGACTTTACATTTCATGCTAACTATGATATCCATGCCTTGTCAGTTCCTCTATCTTGTTACCTGACCAAACACATGTTTCCATGCAAAATAGAGTCGCAAAACATTGGTTATCTAGGCGTCCCCAGAGTCATCCAACTATGCTCTTATATAAGTAGCTAAACGACCTAGCTAGGCATTTTTCAATCCCATATTAGCTACATGTTCTCTGAATTTTTCTAGAGACAACCCTTTGGTCATAGGGTCAGCCACCATCTCTTTTGAGGGTATATAGTTGACTTTAATTTTACCTCTCTCCACTATGTCTTGAATATAGTGGTAACTTACATCAATATGTTTTCCCTTAGAGCTATTTGCTCCACTTTTTATTAATGAGATGGCAGACTGATTGTCACAAAACATATTGACTGGTCTGACAGGTATACCTAATTGTAAACTATCAACAAATCATTTTATCCAGATCGCATTACTAACGGCTATGCTGCAAGCTATATATTCAGCTTCCATAGTGTACTTTGCAACACAACTCTATTTCTTACTTAACCAAGAAACTGCTGTACCACCAAACAATAACACATGACCACTAGTAGATTTTCTATCATCTACATCTCCTGCAAAATCCACGTTAGTGTATCTTTTTATGTCTAGATCACACAAACCAAAACATAACTTCAAATTTTTAGTACCTTTTAAATATCTGAATATTCTTTTGACTGCTTGCCAATGTTCCTTACCTGGATTGGATTGAAACCGATTTACCAATCCGATTGCATGATAGATGTCAAGTCTTGTGCTTGTCATAGCGTACATTAGGCTGCCTACTGCCTGAGCATACGGGACATTTCTCATTTCCTCAACGTCAGACTTAGTTTGAGGACTCATACTTTTACTAAGACTTTGTCCCTTGCGAGCATGAGTGCTTAAAGAATTACAATTATCCATATTAAATCTTTTGAGCACCTTGTCTAGATATTTCTCTTGATCTAGATATAATAATTTTGAATTTCTATCTCTTGAAATTCTAATTCCTAGAACATAGGTTGCAAGACCCATGTCTTTCATTTCAAATCTAGATGCCAAGAAAGTTTTGATTTTTATAATCATATCTGGACAATTTCCTGTTAACAATATATCATCCATGTATAAAGATAATATTGCTAACTTGTCATCATTTTTCTAGATATAAACACAGTGATCTAATGGACTCAAAACATAGCCCATTTCTAAAATGGCTTGGTGGAATTTCAAGTACCATTGTCTCGAAGATTGTTTAAGTCCATATAGAGATTTCTTCAACTTGTAGACTTTATCCTCGTTGCCTTGGTTCTGGAAACCATTAGGTTGAATCATATAAATTTCATCTTTTAATTCTCCATTGAGAAAAGCAGTTTTAACATCTAATTGATGCAATTCCAAATCCATCCTGGCTACTACCGCCATTAGAATCCTTATAGAGGCAAATTTTGCAACAGGAGAATATGTATCTACGAAGTTTATTCCAGGTTGTTGAGTGAATCCCTTGGCTACTAACCTGGCATTGTATTTCTCCAAACTTCCATTTACTTTGAATTTCTTTCTAAGAACCCATTTGCAACCAATGGCTTTTCTTCCATTCGAGAGATCGGTTAATTTCCAAACATCATTTTTCTTGATTGAGTCAAGTTCTTCATTCATTGCCTCAAGCCATTGAGTAGCATCACTGCTACTCATTACTTCATTATAAGTAGTAGGATCATCTACTATGTTATTAAGTTTTTCAACTTGAAAAACATAATGATCTTTCAAAAATGTAGATGGACGTCTTGCTCTCTTACTCCCACTTATCTCAGGATTCGAAGCAGGTAAAACAACGTCATGTAATTTGCATTTGCTCCCACTATTAGATGGTTCGGGGAGAATAAATGGACTGTGTGACAAAGAAGGAAGAGAAGAATCCTGAGATACTTCAGAGAGCAATTCAATTTGTTCAATAGGAGTAACAAGATCAGTGGATTCAAGAAAGATAGCATCTCTACTTTTTATTAATCCACGTTCGGGATGGCAAAAATGATAACCACTCTAATTTTCAACATAACCAATAAACTTGCATTCCCAAGTTTTGCTTCCCAATTTATCCCTTAATGGTTTGAGAATAAGTACATGTGCCTTACATCCCCAAACTTTGAGATTTTGAATATTAGGTTTAGTTCCATGCCAGCATTCGTAAAGAGTTGGAGGTTTGGCTTTAGTTTCGACTCTATTTAATATATACGCAGTGGTGGACAAGGCTTCCCCCAAAAAATGAATAGGAAAATCAGCATGAGACATCATAGACCTTGTCATTTCCATGAGAGTACGATTTTGTCTTTCTACGACTCCATTTTGTTGTGGTGTGTGTGGCATTGTAAACAAATGTTTTATGCCATTGTCCTTGCAGAAAGAATCCATAGCTTCATATTCACCACCTCTATCATTATTCAAGTGTTTAATGGACCGACCAAGTTACTTTTCTACCTCTAATTTATATTCCTTAAACTTGTCAATTGCTTCTGATTTGTGTTTAAGAAGGTAGATATGTCCATATCTTCAATAATCATCAGTGAAAGTAATAAATTATTCCATGCCTCGATGAGTTTTAGTTCTTAAAGGGCCACAAGTGTTCGAATGAAATCCTTATATGGTGATTCAATCTTCCCGTAGGAAGAAGTTACTGGAAGTAGGAAGTTTAAGATTTGAATGAAGAGTCACAATGGTTTAGAAACATGGCGATCATTGAGTTTGAATTTATGATAAGTTGTAACCATTGCTTAACAGCCACCATATATATTATAAATATATGGACAGAACATGGGTTCTTTACTTACTTGAATTTTCTCTTTGTTTTTCCTCTTCCAGATTGTATTCTTCTGCGTGATTAAACACCCTCATGGGAACTTCGATCCATTGCCATTGTAAAGATTGTCTTTTAGTGATCGAGATCAAAACATGGCATCTTGACCATCTCCGCCATGTCCATTAAACTGGTTCTTCTACAATAACTCTCTCTCTCTCTCTCTCTCTCTCACCCAATGCCGTCGGACCCATTGCTGTCGCACCACCGCCACTAGAACCACCGATTCCTTCCCTCATTGGTGGGCAGTGTCCTCGTCGCCAACTTCCTACGGATTTGAAGGAAGGGCAGTAGCTCCTTCGTGTCAACTCTTGAAGTTGGTTTTTGTATGTCTCCGAATGAAGGATTGAGTTGGGGTTCAGCGAGAAAAGACACGAAGCTTAAGACTAAGAGAGAGGCCTCTCCTCTTCCATTTTTACCCTAACAGTTTCTATTTCTTCCATGGCTTACATGATTGTGTTTTGATATATATATATATATATAAGAAGAAGAAACGTTTTGTGTCTTCATGAATCAAAAGCACCAAATGTTCTAGACAGAGACAAAAACAAAAGAGCAACACAACAATGGCCAAAATTCACATTCACAGCAGACAATAACTTGTTTTGTCTTTCACACCAAACCCCATCATCGTCATCATCATCTCATACCTCTATCTTTAACCATTCTTCTTACACTTTGGAGCCATCATCACATTTGCTATCCCAGGCACTTTTATAGCTTCTATTGTTACAGGTGTTTTGGTTTACCTTGGTGGTTTGATTTATCTCATGTACAGACTTCCATTTGATGAATGCCTCATGTTTGGTGCTCTTATATCACGGATCTATCCTTTATTGTCTATATTTCGGGCCGGGAGGGTGCATCGAGATCTGAGATCTCAGTATCCTCCCAACATACAAACTCCAAATCTCTGGCTGTGAGGAAAAGCCTGGCGTTGGAGGAGGTAGAATGGTTCCTGTTGAAACAAGTAGTGGATACTTGGCTAATGAATGAATTCTTTTACCTGGGGATGCAGTCTGTTGGATTGAAGACAAAGGGATATTTACTAGTTGATGAATGGCCGGGGGTTTAAAACTTTTATTTTTATTTTGAGTGTTTGTATGGATTCTATTTTATTCATTTCCCTTGGATCTGTAATATTTATGTAGACGTCCCCGAACGCATCCCGGGGAGGTAGTGCGAGTCCTCCCCCCGTTCCGGTTCGATATTGGGTCACTACAGTTCAAAGGACTCAAAATGTCACGGTTCTTAATCTTGAACCAAAGAGTCCAACTCTGGCAAATCGTTTTGAAGAAAAACAGATTTTTTGAAAAGTAATGCCAAACATGGACTGCTTTGCCAGATTACAGAGTCGCCACCTAAATATTTTTTTTTTAAAAATGGGAAATTTAGGAAACCCTGACTCGGTGCCGAAGGCCACGTGTCCGTCATAACCAAAGTAGTCTTGGCTCGGGAGCTTGGGTACGATCGGGGAAGGTCAGCTATGAGCACCCCCTTTCGCTTGGATTCAAGATCGGCCTCTACTAACCGTGATATCGATTTTGAAAACATTACATGCTCTTATTCCAATTATTAGCCTAGAATTACTATGTTATGACAAAGAAACAAGTGTAGACTAGATTGCCTAATTTGGAAATCAATATTGCATATCCGTTCGTTTTGAAAGCGTTTCGGAATTTGCTACTCGCAAGTAGGCTAAAACACGGATTTCAATGAGTTTTCCAACTCAAGCAACCCAACCTCCACCCACAGGCATTCAAACAGTTTATCTCACATAAGCACTTAGCCGCATGGTAAGCATCTGTTATATGGCAACATTCACACGCATGTGGTATGCTAAAGCATAAAACTTACCTAGTACTCCAAGCCAAAACAAAACCGTTAGTAATCATATGTATGACCCTAGTTTCATGTTGAGTGGCTAATGCAACACATGCAAAGATGTAATCTAGACAGGCCTATTATCCTAAACATGGCATGTGAAATGCTACAAGTAACATGTATTCAATTTGGAATTGAAGTACGATGGCTTTGTATGAGGTGCCGAGGCCGATGCATGCGAAAGATGAATGAATGCAAACATGCTTTCATCTTGTTATGATAATTTAAATATGCCCTAGTCTTTCATCATAAGAGATAAATAAAAGGAAGAAAGGCGTGGGGTTGGAAGACATACACACACTCACACACCCTTATTACAAATCGCCCTCACTCGGAGGGACCAAAAGAATATCTGATCCCAAATAGTGCAGGTCCAAATACGAGAATAAATAAATTATTATAGAAATTTCTAATTATCAAATTAAATCCAGTGTATAACAAAAAAGAGAGGGGCCTCAGCCCTGCCTCGGGATGCGCGAATGATGCATGCTCGAATCCGACTACTTGGGAAACCCGCATCATGACATCTTGCCTCTTCGTTTACTTGCCTGTCTCTCAAAAATTGCCAAAGTCCCGAACACCTTCCTTGCATCTCTTTGTACACCATTTGGATGGAATGGCCACCGGCCATGTAAAATGATCACCGGCTGCTTGAGAGGTTATCGGCTACCCATAAAGTGCTAGTCGGCACTCTATACTGCCGGTCGGTACAAAATTCCTGTAGAGGATAGTTTGACAGCAACAGCAGGCAGACAGTGCATGATATAGATTTTAGAGCAAATGTAAGCATGGTCAATGCTCCCTATTATGTATGGGACTCAAGGAAGCATGACCCTTGGTTCTTGGGCCATCAACTATGCATCTTGGTGCATGATAGGCTAAGGAACCAAGATTGCATTTTAATGTAAAAAATGCATGCAAACACACAAATGAAACCAAGACCTTATCATGTGTTGGTCAAGGGCCTTGGGGACCAAGAGTTGAAACAAGTTGCACCACTTGTAGTGTGAACTTCCCTCAACCCTTATGCTTGGTTTGACAACCCCGAACCAAGCCATGAAATACATGTATGCAACATAGCTCAAATGATGCAACATGGGAATTAGGATGCAAGCACACCAAATGTCATGCAACTACCATGTTAAGCATGCAAAATGCTAGAGTATACAAGATGCAAATGTCATGCAAACATGGACCAATCAAGCAATAAGACCAACATACTATAACACTTAATGAATCAATTAAGCAATAGACATGAGGCAAGCATGTGATGGTGGACTAGACCACAATGGGGCAGCCCTCAAACCAACCCAAAACAGTGGCAAAACATGCCCAAAATGGTGACCAATTACCTATGCAAACATGCAAGTCAAAGGGCCTAAGGTTAAGGCACAAAGGGAGCACTCCTTGCTACCATTAACATGGCCACTCATGGGATATATTAGACCACCAAAAACAGATTTTGACAAATGGAATCAGCCCCCAAAACCTAACAACAAGGCGGCCCAAATGCTCTAAACATACAAGCATGCACAATGCTCACTTTAAAGCATAAGAGACCAACATTTCAAAAGATGGGAGAGATGATACATGGAGGCATATAAGCATGGCATAAGGACTGAGATAGCATATTAGATGATTCCAAATCACTAAAATAGCCTAACCAAATGCATGCTAAGAACTCACATCTTAAGACTAACAAGCCTTAATGCAAAACAACTTTGTCAAACATACCAAACATGGCAAAATCAGTGGCCTATAGCCTCTAGGCATGGCAAAATGATGCTAATATCTTCATGAAGTGAGGCTCATACATGCAAGAAACATGGCCTAAACTCATGGCTCATTTCTAGGCAAACTAGAGCATTACAAATCAAGTATAAGAAGCATGCTAAGGACCACAAAACCAACCAAAAATAGAGATGATATATGATCCAAAACACCCAAATAAGCTCTGAAATGAAGGCATATAAGGCTAAAAATGCATGCTACTATGTGAGCCAAAGTAAAGACCAAAAAGGGACAAAGGGGAGGGGGGTGTCCCCCCCTTATATACGACTCCAAAATACCTCCCTCACCACTGAAAACCCACTGGTTTTCAGTGGTGAGAAGACCAAAAACACCAAGTTAAACAAGGTTTCAAGAAAAGGGGCTAAAATAGCCAAAACAAAGCCTAAGAGGGTGAGTTTGTGCTCAAACCCCCAAGTGACCTTAATGAAGGTTCTAAAGCAAGAAAATATAAGACTTTTTTATGTTGAACACAAATCCAAAAACACAAAGCAAGACAGGTAGAAAGCTAGTGCAAGTTTGGGGAAACTAAAGCAACATGCTTACCCTTGAAGACTCCTTGAAGAACCAGTGGTGCAGCCCTCCTCTAATGATCAAAACTAGTCCAAAATCACAACAAACAACCCTCCAAGTCCCTCAATCTCGGAGCTAGGTGTAATAGTGTGTGTAATGGTGCAAAAGTAAGGTAAAACACACTATTTAGACACACAATGGATGAGGGAAGGGAAGATATAGATATAGATAGATATATATCAGAGATATATAGATATAAGCTCTGGTTTTGTGTTGGAAATGGCTAACCCCCAACAAATGGAGAGAAGGGTTGCTTATATAGGCCAAGGTAAGCCTAAGACTTAGTGGCTAAGCAAAAGAAAAAGGGTTCAAGGGCTGCAAAGGGGTCTTGGCTTCTTAGAGAAGCCAAGACAGCTGGCCAAGCTTCTCCAAGAAGCTTTGGCCAAAGGGTCAAGCTTCTAGAAGCTTAGGGGGTTCAAGGGTGCAAAGGGTGCAAAATGGTCACACCTGTGCATGGGGGAGTGTGATGGTGCATTCGGTAGCATGGCATGCACCATGTCCCAGGGGTTGGCCAAAACAAGCATCAGCACAAAAAAGTGCTGGGCGGCAACATACAGTGCCGACCGGCCAAAGTGTTTGAGAAAACAGTGCCGATGGCCAAAAGGGAGTGCCGGTGTGGTGTGGGGGCAGCCAGTGGGCTTCAGGGATGGCTAACAAGCCTCTCCCTACCCTCAAATGCAAAACACACAAGTCTTGGTGTAAAACCAAGCACAGAACAAGTCGGTTGAGAGGTCCTGAGGCACGACGCGCAGCCGGGACCTCCGGGAACTCAAAACGAACACAAACATGGATAATCACCGAGCGTTCCAACAGTGACGTCCAAGTCTTGAGGACGGTCAAAAATGGGGTGTCTACAATTTAAAATGTTGTAATAATCCCCCATCTCCGCTTCTTTTTATCCCATTCTTTAATTATTTTCCATACCTGTACATACGTATCTGACATGCCATGCATATCCATGCTTCGCATCCATGTTTCATGCATTAAGATTTGGCTAAATTTGTATTTGTGGATTCAATCAATTCTTATGTGATTCTATGCGTTACCTCATGTTCTTGAGATGATTCACGTGCCATATTTTAGAAGCTGAATCTTTAGTTGCATCTCATGAGTGAATTGCATTAGGATTCTGTATATAGGATCATGCATATTTTGCTAAACTTTGTTTTGTAGCTGTTCGCGGGATGTCGGTAAATATGTGAGTTTTTATGCTTTAGTATCCCGCTTGTCCATAATTTTCTTATTATGTTTAGCATCCTACCATGAGGCTAATTAATTAAATGCTATAACTGTTTGAATGCCTGTGGATGAAGGCTTGTTACTTGAATTGGGATGATTCACCGATTGTATGTTTTAAGCCCACTTTGTAGTGGCAAATTTAAAAGTTTTAAACCCACTTTGTTAAGTGGCAAATTCAATCCCTTTTCAAAAAACGAACATGAAATCGAATTGTTCCAATTTGAGCAAACTAGTCTATACCTTGTATGCTTCACATAATAAATTTGAGGATTTACTAAATAATCAGAACATGAACATATAAGAAAATAAAATTCATATCATGGTTTAGTAGAGGCCGATCTTTTGATCGGGTGAGCGGGGGTGCTCAATTAATGACCTTCCCCCTTCATATCTAAGGTTCTAAGCCAAACATCCTTGGTTACGACGAACAGTGGCCTTGGCATGAGTCATGGGTTCCTAATTTTCCTAAAATAAATATTAGGTGGCGACTCTGAGATCTGATGATACAGTCTATTTTTGATAAAATTGCAATAAAATGGATTTTCAATAAAAGTTTCCAAATTTGGACTCTCATCTATGTTTCACATTGCACTAGTGAGACTAGATCAAAGAGATCAAGGGTCCGAACTGTTTAACGCGCACGGGTACCCTCTGGGCATGTTACACTATGAACCCAACATGATAAACCCAAGGCCTAGAAGGCCTGGCCCCTATTTTGCTTACTTCAAACTAGAAGTCCAAAGAGGGGGACAACAACAACAATACTTAGATCCTCAGATTAATAATAGGCAACAAATAATAAAATTGATTCAAGAAATGTATGGCCCAGGCTTGAGGAGGCCATACAAACCTATATTCAGGAGTCCATATCCTAAAGATGTGGATAATATGCCTCTGCCAAGGAATTTTCGGGTGCCAGAATTATCTCTGTTTACAAGAGAAAAGAGGCCATCCACCATTGAACATATAGGGAGATTTGTGTTGCAGTGTGGAGAAGGAGGACAAAATGATCTTTTCAAAATGAAATTATTCCCTAATTCATTGTCTAAGACTGCATTCACTTGGTTCATCAACTTGCTAGAAAATTCTGTGCATACTTGGTAAGAGATGGAGAGTCAATTTCATGCTCAATTCTTTAGAACTGAGCCTGAAGTTACCTTAGCAGATCTGTCGAATTCAAATAGAAGTAAGGAGAGACTGTAAAATAATATATCGACAGGTTTAAGAGAGCAAAAAAATAGATGTTATGCATACATTCCTGAGATAGAAGTTATAAGATTAGCTTAAAATGGTTTAGATTTCGAGTTGAGAAAGAAATTTGAAGGAATGATGTTAGAGATTTATATGAATTATCTTCTAGGACAACTAGTTATAAGTCAATCCTTAGAGAAGAACAACAGAGGAAGGCAACCTCATTTGGTACTTATTACCAAGAAGTTGGTTATGATTTTGATATAGACATTGATGTAGCACAAATTATTGGCAAGAAACCTATGGTATGTAAGACTTTAAGAAAGGTAGAAAAACCCATGGACATTGTTACCCAAAAGACAACCTAAGAGGGAGGGGGGTGAATTAGGTTTTTACAATTAAAATTAATAATACCCTAATAAAAATTATGACTAGCACAATAGATGAATATAATTAATGAAATAAAAATAATTAAAACAAGTGTTTTAACAACTATGTCAGTTAATGATTTTAGCACAGTAAAAATGTGAAATATAGCTATGGCAATGTAAAATAAAATAAAGAGATAAAGGAGAGAGAGGCAAACAAATTTATAGTGGTTCGGCTTCAACTCGGCCTACGTCCACTCCTCAAGCTTCACTTGAGATTTTCCACTATCTTCTAGCTTCACAGTGGTGCTAACAACCTCTTTATAAATGGAGCAATCCTCTACGGATTTTACACAGACTTAACAAGTCTAACCCCTTGCAAATCTTAGGTGATTCACAATCACTCACAAGATTTCAAGAATACAGTGTTTGCAACACTTTTACAAAGATGAAATGGTATTTTTACTTTCTAAGAAAGCTTACAATAAATATCTCTCAAAGATAGATATATCAAATGAAATTTTGATTTTTCTGTAAATCTCACACAGGAAAGATGAGCTTAATGCTATAAGGCTCAGTGTATAATTTCTGAGAATAGATGTGAGTGATTATAGATCAAAGAATATTTTCAGGTTTTTTGTAACTTGTTTACATTAGAGGCTTTGGTATATATAATGAAAATTATAGTCGTTTATAGCCGTTGTAGTTATTTGAATTTATAGCCGTTTATAGCCGTTGTACTTCCATCATTACCAATTTGAATATTTTCTACTCCATCATTACAAATTTAAATATCTTCCACTTAAACCTTTTGGCCTTTTGAACCTTTATAGCCGTTTATAACCGTTGTACTTTCCTCATTACTAATTTGAATATCTTCCACTTGAACCTTTTGAATCTTTTGGCCTGCTGCTATGCTAGGCTGTTTGAACCTTTGTTTTGGGCTGTTTGAACTCCTGATTTAATCAAATATTAAATACATTCTAACAACATTTAGGATAAAGGTTTAGGTGAGAAATAATGGGACAAAATAAATTTTGATTTTATTTTTCTCTTTCAAATAAATCATCAAAATAAATTTTGATTAAAATATAATTAAATAAATCATCAAAATAAATTTTGGATTCTATTTTTCTCTTTCGAATAAATTAAAACATAATTAAATAAATCATCAAAATAAATAAGTCTAACAGACATGCCATCAACACAGCCAGGAAAAAGGAATGTGACTACATCTAGTAGATAGTATTCATTTGATTTATCACAAGCAGATGCTTTGTTTGATGAGTTAATGGACAACAGATTTTTAACTCTCCTAGCCATAATATACCTAAGAGAGATATAGAATTGGAAAAGAATATTGCAAATGACATAATTCTTTTAGGCATTCTACTAATAATTGTGTCACATTTTGAAATTGTGTGTAGGATCTGATTCAAAAAAGAATGTTGAAGTATGCTGAGAAAAACAAAGGTGTTATGGCAGTTGACAGTGATCTTTTTCCAGAGGTGGTAGGTATTAATATGGTAGCAACTAGCCTCCAATCGGCTGACCAGAAAAGGGAAAGAATCGTAGAGTTCTCCTAGCAGAATTGGAGAGATTGCGCAAAGAAAGAATGGAAAAGGCTGCCAAAGAGGCAAAAGGGAGAAAAGTTCAAGAGGAGCCTAAAGAAAGGTTCATCTGCTTTAGATGTGGTACTGAAAAAGAAAAAGCGAAGGCCATTGTGATAGATGAACTTCAAAAGATTGGAAGTAATGTTGGCCTTAGGTTCAATACTATGGGAAGTGGTGATCTACAGATATTTGATAACAACTGTTTGTTTTATGGCGGGTCATATCCAGGAATATTTGGCCTTGCAGAGAATTATGGGGAGGATGAGGCTCCATTTTTGTTTCAAGGAGCTCCTGTCCATCCATGTTTCAGTGGATCAAGTAATATTAAAGCCATGCTAAAATAGTAGAAAGGTTCTAAACCATATAAGACTCCAAAGGTATTAACAAGGCTATATGGCCAGCAACAACATTTTGTGAAGCCTCATAATGGCCAACAATAGATTGGAAGGCCATATGGGGGACAACAACAGTTTGTGAGGCTATTTTGAGGGTCTCAATAGTAGCATCATGGCCCAAGAGTGAGGCCAGATATGCAACCAGTCCAACCCAAAATGATGAAGCCTCCAATGCCACCTAACTTAGGATGGCAAGGGGTCGTTCACCCAAAATTTCTTATGGTTGGCTGGAGACCTATGGGAGAGACAAGGACTCAAAAAAGAAGAGAACAAAGGAAGTTCCCTGCCATGATGTCCAAAGATGTAGGAGATAAAAGAATTGGAAGGCTAGATTTAGCGTAGACTAGAGATGGTTTGATTCCTGCTTCTTTAGTTAGGGAAATAAAGGGGTCAACTTTAACTTCTCAAGCTCATCTAGTGCAGCCAATTCATATTTTAAAGAGGAAAATGGAGCCAGACAAAGCAGCTAACAAGCCTGCTGAGAAACTTTCTGAAAAAACTTTGTTAAGACAGAAATTGAAAAAGTTAGAAAAGGAATTGATGTCTGATGAAGATGACAAGAATAAGGAAGATGTGGCAATGCAAGAGATCCAAAGCCAAGAATTGGCCATGGATAATGTGGTACATTTGGGTGAGGAAGCTAAAGAGGAAGAAGCCAAGTCAGATAGTTTTAGTGGTGACTTTGGGAAGAAGTTGGCTACTATCCAATTTGGTTCTTTGCCTGGTCCAAAAGAATGTAATATGATTATGGCTATTCCAAAGAAGTTTCAGGCCAAGGCGAACCAGCCAGACATGTTGGCATGGGATATAGAAGACTGGACATAGCAAGTTATGGAAACAACAATGACTAAGGCAGATGTTAAGCCACTAAGGTCCATAGAAGTAGTTAAGTTTGTCGATAATGAAAAGGTAGTGTTATAGAAGCTTGAAGAAAAGTTAATCAGGCACTTAAGACCATTGTATATGAGAGCCCATCTAGATGGAGTTCCAATCGACAAAGTGTTGGTGGACAATAGAGCAATTGTCAATATTCTTCATTCCAAAACTCTGAGGGCAATAGGTAAGTCAGTGGAAGATTTGTTACCTACTGATTTAATGTAAGTAATTTTGCTGGGGGATCATCTAAAGCAAGGGGAGTTGTTGTTATCTAACTTCAGGTTGGTTCAAGGTTAATGGGAACCACTTTCTTTGTGATTGATTCCACTTCTGACTACAATGTGCTGCTAGGAAGGGATTCGATACTCCTTAATGGATGTGTACCATCTTCTTTGCATCAAGCTTTGATTTTCCTAACTAGTAATGAGCAAGATGAGCAGAAGGGAATCGAGATTTACGGGCAGATGCCAACCCTTTTGTAGCAGATGTTCACAACATAGAGGTTGTACTCTATGATGAAGACTTAGGACCAATGGAAGTAGTTGAAGATAAGGTTAAGTTCCAAGAGAAAAGCTTGACTAATGAAGAGTTCAAGCACATCATAGAAGAGGGGTTCAAGTAGATAGGCCAAGAATTTGCCAAACCAAGCTTGATGAAGAAACATAAAGGGCTTGTGATTGAGGAAGTAACAGAAGTTAGAGATGCAGATGCAAATATGTGAAAAAGACAGGTTGGATGAGACAACCACAACCCTTGTAATTAGTTCTACTTTTGTCGGACTTTTTAATTTCTTTCTTGCAAGTAGGTTTAAGTTTAAATCAATGCCTGTTTGTTCATGGGCAAAATGTGTAATAGACAATAGCCCTCTAAGTTATAAAGAGGTGCAATTAGAACATTTGAGAGTTGCTCCTGCCAAGTTAGATAACCTTAAAGCAGATGTTCAAGATCCTTTAGAGGAATTTAACTTGGGTACTAAGGCATGTAAAAGGCCAATTTATGTAAATGCTAGTTTATCTAATGAAAGTAAAGGCAAGTTGGTTGGCTTGCTGTTTGAGTATGTGAATTGCTTTGCTTGGAGTTATGCAGAAATGCCTGGTTTGGATAGGACATTAGTAGAATATAGGCTGCCAATAAAAAATAATTTCACCCCACGTAAACAACCCCCAAGAAGAATGACTAATGATGTAACTTTGTTAGTCAAAAAAGAAATTTAGAGACTTTTAAAGGTAGGTTTTATTAGGATAGCCAGATATATGGAATGACTGTCAAATATTGTGCATGTCACAAAGAAAAATGGAAAATTGAGAGTCTGCATCGATTTTAGGAATTTTAATCTAGTAACTCCAAAAGATGAGTGTGGGGAAGGTGGTTTGGAAATACTCTTTTGATCCACTGGGGTGCTCGAGATCCTCAGCTAACAACCTGAAAAGAAATAAACACTCCGGTCAGGGGTGTCGGAATTAGCACTCCGATGGACAAGTCAGTCTCTACTCTCTGGATTACTTGTATTTTAAGTTAAGCGTAGTAATTCTCACATACCTCTTTCTGGTTGATGTTCTTCTATTTATATCTTCTCTTTCTTGGGCCTCGGGGCTGGGCCCACTTTCGATTCGTCGTATAACTATTTACTCGGCTTCTTTTGCTGCAAACCGCTTTCCATTCGGCCCCTTACTCAACCAGCTATTTGGCCGAATAGGGCAGGATTTAAGTGTAAGACGGGGCCAAATGCGATGTATATACTTCGACTCTCCAGGTCCAATTATTCGGCCTATTTACGTCTCCCAATATTCGGCCCCCACAATTGCCCCCCAAGCACTCCACTAACGACAATTAGCTGGAGTGTTTGGTTTTGAACTCGAAAAGTCAGAGCCGAAATTCAGCGGCTAACCTCATTCCAACGCAGATATTAGAGCACACGCCTCTCGGTTATCATTTAAACTTCCCGCCCTTTCGTACACTTCTATTTATTATGATTTAAAATTTCGACGTCTTTTCAAATACACACACATTTTTAGGTGCTTGAAGTTGTTGGACTGCCTTCCGACTTACCTCTGCAACTTCCTTTTATCCTTCACTATCTTCTTTGTCTTTTGTAAGTTCTCTTCCTCTCTGCTTTGAATCCTTTTTCCTGGTTTGTTTTTGGTTTAGCATACTCCTATAGGCAAAAAAGAATGGCAAAACATTTGAAAGATCTCCTCTCCGCGGATCGAATTTCTGGTTTTCGACGCCATTTTTCCATCCCTGATGACGTCCGTCTGTCACTCGTGACAGATGGCACCTTTGATATGGATAGGTCTGATGAAAGCACAATCATCTTCCCTCTCCTATCAATCGCAGAGGGTGGAGTCCATTTCCCCCTTCACCCATTGCTTAGGGCTGTCCTTCGCCATTGGGGTCTAATCCCTTCCCAACCCAATGTCAACTTTTTTAGAATCGTAATGGGGATTATGGAGTTAAACCGTCGCCTTAGGATTAACCTCGGCATACCTACTATTCGGCATTGTTATGCCTTGGCGAAGTCTTCTGGCCGGCATAGGCGCTATTTCCTCAGGGCCAAGGACACCGACCATCAATTAGTGACCATGTTTTCCAGCTCTGGCAAGCGAGTAGATAATGTCATGGTCGTTGTCCAAAGAAAATGGGAATTCGGCAAAGGCGAGGACCGCTTAGATCCTATCCCTAGACGGAGGGGCGAACCAGGTGGCCATATAGCCCTTTGCACTTATTTTTGTTGTATATACAAGACTTTATCTTTTCAGTCTCATGGTTTGGTTTGTGCAGGAAACGATTTGAAGAAAGTCTTGACTTCGACTGACGACGCAGTTCTTACGGAGATCAAAGTCGCGCTGAAATACTTCAGTCGTCCAAGCCTTCAGAAACAAGGGAGGGTGGCCCACATTTTTCTTCGATACAAGCCGACGTACACGACGTTCTCGGCAGCAGAAAACATCCCGATTCTGAGGGGTGAAGAGTTTCTTACGGCTCTTGTTTTAACCAACTTCAGAAACTTGCACCAAATTGGTTTCGACGGATCCGACTCGGAAGGTGCAGAAGTCGCTGAGGTCACTGAAGAATCAGGCCAGGTCGAGGTCGAAGTAGACGAGGCTTTAAGGGTAGCATTTGAGGAAGCTGGCCTCAATTCAGCTAACCTTCCGTCCACCTCAGGCCAAGGGGACGTTTATGATGACGTCTTTATTGGATTAGAAGACCTTCCTGGCACGTACCCTGAAGATATGGCCGGGTTGTCACTCACACAACTCGCCAAAAAGAAAAACGCCGAACGAATGGCCACGCGACGGAGAGCAGAGGCCATTCGATCCGAAGTGCCACCCATCGCCAATGTTGAGCCCCCCTGCCTGTTATCGAGGAGGAGACGGCTTAAACCGAAAATGTCGAGTCAGAGCCGGTCGTGCCAGCGAATCATGAGGCTGAACGAAGGGTGGAGAAACGTCCCGCCGAGGTCGAGGCTAGTTCTGAAGAAAACCCTGCTGACAAACGGCCGTGTTTAGAGGAGTCGGATACGGTTGTGCCTTTTGTGGTTCAACCTAAGATAAAAAAACATGCCGATCTCCTCTGATGCGTTGGCTATGAAAGATCCAGCCGTGGCGCTGAGCATGGCTTCGTCGGTCTCATTTCCGTCTAACAAGGTGGCTTTTCGCTCGGAGCCGAATTTTTTGGCAATAGCGTTAGCCGCTTAATCAGTTCTTCTGGTAAATATCTTGATCTTGCCTTTCCCTTTTATGCATATATTTTGGTTTTAATCTCTTGTTTTGCAGACGGTCAGAAGGATAGCCAAGATAGGCCGTCGCTAGCACGACGCCATCGAACGAATTGGCCGATTACAATTTGAAGTTGAGGGCCAAAGGAGTTGAGCCGAGTTCGAAGCGGCGAGGGTGAAGATGGAAGGTGCAAGGGCCAAGGCCGAGATGGAAAGGGCAAGAAATGCAGACCAGCTCAGATTGGCCGCCGAGGAGAGGGCGAACACAAGAGAAGCTGCGCTCAAGTTAGCCCAAGAGGCGATCACCAAACTTGAGGCGGACTTCAAAGAATTGAAGGCGGCGAAGGAAGTAGCCGACTCTAAGGCTTTCAAGGCGTACGAGGCTGGACAAAGCGCTGCCCTCGTAAATTATGTGGAAGAAATCCCCAAATTCGAGAATCGGGGATTCAAACACGGTTGGCTCAAAGTCCTTGCTGCTGCTGATGTGACATTGGCTATGTCGATTCCATACGAGCAAGTGGATGTTGAGCCGCTGGAGTCTGACTCCAAGGATTGATTAGGGCGACAGTAGTTATTTTTGTTTAAGGATTTTGAATGTATTGTTACAGCTTTTCGTTTAGTAGTTTTTATGTATGGCTACAGTTTTTAAGTTTTTTTGCTAGGCATTTCCCTACAAACTTGTAGCTTTTTATCTAGTAGTTTTCACATGTAAAATGGCTACAGTCTGTGCCCAATTTACTAATGAAAATTTCCTTTGTACTTTGCTATTACTTGTGCTTGATTTTGCTACTGATGAATGGTATTGCTTTTCGCTATCTTGGATAAAACGTTCGTGTACACTTGCCGATTAGATAACTAGGCAACTTAGTAATTTATTCTCATCGAATAGCCGATTAGATTAATAAATCTGATCTTGCTGAATATTATTAGTTCATGTAGTGGCAGCGGCATAAATCGATCGGCATCGGGCTTAGATATTTAGCCGATCAGATTAATAAATCTGCCCTTGCCCCAGCCACTGCATGAGCTCCAAAAGCCAAATATTATTAGTTCACGGAGTGGCTGCGACATAAATCGATCAGCATCGGGCTTAGATATTTGGCCAATCAGATTAACAAATCTGCCCTTGCCCCAGCCAGTGCATGGGCTCCAAAAGCCAAATATTATTAGTTCACAGAGTGGCTGCGGCATAAATCGATCGGCATCGGGCTTAGATATTTGGCTGATCAGATTAACAAATATGCCCTTGCCCTAGCTAGTGCATGAGCTCCAAAAGCCGAATATTATTAATTCATGGAGTGGCTGCAGCATAAATCGATTGGCATCGGGCTTAGATATTTAGCCAATCAGATTAATAAATCTACCCTTGCCCCAGCCAGTGCATGAGCTCCAAAAGCCGAATATTATTAGCTCATGTAGTGGCTGCGGCATAAATCGATCGGCATTGGACTTAGATATTTGGCCAATCAGATTAACAAATCTGCCCTTGCCCCAGCCAGTGCATGAGCTCCAAAATCCGAATATTATTAGTTCATGGTGTGGCTGTGGCACACGTTGATCGGCATCGGGCTTTTGGAGTTTAGCATTAATGAAGTTGTCTCGGGGGCACTGCATGCATTAGGAATAAATGGGGTGGGTTTTTCGCACCAGTGACGTCACTTATCGTGTTCAGACTCAATTTAAACCAGCTTGTTGCGAAATGTTAGATAAGTGCGAATGTCAAATAGACTGTTCTTCAACAGCAGAGGAGAAGGGAAAACATTGATTGAGCTAGACATTGAAATGAATCACAGCAGTGAGCCCATACGCATGGGAGGTAGGACGTCAAGGGAACGGGAAAAAACATCAGCCCCTAAGTCATCGAAGCAGATCACCCCGAAAAGAAAAACAGCAACGGGGAAGCTCCCTGTGACCGCGACCGCGACCGCGACCGTGACCAAGAAATGAGCTCGACGCAACGCCACGACCGTTGAGTTTTGCAGTTTTTGTGGGGAATAAACCGATGACGGAGGCGGATTCTATTGTTAACGACCCAGGTGTAGCAGTCGAGTTCGCTCGACAGATTTTTCCTCTGGAAGTCCAGTAGTTGATGGTTGGTCGACAGGATTTCGAAGTATTTCGAGAGGGCATCCACGAAGCAGTGAGAGGGCCGTATACCACCTATGAAGTCGACATGCATCTGCGCGCCGCACGGCGGGAGATAGAGAAGAAGGACGAATGAATTTGAAACTTACAGGCTTGTACAGAGAAGGTCAAGCGCGAGCTAAGGAAGGCCCAATGCCGAGCCGCGTGCGGCCGGACAATCCAACCCGATCATGGATGAAAGAGTGACCCAACGGCAGTTAAGCCATGCAATTGCCGATCGAGATACGGCAAGTATGTTCACAGTAGAGAATGCGAAGGCCGCGGCCTATGAACGAGGCTTCCACGAAGGCTGGAAAGTCGGGATAGAGAAGACCAAGGAGAAACTCGCAGAGGAGGTATGCCGATGCGAGAATTGGGGCTTTAGGCATGGGTGGATTAAGGCTCTCCAAGCCGTAGAGGCACTCCAAGGAGCAGGAGTTGAATCGGCGTCGCCATTATATCAACGTCGTCACTTCCCTTTTGGCGCTTTCGAAATTGAGAAGAGTGATGACGAGGGTGATGCTGAATAGAATTGAATATATTGTAAATGTTCCAACACAGATTGGGCGTCAGCTTTGTATCTGTTGGATAACTTAATAAAATACTTTGTTTCAAACGTTTGCGTTTCATTTTGAATGTTTTCATGCTTAATTAAGCATCTTATTTTGAATGTTTGCATGTTTTAATGTCTATGCGGTTTGCGCCGGCTCAACTTAATTAAGCATTTCATTTTGAATGTTTTCAAGCTTATTTAAGCATTTCATTTTGAATGTTTGCATGTTTTAATTTGTTTATGCGGTTTGCGCCGGCTCAACTTAATTAAGCATTTCATTTTGAATGTTTGTATGCTTTAACTTTCGTGTAGGGCGCTCCGAATCCGGAGTATTATTCGGCCTTAACGTGTTATGCATTTCATTTTTTTCTATGAAGGGCACTCCGAAACCGGAGTCTTATTCGGCCCATAATTGTCATGCACCAATGGGGCTCTGAATCCGGAGTCGGCTTGGCCAATCGTGATATCCACGATGGCTTTCCGAACCCAGAGGCTTTATTCGGCCCAAACGTGTCTTGCATTAATGGGGCTCCGAATTCGGAGACTTAAATATTGGCCAATCGTGATATCCACGATGGCGTTCCGAACCCGGAGGCTTTATTCGGCCCAAACGTGTCTTGCATTGATGGGGCTCTGAATTCGGAGACTTAAATATTGGCCAATCATGATATCCATGAAGGGCGCTCCGAATCCGGAGGCTTTATCGGCCCAAAAGTGTCTTGCACTGATGGAGCTCCGAATCCGTAGACTTAAATATTGGCCAATCGGGATATCCATGAAGGGCACTCCGAATCTGGAGGCTTTATCAGCCCAAAAATGTCTTGCACTAATGGGGCTCCGGATCCGGAGACTTAAATATTGGCTCATCATGATATCCACGAAGGGCGCTCCAAATCCGGAGGCTTTATCGGCCCAAAAGTGTCTTGCACTGATGGGGCTTTGAATTCGGAGACTTAAATATTGGCCAATCGTGATATCTACGAAGGGCGCTCTGAATCCGGAGGCTTTATCGGCCCAAAGGTGTCATGCACCGATGGGGCTCTGAATTCGGAGACTTAAATCTAGGCCAATCGTGATATCTACTAAGGGCACTCCAAATCCGGAGGCTTAATCGGCCCAAAGGTGTCATGCACCGATGGGGCTCCGAATCTGGAGACTTTTAAACTGAATTGCGCGATGAGGAAACGGGAAACTTTGCATTGCAAAAGTGAAATATGTACAAGTATCAAGCCCCACAAGTCGAGTCAATGATAGAATTTACGTAAATGCGTGGAATTCCAAGGTCATGGCAGACTCCTCCCAGGCATGTCTTTGAGCCGATATGCCCTTACTCCCATGACTGAGTCGATCTGATAAGGGTCGTCTCAGTTAGGTCCCAATTTTCCGTTGGCCGGATTCTTGGTAACTGGAAGCACTCTCTTCAGGACCAACTCTCCTGGTGTGTAGCGGCGTAGTTGAACACGCTGGTTATATGACTTAGCAAGCTACTGCTGGTACCATGCCATGGATGCAAGGGCGCGGTCTCTCCGCTCTTCAATCAGAATCAAGTCCAAGGCCAACATCATGTCGTTTCAGCCCAAATAAAAAATTGTCAATTTTAAAGTTGGGAAACCAATCTCCAAGGGGATGATTGCCTGTGTTCCGAAGCACAAAGCGAACGGCGTTTCCCCGGTGGACCGTCTCGGTGTTGTGCGATGAGCCTATAATACACTCGGCAATTCTTCAATCCATCGGCCTTTCGCCTTCTCCAGCCTCTTTTTGATGCCGTCTAAAATGGTTTTATTAGAGGCTTCAGCTTGGCCATTACTCTGTGGATAAGCCGGGGTGGAGAAGTAGGGTTGAATACCATACTTGCTGCAAAGTTCCCGGTAGACTCTGCAGTCAAACTGGGTGCCGTTGTCTGATATAAGTGCTCTGGGAATGCTGAACCGCGTTATGATATTTCTCCATACAAAATGCTTTACGTCGGTATCTCGGATGTGCGTTAGTGCCTCCTCTTCTACCCATTTCGTGAAATAATCAGTCACGACGATCAGAAATCACTTGTTACCCGGAGCACGAGGCAGCGGTCCGACGATGTCAAGTCCCCGTTGAGCGAACGACCAAGGGTTGGTTATGGAGCTTAACTCTTTAGCAGGCAGGTGAATCAGAGGAGAGAACTTCTGTCACTGTTCGCACTTTTTCACGTAACACTCGGCATCGGTTCTCATTGTCGGCCAGTAATACCCTTGTGTCATAGCTCGATGAGCCAAAGAGCGCCCGCCAGAATGTGTGCCACAACTGCCTTTATGTATTTCAGTTAGAAGCTTTTTGACTTTGTCCGGATGTACGCATTCTAGATATGGACCAGAAAGGAATTTTTTATAAAGCTTTCCTTGCGGATCCAAGTAGTATTATAGGGCTTTGTTTTGCAACTTGTGCGCTTCTTTCTTGTCCATTGGGGGCTATTTAGAAGACAGGAATGCAGCAATGGGGTCCATCCAACTCGGTCCTGACTCTATGACATTAACCTGGACTTCCTCCAAAGGGCCAATGCTCGGCTCCGGGATGAAACCTACTTCGATGGTCTGTTTAATCTTTGAGTTAATGGCGGAGGCTAGGCAAGCCAGGGTATCTGCATGTGTGTTCTGATCATGTGTTATTTGATTCAATTCATGATGGTCAAATTTTGCCAGCAAGGAGTTAGTCGTTTTCATGTAAGCCGCCATACGGTCATTTTTGGCCACGTACTCCCCCTTTAGTTGATTGATCACCAGTTTTGAATCGCAAAATACAAGCAGACACCGAGCATGCAGAAGATGTGCATTCCGCAAATCGGTTAGATGGGCTTCGTATTTGGCCTCGTTATTTGATGCTTCGAAGCCGAGTTTGACAGCTTGCTCAATTATTACGCCATTGGGAGCCATGATTACTACTCCGGGTCCACTGCCCCGTTGATTGGATGACTGGTCACAATACAGCTGCCAAATGTCCCCCACATAAATTCTCCAATTCGGCTTGGGTTGAATTTGGTCGGTCTTGAAGTCGGCAACACCCCCCGTGAATTCGGCTACAAAATTAGCAAGCACTTGCCCCTTGATTGAGGTTCTAGGTAGAAATTGAATATTGTACTGGCCGAGTTTGAGGGCCCATTTCGAAACATGCCCTGATGTTTCTGCACTACATAGTACTGATCGGAGGGGGTAATCTGTTAGTACCCCGATGCTATGCCCCTGGAAGCAGTGCATCAGTTTTCTTGTCGCCATGACTAGGGCTAGGATGAGTTTTTCCAGTGGAAGGTAGCGGGTTTCGGCATCAACCATTGCCTTGCTCACATAATACACTGGTCGCTGCTCTCCAAGCTCTTCCTTCAAGAATATTGTGCTGACAGCCCGGTCGGAGATGACCAGATATAAAATGAGCGGGTTGCCTGCCGATGGTGTCGTCAAAAGTGGAACAGATCGGAGATAAGCCTTCAGACCGTTAAAAGCGGCTTTGCACTCGGAGGTCCATTCAAAAGCTTTACCCTGCCGTAGTGTCTGAAAGAATTGTCGGCAGCAGTCCATGGAACGACTGATGAACCTGTTGCGGCGGCCATCCCCATCAACTTCTGAACCTCTTTGACCGATCAAGGGGAGCCGAGTTCCAGGATTGCGGTGATTTGCCTCGGATTGGCTTTGATTCCTCAGTGGTTGACAATGTAACCCAAGAATTTGCCAGAGCCGATCCCAAAGGCACATTTGGAAGCGTTCAGCTTCATTCTGTATTTGCATAGAATGCCGAATGTCTCTTTCAAATCGGCTAGATGAGTTTGCTCTTCTTTGGACTTGACCACCATATCGTTAATGTAAACTTCCATAGTGTAGCCGAGTTGCTCCTTAAACATGGTAGTGACTAGCCTTTGGTAAGTTGCCCCTGCATTCTTCAGCCCAAAAGGCATAACCTTATAGCAATAGGTTTCTCTTGGGGTGAGGAATGCAGTTTTGTCTTGTCCTTCGGATGCATGGCAATTTGATGGTAACCTCTGTAGGCATCAAGGAAGCTCATATGCTGGTGACGTGCCGTAGTATCTACAAGTTGGTCAATTCTGGGTAGGGAAAAACAATCCTTGGGGCAAGCTTCGTTTAGGTCTGTGAAATCAACGCAGACACACCAAGTCCCATTCTTTTTCTTCACAACCACAGTATTCGAGAGCCATGTGTCCGGCGTTAAGCAACCGGTCAACCTTTTTAACAACGGTGGCAGTGTGCTCTGTAGCTGTCCGCCGGCTTTTCTAAATAATCGGCTTGCATTTAGGTTCAACATTTAAACGATGTTGCAAAATAGACGGATCTACACCCAACATCTCATACGGAGTCCACGCAAATACATCAAGGTTGCCGAGCAGGAAGGAAATTAGCTGCTGCCTGTCGGCTTGATTCAGGAAGGCGTCGACCATGAAGAACCTGTCTGGGTTTCCATCAATCTCAACTCGATCTAGGGCTTCCGTGGCCTTTTCACTTGGGAGCCGCCCAACATCGTTGAGGCTCTCTCGATCTGGCACCTCAATAGAATTCACTTGCAACTCTTTTGGGGTCTTTCCAGTAAGAAGATAACATGCTTGTGCCGATTTCTGGGAGCCACAGATTTGCTCAATGCCGCGTTCTGTCGGGAAGGGTAGCAGCTGATGATAGGTGTGGAGAAGTGGTTTGGAAATACTCTTCGAATCTTGGGAGACGCTAATGATCCTCAGCTAGTCACCTGAAAAGATACAAACACTCTGGTCGGGGGTGCCAGAATTAGCACTCCAACGGACAAGTCAATTCAGACACTCAGGATAGCTTTCTTAAGTTAAGTGAAGTGATTCTTACATATCTTTCTAGATTTGTGGTTCTTGTATTTATACTTGCTTTTTGGGCCTCAGGGCCTGAGCCTTCTTTTATCCCATTCACCTTATATTCATTCGAAGCTACTAACCCCCGTCTATTCGACTTTACTAACGCATTCGGCGCCCTAGTTACGCAATATGAAGCCGAGTAGTATCT
Organism: Camellia lanceoleosa; assembly: GCA_025200525.1. Lineage (NCBI taxonomy): Eukaryota > Viridiplantae > Streptophyta > Magnoliopsida > Ericales > Theaceae > Camellia > Camellia lanceoleosa. The sequence goes on along the minus strand of CM045761.1, from coordinate 203,231,957 downwards.
AGTTTCTGGGGTACGCGTCTCCTGACTCTTTTACTTATTCGGCTTCCACAATTGCCCCCCAAGCACTTCACCGACGACAGTTGGCTGGAGTGCTTGGTTTTGAATTTCGAAAAGTCAGAGCCAAAATTCGGCGGTTGGCCTCATCGTCATGCGAATATCTAAGCGTACCCCTTTCGGTTGTCGTGTCGACTTTCCCTCTTTGCGCACGTGTTTATTTATTGCGATTTAAAATTTTGACGTCCTTTCATATATTTCGTGATGCTCATCACTGGATTGCCTTTTGGATAGTCCCTGCAACTATGTTTTCCGATATCTCCTTCGTCCTTTGTAAGTTCTCTTGTCCTTTGCTTTGAAGACTTTTTCTGGTTTGTTCATTCCTTGGCATATTCTCACAAACTGTAGGGTATGGCGAAACATTTGAAAGACCTCCTTTCGTCAGATCGAATCACTGGCTTTAAACGCCATTTCTCCATTCCTGATGATGTCCATCTGTCGCTTGTGGCAGACGGCACTCTTGATATGGAAAGGGAGGACGAAACCATGATTGTCTTTCCTCTTTTGTCAATTGTAGAGGGTGGAGTCCGTTTCCCCCTTCACCTGTTTCTTAGGGCTGTCCTTCGCTACTGGGGTTTAATCCCTTCCAAACCTAATGTGAATTTCTTTAGAATCATAATGGGGATTATAGCGCTCAACCGTTGCCTAAGAATTAACCTTGGCATTCCAGCCATCTGGCATTGTTATGCCTTGGTTAAGTCTTTTGGTCGGCACGGGCGTTTCTTCCTTAGGGCCAAGGATATTGACCATCAGCTGATTACTATGCTTTCCAGTTCTGGAAAATGAGTTGATGATGTTATGGTCGTTGTCCAGGGTAACTGGGAATTTGGCGAGGGAGAGGTTCACGTCGACCCTATTCCTAGACAGAGGGGCGAGCCAGGTGGCTGATTGCCTTCTCGCTTTTATTATTTGTTCATTTTTGTTGTGAAGCCTCCTCTTTGAAATGTGACGGCTTGGCTTGTGTAGGGAGCAATTTGAAGAAAGTTGTGTCTTCAACTGACGGCGCCGTTCTTTCAGATATAGAAGTCGCACTCAAATATTTCGGCCGTCGAAGTCTTCAGAAACAAGGGAGGTCGGCACATATTCTGCTTCGTGACGAGCCGACATATACGACCTTCTCGGCGGCGGAAAATATCCCTGTTCCGGAGGGTGAAGATTCTCTTATCGCTCTTATTTTGTTCGACTTCAAAAAATTGAGGTAGGTTGGTTTTGAAGGGTTCGATTCGGAGCGGGATGTAGCTAATGTTATCGAATCAGATCAGTCTGACACCGAGTTTGACGAGGTATTGAATTCGGCCGATCCTCCATCCACTTCGGGCCGAGGGAATCTTTCACTTGACGGCGTTGTTCGCGGCTTAGAGAGTATTTCCGTCGTAGACCCCGAAGACATGGCTGGGTTAAGCCTAACAAAACTTGCCAGGAAGGCAAATGCGGAAAGGTTGGCCGCGCGGCGAAGAGTGGAGGCCCTTCCGTTTGAAATACCACCCGCTACTGAATCTCAATGCTCCCTGCCTGTTAGCGAATCAGAGTCCGTGTGCGTTGAGGTGGAAACGGCAGAAAATTGGAATGCCGAATCTACTGTGATCGTGCAGGCCGGCCAAGAAGTTGAGGCACAGAAACGCCCTGCCGAGTTTGAGGCCGACTCAGAGGAACACAGCGGCAAACGTCCTTGATTAGAGGGATAGGACTTGATCGTTCCGTTTGTCATTCAGCCGATGATAAGAAACATGCCGGTTTCTTCTGATGCTTCAGCGCTTAAAGATCCAGAAGTCGCATTCAGCTTGGCTACGTCCGTGTCGTTGCCGTCTGACAAGGAGGCTTTCCGGGTGGAAACGGATTTGAATGCGACAGCACTAGCCGCCTAATCGGCACTTTTGGTATATATTCGAACTTAGCTTCACTTAATCCAAATACTGTTGAAGTTAAGGTTTTAAATTCTTGTTTTGCAGACCGTCGGATGGATAGTTGATTTGGGTTGTCACCATCGCGACGCCATCAAAGAGATTGGCCATCTGCGCGAGGAAGTTGAAGGCCAGAGAAGAAGGGCCGAGGTCGAGGCTTTGAGGGCGAATAAGGAAGCCTCAAGGGCCGATGCCGAGATGGAGAGGGCTCGTAGCGCGGATCGATTGAGATCGGATGCCGAGAAGAAGGCAGACGCGAGCGAAGATGCACTCAAATTGGCCCAGAAGGCGATCTCAAAACTGGAGGCTGAGTTAGCTGAAATGAAGGCGGCAAAGGAAGCAGCCGACTCAGAGTCTTCCAAAGTATTCGAGGCCGGGAAAAATGCTGGACTAGCCGAGTACGTTGACCAAGTCCCCAAGTTTGAAAATCGGAGATTCAAACATGGCTGGCACAAAGCCCTTGCTGCTATTAACGCTTCGTTGATTACGCCAATACCATATGAGCAAGTGGATGTTGAGCCATTGGAGTTTGATTTTGATGGCTGATCCGGCCGACTGATAGTTTTTAGGATGTCGAATGTACTTTTACAGTTTTTAATTTAGTATTTTTCATCTGTTGCTACAGTCATGAGTAAATCTTCTACAGTCATGAGTAAATCTTTTTGATTAGTAACTTGAGTATATATAAAAAATTTCATGAGTTGTGCTCAACTGGTTAAGGAAAATGTTGAATTTTATTGCTTTCGGTTATGGTTAGATCGGTACCTATCATCTGCCCTTGCCTTAGCGAGCGCGCGAAGCTTGAAGCGAGCGGGCTCGACTTCATGGTAGCTAAAACCTGATTGATCGGCCGTTGCGCTTGGAAACGCGGCCGACAAGATTAATAAATTTGCCCTTGCCTTAGCCAGGGCGCGGGCTTCGGAAGCCGAATGGGCCTAACTCGCGGGCTGGCTAAGGCACAGATTGATCGGCCGTTGCGCTTGGAAACGCGGCCGACAAGATTAATAAATCTGCCCTTGCCTTAGCCAGGATGCGAGCTTCGGAAGCCGAATGGGCCTAACTCGCGGGCTGGCTAAGGCACAGATTGATTGGCCGTTGCGTTTGGAAACGCGGCCGACAAGATTTATAAATCTGCCCTTGCCTTAGCCAGGGCGCGAGCTTCGGAAGCCGAATGGGCCTAACTAACAGGCTGGCTAAGGCACAGATTGATCGGCCGTTGCGCTTGGAAACGCGGCCGACAAGATTAATAAATTTGCCCTTGCCTTAGCGAGCTGCCGGGCCGAATGGGCCTAACTCGCGGGTCTAAGCAGGTACGATTGATCGGCCGTTGCGCTTGGAAATGCGGCCGACAAGATTAATAAATCTGCCCTTGCCTTAGCCAGGATGCGAGCTTCGGAAGCCGAATGGGCCTAACTCGCGGGCTGGCTAAGGCACAAATTGATCGGCCGTTGCGCTTGGAAACGCGGCCGACAAGATTTATAAATCTGCCCTTGCCTTAGCCAGGGCGCGAGCTTCGGAAGCCGAATGGGCCTAACTCACAGGTTGGCTAAGGCACAGATTGATCGGCCCTTGCGCTTGGAAACGCAATCGACCAGATTAATAAATCTGTCCTTGCCTTAGCCAGGGCGCGAGCTTCAGAAGCCGAATGGGCCTAACTTGCGGGCTGGCTAAGGCACAGATTGATCGGCCGTTGCGCTTGGAAACTCGGCTGACCAGATTAATAAATCTGCCCTTGCCTTAGCTAGGGCGTGAGCTTGGGAAGCCGAATGGGCCTAAATCGGGGGTTGGACAATTGTCATCCGACTATTTACGTTTGGGATGGCTGAGGTTGCCTCGAGAAAGCTGCAAACATTAAAGGATAAATGGAGCGGGTGCACGCCAGAGGCCCTACTTATTTCCATCTAGGCAACGGAGGAGGGACGAAGATTGACTGAATCAGACGTTGCAATGAGTCGCAGTAGCGAGCCTACGCATTCGGGAAGAAGAACGTCCAAGAATCGGGTAACACAGCAGCCCCTTAGTCATCGAAGCAGATCGCCTCGAAAGGACAGTCAACCGAGAATCGAGCCTGATGCGACGCCACGGCCGTTGAGTTTTGCGGTTTTTGTGAGGAATAGACCAAATGACGGAGGCGGATTCTATCATTAAAGACCCAGATGTGGCAGTTGAGTCCGCTCGACAGATATTCCCGCCGGAAGTCCAACAATCGATGGTCGGACGTCGAGATTTTGAAGTATTTTGAGACGACATTCATGGGGCCGTGAAAGGACTATATACTGCTTATGAAGTCGGCATGCATTTGCGGAAAGCGCGATGTGAGAGCGAGAAAAAGGACGAAAGGAATCGCAGTTTGGAGATTCGCGAGGAAAAGGCTGAGCGTGAGTTTCGGGAGCTGAAGAATGTTCGAGCGAGCGCGTCGCTTGCGGCCGATCAATCTAAATTGGTTGTTGCGGAGAGAGGAACCCAACGGACCTCGGGCTATGAAAAGGGGTTTCAGGATGGCCTGAAGGTCGGGATAGAGAAGACCAAACAGGACCTTGCCGATGAGGTCTACCGATGTGAAAATCGTGGATTCAAGCACGGCTGGTGTAATAACCCCAACCCGTAATTAGCTCCTAACTGGTAATTAAGGATGTTAATTAAGTGATTAAGATTGATGATGGGATTAATATGTAATTTGTATCATATTTGGCTTTTATTTGCTACCCATAGTAATATCTGATGAAATTCCACTTTAAAATGAAATTGAAAGCCTTATCGGCATCCAAACTCGGAATTGTCTACACCAATATGTTAACGGGAAATTTTAGAACATTATGGCCTATTTAATTAAAATGTGATTTGGTATAATTATATGAGATTAAATAATGTGAATTTCAATAGTTAGTTTAATTACCAATTTGCCCTTATAGTGAGCCACTACATCAAATATTTGAGGCTTGATTTATATCATTTGGCACAACATTTTTCAGCCATTTCCCTTGAGCATTTTCGACTAGAGAGAGAGAGTAAGAGAAAAAAAAATCTGATGAAAACATTTTAGAGAGAGAAGGAGGAATTCAAAGAAAAGTTGAAGATTTAGCTTGCATTTGTCAAGATTGTGCTAGAACAAGTGAGATTGAAGGCTCTAGGTAAGATAATTCTTGTAGGTGATGTGTTTAATTGTTGAATTCATGAGGATTATGAGTTTAAACATGTAATTTGAGCCTTAGAAGAAGAGTTGAGTTGCAAATCATGCATGCATGCATAAATTCTTGCATTTTGAAGTTAATTTCATAAAAAATCTACATGCATGTTTATAATTATGTTCAAGGCCATGGATTCATCATGTTTTTGAAAGGATGGGCTCATTAGAGTATGTATTTAGAGCTTGGTTGCCGTTTTTAATTCATGCATGTGTACATTTACATAGTAGGTTGTCATTGAGTTTAATTTTGAGCATCTAACTTATTTTGGGAGTTATTTGGTGCATGCATGTTTGAATCATCATATTTTAAAAGCTTAAATTCATGTTTTGGAAAGGATTTCTTGCATGCATGGGGCTAAGGAGCTCAAATTGCAAGTTTCAAGAGTTTTGAAGACAAGAGTTTTAAAGAATTCACATGCATGTCTTACTTCTTGAAATTCAAGTTGAAAATGTAAGTTTTTGACAAACCTTGGGCCATGATTTTGTAAATTGATCTTTAAACCGTAATATTCTACAAGTTTTCTGGGTTATCTCAAGTTTTAGGGCCCAAGAGATGAGTTTTGAAGGGTTGAATATCGAGTTTGCACTTGGGGGATGCAATCTGGAAATTCCAGATTTTTGCAGGCTCGCTCGAGCGACCACTCAGAGATTGTGCACTTCGCTCAAGCGACCAAAAGTCCGCTCGAGCGTAAATTTCGAGCTCCCAGAAGTTTTGCAGAAATTACAGATCGCTCGAGCGAGGGAATGTGCGCTCGAGCGACCCTCACATGTCTTTCGCTGCTCGCGAGAAAGCTTTCCGAGCGAGGACTTAAAATTCTGAAATTTTGCCTAAGTGTTCCAAGGCATGTTTTGACAACCTCATTGCATCTTAGGCATTCCTAAGCCTTAATTAAGCTATAATAATGAGGTTATGGGCTAGAAACACACACTAAGGAAAGAATGTAACGAGTTATTGAATGACAAGTGTGTGTGTGTGAATTGAGCATTGTAACAAGTATTAATCACACTAAGAGATTGCAAGGATATGTGTGTTCTAAGCCATGTGATAAGAATAAACATGAACCAACATGATGTAAGCTAAGCCTTAATGGCCACCTGAATAAGTAATGATAAGATTCGTTGGTTCTGTGTATTTTGTGATTGTAGGTCAACGTCCGAGAAGTGCTTGACCATCTACGGAACCACTGTGAGTAACGTTATCGTAAAGATACGTTTATATGAAATTATGTTCCAAATGTGATATATCAAGCTATGATTTCTGAAATGATATATGTTTCTGTGAACGAAGATCCATGTTTGAAATCTATTATGGCATCCATAGATAGTCCCAAGTCATGGGGGGCAGCATGAAAATGCAGGTCCATGACATTTACGAGATCTCGTTAGCCACTTCATTGTGGTGTTTGTTTAATCGGTGTCCGGGACCGGTTACTCTAGTCCGAAGACGTTTTGGATATGTGATATGTTCTATGGGATATGCCATTATTATGTTCTGATATGAGATGACTATGTTTATGCTATGATCTGTTTTGTACATATAAAATGTTCGGATTTCGTTCACTAACCCCTTTACCTTAATGTTATTCACTGGGCTTTAGCTCACTGTTTGTATATATATATTATAGGTGAGCATTCTGGAGTGCAAGCCCGAAGGTTTTGTGGGGGACTGTGTTTCTGTTGTCAACCAGCCTTTGTGCCTCACGTGGAGGTTCCCGAAGTGTCTACGGATCAAGTTTTATTTAATCTGTTTATGCATGAGACTTGTTTTAATTATGTTGGCTGTACTTAAGATACTGTAAAGTGTGCGGTATAATATAATGTGTGGTTGACTTAAAGTTATGTAAATAAAGTTTTAAAATATTCTGTTTCATATAAGTCAACACAGCTCATTGGACATTTATATTTATGTATCTGCTTCCGCTAGCCCCTTATTTTATATTAATGTCATCAGAGGCCGTAGGTAATCCAAGGATTACTGGCCGGTTGCGACGCTAAACCTACAGGGGCGGGTTTGGGTCGTGACAACTGGATCAAGGCCCTTCAAACCGAGGGATCTCTCGAAGCCGTGGGAATTGATTCGGCCTTACCCATGTATCATCGTCACCACTTTCCTTATCCCGATTTCAAAATTGAGAAGAGCGACGATGAGGGTGCCGAATAAATAGATTTTTTTTTTTTTAACGTTTGTATTTGGTCTTGAAATGTTATGTGCTTAATTAATCGTATTATTTCAACTTGCTGGCAAGTTTTGTGTTGCATGGCGTAAATGTTTAGACATGCGTTGACCGGTCTGAATGAAGAACGATTATTAGTGAATATTTATTCGGCCAATCATGTGTTGACCGGAGGCTTTATTTTGGCTAATCGTGATATCCACGAAGGGCACTCCGAATCTGGAGTCTTTATTTTGGCCAATCGTGATATCCACGAAGGGCGCTCCGAATCCGAAGTCTCAATCGGCCCTTAAGGTGTTGTGCATCAAAAGGGGCTTCGAATCTGGAGGCTTTATTTAGGCCAATCGTGATATCCACGAAGGGCGCTCCGAATCCGGAGTCTTTATTTTGGCCAATTGTGATATCCATGAAGGGCGCTCCGAATCTGGAGTCTCAATCAGCCCTTAAGGTGTCATGCACCAAAAGGGGCTTCGAATCCGGAGGCTTTATTTTGGCCAATCGTGATATTCACGAAGGGTGCTCCGAATCTGGAGTCTTTATTTTGGCCTTGGAAGGCTTAATCGGCCCTTATTAATCAAGGCTTGGGGGCGAGCTTGAGAAAACGATAAACTTTGTATTACAAAGGTGGAACACGTACAAGTATTAAGCCCACAAGTCGGGTCAATGATAGAATTTATGTAAATGTGTAGAATTCCAAGGCCATGGCAGGCTTCTTCCTGTCATGTCTGAGAGCCGATACGCCCCTGTTCCTGTGATGGATTCAATTTGATAGGGGCTGTCCTAGTTTGGACCCAATTTTCCATCGGCCGGTTTTCGGTCGGCTGGAAGTACCTTCTTTAGGACAAGCTCTCCTGGCGTGTATCGGTGCAACTGAACTCGCTGATTATACAACTTGGTGAGCTGCTGCTGATAGCGTGCCATGGATGCCAGGGCGCAGTCTTTTCGTTCTTCGATTAGAATCAGATTTAGGGCAAGCATCATGTCATTTCGGCCTATGTCAAAAACTTGCGATTTCAGAGTTGGGAGGCCGATTTCCAGAGGTAAGATTGCCTATGTTCCAAAGCATAGAGCAAACGGCGTTTCTCCAGTGGATCTCCTCGGCATAGTATGATGAGCCCACAATATACTCGGCAATTTTTCGACCCATTTGCCTTTAGCTTTTTTCAGCCTCTTTTTGATGCCGTCCAAGATGGATTTGTTAGAGGCTTCTGCCTGACCATTGCTTTGGGGATAGGCCGGTGTCGAGAAGTAAGGCCGAATGCCATATTTGTTGCATAGCTCTCGGTATACGCCACAATCGAACTGGGTGCCATTATCTAAGATTAGAGCTCTCAGAATGCCGAATCGTGTTATGATGTTTCTCCATACAAAGCGTTTAATGTTGGCATCTCGTATATGTGTTAGAGCCTCCGTTTTGACCCATTTTTTGAAGTAGTCTGTCGCGACGATTAAGAATCGCTTGTTTCCTGGGGCCCTGGGCAATGGCCCTACGATATCAAGTCCCCACTGAGCAAACGACCAGGGGCTGGTGATAGAGTTCAACTCTTCAGCAGGCAGATGGGTTAATGGGGAGAACTTTTGGCACTGTTCGCACTTTTTTACATAACTCTCCGCGTCAGCTCTCATTGTCGGCCAATAATACCCTTGCGTTATAGCTCGATGGGCCAGGAAGCGTCCGCCGGAATGGGCACCGCAGCTGCCCTCGTGTATCTCTGTCAGAAGCACTTCCACTTTGTCGGGGTGCACGCATTCCAAATATGGACCAGAGAGGGACTTTTTGTAAAGCCCTCCTTGCGGATCCAGATAGTATCGCAGGGCTTTATTTCGCAGCTTGTGTGCTTCTTTTTTGTCCTCTGGGAGTTGTTCAGAAGAGAGGAATGCAGCAATGGGGTCCATCCAGCTTGGTGCGGATTCTATAACATTGACATGGATTTCCTCCGAAGGGCCAATACTCGGCTCGGGATAAAGCCGACTTCGATGGTCCGCTTGATCTCAGAATTGATGGCGAAGGCTAAGCATGCCAAGGCATCCGCGTGTGTGTTCTGGTTGCATGTTATTTGGTTCAGTTCGTGATGGTCAAATTTTGCCAGCAAGGAATTGGCCGTTTTCATGTAGGCTGCCATACGGTCGTTTCTTGCCGCGTACTCCCCCTTTAGCTGATTGATTACCAACTTAAAAGAATCGCAAAACACAAGTAGATGCCACGCGCAGAGAAGGTGGGCATTCCGTAGACCGGCTAGAAGGGCTTCGTATTCGGCTTCGTTATTTGATGCTTCGAAGCCAAGCTTGACGGCCTGCTCAATTACTGCGCCGTCTGGAGACATGATGACAACTCCGGTGCCATTGCCCCTTTGGTTAGATGATCCATCATAGTATAGTTTCCAAATATCCCCGACATAAAGTCTCCAGTTCGGCTTTGGTAGAACTTCGACCTTTGGTCGAACTTCATCAGGTTTGAGGTTGGCAAGCTCGCCGGTGAATTCGGCAACAAAGTCGGCCAACACCTGCCCCTTGATTGCAGTTTTAGGTAAAGCGAATGTCGATACGAGTTCAAGAGCCCATTTTAAAACACGCCCCGATGCTACGCACTCGTAATCTTGATCGGAGGGGATAATCTGTTAGCACCCTAATGCTATGTCCCTGGAAGTAATGCATCAGTTTTCTTGCCGCCATGACTAGGGCTAAGATGAGTTTTTCCAGTGAAAGGTAGCGTGTTTCGTTGTCAACCATTGCCTTGCTCACATAATACACTGGCTGTTGCTCCCCCTCCTCCTCTTTTAATAGTACGGCGCTGACGGCCCTATCGGAAACTGCCAGATATAGGATGAGCGGGTCACCAGCGGCGGGTGTTGTCAAGAGAGGTACTGAGCGAAGGTACGTCTTGAGTCCGTTGAAGGCTGATTCGCATTTGGCGGACCATTCAAAAGCCTTACCCTGCCGTAGTGTCTGAAAGAATTGTCGGCAGCGATCTGTAGACCGGCTGATGAATTTGTTAAGTGCAGCGGCCATCTCCATCAACTTTTGGACTTTTTTTACTGAACGGGGGGAGCCGAGTTCCAAAATTGCTGTGACTTGCCTCGGGTTGGCTTCGATTCCTCGGTGATTAACGATGTAACCCAGGAATTTGCCAGAGCCGATTTCGAACGCACACTTGAAAGTGTTTAGTTTCATTCTATTTTTGCGTAAGATGCTGAATGTCTTTTCTAGATCGGCTATATGATTCTGTTCTTCTTTGGACTTGACCACCATATCATCGATGTATACTTCCATAGTGTGGCCGAGTTGCTCTTTGAACATAGCAGTGACCAATCTTTGGTAGGTTGCCCCTGCATTCTTCAGCCCAAAGGGCATAACTTTGTAGCAATAGGTTCCTCTTGGGGTGAGGAAGGCAGTTTTTTCCTGGTCATCTAGATGCATGGCGATTTGATGGTAGCCTCTGTAAGCATCGAGGAAGCTCATGCGTTGATGACGTGCCGTCGCATCGACGAGCTGGTCGATTCTAGGTAGAGGAAAACAGTCTTTGGGGCAAGCTTTGTTCAGATCCGTGAAGTCGACGCACACTCACCAAGTCCCATTTTTCTTCTTCACCACCACTGTATTGGAGAGTCATGTAGGGTAAGTGACTTCTCTAATTGCCCCGGCGTCAAGCAGTCTGTCTACCTCCTCAACAACGGTGGCAGTGTGCTCCGCGGCTGACCGTCGGCCTTTTTGAATGATCGGCTTACATTTCGGATCGACATTCAGATGGTGCTGTGAAACTGACGGGTTTATTCCTGGCATTTCATACGGAGTCCACGCAAAGACGTCAAGGTTGTTGAGCAAGAAAGAGATCAGCTGCTGCCTGTCGGCCTGATTCAGAGAGGTGCCGATCATGAAGAACTTTTCTGGACTTCCATCAATGTCAACTCGGTCTAAATCTTCCGTGGCCTTCTCATTTGGATACCGCCCAACGTCATCCATGATCTCCCGATTCGGCACCTCAATGGAGTTTACTTGCAGTTCCTTTGGCGTTTTGGCGGTAAGGAGATAACATGCTTGTGCCGATTTCTGGGATCCACGGATTTGCTCAATGCCGTGTTCCGTTGGAAAACGTAGTAGTTGATGATAGGTGCTTGGGACGGCCTGCAATGTATGCAACCATGATCGCCCCATGATGAGGTTGTACGGTGAGGGCAGCCTGACGACCAAGAATTCCACATTTACCATTCTGGAGCCAGCTCGAATGGGCAAGCGGATCTTTCCCAAGAGGTACTCTGGAGTGGCATTGAAGCCGAATAGTGGATAAGGGGCCGGAGTCAAGTCTGACTCGTTGAATCCGAGTTTGGTGAAGGTTTTATAATACATAACCTCCGAGGTAATGCCCTGGTCGATAAGAACACGTTCGACGGTGAACCGGTTTACGGGCAGCTCAACAACCAACGGATCGATGTGAGGGAGTGTTACACCGATCAAATCTGAATCGTCAAAGGTGATACTTGGCGTTTCTCAGGGCCACTTTGTTGGCGTGAGCTGCTGTTGGGGGCCTGGATGTGATTGGATCGCATGCACAGCCGGGGTTGCTGGCAGGCTGTATATCATGTGGACAGTGTCAAGCGGAAATGCATCCTGCGGAGGGGTAGGTGTTTCAACCACATTTTTTCGGACGCATTGGTGACGACGTTCGTTCTTTGCCAACTTTGTAAGAGGATCTGTTGTCGCATAGCGGTCGTTAGTTTCTTGCTGCGGGGCCCAGGATCGTCGATCATCTGCCCTCGGGGGTCGCTCAGAAGCCTGGCGCACCGTTCGTTTGGATTTTGCTATTTCCGAGGCTAGATCGCAACAAAGGCATTCGTTCTCAGCGATGATGTTGTCTAACCTCTGTTTGGTTTGCCTAGCTTGTGCCATAGTCACTTTTATTGTCTTTTGCGTTGGGTTTGACGATGAGCGGAGGTCCGAGGCTAGTCTTGCTGCGATGGTTTGTGGTCCAAGCGAGTTTGCTGGAATGAGGTCACCTCTCTGTGCGGTCTTGTCAATGGCTATCGGAGGATCTTCGGTCACGCCTGCCATGGATGTATTTGAGTATTCCCACAGACGGCGCCAATTGTGGAGAAGTGGTTTGGAAATACTCTTCGAATCCTGGGAGACGCTAATGATCCTCAGCTAGTCACCTGAAAAGATACAAACACTCTGGTCGGGGGTGCCGGAATTAGCACTCTGACGGACAAGTCAGTTCAGACACTCAGGATAGCTTTCTTACTAAGTTAAGTGAAGTGATTCTTACATACCTTTCTAGATTTGTGGTTCTTGTATTTATACTTGCTTTTTGGGCCTCGGGGCCTGAGCCTTCTTTTATCCCATTCACCTTATATTCATTCGGAGTTACTGACCCCTGTCTATTCGGCTTTACTAACGCATTCGGCGCCCTAGTTACGCAATATGAAGCCGAGTAGTATCTAGTTTCTGGGGTACGCGTCTCCCGACTCTTCTACTTATTCGGCTCCCACAATAGGTGCTTGGCACGGCCTGCATAGTATGCAACCAAGTTCGCCCCATGATGAGATTATACAGTGATGGCAGCTTGACGACCAAGAATTCCACGTCCACTGTTCGGGAGCCTGCTCGAACGTGTAGCGTGATCTTCCCCAACGGGTATTCTGGATTCGTGTTTAAGCCAAATAATGGATAAGGATCTAGAGAAAGATCCGATTCGGAGAAGCCGAGTTTGGTGAATGTCTTGTAATATATAACTTTCGATGTGCTCCCTGGATCAATGAGTACGCGCTCAACGGTGAATTGGTTTACGCGTAACTCGATTACCAAGGGATCGATGTGGGGAAGTGTCACTCTGGCCAAATCTGAATCATCAAAAGAAATGCACACAGCTTCATGGGGCCATTTAGCTGGAGTGAGTTGATTTTGAGGATCGGGATTCAACTGAATCGTATGCACCGCGGATGACATTGGCAGGCTGTAAATCATGTAGATCACGCCGAGTGGAGGTGAATCCTGTTGTAAGGCTATTGCTTTGGTTGAGTTGCCTTTTTGGACATACTGTTGTAGCCAACCATCTTGTACCAATTCCTCTAGGTGATCCTTCAATGCATAACAACTCTCAATATCATGGCCGTGATCCTTTTGATAGTTGCACCGCCTATCCTTTCTTCCCGTTTCGAAAGGTCCCACCATTTTGGACGGCCATTTGAAGAACGGAAGGTGTTGGACTTTGGACATAACCGCGCTGATCGGCTCTAACAACTCCGTGTATTTCTTGTCTGTACGCCTTGTGCGCCTACCATCGACTTGCAGTTGTTCATTTGCTCAGTGGGGGCATTGGTCGCTTGATCGGTGAGAATCCCGTCTCTTGTCTCATTTAGTCTGATGCCGTGGTTCAGGGCTCTGAGGTGGTACAAAATTTAATGGCTGAGCAATATCAAAAGGGGCTGTCTTTTTGGCCACATTTTCGGCTTTAACCCGCAAGGCGTTATCTTCCAATTTGCAGTATTCCTTAACTTTCTTCATCAACGCCTAGACTGTTTTGGGGGGTCTTCTAGTGTGACAACCCTCACCACTGTTTACTGATAACACCACTGATTAGTGCTAATCTATGATTAAGCATGTTAAATGACTGATTGACTGAGTGTTCTGAACTGATTGATTGAGTATGTTAGTTTAAATGCAAATCTATCTGTTTGACTGCTAAATAACCTGTTCATGTTTTATGTTTTAAACTGTAAATTGAAGGCCTTATCGGCGGCCGAACTAGAAACTAATTAATGTTTTATGCTAATTAGAATTCATGTGATTTTATGGTAAATTTAGTTGAAATTTGATTTGGCATGATTAAATTAGATTAAATATTGATAAATTACAATTGTTGGCTTATTTACCCTTTTGCCATTAAGTGGCCATTTCCTACAACTTTGACTTGGACTCAATTGTTGCATTACAAACACCATCTCACCCTTTTTCCATCTAGAGCAAACCGACTGGAGAGAGAGAGATAGGAGTTAGTGTGATTCAACAAGATTTTGGCTTGGAATTTGGAAGAATTGTAGAAGATTTGCAACATTAGACTCCCATACTTTGAATTCAAGGCATAAGGTAGGAGAATCATCTTCTTGATTATTAAATTAAGTCATTTGTTGCATGGTTCATGGTAAATTAGTGAGTTGAGTCACAAATTGGTTTTAAATTGTTGAATTGAGGCTAAGATCATGCATGCATGTGCATATCATGAAGTTGAAAGTTATTTTTCATGGAAATTCTTGCATGCATGTTTACATTTTGGTTGGAATCCATGAATTCACCATGTTTTGAAGTTAAATCTTGCATTTGATCTTGTTTTAGAACATCGAAGTTTCAAGGAACCTTTGCATGTGTTGAATTTGCATTGTTCTTCGTGTTCATGAAAACTTCTTTGAAATTGTGTTTAAATTGAACTACCTTTGGGCTTTGATTTCTCAAAGTGATCTTTGAAACATGTAATATTATGGGTTTTGAAGTGTTTTCCAGAAAACTAGCCCAAGAGGATCGAATTTGATGCCTTAAAAGTTGGTTTTGAGCTTGAGGTTCGAATCTAGAAATTCTAGATTTTGGACTCACGCTCGAGCGGGGAACTTCACGCTCGAGCGTACAACTTGAGTTCATGCAGTCCGCTCGAGCATGGAAAGTGACGCTCGAGCGTGAAATGCATGTATCCAGTACTTTGCATGTGTTCTGATCGCTCGGCGAAAGGAATGCATGCCTTTCGGCGAGACTTGTGTCTCACACTCGAGCGGGTATCGAGCACCCATCGAGCGTGAATTTTGTGCATCCAGTACTTTTGCCATGTTTTATAGTCCGCTCGAGCAAGGAAAGTGACGCTCGAGCGGTGATCTTTTGTCTGCATGTCCGCTCGAGCGTAGAAAGCCATGCTCGAGCGTGACCCTTGTTTTCTGAAAATTTTGTAAAGTGTTTTAAAGTGCATCTTTGCATTCTCCTTCCATCCTAGGCATTCCTAGGGCATGTTTGAGGCATATTAAGGAGGTTATTAATGTAGAACCACACCGAGTCAAGATAGGGACTAAGGCATTGTTTCCTAAGTATGTGACTTAGTGTGTGTTCATCCTGTAACTGTGTAGGGTTGGCATCCGAGGACGCGCACTAGCTTATCTGTAGCCCAGAACTCTGTGAGTAACAATGTTGTAAAGATATGTTCAATTATGAATATTTTCTAAATGAACAACTGTACTGCTTTCTGAAATGATATTTCTTACTGAATGAATGTTTGTCCTATTTGTGAACTGTATTCATGGCATTCATAGCAATTTCTTTATTCGTTATCTTTGCATCTTATTCTTGTCACAAAGATCTCTGTCGGTTCCCATGTTGGAACCACTACTGTTTACTGATATGATGGCCATCGACTGACTGTTCGGTCTGTTAAGACCTACTGTACTGTTTGCTATTGGATGTACCACTTATGACTGCTATGATTGAATAACTGATATACTGTTCAAATGATTGTTTTAAATACTGAAAGGACATTCATTCTTAATCTCTTTACGCATATGTTATTCACTGGGCTTTAGCTCACTGCTCATATATATATGTAGGTGTTTAGGCACCAGACCGTTGCTAGGAGCGTCAGGCTAAGCTCTTGTTTTGTCAAGCCAACTGTAGACATCCCATTTTTGACCGTCCTTAAGACTTGGACGTCACCGCTTGAACACTTGGTGATCATCCATGTTTGTGTTCGTCTTGAGTTCCCAGAGGTCTCGGCTACGCGCCTTGCCTCAGGATCTCTTGACTCAACTGTTTCGTGTCTGGTTTTGCACCAAACACTTGTGTTTTGCCTTGGAGGGACAGGGAATGGCTTGTGGGCCACCCCCACACTCCACCGGCCATGGCTTGAGGCCACCGGCTGTGTTTTGTTGCCATCGGCCAAATGTTTGGCCGGCCGGCACTCTAGGTGGCCGGCCGGCCGGCTATCTTTTTTTGGTCAATTGCATGTTTGGCCGGCCGGCTACTGTGCATCTGCTTTTGCAGATATTTTTCTGCAGCTGGCATGCACTTTCACTCCTTCCATATACGTGTATGGAGGGATTGCCCTCTTGTTAGCTTCCTTTGGAAGCTTTACAAGACTAAGTTGTCTATAAGAAGGGGTCTTCTCTCCCTCTTTCAGGGTTAGACAATTTAGATAGAATTTTCTGAGGGTTTTGAGTTTTAGGGTTAGGGTTCATATGTCTTCCATCTCTATATCTCTCTCTCTCTTTGTTTTGTGAGTGTTTTTGCCTTAGTTTTGCACACAAACACCCACCATCACACCTTTTCTTGGAGCTGAGGCCCTTGAGGGTTGTTTTTGGAGTTTTGAAGCTGGTTTGAGCTTGAAGAACCAAGCTGGTCCACCATTGGTGAAGAGGGTCTACAAGGGTAAGAAACTTGTCCCTTTATTCGCCATTTTTGCATTGCATTTTTGCCTACCTTCCATCTGTTTTTGAGCTTTGTGTATAATATATAAAAGTTCTATTTTTTAGTGCTCTAAATAGTTGGTTAAGGTTGCTTTAAGCTTTGAGGTTATTTGACCCCTCTTAAGCCTTGAAAGGCTCCGTTTTGTGCCATTTTGGTTGAGCTCTGGGACCATTGTGTTTGGGCCTCCTCACCACTGAAATCTTGAGGGATTTCAATGATGAGGATGGTGCCTTGAGGTCCTAGGAAGGAGAGGGCCACCCCCTCTCCTTGTTGTCCTTGAAAAGGGCATTTTTTGCCTCTTGAGGGAGCATCTAGTCTAAGTGTGTGTTGGCCATGCCTTAGCTGATTTTCATGCTTATTATGTCATAACATGCCTCTATTTTTGGTTGGTTTGGACACACCTTGCTTGTTTAGCATACATGTCTTGTAATGCCATGTTTTGGCCTTGACATGCTTTAAGTGTTGATCCTTGTTCTAGCATGATTTAGGCTTAGCTTCGTAAACTTTTTGTGCTTGTTTTAGCATGTTGAAGTTCTGTTTTTGGTTGTTTTGGTCGACCATAACATGCTTAGTGTAGCCACCTTGCATTTTGGCTTGTTAGCCTTAGGTGTGTGAGTGTGTAGCATGCTTCACTTGACATATTTCAGTGGTTTGGAACCACTTGTTATGTTATTTTAGTCCTCTTAGCATGCTTGTATGCTTGCATTTGATGCCCCTTTAATATGTTAAAAGGTTGTTGTCTTATGCCCCTTGTTTAGACCTTTGTGTATGCTTGCATGTTTAGGCCACTTAGATGCCATCTAGGTGCACCCTTGGCATTGTTTAGGTCTATATTGGACCTATTTTAAGTCCCCTTAGCCTTGTGAGGTTTGGTTGACCCAGCCTTGGTTTAAGCCTCCTTGTTTACCTTGAATTTTGGACCATAATTGCATGCTTTGCTTGTGTTGATTAGTAGATTTGGCATCATATTTAACATGATTTCAGAGCTTTTCATGCATGCTAATTGTCCATGTTTAGTCTCTTTTAAGTGTTCTTAAAAGTTGCTCTTATGTGCTTAAGTGTTGGCCTATTAACATGTGCATGTGTGTGTGTGTGTTGGACCTCACTTGCATAGCAGTGGCCACTGATTTTGGCATGCTTGCGAGCTATCCATATTAGTCTAAGTCCATCCTTCATGTGTTATCACATGCTTGTTTACATTGCCATGTTGCACACTTCGTCTCCATGTCTAGGTTGCATTCCATTTGCATGCATGCTTGGCCTCTTGAATTGCTTGTGATAGAGGTTAGGCCTCCTTGTATGTTTATGTGCATTGCATTCCATATCAAAATGCACACTTGATTCTTTGGGCCATCATGTATGGAAATGCGCGATTGGTGGTCCGAGAATCGAGGCCCATCCTCCTTTGAGTCATAAATATGATAAGGGGTGTGGTTGGTACATACATAGCTTGAAATGCACTGCCATGCTTTGCTCTGTCTTCTGCTGTTGTCAAACAGGATTCTGTAGGAAGATTTGGCCGGCCGGCTATCTTCAGTGCCGACCGGCCATCCATAAGTGGCCGACAACTCAATTTGTGGCCGGTGACCATTATCCATGGCCGGTGGCCAATCCCCTCAGCTGATGGTGTTCTACAGCACTCAGAGAAGCAACCTTGAGACTTTGGCAGTCATCAGAGAAGCAGAGTGGGGAAAACAGAGGCAACTTGAGCATGGCGGTGGATTTCCGAGCAAAACCGAGCGCGCACTGCATTGGGTCTTCATCTCGAGACTGTTTACTGCTTAATTAGATTAATTAATGTGTTAATTAATTAGGTGGTTTATAATATTGGTTAGCTTGCGAGTTAGTTAATCTGTATTATTCTTTCGGTCCCTCCGTGTGAAGTTGTATTGTAATAAGTGTGCGTGAGTGTGTGTATATCTTCCAACCTCACATCTTTCTTCCCTTTTATTTAACCGCTTACAATGGTTAGATTTAGGGCATATTTCAAATAGCATACTTATGCTTCGCATGTTTGCATTCATTCATCACTATTGCATGCACCGGGCTCGGTACATCATGCTAACTGCACTTGCATTCTAATTCCAAGTTGAGTACTTGTTAGTTGCAGCATTTCACATGCCATTCCTAGATTAGCTGAGCCTACTCTAGTGACATTTTGTATGCGATGCATTAGCCACTTAACATGAACTAGGGTCACGCATGATCACTAACATGTTCTTGTTTTGGCGCGGAGTACTAGGTGAGCTTTTTATGCTTTAGCATCTCGCATGAGTGTGAATGTTAACATGACAGCATGCTTACCATGTGGCTAAATGCTTATATGTTATAAACTGCTGTAACATCGCCCGTGAGGGACCTCGGCTACAGTTCGGACTCCCCTTCCTTTTTTTGTGTGCGGTTCTTAATCTGAACCAAAGAGTCCAACTCTGGCAAATCATTTTGAAGAAAAACAGATTTTTGAAAAGTAGTGCCAAACATGGACTGCTTTGCCAGATACAGAGTCGCCACCTAAATATTTTTTTTTAAAATGGGGAATTTAGGAAACCCTGACTCGGTGCCAAAGGCCACATGTTCGTCATCACCAAAGTTGTCTTGGCTCGGGAGCTCGGGTACGATCGGGGAAGGTCAGCTATGAGCACCCCCTTTCGCCCGGTCCGAAGAACGGCCTCTACTAACCATGATATCCGATTTTGAAAACATTATGCGTTCTTATTCCGGTTATTAGCCTAGAATTACTATGTTATGCACACAGCAAACAAGTATATACTAGATTGCCTAATTTGGAAACAAGCATTGCATATCCATTTGTTTTTTGAAAATCGCTTTGAAATTTGCTACTCGCAAGTAGGCTAAAACACGGATTTCAATGAGTTTTTCCAACTCAAACAATCCAACCTTCACCCACAGGCATTCAAACAGTTTATCTCATGTAAGCACTTAGCCTCATGGTAAGCATACTGTTATGACAACATTCACACGCATGCGATATGCTAAAGCGTAAAAACTCACCTAGTACTCCAAGCCAAAACAGAAACTAGTTAGTAATAATATGCATGATCCTAGTTCATGTTAAGTGGCTAATGCAACGTAAGCAAGGGTGTAATCTAGACAGGCTCGGCTATCCTAAGCATGGCATGTGAAATGCTACAGGTAACAAGTATTCAATTTGGAAATTGAAATACAATGCAGTTAGTGTGATGTACCGAGCCCGGTGCATGTAAGACAAATGTATGGATGCACGCATGCATTGCATAAGGTATGCTAATTTTGAATATGCCCTAATCTACCATCATAAGCAGGTAAATAAAAGGGAAGAAAGAAGTGGGGGTTGGAAGACATACATACACTCACGCACACTTATTACACAATTGCCCTCATACAGAGGGACTAAAGAATATCTGATCCCAAATAGTACAGTCCAAATACAGAATAAATTATTACAACAAATTTCTAATTTAATTAATAATTTAAATGTAGAATAGAAGAGGCCGCAGCCCTGTCTCGGGATGCGCGAATGATGCATGCTCGAATCCGACTCGCTCGGAAAAACCGCACCATACCACTGCTGCCTCGGTTTTTACTGTCCTGCCTTTCTGAAATCTGCCAAAGTCCCAGGACACCTTCTAGGCACACTGCAGTACACCACTGGCTGGAGGAAATGACCATCGGCCGTTCAAAAATAACCGTCAGCTGCTTGAGAGGTTATCGGCCACAAACAAATGGTCGGTCGGCACTCTCTTATGCCGGTCGGCAAACAATTCCTGCAGAAGACAGTTTTGACAACAACAGCAGACAAGCAGTGCATGGTGTGGAATTTTGAGCATATGTAAGCATGGCCAATGCCCCCTATCATGTATGGGACTCAAAGAAGCATGGCCCTTAGTCCTTGGGCCACCAATTATGCCTTTTGGTGCATGATGGCCTAAGGGACCAAGATTGCAATTCAATGTAAATATGCATGCAACACACAAATGAGAACCAAGACCCTATCATGTCAAGATCAAGGGCCTTAGTGACATGAGAATTGAGATGTGTATTGCCACTTGAAGTACAAACACCCCTCATTTCTCACACTTGGTTTGACACCCCAAACCAAGCAATGCAATGCATGTTATGCAAACATGGCTCAACAATGCAACATGATGCTAAAATGCAAGGCATGCCAAATGCTATGCAACATATCAGGTTAGGTATATAGTGCTAATCATATGGGAGGCAAATGTGATGCAACCATGGACCAAAATGCCATGAAGCTAGCATGGGACAACATGTAATGAACCAAATAAACGACAAGCATATGATAAGCAAACAATGGTGGACTTAACCACAATGGGGCAGACCTCAAACCTCCCCAAAACAGTGGCAAAAAATGCCCAAAAACATGAACAAAATGCCATACAAGCATGCAAGTTAATGAGCCTAAACCTAAGGCACTAAAGAGAGCATCTTACTACCACTAACATGATCACTCATGGCATGTATTAGGCGAACAAAAATAGAGTTCTATCATGCAAAAATACACCCAAACCCCTTGACATGGTAGCCCCAAAATACCCTAAACACACACACATGCACAAGGCCTATCTCAAGGCATAAAAGGACACATCCTCAAAGCATAAAAGAGGTCACATATAGAAACATACAAACATGATTTACGAACTGAAATATGATCCTAAATGATGCCAAATCATGAGGATGGTCTAAGGTGAGCATACTAGAGGCCAAAATACTCAAGGCTTACAAGCCCAAAATGCAAAACAACCACATCAAGCATGCCAAACATGGCAAAATAAGTGGCTCACAGCCCTTAAACATGACAAAATGAGGCTAATATCTTCATGGAGTTATGCTAATACATGCAAGAAACAAGGCCTAAACACAAGATGCAAATCTATGCCAAATACAGGAATGCAAAGCAAGTATGTTAAGCATGCAAGAGGCCAACAAAATGCCATTAGACAGAGATAAAATATGATCCAAAACACCCAAAAAAGTTCTGAAATGGTGCCAAAAACAAGCAAGCATGCATGTTGCCTTTCAAGCTAAAACAAAGGCAAAAGAGGGACAAAGGGGAGAGGGGTGTCCCTCCCCTAAACAAGACTTCAAACCACCTTCCTCACCACTAAAAACCCACTGGTTTTCAGTGGTGAGAAGACCCAAATAACAAAGCAAACAAGGCTCAAAATAAAGGCACAAAAGAGGCCAAAATAAGGCCTAAGAGGGTGAGTTTGTACTCAAACCACAAAGTGACCTTAATGAAAGTTCAAAAGCAAGAAAATATAAGACTTTTTTATGTTATACACAAAGCTAAAAACAGCAAGCAAAATAGGTAAAAACTAGTTGCAAAAACGGGAAAACTAAAGTAAAGTGCTCACCCTTGAAGAACACCTCAAGAACAGATGATCCAGCCCTCTTCTATTGATCAAAACCAGTCCAAAAGTTCAACAAACAACCCTCCCAGCCTCCCAATATCGAGCTAAGGTGTGATGGTGTGTGTATTGGTGCAAAAGTAAGGTAAAACCACACTTTTAGGCCTAAAAACACACACACAAGAGGAGAGAGAGGGAAAATGTAGAAAGAGGGAGTATATGGCAGATATATAGATATAGAAGCTCTGGTTTTTTTTGTTGAAAATGGCTAACCTCCAACAAAGGGAGAGAGATGGTGTTTATATAGGCAAAAATCAAGGCTCAAGGCTTCTCCAAGAAGCTAATTAAAAGGGCCAAAGGGTGCAAAGGGGTCTTGGCTTCTTGGAGAAGCTAAGACAGCTGTCCAAACTTCTCCAAGAAGCTTGGCCAAAAGGGTCAACCTTCTAGAAGGTTTGGGGGTTCAAAGGTGCAAAGGGGTCACTCCCATGCACATGGATGAGTGATGGTGCATTCCAGCTGGCACAGCTGGCATGCACCATGCCTCAGGGGTGCAAAGAGTGCACGCCGGCCAGCCAAAGGGAACACCGGCACAAAAAGGTGCCGGTCGGCAACATATAGTGCCGACCGGCCATTGTTTTTAAGAAAACACTGCCGGTGGTACACATATGCGGCCGGTGATGGTAGGGGAGGGCCGGTGGGGTGTGGGGATGGCCAAGAAGCCATTCCCTCCCTTTCAAGGCAAAAACACAGGTGTTTGGTGCCAAAATCGAACACGAAGCAGTCGAGTCAAGAGGTCCTGAGACGGGGCGCGCTGCCAAGGCCTCTGGGAACTTGAGACGAACACAAACATGGATAATCACTGAGTATTCAAATGGTGACGTCCAAGTCTTGGGGACGGTCAAAAATGGGGTGTCTACAACTGCCTAAATGCCTGTGGGTGAAGGTTGGATTGTTTGAGTTAGAGCAACTCGTTGAAATCCGTGTTTTTAGCCTACTTGCGAGTAACAAATTCCAAAGCGTTTTCCAAAAAAACGGACATGAAATGTTTTGTTCCAATTTGGGCAATTTGGTCTATACTTGTTTGCTGTGCGCATAACATAGTAATTCTAGGCTATTAACCGGAACAAGAACACATAACGTTTTCAAAACAAGATATCACGGTTAGTAGAGGCCGATCTTCGGATCGGGCAAGAGGGGGCGCTCATAGCTGACCTTCCCCAATCGTACCCAAGCTCCCGAGCCGAGGCAACTTTGGTGATGACGGACCTTTGTGCCTCACTTTGAGGTTCCAGAACTGTTCAAGCTAAGGCTGCCTAGGGCTGTTTTAGATTTCCCCTTTTGTATCTATTTTTGTAATACTGTATAGACTGCACCTATACTGTACTGTTATGATAGGGATCTAGTCCCTAACCTGAATATCTGTATATAATGTATGTACGTACTGTTTTTGTACTGAATATGAATATGTTAGGAAAAGTCTTTTGCATCTGGTATCCTGACTCATTGGATATCTTTTTAATTCTTGTTTTGGCTTCCGCCACATACTCTGTATTATTGTTTCTTTGTTAGCGGGCTTTGGTAATCTCAGATTCTTGGCGATTCTGATGCTAAACCCATAGGCGGGTTTGGGTCGTGACATCTAGTCAAGCATTGCGAGAAACCTTGTCAGGATGCAAACTCATTTTAAAGGCGATGATGGCCATGGAGTCGTTGCAAGCGTCATCAACAAGATTAACGCACTCCCAATAGCGCGTCGAATACGCTCTTAGTGTTTCTCTTGGCTGGATTTGCATTGCCCAGAGAGAGTCGGCTTGTTTCGGCTGGACCTCGTTGGTGATGAATCTTGCCCTGAAGGATTTTTGTAATTGATGGAAACTCTTAATCGACGCCGGCTCCAACTTATAATACCATCTGACTGCCAACGGTCCCAAACTGCTCGGAAATATTCTGCACATGAGGGTTTCATCATCTGCATGCAATGTCATCGCTTGCTTATAGTGACGGATATGATCCGTGGGATCTGATTTCCCGTCGTACAAGGTGAACGATGGGGCTTTGAACTTCTTGGGTAGTACTACCTTTGTGATCCGTCGCACAATGGGATCGTGCTGGTCCTCTTCGTCTAAACCATTTCGTCTTCGCTTATGCCTTATACGTGGACTCTCTTCAGAGGAACTGGTAGTTTCGGATCGTCCCTTCTTCTTAGGCTCCGGGGATAATGAGTCGGAGTCGCTGTTAGTGTCTTGTTATCAGGCTCGAGGTCGTCGACCACCTGCCCTCAGAGGTCGTTCCGGATCTTGGCGTACAGCTTGTTTGGACTTCGCCACTTCCAAGGCCAAATCCTGACGAAGACGTTCGTTCTCAGTGATCATGTTCTCCAACCTCTGTTCGTTTTGCTTTGCTTGTTCCATGATCGCTTGCATTGTCTCATGCACTAAAGTCGAGGGTGAGTCAAAGTTCAAGGCGTGTCTTGCGGCGATAGTCTCTGGTCCCAGCATGTTTGTTGGGGTGAGATTATCTCTCGGTGTAGTTTCATTAGCGATTATCGGAGGATCTTCCGTTGCGCCCACCATGGATGTGGTTGAGTATTCCCACAGATGGCGCAAATTGTGGGGAAGGTCGTTTGGAAATATTCTTTTGATCCACTGGGGCGCTCGAGATCCTTAGCTAACAACCTGAAAAGGAATAAACAGTTCGGTCAGGGGTGCCGGAATTAACACTCCGACGGACAAGTCAGTCTCTACTCTCTGGATTACTTGTATTTTAAATTAAGCGTACTAATTCTCACATACCTCTTTCTGGCTGATGTTCTTTTATTTATATCTTCTCTTTCTTGGGCCTCGGGGCTGGGCCCACTTTCGATTCACCGTATAACTATTTACTCGGCTTCTTTTGCTGCAAACCGCTTTTCACTCGGCCCCTTACTCAACCGACTATTTGGCCAAATAGGGCAGGATTTAAGTGTAAGACGGGGCCGAATGCGATGTATATACTTCGACTCTCCAGGTCCAATTATTCGGCCTATTTATGTCTTCCAATATTCGGCCCCCACAATGAGTATCCTATGCCAGTGGTTGATTTGCTAGTTGATTCAGCAGCCAAAAGTAAGGTCTTATCATTTATGGATGGGCATGCTGGATATAACCAAATTCATAAAATTGCATTCAGGTGTCCTGGGGCTCTACGTACATTTGAATGGGTGGTCATGCCTTTTGGTTTGAAAAATGTTAGAGCCACCTATCAAAGGGCAATGAATCTTATATTTCATGACTTGATAGGAAAGTTTTTAGAAGTATACATTAATGATGTGGCTGTCAAATCTGACACAATTGAAGAGCATTTGAACCATTTAAAGCAGACATTTCAGAAGATGAGAAGCCATAAGTTAAAAATGAACCCTTTAAAGTGTGCCTTTAGGGTAACTATTGGGAAGTTCTTAGGCTTTTTAGTACATCACAAAGGAATAGAGGTACATACTAACAAGGCCCAGGCTATATTGGCAGCTAAACCCCCAAGCAATAAGAAAGAATTGCAAAGTTTCTTAGGTAAGATTAATTTCTTAAGAAGATTCATAGCCAATTTAGCCAGGAAGACTTTGGTGTTTTCTTCTTTGGTAAAGATAAAGTCAGATGGTGAGTTTAAATGGGAGGAATGCCATCAAAAGGCTTTTGATCTGATCAAGAAATATTTGATCAATCCTCTAGTACTTATGCCACCTGTTTATGGAAAGCCTTTGAAGCTTTATATTTCAGCTTGTGACTTGTCGTTGGATGTCTATTGGCCCAGGAAAATGATATGGGTCATGAGCAGGCTATTTATTACTTGAGTAGAAGGTTGAATGATGCTGAAACTAGGTACACTTCTATCGAAAAGTTATATTTGACTTTATATTTTGCTACCATAAAACTTAGACATTACATGCTCCCTTCAGAAGTGTTTGTTGTGGCATAAACTAATGTAATAAAATATTTGTTGTCTAGACTTGTGTTGAGAGGCAGGCAAGGCAAATGCGTATTGGCCTTAATTGAATAATGCTTTAAGTATGTGCCACAGAAAGCTGTAAAGGGATAGGCCTTGACAGATTTTTTTGGCAGAGCATCCATGCTTGCATGTCGAACCAGATTTATTTGAGGTTCATCTGATAGATACTAAGCCTTGGAGGTTAATGTTTGATGGATCTAAAACATATGAGGGAGTTGGAGCAGGTATTGTCTTGATTGCTCCTAGTCAATTGATGTATTAGTTTGCTTATCAGTTGGATGAGCCACATTTGCAATCTTGTAATCAAGTTGAGTATGAGGCTTTGATAATTGGACTTGAGTTGGCTATAGAGTTCAAGATTCGAAGGTTGCAAGTTTTTGGTGGCTTTCAATTAGTCATCAAGCAAATGGTAGGGGAATTCAAATGTGTGAACAAAACATTAGAAGAGTATTTAATTGAGGCAAAATGGTTGACAAACTCTTTTGACCATGTGTCTTTCACACACATGTATAGAATAGAGAATAAAGAAGCCAATGAGATGGCTCAACCCGCATCAGGGTTGAGAATTCCTAAAGGAGCCCAAGAAAGGATCATAAGAATCTAGAAGAGAAACTTTCTGACTTTTAAGGACAGTGTAACATGCCCGGCGGTATTCGTGCGCGTTAAATAGTTCGAACCCTTGGTCTCTTTGATCTAGTCTCATGAGTGCAATATAAAACATAGACGAGAGTCCACATTTGGCAAATTTTAGAAAATCCATTTTATTGCAAAAGAATATTTTGCCACAAATGGACTACGTCATCAAATCTCACAGTCGCCACCTAATATTTTGGGAAATTAGGAAATCCATGACTCGTGCCAAGGCCACTGTTTGTCATAACCAAAGTTGTCTTGATTCGGAACCTTAGGTATGAGAGGGGAAGGTTATTAATTGAGCATCCCCGCTCACCCAATCAAAAGATCGGCCTTTACTAAACCATGATACGAATTTTATTTACTTTATATGTTCATATTTCGATTATTTAATAAATCCTAAAATTTACTAAGTAAAGCATACAAATATAGACTATGTCATTTATTTTGAAATAATTTGATTTCATGTATTTTGAAAGAGTTTTGAAGATATACAACCCAAATAAATTGAGTTTACAAACATGAAAAATTAACATTATTCCAAATTAAGCGACACAACCTCCATCCACTGGCATTCATACAGTTATATCAAATAAACAAGTAGCCAAATGGTTGGATGCTTAAACATAATAAAACAACACACACAAGCGGGATGCTAAAGCATAAAAACTTACATATTTACTAACGTCTCGCGAACAACTACAAAACATAATTAGTAAAACATGTATGATCTTATATACAAAATCCTAATGCAATTCACTCATGAGATGCAACTAAAGATTCGGCTTCTAAGATATGACATGTGAATCATCACAAGAACAGAAGGTAGTACATATAATCACATAGGAATTGATTAAATCCACAAATGCAAATTTAGCCGAATCAATATGCATGAAACATGGATGCAAAGCAAGGATATACTAAAAAAAAATAACAATAACAAAACAGGATGCATATCCACAAATAAGGAAAGCAAGTAAAAGAACGGGATAGAAAGAAGTGGGCCGAGAAATTATTACAACACTTTGAATAAATTACTACAAACCAAATGAGAGAGAGAGAAGAGAATATTACAACAAAATAAAAACCTCACAACTCTCTCAAACTAAAAAAGAAAACAAAAAGTTCATGTGCCTCGGAGACCGCCAGAAATTGTTTTGCTCGACGTAGGAAGACTGTGTTGTTCTGTCTGGGGAAACTTATTTTGCGGGAGCACTATTCATCCCGAGGCACTATTTACCGCCGATAGTACTATTCACCACGATAATTACTATTCATCATTCTTGGTTGTTTTTCATTTGATTGGGCATTTTTCGTTAGCTGCTACTATTCATTGCGGGGGTTACTATTCATCGTTGGGGTTACTATTCACCTCTGGAGATTACTATTCACCACCAGAGGTTACTATTTACTGCCGAATGTTACTATTCACAGCCGATCACTATTCATCTGGTGGGGTCATATCTTTCACAAATTAGGTGGTTCGACCAACCATTTAAAGCGGTAAAATTACAATAATTTATATATAAGTAGTAAATTATAACTTTTTATTTAAAGCAATAAATAAATTACAATAGTGTCTATATAGCAAATATGTAACTGGTGCAACCTTCTCGTTAAAGTAATAAAATAGTTATATAAAAAAAAATAGTAAATTACAATAGATATGTGGGTGGTGCAGCCTTCTCGTTAAAGTGATAAAAAATAGTTATGAAAAGCAGTAAACGAAGTATTTAAACAAGTTATATCACATTTTTAAATTAAATGAAAGTTTACAAAAATTCACCTTTCGGGGAAATGATGAATTTTCTGATTTACAAACTTTATTTTGATTACCATCAAGTCTGTGGCATGTGTTCTCAATTCTCAGTCCAAAATTTGGAATTACAGCTTTAGTAGTTGGTTTTTGAATGGTGTATTAATGAAATGGAAATAAAAGTTTGGTTCAGAAAAATAAAATATCTAAGAAAATATTTTATTTTTTCTCTCTCTCAAAAACTAATTTTCCTTTCTGATTCTTTTTTCTTTTAATCTCTCTCGTACCAATTCTTTTTTTCTTCTCTCTCTGATTTTCTCCTCCCAAAACCCCCTCATTTCTTTTCTTCATCCATATGCCTCTTTTATAGGCATTAAAAAAAACACAAACAAACAAAACAATAAACAGGAAAAGAAATTTTTGAAAAGGTACACAGTGATATTACTGTGCACTGCACAATAAAATTACTATGTACTTTGCAATATAATAATATATAAAATGTATTATTAACATAAATATACGTACAAATACCAAAAAAAATATAAAAACACACACAAATATGTAAAATTAAAATAACAAAATACATGGACTAATAAAGTATATTTTAGCAGGGCAAATACATAACATAATTTGGCCAAAGCGGGTCTAAAGCAGAAGAAGACAAAAAAGCAAACGGTAGGAGTGTAGTGAATTTTTCAAAGGGGGAATAGTACCCTTATAAAATATAATAAAATTTATATATATATATATATATATAAAAGTATGGTGCGTGGGTGAAGCCACATCACCGAATAAATTTAATAAAATATTATATATAACAAGTTAACATAATATATATATATATATATAATACATAATAAAAAAAGTTAAAAGAAAATGGAGAATGGATCTAAAATGATTTGGCAAAAACAGGTGTAAGGTTAGGTTTAAAGTTTACATTCCATCTTTTCACTGAGAACTTTGTGAGATAGTATATTCTTATTTTTATCATCGGGTAATCAAAAGAAAGCGCCCAAGTCTTAGGGCCGGTCAAAATAGGGTGTCTATAGTTGCCTTGTAGCGATCCCGGTTTTGACCCTTGTTTCATGTTTTTCCACTTCGTTGAGTATGTTGGGGATCGAGCTACAGTCACTCTCGGCCAGGCGCAGCCTTTGGCAGTCCGAGGCGGCGCCTGAGTAAAAATGTAAAATGCATTCGAAGTTGCTTGTCCGCTCGAGCGAGAAGTGCATCTGAAAAACTTCTGAAGCTAGGTATTTTACGCTCGAGAGAGAACTCCTTCGCTCAAGCGAGCCTGGCATATATCAGTTACCAGCAACGTTGTTTTGCTTCACTTTTGATTTCCTTTTCACTCAAAAATCCTAAATCTGCAGCTCCTCTCTCTAGAAGTCACCTTCTCTCTTTGATTTCTCCAAATCTATTGGGATTTAGGCCTAAGTTCTTCACCAAAGTTGGTCATCACCTCAAGGGCTTTGTTGTGTGCGGTGAAAATCGAGTTACGACATCGTAAATTTTGGAGTTTCATCTCAATTTTTCTTCAAAACTTGAGGTAGGGATTTTCTTAGAGTTATATATATATTTTTGCAAGATCTAGATGATTTTCGAAATCATCCTCCGATAGCTTTGAAAATTGATTGTTGATTCAAGAAGTTGAGCGATTTTGAAAGTGTGTTTGTCTCTTATTCTTTTAAAATGATCTTATGGGTTTTGATCATCGTTGATTGAAGAAAACATGATTTTGCAAAGTTTTCTTTCAAAAGATTCGAGTTGTATAGTTTTGGTGAGAAAACCTAGAATTTGGGAATTTTTTAAAAGAGACTAAAAATCCATGAATAATATTGTTATATTTATTTTGTGTGTCAAAATAAATGGATGTTTGGAAATTTTTTTATTTATATTTCTTTAAATGATGAATTTCAGGGAATATGAGAATTGTTGTTCATTTTGGAAATTATTGTTCAAAACGTTGAAATAGTCTTGAAATGACTAATTGTTGAGGATACTTGAGAAGAGGGAATTGTGTTATTCCTTGGATTAGGGATGGCAATTTGAAACCGGCCCGACGGGGACCCGACCCCGAATGGAACGGTTTTTCCCCGAAAAAAACTCCCCACGAGTCGGGGATGGTATTAAAAAAAAAATCCCCGTTCATTTTCGGGACGGGGACAGTGATACCTTCTCTAGCCCCGGACCCGCCCCGTCCCCTGTCTCCGTTTACCCCTGATCTGAATTTACAGTTATATCCCTCCCTATATATATACGGTTCCTATTCTATTTTGACCTAGTTTGGTCTCTCTCTCTCTCTCTCACTCTCTCTCTGTAAAACCCTCCCCTCCTTCGATGTCCCTCCCTCCGATCTCCATCACTGCCTCACGCCGATCTCCCTTCTTCTGAAGACTTCATCACGTCCATGGAAAGCCTCTCGTAGGTAACGTCAGTCTGAGGTCTGGATGCTAGATCTCCCTCCTTCCGATCTGAGGTCTGGATGCTAGATCGGTTATAGGTAACGCCGGTGGAAAGGCTCACTAAAGACTTCATCACGTCCATAGAAAGCCTCTTGTCTCTCTTCTCTGAAGCCTTCACTCTCTCTCTCTCTTCTCAGATCTCAGATCTCCGAAGCCTTTTTTATTTTTTTATTTTTTACATTTTTTACATTTGATGAAGAAAACAACATCGCTGCCTCGCCACACCGACACCATCTCTCTGATTTTTCTCTTTTTTGATCTGTTGTGTAATGTTGATGATTTTGTTGTTGATCTGTTGTTGATGAGTTGATCTGTTGATGATTTTGTGATCTGTTATTTATTTATTTATTTTTGGACCGGGGAGTTTTCGGGGTCGGGGAAACTTGATCCCCATTGGGGGCGGGGATGGGGATGATGATAGGTTCCCCGTCGGGGATCGAGACCGGGGATGGAGAAATTATCACCGCCGTGGATTGGGGACGGGGAGGGTGATCCTCGGTCTTGCCCTGCCTCGTTGCCATTCCTACCTTGGATGATGAATTGGAATAATAGTATTTATATTCATCTTGTGTTATTGGCATATCAATTCTTTTGATTACATTAAACTTTGAAAGTTTATTTGAAAACTTGCATTGAGAAAAGAATGTTGAGAAACAAGTTTCCATGAATTGGTTTTGGGGTAAATACGGTGGTAAGTCTTGACAGGTGGTGTAGATGAAATTGAATAGGTGTTGAACCTTCGAGTTGATACTGGTAAAAATGACAGATTATAGGTGTCGAGTCTTCCAGTCAATGCTGGTAAAAATGACAAATTGGTAGTACTTGTATAGTCTACTTACAGACACCGACCCAAGAATTACCAAAGTCATATTTACCGCTCTTGAAATGAATTGTTAAGTTTTGAAGAATTGAAATTGCATGACATCATTGAGCATGATGGTTTTCAAGGATGAAGATGTGATCAAAAGGGCATAGCATGGCGTGTGCATTTCATCTCTTGAGACTTGTATAAAATGTATATACTTTGTTAAGGATTTACTACTGGGCTTTATGCTCACCCTACAAGATTTTTGTGCAGGAAAAGATGTGGTGATGCCGCCTAACTAAAGGCGAGGAAATGTGTGTTGAGAGTACGAGACTCTCATTTTGCTGTGACTCTGTGTGTAAGCCAATGGCTGTATGTGTGTGGGTTTGGATAACCGTTTTGTGTAACCAGGCTCAAGCCTTGGAAACTTGTAAACCCTTGGGGGTATGTATTTGTTTATTTACTTGTTGTCGGATTAATGTATTGTTGCATGAAGAACTATTGTATCATGTAATGTAAGTTTGGAGATTTATATTTGGTTTTCCTTGAAAGAGCTATGATTGTTGTATTATTATTTGGGCTAGAAATTTGGGGCGTTACAGCTTTGTATCAGAGCTACCAGATTTGAATACTTGGAGCTCGTGGGAAGTGGTTGTTTAACCACAATAGGATTATTTGGCATGCTTAGGAAGTGTTATGCATTTTGTGACTATGTGATAACATGCTTATGTGACTAAATAGGTATGGGACTGGACTTTTAGGATGTTGTTTACGCCTGTTAAATTCCTTAAGGTCTCATTAGAAGGGTACTTGATCAATACTCGTTCTACTAAGAATTTTTGGTTTTTCGTGGGATGGATTTCATTGTAAAAGAATAGTTCGTATGTGTTTACATGACTAAGTGCTTATGTGGAGTGAAATTGAATTGTGTATATGGTAGAGAAATATATGGAATTGTTGTAGTCGAACGTGTGAGTCAAGTTACGAGCACATATGAGTTAATATGCTAAATTATTTCTCTTGTGTCCTTTATTAGAATGTCAAGAAGGGGTTAAGTCCGTGGTGGCAGAGGGGGAAGGCATGGTAGGGCTCGCCGAGGTGTGCATGAGGTACCGGTCCATAGGGTTCCAGTGCAAGAAGAAGGGTTTGACCAAGCTAATATGGCCAAGCAAGCAGGCCAAGCTAATGTGGCCGAGCGGGTAGGACAAGCGGGTCAAACCGCAATGGAGGCCCTAGCTCGAGAAATGGCAGGGGCTTTAAGAGAGTCTATGAACTTGTTGAGGGTGGAGAATTAAGCCTGAGAGAACACCGTGGAGTCAAGGGCGAGTTTCCTTACTAGAGAGTTCTTGCGGGCCAAACCAAATGAGTTCCATAGTGGTCTCGAGCCCAAGAAAGCGGATAAGTGGCTCGAATAAACTATGAAGACATTCGAAATGCTTCACATTGAAGATAGTGAACTAAGAGTGACTCTAGCAAGTTACTACCTTAAGGGAGACGCGGGTTAATGGTGAAAATATGCCAAGGGTGGAGTGGAGCTGACATGGGAAGCCTTTGTGGTTGCTTTCCAAGATAAGTACATACCTTCTACTGCTAGGGAGAGATTGAGGCAAGAGTTTAAAGACCTTGAACAACTCGACATGCTCGTAGCCGAGTTTGAGGCGGTCTTCTCTAGTTTGTCCAGATTTGCATCAGAGTTGGTGGCAATGGAAGAGCGCCGTTGCATTGAATTTGAAAACAAAAATTATGTTCAAGCTTGTCAAAAATATGATTTGGGAATATGACTATCTTGTGGAGACGGCGACACATGTAGAAATTTCCATACAAGTCGAGGAGGAGAGGCTTCGGAGTTCGAGGTCTAAGGGCCAAGAGTCTCAAGGAGACTATAGACAAAATAAGAAGAGTAGAAACACCTATCCATCCCAGTCCCAACCACAGCAGTCTAGATTCACTTTTCCTTTGCCTAGTGCGGGTCCGGGAAAAAGTGCATTGAGTAGCTTCTCGTGTTTCAAGTGTGGCCAACTGGGTCACAAAGCCTTGTCATGCTTACAAAAGGAAGGAGGGCAGTTAATGTTACCACCACCTAACCGATCTCAAAGTCAATCCTAGTCTCAGAATAAAAGTCAAGGGTTTAATTGTTATCAGTGTGGTCAGCCGGGGCATATGAAGAGAACTTGCCCACAGTTGGGAGGCGCGTCTGGCGCATCAGGGTCGAGACAGACTCAGAGCCACTAGCAGGCTCAATAAGTCCAAGCTTCACGAGTTAATCAGGGAGCCATTTCGGCTTAGTCAGTACAACAAGCCTATGCTCCGAGAGGGGAACAAGTTAATCAGGGGCTATAGGGACGTGTGTATCTCGCTTACCGCGGAAGCGATTGCGAAATCCTCGCCAGATAGGTATTTTTGTTGTGTGTAATTCTTTGGCTAATGTATTGATAGACATGGGTGCGTCTCATTCATTTATATCTACTGCATTTGCTTCTGCATTGGGGTTAGAGATAGCACGGTTAGTGCCTTCACTCAGAGTAGTGTCTCCTGTTGGGGGTACAGTTGATTTAGACTGGGGTTGTCGTGATTGTGAAATAGAAGTTGCCGAGTGTCGCCTTCCGTTTGCTTTTGTGTTGCTAGATATGTCAAGTTTTGATATCATTTTAGGCATGGACTGGTTGTGTTCTTATCAAACGGTGATTGATTGTTACCGTCAGAGAGTTACGGTGTGCACTTCGGGTGGTGATCGTTTCTATTTTCTGGGGAACCGAGTTGATAGAGCCTTGTCGCCAGTTGTTAACCCTCGTAGTAAGAGCAAACTTAGTGGCCTTCTTGCAACTTTCTTGGATAGTGAGAGTGACGGGTCTCGTGTTGAGTTACCAAGGGTAGTTTATGAATACCCAGATGTCTTTCCAGAAGATCTTACTAGTTTACTACCTCACCAGGAGATCAAGTTCTCCATTGAATTAGTGCCTAGCACGACACCGATTTCCATGTCACCGTATAGATTTGCACCCACCCAATTACATGAGTTGAAGATTCAACTCCAAGAACTTTTAGACAAGGGCTTCATTCACCCTACTACATCGCCTTGGGGAGCGCCGGCTCTCTTTGCGAAGAAGAAGGATGGGTCATTGCGGTTGTGTATCGATTACCACAAGTTGAATAGAGTTACAGTTAAGAACAAGTATCCTTTACCTAGAATAGATGATTTGTTTGACTAACTTAGAGGGTTTCGTTGCTTCTCAAAAATGGATTTGAGGTCGGGGTACCATCAGTTGAGAGTCCGAGAGGAGGACATTCAGAAGACGGCCTTTCGTACTCGTTATGGCCATTATGAATTCCTTGTAATGCCTTTTGGGTTAACCAATGCACCGGCTTCCTTTATGGATTTGATGAACAGAATTTTTCGGGAATACTTGGACTGTTTTGTGGTCGTCTTTGTGGACGACATCTTGATTTATTCAACCTTTGAAGAGGAACATGAGACTCACTTGCGGGTAGTGCTGGGTTTACTTAGTAAGCACCAATTGTATGCCAAATTTGAAAAATGCAAGTTTTGGTTAACAGAGGTGAAGTTTTTGGGGCATGTAGTGTCTAGAGAGGGAGTGATTGTGGACTCCTCAAAGATAGATGTCGTATAGGATTGGGAACAACCTAAGAATGTTTTTGAAATCCGGAGTTTCTTGGGATTAGCGGGGTATTACCGACGTTTTGTAAGGGACTTCTCTAGACTAGCTACACCTTTGACTAGGTTGACTAGAAAGGGTATCAAATTTGTGTGGAGTGAGACGTGCGAAAAGTCATTCCAAGAGCTTAAGACTAGATTGACTACCATATCGGTTTTGATAATTTCGGAAAGGGGTTTGAATTACACAGTCTATTGTGATGCGTTCGGGGATGGACTTGGTTGTGTCTTGATGCAAGGGGGAAAAGTTGTGGCCTACGGTTCACGACAATTGGAAACTCATGAGAAAAATTACCCCACATATGATCTAGAATTAGCAGCGGTGATTTTTGCTTTGAAAATTTGGAGGCATTACTTGTATGGTGAAAAGTTTGAGGTTTTCTCTGATCATAAGAGTCTAAAGTATTTGTTTTCTCAAAAAGACTTGAATTTACGACAATGGAGGTGGATGGAATTTATGGAGGATTATGACTTTGAGTTACACTATCATCCGGGAAAGGCCAATGTGTGGCGGATGCTTTGAGTCGAAAATTTGTGAGTAGTTTGGTGAGTGTGACCATTCGGGAATGGGATATGTTAGATGTTATTGGCAAGTTTGATTTGCACTTGGGTGAGTTCGGAGAGAGTGATACTTTGTTTACTTTGAATGCTCAACCTACCTTGGTTAATAAGGTCATAGAGGCATAACGAGGAGACCGTGATGTGGAGTCAATCCGTGTTAAGATTTCCAATGGAAAGGAAGAGAGAGGTTTGAATGTTCACTCAGATCTAAGTGTACATTACCTAGATCGTTTGTTTGTACCAGAATCTTGTACAGAGGAAGCACTTCGGGAGTTCCATCACTCACGTCTTGCGGTACACTTGGGAGGCACTAAAATGTATCATGATCTTAGTCGTCAGTTTTGGTGAAGGGGTATGATGCGGGATGTTGCTTTATTTGTATTGAAGTGCCTTACTTGTCAACAAGTGAAGGCCGAACACCAAAGACCAGTGGGTTTGTTACAACCCTTACCAATAGCCGAATGGAAATGTGACCATGTTACCATGGATTTTGTAGTTGGGCTTCCTAGAACACAACGAGGCAATGACGCCATTTGGGTGATTGTTGATAGGTTGACTAAGTCTACCCATTTCATTTCGATGTGCACTAGCGACTCAGTTGAACGCTTGGCAGAGTTGTACATTAGAGAGATAGTTTGACTTTATGGAGTCCCTGTGACTATTGTGTCAAATATGGATCGTTGTTTTACTTCCCGGTTATGGCAAAGCCTTCAAGAGGCGTTGGGAACTAAGTTGACTCTTAGTACCGCTTATCATCCTTAAACTGATGGATAGTCGGAATGTACCATTCAGATTTTGGAGGACATGCTTAGAGCTTGTGTCCTTGATTTTAAGGGGCCTTGGGAAAGGTATTTACCATTGATTGAGTTTGCTTACAACAATAGTTACCAAGCTGGTATTAGAATGACACCATTTGAGGCCTTGTATGGTTGACCTTGTAGATCATCAGTTTGTTGGGCTGAAGTGGGTGATGCATCGTTACTGGGTCCGAAAATTGTTAGAGAGACAAACGAGAAAGTTGTTCTCATTTGAAAGAGGTTAGCTACAGCCCAAAGCCGACAAAAGAGTTATGCCGATAAGAGGAGACGATCTTTATCTTTTGAAGTTGGTGACCATGTGTTTTTGAAAATCTCACCAAGGCGGGGTTTGATGAGATTTGTAAGAGTGGTAAATTATCTCTAAGGTTCATTGGGCCTTTTGAGATCTTAGAACGAATTGGGGAAGTGACATACCGGTTAGCTTTATCGCCACAATTTTCGGGAGTTCACAATGTATTTTATGTATCTATGCTTAGGAAGTATGAACCCGACCCTTCTCATGTTCTTGATTGGGTTAACTTGGAGGTAGATGAGGATGCCTCTTACGAAGAATGACCGGTTCAAATATTAGATACCTGGGAGTAAGTGCTATGGGGCAAAACTATACCATTGGTAAAGGTGTTGTGGAGACACCATGGGGTTGAAGAAGCGACGTGGGAACGGGAGGCAGAAGTTTGCTTCAAATATCCGGATTTGTTTGAAAATGCTTAAGTTGCTTTTCTTTGTAATATTCCCTAGTGTTGAGGGAAACATATTTAAAGTTGTTAACCACATGTTGATATGTGCGTTGTTGTTTTAAGCATAAGGTTGTTGAGAGTTGCCATTACTTTTTAGGAAATTTCATGTTTATGGGTATTTGGGAGGTTGTTGTTAATGAGATAACAATGGTGGAAGTGGTGGAATTTGGTTGAGAGTTAGTGTTGTGATTTGAAAATGAAATAGCGTGGTTTTGATCGCTAGAAACCCTTTGTTTGCGTAGTTTGATTTGAAATTTCGGGGACGAAATTCTTTAAGGGGGGAAGGTTGTAGTGATCCCGGTTTTGACCCTTGTTTCATGTTTTGCCACTTCGTTGAGTATGTTGGGAATCGAGCTGCCCGGTTAGCTGGCAGGGGCCCAAGGGGTAGCGCCCCTTGGCAGGTCCGTGGGTAGCACCCTGGCGGGGTCGAGGGGCAGCACCTCCGAAGCAAAAAATACAAAATGCATTCGAAGTTTCTTGTCCGCTCGAGCGAAGCTTCTTGCGCTCGAGCGAGGAGTGCGTCTAAAAAACTTTTGAAGCTAGGTATTTTACGCTCGAGCGAGAAGTCCTTCGCTCGAGTGAGCCTGGTGTATATCAGTTACCAGCAGTGCCGTTTTGCTTCACTTTTGATTTTCTTTTCACTTAAAAACCCTAAATCTGCAGCTCCTTTCTCTAGAAGACACCTTCTCTCTTTGATTTCTCCAAGTCCATTGGGATTTAGGCCTAAGTTCTTTACCAAAGTTGGTCATCACCTCAAGGGCTTTGTTGTGTGCGGTGGAGATCGAGTTACGACATCGTAAATTTTGGAGTTTCATCTCAATTTTTCTTCAAAACTTGAGGTAGGGATTTTCTTAGAGTTATACATATATTTTTGCAAGATCTAGATGATTTTCGAAATCATCCTTCGATAGCTTTGAAAATTGATTGTTGATTTAAGAAGTTGAGCGATTTTGAAAGTGTGTTTGTCTCTTATTCTTTTAAAATGATTTTATGGGTTTTGATCTTCGTTGATGGAAGAAAAGATGATTTTGCAAAGTTTTCTTTCAAAAGATTTGAGTTGTATAGTTTTGGTGAGAAAACCTAGAATTTGGGAATTTTTTTGAAAGAGACTAAAAATCCATGAATAATATTGTTATATTTATTTTGTGTGTCAAAATAAATGGATGTTTGGAAATTTTTTTATTTATATTTCTATAAATGATGAATTTCAAGGAATATGAGAATTGTTGTTTATTTTGGAAATTGTTGTTCAAAACGTTGAAATAGTCTTGAAATGACTAATTGTTGAGGATACTTGAGAAGAGGGAATTGTGTTATTCCTTGGATGATGAATTGGAATAAAATTATTTATATTTATCTTGTATTATTGGCATATCAATTCATTTGATTACATTAAACTTTGAAAGTTG
Organism: Camellia lanceoleosa; assembly: GCA_025200525.1. Classification (NCBI taxonomy): domain Eukaryota; kingdom Viridiplantae; phylum Streptophyta; class Magnoliopsida; order Ericales; family Theaceae; genus Camellia; species Camellia lanceoleosa. The sequence continues at coordinate 203,193,005 of CM045761.1, read as the reverse complement.
ATTTGAAAACTTGCATTGAGAAAAGAATGTTGAGAAACAAGTTTCCATGAATTGATTTTGGGGTAAATACGGTGGTAAGTCTTGACAGGTGGTGTAGATGAAATTGAATAGATGTTGAGCCTTCCAGTTAATACTGGTAAAAATGACAGATTATAGGTGTCGAGTCTTCCAGTCAATGCTGGTAAAAATGACAAATTGGTAGTACTTGTATAGTCTACTTACAGACACTGACTTAGGAATTACCAAAGTCGTATTTACCGCTCTTGAAATGAATTGTTAAGTTTTGAAGAATTGAAATTGCATGACATCATTGAGCATGATGGTTTTCAAGGATGAAGATGTGATCAAAAGGGCATAGTATGGCGTGTGCATTTCATCTCTTGAGACTTGTATAAAATGTATTTACTTTGTTAAGGATTTACTACTGGGCTTTATGCTCACCCTACGAGATTTTTGTGTAGGAAAAGATGTAGTGATGCTGCCTAACTAAAGGCGAAGAAATGTGTGTTGAGAGTACGGACTCTCATTTTGTTGTGACTCTGTGTGTAAGCCAATGGCTGTATATGTGTGGGTTTGAATAATTGTTTTGTGTCTTGGAAACTTGTAAACCCTTGGGGGTATTTATTTGTTTATTTACTTGTTGTCGGATTAATGTATTGTTGCATGAAGAAATATTGTATCATGTAATGTAAGTTTGGAGATTTATATTCGGTTTTCCTTAAAAGAGCTATGATTGTTGTATTATCATTTGGGCTAGAAATTTGGGGCATTACATGCCCTTCTTTGACAAAGCTCGAAGTCATTTCATGACGTAAGTGAATGTCAAAACCGGAAGACGACCCTTTTGACAAGGCCATAAGACTTGGGCAAACAAATAACATGCAGATACAATTGGTTGAACCCGAAGGTTGCCTACGTATCCTTTTGCAATGAATTAAACCAGCGTAGTTCAAGGACAAAATACAAGTGACATGCTCAAAAATGCAGTTTGAAAGTTGGACTTATAGGCTTCACGAAGTCGGTTGTTTGAAAATTCATGGTTATGCAATGCAATGTCGTGGAGTGATGATAAAGATATGAAGATGGCAACATGAGAGGCAAGCGTCATGCAAATGATTTGAAATAAAGGAGGGTGCATCGCATACAAATGTGCATATCGCACAAATAAAAGAAGGGGGTGCATCGTATACAAATGTGCATACTGCACAAATGAAAGGAGGGGGTGCATTGCATACAAATGTGCATACTGCACAAATGAAAGAAGAGGGTGCATCGCATACAAATGTGCTTACCGCACAAATGAAAGAGGGGTGCATCACATACAAATATACCACAACACAAATGATAAACTTGAAATCCAAACACGTCTCACACGAAAGGAGAACAGATTGTGTGAACACTAAGCGTACCTAATGTTTTTAACCGAGTAAATCAACAACCTAATGCGTTTCACACGAAAGGAAGAAATGGTGAACAAATCCAAATGCGTCTCACGCGAGAGGAGAAAGTTGAACTTGAGATCTTAAGAAAATGGTGAACAAATCAAAATGCGTCTCATGTGATAAGAGAAATAGTGAACAAATCCAAACGTGCTCACGCAAGAGGATAAATAGTGAACAAATCTAAACGCGTCTCACGCGAGAGAAGAAATAGTGAACGAATCCAAACGCGTCTCACGTGAGAGGAGAAATAGTGAACGAATCTAAATGCGTCTCATGCGAGAGGAGAAAAGGTGGTATAATCAACAGATGTACCTAACTGTATTTCCTATGGGAGGGGAAATATTTTAACCTGGTAAACGTCAAATCTTAACACGTGTCTAGTGAAAGGAACAAAGGTGGTGTAACCAACAAGCGTACCTAACCGTATCTCATACGGAGAGGAGGGAGGTTTTAACCTAGTAAACATTAGATCTTTACACGTTGCAAGTGAAAGAAACAAAGGTGGCGTAACCAACAAGCGTATCTAACAGTATCTCATACGGTGAGAGGGGAGGTTTTAACCTAGTAAACATCAAATCCTAACATGTTTCACCTGAAAGGAACAAATGTGGTGTAACCAATAGGCGTACCTAACTGTATCTCATACGGAGAGGGGAAAGGTTTTAACTAGGAAAACATCTAATCCTAACATGTTTCACGTGAAAGGACCAAAGGTAGTGTAATCGACAAGCGTACCTAACTGTATTTCATACGGAGAGGGGAAAGGTTTTAACCGAATAAACTTGAAATCCTAACACGTTTCACGCGGAAGGAGACGAGGTAAATTCGAAGTCCAAACGCGTCTAATGTGAGTGGAAGAAGGTACAGTAGAATGATTTTTTTTTTTCTTTTTTTGTTTTTAAAGTTCTTTTTTTTTTTTTGTGTACAAATACCAAACACTATATACGTATACATACCATATACATAATACAAATACCTATATAGGCATACACAGGAAAACTATATACATATACGGAGACACACACATATATATAGACAATATACACATTCAAGGAATATTTCGTTACTATTGAGGATATTCCATTTTCTGACCTTAGCGGTGCGTCACGCTAGAGTCACCACACAAAAATAAAACAAAAATACAACTTTGCTACTATGAGGGTTCGAACCCCTAACCTCGGGCTCATTCGAACAATCCTTAACCGCTTAGCAAAATCAATTCTTTTGACAAAATATATATACAAATAACATGCATACAGACACAGTACATACACATAGCTATATCTTTCCCACCTCCCTTGTTTTTGTCTCACTCTTTTTTCCTTCATCTTTTTCGAGCATCATGTCTGGTGCGCGATTTCAACAATCGCAGTGCCAAATCGACAGGCTGCCCCGATCTTCAACGATGTCTCAAGCCTTCTCTCCTACCTTGTTTTCTTTTTCTTCCTCGTTCTCTTTTTAAGCCGAGGCATGTGAGAAAGGCTGATCAAAAGGCTGCAAACTTTCTCTGCCACCACTCTGTAACCCCTTTCTTTTACATCACTCTTTTCTGATATGGCCTCTTCCCGCGGTTCTCTCTCTCTTTTTCCAGACCTCAACGAGTCCATGATAGAGATGACTGATTCCGACTCCCCTAAACCTCAACTGCATGCTCCTCATCCTTTTCCTATTTTCAGCTTTCTAGTGATATTAATTGAGCAAATAATGGTGGCACAGTCTGACATCGAAGCTAACTCGTACACGTTGAGGTTATGTGTGGAGACCGTTACTGCAGTCTCCAACTTGTCTTGGCAACTGCAGAATAAGATGTTTGATGTACATCAGTTAAATACATAACTCTTCCTACTCTAACGTATGTACAAGGACTCTCGAGTAGAAATTAGTGCATTGAAAAAGCAAAACAAAGAACTGAAAAGACAAGCCACCTTCGCGGCTCGAATCGGAGTTCTTCGCACAACCAATTCGATGGTCGGCGAGGAGTAATTTCTTTTGGAAGCTCTGCCAATGCCGAGGCAGAGTCTTCAAGAGCTCCCCGAGAGTAAAGATGAAGCGAGGCAGTTGATAGTAAAGTCGGGCAATGAAATTGTGTGCAAATGAAGCTGGTTGTAATCTTCGCTGCCAGCTGCTGCCGGAAAATTGAGAAAATAATTACCTCATCTTTTTTGTTTGTTTGTTTGTTTGTTTTTGTTTTTGTTTTTTGTTTTTGATTTGGAGTGGGCACCTATAGCTTCAACTCTCTCTCTCTCTCTCTCTCTCTCTCTCTCTTTTGGTCTCTGTAATCGGGGATTTCATCCCCTGACTTCAATAAAATAAGTTTCGTTTTTTGCACGTCAATGGCGTGACTGACATATCACTATGAGCTTGAAAACAATTTGTTTGTTTGAATTTGAGAATGATTGAATTTTGAACTCTGAATTGGCCGCTAATTCCGTACTGACTAGAATCAAAGAATGACTTAATGAAAGAAAAACGAAGCAAAACGATCCAAACACACTTATATACATTGACTAGTCTGAAAGGAACTTAAAAACGTGACTCTGAAACACAACCATTGAGCCTAAGCGATTCTGCAATTTGTCATGATGGGTTGAAATTGAAACTGGTGGGCCGACCAAAAAGTTGGCCGATAAACTGACGAACTGGCCAAAGAGTTGTCGTGTCAGCTGAAAGATGAAACAACACGGTTGGAATCGAACCCCACTAGATGAATAGTAACTTTCGACGGTGAATAGTTGACTCGAGCAGGGAGAAGACAAAATCTCTGACTGGACTATGCCATTAGTTCATTGTCTTAACTTTGTTCTCTTGATTTTATTTTATTTTTTGTAAAAATGTTTTGGTCAACATGAGAGTTAGATTAACATACTTATTCCATTTTCTGTTTTGAAATCATGTAAGTCAAGTTGTGAGCACTGAAATTTTTTCCCTTTTTTAAGTCCAAAGAATGGTCTGGTTTTGCAAAATGGAATAATTTTCGAGAAAAATTAGTCACCTTCATTCAAAATAATCAAAACCTATTTTTGCAAATGGCCACTACCCGACTAACATGGAATCAATCATTGGGGTGCATAGTCTCATCCCGAATTGGTTCTGTTGTAGCAATGGTGATAACCAAATCGAGTTGATCTGAACCGAACGAAGTAAGAGTAGAATTGGACCGAACCAAACCGAATGGAGCCAAGTTGAATCGAACCGAACTGAACCGAGCGGAACGGAGACGAGCCAAGCAAACGCGGATAGGACATCCAAGTTAACTAAAGATACATCAGACAATATGGACGGGATGAGTGAGTTGAAAATGGCTATGGACGAACTTTAGGATGAAGTTTCTTACGTGTCCCAAAGATAGGAATCAGGCCTTACGTAGTTCTAGCTAAGGTTCACTCGAGTATTAACACTTTCCTGTTGTGCTCTAACTTTTGCCAAAGCCGCCCTTCCAGGTTTTCAACCTTGCAAGCATTTTCATTTATTTATTTATTTTTCTTCATTTTTTTTTCATTTTTTTTTTCATTTTCTATTTTTTTTTTGTTTTTTTGCTCTAACTTTTTCCTAGGTCGTCCTTTCGGGTTTTCAGCCCAGCAAGCCTTTCAAGGGTGGTACTTTCGTTTTAGCTTGTCCATGTTGATTGGTTGTGAAATCTCTAGGCCATCTAAATCTATAAGAATGACTGCTACACTTGACCAGATAAACATGATGATGTAGGGACTAATTGGGTCTGAATTTGCCTTTAGTGTAGTGGATAGGAACTTGATTGTCCTTCAATAATAAAACTCATTCTCTCATATTTCGGGATTGGACTTTTTTTCCGGTCTTCATTAGCTTAAGAAATGATCCAGTTTGAATCTTTGTCACATTTGACCTTATTGCCCTAATTCAAGGGTTGCTTCCAATCTGAAATACATCCGACCTTATTGCCCCTAGTTCAAGGGCTACCTCCATTCCGACTATGCAAGCCTTGTACTTTGGTTGATTATTGAACATTTTGAATCAAGGTTTGAAAGCTAAAGAGGTCGGGCCTCAAGTCGAGAGGGATCTTATGCTGTACAATCTCAAGATTAATTCCAGGCATGTCTTCATAGGATCATGCAAAAATATTTTTTGAAATCTTTTAACAAAGTGACTAATCGCTTGTGCTCTTACAAAGATAATATATAACCAATTTGGACCAAGCCAAGATCCTTCTCAATACCCACATTAACAAAAATGATCTCATTCATCAAGGGCTTAGCACACCACTCTTCCTCTCAGTCGATCAAAATTTGCAAATCCTGAGGAATTTCTTCCTCTTCATTTTATCAAAGTTTTAGAAGAAAGTTTTTGTAATTTTTGGTTAATGCAATGAATTAAAGGCGCAGAGAAGTAGGCAAAATCTATGGCACTTTTATTGAAAAGAAACTATGACTCAACGATGACAATAGACTCAAAAGAAAATGACAAAGAAGACCTAGACAGGACAGAGATATCTAGGTTAGCATTCTCGAAATCAATAGATTTAGACTTTCTAGAATGACTGGAGATCCCAAATCTACAGACTGGGTGTAATCAAACTCGGACTTGACACTTAATTCAGAAAGTAAAATGAAATCATTCTCAAATTGCTAAAGTAATGCATGCCATCCACCACGTTTGGAACGAAATGTGTGCAATCAGCAGGTGGTTCATCCCCCGATCACAGTGCTAGTTGCATTATCCCCCAAGTTTATTGACCTATCATCGGTAGATTTTGTCCATTTTTTGGGTGGAGTGATGACCTTGGGTCTTTGGGGTTGAGGCGGAGCTATGACTTTATTGTTGATGAGATCTTGAATCTCATGACGTAAGCGAAAACAATGATCATTCTCATGACCATGTTGTTGGTGAAAGGCACAATATTTATTGGGGTCATGTTTGGCTGGTAGAATATTAGGGAGAGGTCGGGGATCAAAGAGCTTGAGGTGCCCCTTTTCTACAAGGATTTCCATAGCATGAGTTGGGGACATGTGGAGTGGATGAAAGGGTTTATTTGGGGGTCGGATTAACTCGACTGTTTGTGGACTAGTATTGCCAAAAGGGTTGGCAATGGTGGTAGTGGCGACAATGACTGTGTTGGTTTTTGAGGAGTTGGCATTTGCAGGTGAAGGTAGATCGAGATGAGTCACCAGAGGTGGTTGGATAGTAGACATCCTAGATTGGTGTTGTAATTTGACGAGAGCATCACTGTGAGTGGCAACCGTATTGGCGATAGCATCTACGCTTCTTTGGAGAGATAAAAACATGTTTGCTATATTCTTTGGAATTTGAACCATTACTGATTCTAGGGAGGTGATTGGGGATGATTTAGTTGGCGAAGGAAGGGTACTTTGAACAGTCTATCGATGCGAGTCTTACAGAACTTGGGGGATAATAAACCAGTTTGAAGCTATAGTGCTACAACCACCTTGCAAAAACAAAAATAGGACCTCCAGTCAAAATTCTGGCAGCACTCCGGTTCAATTCACACAACTGACCACTGTATACATCACCGAAAAACTAAACTCAACCTCACAAACTGAAATGCCTAAACCACTCATTCAAATTTGAGAACCCCTATATAGATCCAATACATTGCACATAACACATAGCAGAAAATAGAACAAACACCCTTATGGAGGGTAGGGGTACCCTGTCCTAGCTTTTGAAATGATCTAGGGTTCACTATTCAAGCAAGCAACATCATACATCTTAGAAATGAGAGAGCATCCTATCTTAATTTTGAAAGGTACTATAACTTACTATATGTACAAGGTTGGCTTTACTCTAGGGGTTGAAGTCAAGGTGTTGTTACCAAAGAGTCCTTTGGGTCATAACCAATAAAGATTCCAAGAAATCAGAAGACTCAATATAGCCTCTCTTTGAAGTCAGAGAACCTTAGAGATCTTAAAATATTACAACACAAGGCCTCTAAAGTATCGTAAAGATAGGTATAGTGTCACAAAAAGTATGCCTGTGCTCCCACCAGTATTTGGGCTCCTTAGGGACTTTAAGTGCACCAATGCATATAATGTAATAAACATATAATTGAAAATAAAAGTCATATCATGGAGTTCGAGTCAAGGTTTCATAAAATTCCCAACAGAGTCACCAGAAACTGTAACATGCCCAGGGGGTACCCGTACACATTAAACAGTTCGGACCCTCGGTCTCTTTGATCTAGTCTCACGGGTGTAATATGAAACATAGACGAGAGTCCCCATTGGGCAAATTTTAGAAAATTCATTTTATTGCAAAAAAATATTTTGCCACAAATGGATTGCGTCATCAGATCTCAGAGTCGCCACTTAATATTTTGGGAAATTAGGAAACCCATGACTCGTGCCAAGGTCACTGTTTGTCATAACCAAAGTTGTCTCGGTTCGGAACCTTAGGTATGAGAAGGGAAGGTCATTAATTGAGCACCTCCACTCATCCGATCAAAAGATCGACTTTTACTAAACCATGATATGAATTTTATTTACTTTATATGTTCGTATTTTGATTATTTAATAAATCCTAAAATTTACTATGTGAAGCATACAATTATAGACTATGTCATTTATTTTGAAATAATTTGATTTCATGTATTTTGAAAGAGTTTTGAAGACATACAACCCAAATAAATTGAGTTTACAAACATGAAAAATCAACAGTATTCCAAATTAAGCGACACAACCTCCATCTACTGGCAATCATACTATGGGATCCGAATATATGGCAAAATCAGAAGGTGCGTACCATTGGAAGACTGATATTAATCGGCTGTATCCTACGAGAATGGGAAGCCGAATGTAATATATGTGCCGAACAAGTGTAGATCCTTAGAGCCGAATAATAGAAAGGACAATGATTAAAAAGTAGGCCTTGGCCCTGAGGATTGAAAGGAACAGGTATAAATACAGGAACAATGGATTGAGAAAGATATGTAAGAATCACTTCACTTAACTTAATAAACAAGCTATCTTGAGTGTCTGAACTGACTTGTCCGTCGGAGTGCTAATTTCGACACCCCCAACCGGAGTGTTTGTATCTTTTCAGGTGACTAGCTGAGAATCACTAGCGTCTCCCAGAATCTGAAGAGTATTTCCAAACCACTTCTCCACAACTGGCGCCGTCTGTGGGAATACTCAAATACATCCATGGCAAGCGTGACTGAAGATCCTCCGATAGCCACTGACGAGACCGCATAGAGAGATGACCTCACTCCAGCAAATATGCTCGGAAAGGAAACCATCGCTGCAAGACGCGCCTTGAACTTCGACTCACCAACGACTTAAGCGCAAGAGACAATGCAAGCGATCATGGAACAAGCAAAGCAGAATGAACAAAGGCTGGAGAACATGATCGCTGAAAATGAACGTCTCCATCAAGATTTGGCCCTGGAAGTAGTAAAATCCAGAGAAGCTGTGCGCCAAGATCCCGAACGACCTCTGAGGGCAGGTGGACAACGACCTCGAGCCCGACCAAAGGATACCGATAGCGACTCCAACTCATTACCCATGGAGCTCAACAAGAAGGGACGATCTGAAACTTCCAGCTCTTCCGAAAAGAGTCTACATACAAGGAACAAGCGCAGAAGAAGCAGTTCAGACGAAGAGGACCAGTACGATCCTTTTGTCCGACGGATTGCAAGGGCGACCCTGCCCAAGAAGTTCAAAGCTCCGTCATTCACTCTTTACAACGGAAAATCAGACCCCACTGATCATATCCATCACTACAAGTAGGCCATAACATTGCATACAGACAACGAAGCCCTCATGTGCCGAATATTCCCCAGCAGCCTGGAGCCATTAGCTGTCAGGTGGTATTACAAGCTGGAGCCGGCTTCGATCAAAAGCTTCCATCAATTACAGAAATCCTTTAGGGCCAGGTTCATTACCAACGAGGTACAGCCGAAACAGGCCAACTCTCTCTGGGCTATGCAGATCTAGTCAGGAGAAACGCTCAGAGCGTATTCAGTGCGCTATTGGGAGTGCTTCAACCTCGTCGACAATGCTTGCAACGACTCCATGGCCATCACCGCCTTCAAAATGGGACTACATCCGACGGTTTTCGCAGCTTCACGACGTAAGACCCCCAAAACGATCAGGCGTTGATGAAGAAAGTTGAAGAGTATTGCAAAGTGGAAGATGATGCCTTGAGAATAAAAGCCGGACAAATGTCCAACAAAACGGCCCCCCCTGAAATTGCTCAACCAATAAGTTCTGTGCCACCTTTGAGCCCTGAGCCATGGCAACGCGCTAAACAAGACAAAAGGCGGGACTCTCGCCGATCAAGCGATCAATGCTCTCACCGGACAAATGAACAATTGCAAGTCGACAACAAGCACTCGAGGTGTGTTGACAAGAAGTACACAGAGTTGTCAGAACCAATCGCTGCAATAATGACCAAAGTCCAACACCTTCCATTCTTCAAATGGCCGTCAAAGATGGTGGGGCCACCCGACATGCGAAGAAGGGATAGGCGGTGCGAGTATCACAAAGATCACGGCCACAAAACTGAGAGTTATTACACATTAAAGGATCACTTGGAAGAATTGGTGCAAGACGGCCGACTGCAACAGTACGTGAGAAAGGGAAAGCCAATCAAGGCACTAGCCATGATGCAGAACTCACCTTCACTTGGCGTGATCCATATAATCTACAGCCTGCTTGCATCCCCAATCGTGCACACAATTCAATCACATCCAGCCCCCCAAAAGCAATGTATTCCGACCGAATGGCCCAGAGAAGCTTCGACAATTACTTTCAAGAACTCTGATCTTAGTGGCACAACAACCTCCCACATCGATCCGTTGGTCATCAAATTACACGTAAATCGGTTCACCATTGAACGTATTCTCATAGACCCAGGGAGTACCTCAGAGGTTATGTATTACAAAACTTTCATCAAACTTGGCTTCAACGAGTCAGATCTGTCTCCGGCACCTCACCCATTGTTCGACTTTAATACGAATCCTGAGTACCCGTTAAGGAAGATCATACTACCTGTTCGAGCGGGCTCCAGAGCGGTAGAAGTAGAATTTCTGGTCGTAAAGCTCCCTTCGCTGTATAATGTCATCATGGGGCGAACCTGGTTACATATTATGAAAGCCGTTCCAAGCACTTATCATTAGCTTGTGCGCTTCCCGACAGCCCATGGCATTGAAGAAATCCGTGGCTCCCCGCAATCGGCACAAACAGAGATTTTATGAAAATCCTATCACTGACCCGACCTGTGGGCTTTGATATTTGTATATATATCACTTCTGCAATGCAAACCATTTTTCTTTGTCACTTAATTCATTTCTCAAACCCCATTGTAGCGCTTGTCATGTCGACGATTCAAAGCCCCCCTTTGGTACATGACACCTTAGGGCCGATTAAGCCTCCGAATTCGGAGTCCCTTTTGGTGCATGACACCTTAGGGCCGATTAAGACTCCGGATTTGGAGCGCCCTTCGTGAATATCATGATTGGCCACATTAAGTCTCCGAATTTGGAGCCCCCTTTGGTGCATGACACCATAGGGCTGATTAAGCCTCCGGATTCGGAGCCCCCTTTGGTGCATGACACCTTAGGGCCGATTAAGACTCCGGATTCGCAGTGCCCTTCGTGGATATCACGATTGGCTACATTAAGTCTCCGGATTCAGAGCCCCCTTTGGTGCATGACACCTTAGGGCCGATTAATTTTCCAGATTTGGAGCGCCCTTTGGTGCATGACACCTTAGGGCCAATTAAGACTCCGGATTCAGAGCGCCCTTCGTGGATATCATGATTGGCCATATTAAGTCTCCAGATTCGGAGCCCCCTTTGGTGCATGACACCTTAGGGCCAATTAAGTCTCCGGACTCGGAGCGCCCTTCGTGGATATCACGATTGGCCACATTAAGTCTCTAGATTCGGAGCCCCCTTTGGTGCATGACACCTTAGGGCCGATTAAGACTTTGGATTCGGAGTGCCCTTCATGGATATCACAATTGGCCACATTAAGTCTCCGGATTCGGAGCCCCCTTTGGTGCATGACACCTTAGGGCCGATTAAGTCTCCGGATTCGGAGCACCCTTTGGTGCATGACACCTTAGGGCCGATTAAGACTCCGGATTTGGAGCCCCTTTTGGTGCATGACACCTTAGGGCCGATTAAGACTCCGGATTCGGAGTGCCCTTCGTGGATATCACGATTGGCCACATTAAGTCTCCGGATTCGGAGCCCCCTTTGGTGCATGACACCTTAGGGCCGATTAAGTCTCCAGATTCGGAGCCCCCTTTGGTGCATGACACCTTAGGGCCGATTAAGACTCCGGATTCGGAGCGCCCTTTGTGGATATCACGATTGGCCACATTAAGTCTCCGGATTCGGAACCCCTTTGGTGCATGACACCTTAGGGCCAATTAAGTCTCTGGATTCGGAGCCCCCTTTGGTGCATGACACCTTAGGGCCGATTAAGTCTCCGGATTCGGAGCCCCCTTTGGTGCATGACACCTTAGGGCCGATTAAGACTCTGGATTCGGAGCCCCCCTTTGGTGTATGATACCTTAGGGCCGATTAAGACTCCGGATTTGGAGTGGCCTTCGTGGATATCACGATTAGCCACATTAAGTCTCTGGATTCAGAGCCCCCTTTGGTGCATGACACCTTAGGGCCGATTAAGACTCCGGATTCGGAGCCCCCCTTTGGTGGATGACACCTTAGGGCCGATTAAACCTCCGGATTCGGAGCGCCATTCGTGGATATCACGATTGGCCACGTTAAGTCTACGGATTCAGAGCCCCCTTTGGTGCATGACACCTTAACATCCGAAATAAGGTGCTTAACTAAGCATATAAAAAATTCAGAATAACATGCAAATGTTTGAAATAAAACTTCTTATTTGATCAAACAGTTGTTACATAAACGCAACCCGCATTTGAGCATTACAATTTTTATTTGATCACACAGTTGTTACATAAACGTAATCCGCATTTGAGCATTACAATACCCATTTTCAACCTCAAAAGCTAAAAAGGAGAAAAGATGCATTGGTAGAGCGGCAGCGCCGAATCAACTCTCGTCACCCGGAAGTCCTCCACGATTTGCAATGCCTTGAGCCAACTGTGCCCAAGCCCATGACTTGCGCATTGCCAAACTTCCCCTGATACCATTGACATAGTCAAGGCAAAGATCCAGGACAAGGAAGGATAAACCCAATGGTCGTTGCCTTTCCTTTCGGGGTGATCTGCTTCGACGACTTGAAGACTCATGCCAACTTTTGGACGCCCTACCTCCCATACAGATAGGTCCTCTACCGCGCTCCATTGCAACACCAAGCTCGGCTGAACTCCAAGCCTCCCTAACTAACATCCCAACTTATCTCACCTCACATAATAAGTGATTGTTTATCTGCGCGAAGCGTCCACTCCTTTTATTTTCAATACTGGCAGGGATCTCGAGGCCTCAATCCCGATGCGATTGCATTAACGCTAAACTCCATGAGACAAATGTCGGTTGACATTCGCCACAGCCTAGTTATCCAAACGACTTTTTGAAGCACATGCACTGGCCAAAAATCTAGGCCCCGAGCTGAATCAAGTTTGCCACAGCCACTCTACTCACTGGTTTTCGGCTTCCTCAAGTTACAATGGCCTCATTCAGGAATAAACGGCTATCATGTATGGGTCGACCCTGCCTATAAACCGGCGTATCACTGGACACTTAACAGATACTCGAACCGATCAACGTTTATACATTCATTCAAACATGTATACAATAAAACGAAACACATACATCCCGAATACGAACTGCAATGAAATATTTATAATAGAACGTTTTTATTCAATCAAACAAACAATAAATTACATAGTTTTGAGCGTGATCTGCGTTTCAACCTTACAATAGGTATACTTATACGGCGTCACCCTCATCCTCACTCTTCTCGACTTCAAAAGCAGAAAACGAAAAATGTTTACTGTGGTAGAGTGGCGATGCCAAATCAATGCCCGACTCTCGAAGAGCTTTCGCGGCTTGAGATGCCTTGATCCAGCTATGCCTAAATCCACGATTTTTACATCGGCAAACTTCTTTGGCAAGTTTCTCCTTGGTCTTTTCGATTCCAACTTTTCAGCCTTCATGAAAACCTTTTTCATAGGCCCTCCCCTTCACGGTCTCCATTGCGAACATACTTGCCGTCTCACGATCGGTGAGCGTGGTACTGATGAGCCAACTGGTAACCCTTTCTTCCACGATTGGGTTTCCCTACCCGGCGGGTTGTGCCTGAGCTGCCTTGGTCTTCCTTAACTCGCGCTTAGCCGCCTCCGCACGAGCCTTCAAACTTCGAATACGTTCCTCATTCTTCTCCATTTCTCGACGGGCAGCGCGCAGCTACATGCCGATTTCACAAGCAGTGTAAAGCCCCTTCACCGCCTCGTGAACGCCTTTATGAAATACTTCATAGTCCTGTCAACCTACCATCGATTGTTGAACCTCAAAAGGAAAAATTTGTTGAGCAAACTCGACCGCTACATTTGAGTCTCGAACGATCGAGTCTGCCTCTGTTATGGGTCTATTCCTCACAAATACTGCAAAGCTTCATAGGCACGAATTCGCGTCAGATCCCCTCTCGACTCGAGGTTGAGGAGATCTGCCCTATGACTGCTTGTCCCGCTTGGGTGACCTGCTTCAATGTCGAGGAGACTGACGCCTCTCTCGATCCCTGGAACTCCTACTCCCTGTGCGCGAAGGGTCACTACCTCGATTCATGTCTCCACCCAAATTTCACGAAGGCCCTCGCTTCCTCTCGTTATTAAAGAAGAGTCTGTTCGACATTCACACGATACCTTCAAAAGCTGGAGTCAGTTGTTTACTGTGCTCATAAAAGTTATACCTTTAATCATTTATCCTTTACAGAGGCAGCACCCTCGAGGCAATCTCATTAATTGTGAAAACCTCAATCGCCCGGCGCCGACTGGATCATGCACCGCCTGGGGCAAGGGCAGATAGATTAATCAATCTATTTGGCTCAAGTGCCCCAGCCGACCCATGAATCGACTTCAAAACTCCTGAGTTCGTCTCATCCGGCGCTCGAATGATCATGCACCGCCTAGGGCAAGGGCAAATAGATTAATCAATCTATTCGGCTCAAGTGCCCGAGCTGGCCCATGAATCGACTTCAAAGCTCCTGAGTTCGTCTCATCCGGCGCCCGAATGATCATGCACCGCCTGGGGCAAGGGCAGATTAATCAATCTATTCGGCTCAAGTGCTCCAGCTGTCCCATGAATCGACTTCAAAGCTCCTGAGTTCGTCTCATCCGGCGCTCGAATGATCATGCACCGCCTGGGGCAAGGGCAGATAGATTTATCAATCTATTCGGCTCAAGTGCCCCAGCCGGCCCATGAATCGACTTCAAAGCTCCTGAGTTCGTTTCATCCGGCACCCGAATGATCATGCACCGTCTGGGGCAAGGGCAGATAGATTTATCAATCTATTAGGCTCAAGTGCCCTAGCCGGCCCATGAATCGACTTTAAAGCTCCTGAGTTCGTCTCATCCGGTGCCTGAATGATCATGCACCGCCTGGGGCAAGGACAGATAGATTTATCAATATATTTGGCTTAAATCGACTTCAAAACTCCTGAGTTCGTCTCATCCGGCGCCTGAATGATCATGTACCGCCTGGGGCAAGGGCAGATAGATTTATCAATCTATTCGGCTCAAGTGCCCCAGCCGGCCCATGAATCGACTTCAAAGCTCCTGAGTTCGTCTCATGTGGCACCCGAATGATCATGCACCGCCTGGGGCAAGGGCAGATAGATTTATCAATATATTCGGCTTAAATCGACTTCAAAGCTCCTGAGTTCGTCTCATCCGGCGCCCGAATGATCATGCACCGCCTGGGGCAAGGGCAGATAGATTTATCAATATATTCGGCTTAAATCGACTTCAAAACTCCTAAGTTCGTCTCATCCGGCTCCCGAATGATCATGAACCGCTTGGGGAAAGGGCAGATTAATCAATCTATTCGGATTGAGTGCCCCAGCCGGCCCATGAATCAGTTCAGCATAATACCCACGAACTATTCGACATACGAATGATAAGTCAATATTGCCATGATATTCAATCGTAGAAAGCTCAACAGAGTAATCATTTTATCTAACGTATATCAATATATTCGGCTTAAGTGCTCCAGCCGGCCCATGAATCGACTTCAAAACTCCTAAGTTCGTCTCATCCAGCGCCCGAATGATCATGCACTGCTTGGGGCAAGGGCAGATTAATCAATCTATTCGGATTGAGTGCCCCAGCCGGCCCATGAATCGGTTCAGCATAATACCCACGAACTATTCGGCATACGAATGATAAGTCAATATTGCCATGATATTCAATCATAGAAAACTCAACAGAGTAATCATTTTATCTAATGTAGTGAAAGGCAAAAATTCTCCACCAACATAACATCACAAACTGCGCATAAGTAGTAGTGAAACGACAAGATAATTTTCATTAATAAATTGAGCGCATATAGTAACCAATTTATACATGAAAACTACTCAGAACTAACAAAAGTCCTTAAAACAAAAACATACATCAAAAGGGAAAGCATTTCATAAAATTTGAATGACTCCCAGATCAATCCTCGGGGTCAGACTCAAGTGGCTCAACGTCCACCTGCTCATAAGGAATTGGCAAGGCCAATGTAACCCCAGCGGCATCAAGGGCCTTAAGCCACCCATGTTTGAACCCCCAATTCTCAAACTTTGAGACTTCATCTACGTATTCCTCGAAGGCGGTGCCTTTTCCTACTTCGAATGCGGCAGAAGCCTCAGATTCTGCCTTTTCCTTGGCCGCCTTCAACTCTGCTAACTCAGTCTCCATCTTTTTAAGCGCCTCCTCGGCTAGCCTAAGCGATTCTTTGCTCGCGTTCGCCCTATCTTCGGCATCAGAACGGAGATGATTGGCAGTCCGAGCCCTTTCTCCTTCGGCTTCGGCTCGCGCAGTCTCTATTGCGGCTCTCATCATCTCAAACTTGGTCCTGCTCTTTTGATCGCCCACTTCTAACTGCAAACAGTCAATCCTCTCAAGGGCATCGTGTAGGTGGCGGCCCAAGTCAGCGATCCTGCCTACTGTCTGCAAAATGAGTTGGGATCGTTAGATGCCATAGGCAACCAAAATCAAAACAAGTCAAGTTCACCTACCAAAAGGGCCGACTGCGCAGATAGGGCTACGGCCACCAAATCCGGCACGGCATGAAAGGATGCCTTATCAGTTGGTAGGGAAACTGAAGCCGCCAGGCTCAAGGCTACCGCTCGATCGGTAATGATGGATGCGTCAGAGGAAATCGGCGTGTCTCTGATCTTTGGCTGAACAATGAAAGGAACAACCACATCCGACTCTTCTAAGCGAGGCCTATCGTCAGTAGGACTATCTTCTGAACCAGCCTCTCCATCGGCGCTACGCTTCTTGCCCTACTCTTCTGGAATCAACTGTTCATTGACCAGTTGTTCAACGTCTTTCGCCGTTTCGACCGCAACAATCTGAGCCGGCTCTTCAATAACGGGTTCGAAAGACTCAATCAAGGCAGGTCCAGAATGGGCGGCCTCGGCCTTTTTCCGGGCGGCCATTCGCTCGGCATTTTTCTTTCGAGCCATCTGCGTGAGGTTTTCCCTAGCCATACCTTCAAAAAAATCGCCGGGTAGGTCTCCCAAACTTCCAAAAATATCTCCAGAAGAAAACTCTGCCCGACCCGAAGTGGACGGCGAGGTAGGCTAACTACGTTTGGCTGCCTCAAACACCGAGTTTAGGGCCTCGTCAACCTCTTCGGCCTCCTCAGTGAACTCTCTGGCTGGTTTGGCGACTACCTCTACCACCGGCTCCACGTCTTGCCCTGAATCAGAAGCTTCGAGACCAACTTGCCTAAGGCTCTTGAAGCTAGGGAAGATAAGAGCCACAAGTTGTTGATCGTTGGATGGAATCGGAATGTTGTCAGCGGCCGAAAAAGTAGTATAAGAAGGCTCGAATCGAAGAAGTATGGGGGCCGCCCTCCTTTGCTCCTGTACATTTGGACGGCCGAAGTATCCGAAAGTGCGACAATCATTAAGGATCAAGGCTCATCAATAGAAACCAGAATCTTCTTCAATTTACTGCTTGCAAAGACAAAGGGTTAGACACAGAGAGAAGGCCGAGTAAAAGAAAAGTTCAATAAACGCAAGGAGACACACGACAACCTGGTTCACCCCTCCGTCTGGGAATAGGGTCTAGACGACCCTTGCCTTCACCAAATTCCCAATTCCCTTGGACATTGACCATTACGTCATCCACACGCTTACAAGAACTGGCAAGCATGGTTACTAAATGATGGTCAGTATCCTTGGCCCTAAGAAAGTACCGCCCAAACCAACCAGAAGATTTGGCTAAAGCATAGCAATGCCGAATGGACGGAATGCCAAGATCGATCCTGAGGCGCTGGTTCAACTCTACGATCCCCATTACGATTCGAAAAAAATTCATGTTGGGCTGAGAAGGAATCAGACCCCAATGGCGGAGGACGGCCCTAAGGAATGGATGTAGGGGAAAACGGACCCCGCCCTCTGAAATGGATATGAGAGGAAAGACGATTGAATTTCGATCCTCTCTCTCCATATCCAGAGTATTGTCTGTCACTAGAGATAGATGAACATCGTCGGGGATGGAAAAGTGTCACCGGAATCCGGAAACACGACCCTCAGAAAGGAGGTCTTTCAAGTGTTTAGCCATTTTCGCAGGGAATAAAGGGTTCGCCAAAATTAAAATAACAAACAAAAAGTAGGATTGCAAAGAAAAGAGAAGAAGACTTACAAGGAGCAAGGGGGATGAGGGTAGACGCAGAAGAGTTGCAGAAAATGCGAGTTAGAGAAGGGATACCCGCTGGTGGTCCAAGAGCCTCGAATACTCGATGAAATGTGCATTCAAAAGGACTGAAATTTCAAATCGCAATAAATGCGAGACGCACGAATGAGGCAGGAAAGTGTAATGATGACCGAAAAGGTGTGCGCATTCTAACATCTGTATTGGGGTACGCGAAGCTGCCTGACCTATTTTAACTTTTCCAATTCAAGACCAAACACGTCGATTAACTACCGTCAATGGGGAGTTCGAGGGGCAATTGTGGGAGCCGAATATATGGCAAAATCAAAAGGTGCGTACCATTGGAAAACTGATATTAATCGGCTGTATCTTACGAGAATGGGCAGCCGAATATAATATATGTGCCGAACAAGTGTAGATTCTTAGAGCCGAATAATAGAAAGGACAATGATTAAAAGTAGGCCCTGGCCCCGAGGATTGAAAGGAACAGGTATAAATACAGGAACAATGGATTGAGAAAGATATGTAAGAATCACTTCACTTAACTTAATAAACAAGCTATCTTGAGTGTCTGAACTGACTTGTCCGTTGGAGTGCTAATTCCGACACCCCCGACCAGAGTGTTTGTATCTTTTCAGGTGACTAGCTGAGGATCACTAGCGTCTCCTAGGATCTGAAGAGTATTTCCAAACCACTTCTCCACACATACAGTTATATCAAATAAACAAGTAGCCAAATGGTAGGATGCTTAAACATAATAAAACAATACACACAAGCGGGATGCTAAAGCATAAAAACTTACATATTTACCGACGTCCCGCAAACAACTACAAAACAAAATTAGTAAAATATGCATAATCTTATATACAAAATCCTAAAGCTTTTCACTCATGAGATGCAACTAAAGATTCGATTTATAAGATATGACATGAGAATCATCGCAAGAACAGAAGGTAGCGCATATAATCACATAGGAATTGATTAAATCTATAAATGCAAATTAAGCCGAATCAAAATGCATGAAACATGGATGCAAAGCAAGGATATACTAAAAAAAAAACAACAACAAAACATGATGCATATCCACAAATAAGGAAAGCAAGTAAAAGAAAGGGATAGAAAGAAGTGGGGCGAGAAATTATTACAACACTTTGAATAAATTATTACAAACCAAATGAGAGAGAGAAAGAAGGGAATATTATAACAAAATAAAAACCTCACAACACTCTCAAACTAAAAAAGAAAACAAAAACTTCATGTGCCTCAAAGACCGCCAGAAATTGTTCCACTCGATGCAAGAAGATTGCGTTGTTCTGTTTGGGGAAACTTATTTTACAGGAGCACTATTCATCCCAAGGCACTATTTACCACCGATAGTACTATTCACCACGACAATTATTATTCACCCTTCTTGATTGTTTTTTATTTGATTGGGCATTTTTCATTCGCAGTTAGTATTCATCGCCAGGGTTACTATTCACCTCTGGAGATTACTATTCACCACCAGAGGTTACTATTCACTGCCAATCACTATTCATCTGGTGGGGTAACATCTTTCACAAATTAGGTGGTTCGATCAACCATTTAAAGCGGTAAAATTACAACAATTTATATATAAGTTGTAAATTATAACTTTTTATTTAAAGGAATAAATAAATTACAAAAGTTTATATACAGTAAATATATAGCTGGTGCAACCTTCCTATTAAAGCAATAAAATAGTTATATAAAAAAAATAGTGAATTACAACCGATATGTAGGTGGTGCAGCCTTCCCGTTAAAGCGATAAAAAATAGTTATGAAAAGCAGTAAATGAAGTATTTAAACAAGTTATATCACATTTTTAAATTAACTGAAAGTTTGCGAAAATTCACCTTTTGGAAAAATGATGAATTTTTTGATTCACAAACTTTCTTTTGATTACCATCTGTAGACTGCCCGAACTCGCTCCGCGCGTCCCCCTTTCGGAGAGGGTGCGAATTTGTGTTCTAGCTACTACAGTTCGGACTCCTATCACGATTCTGAATCTAATCTCACAATGTGCAATGTAAGGCTGATAAATCACCAAAGAGTCCAAATCCGACAAATCGTTTTGGAAAATCTATTTTAATCAAAAAGCGCCAAACATGAACTACTTTGTCAGATTTCAAAGTCGCCACCTAAATATTTTATTTTGGGAAATTTAGGAACCTTGACTCGTGCCTAAGGCCACGTGTCCGTCATCACCAAAGTTACCTCGGCTCGGGAACTTGGGTACGAGAGGGGAAGGTCCTAAAATGAGTACCCCCGCTCGCCTGATCAAAGATCGGCCTTTACTAACATGATATGTTGTTTTTGAAAACACATACGTTCTTATTCTGGTTTATTGACTAATTTACTATGTGATGAGCGCATCATACAAGTATAGACTCAATCACTCAAGTTGGAACAAAACATCTCATGGTTGTTTTTTGAAAAGTGGTTTGAAGTTGCTACCCTCAAGTAGGCTAAAGTGCGGATTTGCCACCCTCAAGTGGGCTTAAAACATGATGATTTGCCACTCCAAATGGGCTTAAAACTCACATTTTGATGAATTGTTCCAATTCAAGTAATAAAGCCTTCATCCATAGGCATTCATGCAATTTATCAATTAAGCAAATAGCCTCATGGTAAGCATGCTATCATGGCAGTCACTTACACACATACAAGGATGCTAAAGCGAAAATACTTACAGTGTACTCCGAGCTAAAACAGAAAACTAGTTAGAAATCAATGCATGATCCTAGCTATGTTAAGATGCCTAATGCAACACATGCAATAATGCCACTAAGTAGGCTCGGATATTCTAAGATGACATATGAATGCAACTTGATAACATGTATTCAAATAGGTATTGAAATACGATGCAGTTTGAATGATGCGTTGAGCCCGGTGCATGCAAGACAAATGAATAATGCAAACATGCAAGCATAAGGTATGCTAATCGAGATATGCCCTAAACTAACCATTGAAAGCGGATAAATAAAAGGAAGAAAGACATGGGGTTGGAAGACATTCACACACACACACACACACACACCCTTATTACAACATTTTCCCTCTCGACGGAGGGTCCGAATAAAATGAAAGCTAACTAACTACGCTAATTAAGCTAACTATTACAAACCAACTAATTAACTAACTATTCTAGCTAATTAATTATTACAAACCAAATTGAATAACTAGCTAATCTAAGCTAATTAGAATATTACAAAGCACTAAGCTAAATTAATTACAGCACAGGTAATTAACTACAACTAGCTAACAAAAGCGATAAATGGCCTTGCGGGCAAGGGAGATATGCATGCTCGGTTGCGTCCTCCCTGAAATCCAACGCCTTGCCTCAAGATGCCTCTGTTTGCACTCTTTTGAATCTATGAAAATTACACCGATTTCCAAATTGCTTCTTTCTGATCTCAAGAACACCTTGAGGGCTGAAATTCCTCCTGTTGCTGCAACAGAGCACCGACAGAGGCAAGATAGTGTATTTGCAAGGAAATGTATGCACTTCCACACTCCTTATCATATCTCAAGCTCAAAGGAGTATGGCACTTGACTCTCGAGCTTCCAACCAAGCATTTTCAATGCATGGTGGCCAAAGAATCAAGCTTGTGCAAGCTTAGTAAATGCACACATATGACTCGAAAGGCCTCCACCCTATCATGCACAATCAAGGGCGTCGGCGACCGAGAAATGTGACACGTTTCATCACTATGAGTATGAAACATCCCACATTTCCTGTGTTTGGATTAACGTCCGATCCAAACACATGCAATACAAACAACATGTTTATCTTGGCCATGTTTTACTTGATTCATTTTGTTTACACATTTTAGATTACCAATTAGTCCTTTAATCGGTTAAGTCCAAAAGTGAGAGTTCTCTAATTTTGAAAGAGTGAATTAGTGGGATGCAATGGCATATATTTCAGCACTGAAATGACATGCTAAAGACGCTAAATCATACAAGACATGCATGCAAGACATGTTAAAGGCCAAAAACACTAAGGCTAGTGAAGAGCATCACACAAGAGGCATGCAATATCAAGCACAAATGGTCAAACCAGCTATGGATAGACCTAAAACATGCCAAAACAGAGGCTGAAACACGCTGAAATGATAGCCCAAAAGCTTAGACAAACATGCATGCAAGTTGGCTCAAAAGCGAAGCATAAGGCTAAAACCTCAAACACAACAAAAGGGTGATAAATTCAAGAATATGGTAGAGGTATATGATCTGAAATAATGTGCCAAATGATGCTATGCCATGCAAAAAGCTCAAATATGACATGCTAGAGATCCAAAGTGCAAGGCTAGCAAAGCCAAATACACTATAGCTATGCAAAGCCAAGCATGCATGACCAAAACCACTCAAATCAGACCTAAAGCATGCTAAAACATAGCCAAAAATGTGCTAGAGTAGAGCATACACATGCTAGATCAATAAGCTAAAACACTGAATACACTAGGCTAGTGAACAAAATTGCACTACAAGTGCAAGGAGCATGCAAGAGGCAACCAAACCAACCCAAAATAGAGTTATGACATGGCAAATAATGGCTAAAAACATGTTGAAATAGAGCCAAAACATGCTAAAAAGACATACTACTTTGCAAGGCTACAAGTAGGATTACACTACAAGTACAAGAAGCATGCAAGAGGTGACCAAGAAAGCCAAAAATAGAGTTATGGCAGGTCTAAAAAGTCACAAAATGGAGCCTAAACAAAGTCACTAAGAAGTAGAAACACATGCTCTTTTGATGGGCCATCAACACATGCAAACAAGAGAAGAGGAGGGGGGACCACCCCCACCCATTTGGGACCTCAAAACCACTTTTCCACCACTAAAATTCCTCTGAGTTTCAGTGGTAAAAAGGCCAAAAAGAGATGGTCCCAAAGGCCTTAAAAGATGGCAAGAAGCAAAGCAAAACATGCCACCAAAGGGGGTAAACCACCCCCAACTCAAACTAGGTCTTAAACAACCATTTCAAACACTTAAAAATAGAATTTTTTGCAGTTGAAAGCTAAGCCTAAAATAGCATGCAAAGGTGGCTGTAGACCGCCCCGAACTTCGCTTCGCATGCGAGGGGGCGAAGTGTGGTTCTAGTTACTACAGTTCTGAATCTAATCTTACAAAGTGCAATGTAAGACTGATAAATCACCAAAGAGTCCAAATCCGACAAATCGTTTTGGAAAATTGATTTTAATCAAAAAGCGCCAAACATGGACTGCTTTGCCAGATTTCAAAGTCGCCATCTAAATATTTTATTTTGAGAAATTTAGGAACCCTGACTCGTGCCTAAGGCCACGTGTCCGTCATCACTAAAGTTGCCTCAGCTTAGGAACTTGGGTACGAGGGGAGAGGGTCATGAAATGAGCACCCCCGCTCGCCCGATCAAAGATCGGCCTTTACTAACATGATATGTTGTTTTTGAAAACACGTGTTCTTATTCCGGTTTATTAGCTAGCTTTACTATATGATGCACACAGCATACAAGTATAGACTAAATCGCTCAAGTTGGAACAAAACATCTTATGGTTGTTTGTTTGAAAATGGTTTGAAGGTGCTACTCGCAAGTAGGCTAAGTTGCGGATTTTGCCACCCTCAAGTGGGCTTAGAAAACAACATGATTTTGCCACTCTCAAGTGGGCTTAAAACGCACATTTTGATGAATTATTCCAATTCAAGCAATGAAGCCTTCATCCACAGGCATTCATGCAGTTAATTAATTAAGTAGTTAGCCTCACGGCAAGCATGCTAACATGGCAACATACACATCTCATGCAGTATGCTAAAGCGTAAAAGCATACCTAGTACTCCAAGCCAAAAAAGAAGCTAGTTAGTAATCATGCATGATCCTAGCTATGTCAAGAATGCCTAATGCAACACATGCAAAAATGCAGCTAAGATAGGCTCGGTTATTCCAAGATGTCATGTGAATGCAACTTGATAACACGTATTCAAATTGGTATTGAAATACAATGCAGTTAGTATGATGCGCCAAGCCCGATGCATGCAAGACGAATGAATGATGCACGCATGCGAAGCATAAGGATGCTAATTGAAACATGCCCTAAAACTAACCATCAAAAGCAGATAAGTAAAAGGAAGAAAGGCGTGGGGTTGGAAGACATGCATCACACACACGCACACTTATTACAACAGTTGTGCCCTCTCGATGGAGAGTCCGAATAATAAGCTAACTAGCTAATCTAAGCTAACTAAACTAATTATTACAAAACGAAACTAATTAACTAACAAGTTAACTAATTATTTCAAAACAAGCTAACTAGCTAACTACACTAGCTAATTAAACATTACAACATAAATCAATTAGCTAAACACGTTAACTAATTAAGTACAAAACCAAAGTATTGGCTAGCTAAGCAGAGCAGTAAAAGGGAGCCTCAGGGCGAGAAGCGCATGCATGCTCGGTCACCTCATTCGGAATTCCATCGCTATGCCCCAATTTGCCTCTGTTTGCATTTGTTTTCAAAGCACTTCACAAAGCTCCAGGTAGCTTCTACTCCAAAATGGAGACCTCCAGGAGCATTGCCGACCACTTATTGGTGGTGTAGACCACCTGTAGACCACTTCCACTTGCTGCAGACCAGAAAAAGTGGTCGGCCAGCTACTTTTTTTGGTCTGCCGACCAGAAAATTCTGCACAACTCTAGTTTGCTGCAACAGAGAACAAGAAGGGGCATGACAGTGTATTTGCAAGGTATGTGTGCACAACCACCCTCCCTATCATTTCTTAAGCTCAAGGGAGTGTGGTTCTCGACTCTCGGACCACCAACCGAGCATCGCAATGCACGATGGCCGAGGAGCCAAGATTGCACAATTCAATGTAAATGAATGCACAAATAACAGATAAGGGCCTTAAACTCTATCATGCATGATCAAGAGCATCGGTGACCGAGAAATGAGGCACGTTTCATCATTTCAAGTATGAAACGTCCATCGTTTCTCGTGTTTGGATTAACATCCAATCCAAACACATGCAATGCAACTCAAGCATGCCAAACACAATACAAACAACAAGCATGTAAATATAATGCAATGCAATAAACATGCAACAACATTCAAACCACATGCTCAATGGACTTAAACCGAATATGGACAGACCTCAATCAAGCCCAAAATAGTGGCCAAAATGCTCTTAAAAGATGGCATGAAAGGCTAGAAAATGCATGCACATGCATTGGCCCATCAACTAGGCATAAGAGCATAACTCTAGAAAGTACTCAAGGAGTGGCAAATGTAAGAGTGTAGCCACACTATAAGCACTGAAATCATGTATGAAATGATGCCAAACCATTCAAACAACACAAGTATAGCATGCAAGAGGGCCTAAGGCACAAGGCCACTAAGAGTGACTACACAAGAGGCATGCAATATATGGCACAAATGAATGAACTAGCTATAGACAGAGCTCAAATAGGTCAAAACAAAGACCAAAACATGCTGAGATGGGAGCTCACAAGTCTAGGCATGCATGCATACAAGCTAGGCCACAAACAAGGCAATAATGCATGACCCTTAGAGGCACTCATGGCAATGCTATATGCTCTGAAATAACATATTAAATGATGCCAAATCATGCACATGTCACAAATGAAGCATGCTAGGGTGCTCAAAACTCAAAGCTAACAAGGCCAATTGCACTACAGCTATGCAATACAAGAACCATATGACCAAGGCAACCCAAAAAAGTCCTAGAGCATGCCAAAATGATGCTAAAACATGCATGGATCAAAGCCAAAACAAGCTAGCATGAAGGGCCAAAACATCAAGTAGGCTAGGCCAATGAGCATGATTACACTACACCTACCAAAACCAAGCATGAGATGGCTTCACCAACAAAAATTAGAGTTGTATTATGGCAAAATAACACCCAAAACACATTGATATGGCAGCCCAAAAGCCTAGGCAAGATGGCATACACAAAGGCTCATACTTAAGGCATAAAGCACCAACCCTCCAAAGCATTGAAAGAGTGAAAGATGTGAGTGTATGGCCACACTACATGTACTGAAATCACATATCAAATGATGCCAAATCATGCAAATAGCCCAAGAAATGCATGCTAGTGACTTGGAAACTCAAAGCTAGTGAGCTAAAATGCACTACGGCTATACAAAGCAAGGCATGCATGACCAAAACAACATAAAATAGAGCTCAAGCATGGTAAAACATGAACAAAATCTTGCTGGAGTAGAGCCAAAAACATACTAAAAAGATGGTCAAAAGCATGATGCATGTTAGGCTAGTGAATGGAAATGCACTACAAGTGCAAGGAACATGCAAGATGCTATCAAACCAACCTAAAACAAAGTTAAGGCATGCTAAAATAACACCACAAAATTGCTGAGATAGGACCAAAACATGCTAGAAAGATGAGCTATCAACACAAGCATGTAAGGCTAGTTTGCAAGGATTACACTACAAGTGTATAGAGCATGCAATGATGGCCTAAACTAAGCCAAAAACAAAGGTATGCCATACTGAAATAAGGTCAA
This sequence comes from Camellia lanceoleosa, assembly GCA_025200525.1. Classification (NCBI taxonomy): domain Eukaryota; kingdom Viridiplantae; phylum Streptophyta; class Magnoliopsida; order Ericales; family Theaceae; genus Camellia; species Camellia lanceoleosa. The sequence goes on along the minus strand of CM045761.1, from coordinate 203,166,237 downwards.
AAATAGGCTGAGATGGAGCCAACATATGCTAGATAAACATGCTCAAACATAAGGCCAACAAGGCAAGCACACAAGACACAAGGAGAGGGGATGACCCCCTCCTATTTGAGACCTCAAAACACACTTTCCACCACTGCAATTCCTTTGAGTTTCAGTGGTGAGAAGGCCAAAAAGTGGTGGTCCCAATATCTTAAAAGGATAGCACAAAACAAAGCCAAACAAGGCACAAGAGGGGCATAGACCAACCCCAACACCAAAGTGACCTTAAACAAACATTTCAAGCACTTAAAATTAGAACTTTTTGTAGTTGAAAGTTAAGCCTAAATCATCATGCAAATAGGGCCAAAAGCTTAATCAAAACAAAGCTTTAAAGGGGTTAGAGACTTACCCTTGTAGAACAACTTCAAGGAAGCAACTCCAGCAACCTTTTTGGATCAAAAGCAGTCCAAAAAACACAAAACCAGCTTCAAGATGCCTCAGCAACAAGAGTGTGGTGTTTCACTATGTGTTTGTGTGCAAAAGTGTGAAGGAAAGGCACTTTTAAGCACAAATATGAGAGGAAGGAGGAATCATAGAGATCGAGATGTATGTATATCTTCTAAGCAAAATTCTGAACCTAAGGCAAGAGGGAGGAGGCTCCCTTATATAGAAAAATCATGCAACAAGCTTGTTGAACAAGGTTTAGGCTCCAAGCAGTCCCTCCATACATGTATGGAGGATGCCTTCTGTGCCCCACAGCTGGTAAGAAAATATCTGCAGGAAACTATAGGAAAGCTGCCGACTAGTTGAAGTGATCGGCCAGCTACTTGCATTGGTCGGCCGACCAGCACAAGTGGTCTGCAAGGAGACCAATTGGTCGGCAAGGGGGGGAGGGGTAGGTGGTCTGCACCAAGAAAGCAAGGTGGTGGCATGGCTGCCGACCACATTTTGTGGTCCAAAGACCACCAAGACCAGTTAGCCGACCAGAAAACTGGCTAGCAGGCAGGAAAAGTGGTTTTCAGGGAGAGAAACTGGTCTACAACCCCTATTCCACCCTCCAAGCAAGGAAAACAAGATTTGTGCCAAAAACAAACCAAAAAGAATGCAAGACAAGAGTCCGCGGGTCAAGCCACGCAGCCGAAAACCTCAAAAACTAGTCTACGGGCACCAAAAGTGGTCTACGAGAGGGAAAAGTAGTCTACGACTACAAAAAGTGGTCTACGAGACCTCTGTGTCCCTCTAGGCAAAGGCAACAAGGCATGGTTCGAAAACCAGGCCAAGAGGAGAACGTTAAGCGGTCCTGAGACAAGGCGCACAACCGAAGGCTTCGAAAATCGGAAACTAGCCTACAAGAGAGAAAAGTGGTTTACGACCACAAAAAGTGGTCTACAGACCCCTCTCTCCCTCCAGGCAAGGGAAAACAAGGTTTGGTCCAAAACCAAACCAAAAGGGAAGCAAGACAAGGCGCACGGCCGAAGGCTCCGGAAACCGGAAACTAGCCTACAAGAGGGAAAAGTGGTCTACGACCACCAAAAGTGGTCTATGGACCTCTCTCTCCCTCCAGGCAAGGTCAACAAGGCATGGTCCACAAACCAAGCCAAAACACGAAGAGTTCAGAGGCCCGGAGGCAAGGCACTCAGCCAAAAACTCTGGAAACTCAAAACGAGCACAAATGAGCACAATCATCGAGTGCTCAAACGATGACGTCTGAGTCTTAAGGTCGGTCAAAAATGGGGTGTCTACAGTGGCTAAATAAGCAATGAAAATAAAGCTTTAAAGAGGCTATTACTCGCCCTTGAAGCACAACTTCAAAAACAGTAACTTCTGAGGCAAAACCAAGTCAAAACCACTCAAATAAGGCTCCCAAGTACCTTAGCAACAAGATGAAGGTGTTTGAATAGGTGTTTGTGTGCAAAAGTATGAAGAAACAACACTTTAAGGCACAAATATAAAGAGAGAGAGAGAGAGAGAGAGAGAGAGAGGGAGAGTTTTTGCTTTTTAAAAATCTGAACCCTTCTCAAGGGGGAGACACCTCCCCTTATATAGAATATGCAAGCTAAAGCTTGCTAAAATCCCTCCCTACACGTGTAGGGATGATGCATTATGTGCCTAACAGCTCGCACAGCTGGCACCAAAAATATCTGCAGAAAGTGAAAAATGACCGCCGACCACCCCACTTAGTCGACCGACCACCTCAGGTGGTCGATAGAGGAAACGCCTGGTTGATAGGGCAAAAAGGGGGTCTCCCAAGAGAGGAAAAGGTGGTGGCATGCTGCAGACAACTTGAGGTGGTCGACCGACCACCAACCCTAGCTGATCGACCACCAAAAGTGGCTGGTAGGGAAGAAAAGTGGTCTACAGGGGATAAAAGTGGTCTACACCATTGTTTCTCCCTCCAGGCAAAAGGGGGGGGGGGAGACTAAGAGTTGGCTTAAAACAAGCACAAAACCAAGTGAGTTCAAAGACTTAGAGGCAAGGTGCGCAGTCGAAAACCTTGGGGACTCCAAACGAGTGCGAACATGCACAATCATCGAGCACTCAAACGATGACGTCCAAGTCTTTAGGACAGTCAAAAATGGGGTGTCTACACCATCAAGTCTGTGGAATGTGTTCTCAATTCACAGTCCAAAATTTGGAATTATAGTTTTAGTGGTTGGTTTTTGAATGGTGTATTGATGAAATGGAAATAAAAGTTTGATTCAGAAAAATAAAATATCTAAGAAAATATTTTATTTTCTCCCTCTCTCAAAAACTAATTTTCCTTTTTGATTTTTTTTCTTTCAATTTCTCTCACACCAATTCTTTTTTTCTTCTCTCTCTGATTCTCTCCTCCCAAAACCCCCTCCTTTCTTTTCTTCACCCATATGCCTCTTTTATAGGCAATAAAAAAAACACAAACAAACAAAACAATAAACGGTGGAGGAGAATAAATTTTTCAAAAGGTGCACAGTGATTTTATTGTGCACTGCACAGTAAAATTACTATGCACTTTACAATTTAATAATATATAAAAGGTATTATTAGCATAAATATATGTACAAATACCCAAAAAAATATAAAAACACACACAAATATGTAAAATTAAAATAACAAAATACATGGACTAATAAAATATTGTGGGGGCCGACTATTGGGAGACGTAAAGAGGCTGAATAATTGGACCTGGAGAGTCGAAATATATACATCACATTCGGCCCCGTCTTATACATACAAATCCTACCCTATTCGGCCAAATAACTAGTTGAGTAAGAGACCGAGTGAAGAGCGGTTTGCAACAAAAGGAGCCGAGTAAATAGTTATACGGCGAATTGAAGGTAGGCCCAGCCCCGAGGCCCAAAAAAGAAAAGATATAAACAGAAGAACATCAGCCAGAGAGAGGTATGTGAGAACTAATACGCTTAACTTAAAATATAAGCAGTCGAGAGAGTAAATACTGACTTATCCGTCGGAGTGCGAATTCCGGCACCCCCGACCGGAGTGTTCATTCTTTTTCAGGTAACTAGCTGAGGATCTCGGGTGCCCCATTGGATCCAAAGAGTATTTCTAGAACCACTCCCTCACAATTGGCGCCGTCTGTGGGAATACTCAAGCACATCCATGGCGGGTGTAACGGAAGATCCTCCGGTAGTCGCTGACGATCCTACGCCACAAGACGAAACCACTCCAAGCAACATGCTTGGGCCAGAGAATATTATCGCAAGAAGGGTCCTGAACTTCGATTCACTCTCAACATCAGCTCATGAGACAATGCAAGCGATTATGGAGCAAGCAAAGCAAAACGAACAAAGGTTGGAAAAACATGATGGCTGAGAACGAACGCCTTCGACAAGATTTGGCCTTGGAAGTGGCAAAATCCCAACAGGCCGCATACCAAGACCCGGACGACCTCTGAGAAGGGATGGCCGATGAGCTCGAATTCGGAGACATGATAGTGGCTTTGACTCATCATCCCCAGAATCTACAAAGAAAGGACGAGTCGACATCTTCAGTTTTTCTGAGGGAAGTCCGTGTGCACGGAAGAAGCGAAGAAGAAATGATTCAGATGAAGAGGATCAGCATGACCCCTTTGTACGACGGATTGCAAGGGCAGTGCTACCCAAAAAGTTCAAAGCACCGTCATTCACCTTGTATTATGGTAAATCAGACCCCACTGATCACATCCGCCATTACAAGCAAGCCATGACGCTCCATGCAGACAACGAGGCCCTTATGTGTCGAATATTTCTGAGTAGTTTGGGACCACTAGCTGTCAGATGGTATTATAAACTGGAGCCGACTTCGATCAAAAGCTTCCACCAACTCCAAAAATCCTTCAGGGCAAGGTTCATCACTAATGAGGTCCAACCAAAGCAAGCCAATTCTCTGTGGGCAATGCAGATTCAACTGGGGAAAACCCTTCGTGTGTATTCGGCGTGGTATTGGGAATGTTTTAATCTGGTAGATGATGCTTACAATGACTCTATGGCCATTACCGCCTTCAAGATGGGGTTACATCCCGACAGTGCCCTCCGCAGCTCTTTGACCAGACGGCCTCCAAAAACGGTCTGGGCGTTGATGAAAAAAATTGAAGAATACTGCAAAGTAGAAGACGATGCCCTCCGGGTCAAAAACGGGCATAAAGCCACTAAGTCGGCCCCTCCTGAAGTCGTGCAGCCGATAAACGCTGTACCACCACGGAGCCCTGAATCACGGAATTGGGCTAAGCGAGATCAAAGACAGGATTCACGCCGATCAAATGACCAGTGTCCACATCAAGCTAATGAGCAGCTTCAAGTGGATAGCAAGCGCACGAGGCACGCCAACAAGAAATACACAGAGTTATCAGAGCCGATCAGTGTGGTTATGGCTACTGTTCAACACCTTTCGTTCTTCAAATGGCCATAAAAAATGGGGGGACCTCCCGACACGAGGAGACGAGATAGGTGGTGCGAATATCACAAAGATCACGGTCATGATACCGACAGTTGCTATGCTTTGAAAGACCACCTTGAGGAGTTGGTACAAGACGGTCGGCTCCAGCAACATGTCCGAAAGAACTCAACCAAAACAGTTGCCCTTTGGTAGGATTCACCTCTGCTCGGCGTCATCCATATGATATACAACCTGCCAACAGCCCCAACCGTGCATGCAATTCAGTCGCATCTGGTCCCCCAAAAGCAAATCACACCAGCAAAACGGCTCCACGAAGCTCCGAATATTACCTTCGACGATTCTGATTTGATCGGCATAACACTCCCCCACATTGATCCATTGGTCATTGAATTACGCGTAAACCGATTTACCATTGAACGTGTTCTCATAGACCAGGGGAGTACTTCAGAGGTTATGTATTACAAGACCTTTATCAAACTCGGGTTTGCCGAGTCAGACCTGTCTCTGGCTCCTTATCCATTATTTGGCTTCAACGCTAGTCTAGAGTACCCGTTGGGCAAAATCACACTCCCAGTTCGAGCGGGCTCCCGAATAGTGGATGTGGAATTCTTGGTCGTCAAGCTGCCTTCGTCGTATAATCTCATCATGGGGCAAACTTGGTTGCATAGTATGCAGGCCATGCCAAGCACCTATCATCAACTGCTCCGCTTCACGACAAAACGCGGCATCGAGCAAATTCGTGGTTCTCAGAAATCGGCACAAGCATGTTATCTCCTTGCTGCAAAGACACCAAAAGAGTTGGAAGTGAATTCTATTAAGGTGCTGGATCGAGAGAGCCTCGACGATGTTGGGCGGCCCCCAAGTGAAAAGGCCACGGAAGCCTTGGATCAAGTTGATCCAGACAGGTTCTTCATGGTCGGCGCCTCCCCGAATGAAGCTGATAGGAAGCAGCTAATTTCTTTCTTGCTCGGCAACCTTGATGTGTTTGCGTGGACACCATATGAGATGCCAGGTGTGGATCCGTCTGTTTCGCAGCATCGTTTAAATGTTGACCCTAAATGCAGAAAAGCCGGCGGTCAGCCACAGAGCACACTGCCGCCGTTGTTGAAGAGGTTGACCGGTTGTTTAACGCCGGGGCAATCAGGAAAGTGACCTACCCTACATGGCTCTCGAATACTGTGGTTGTGAAGAAGAAAAATGGGACTTAGTGAGTCTGTGTTGATTTCACAGACCTAAACAAAGCCTACACCAAGCATTGTTTTCCCCTCCCCAAAATAGACCAACTTGTAGATGCTATGGCACGTCATCAACGTATGAGCTTCTTCAATGCCTACAGAGGCTACCATCAAATTGCCATGCATCCGGAGGACCAAGACAAAACTGCATTCCTCACCCCAAAAGGAACCTATTGCTATAAGGTCATGCCTTTTGGGCTGAAGAATGCAGGGGCAACTTACCAAAGACTAGTCACTGCCATGTTCAAGGAGCAACTCGGCCACACTATGGAAGTGTACATTGACGATATGGTAGTCAAGTCCAAAGAAGAGCAAAATCATCTAGCCGATCTGGAAGAGACATTCGGCATTCTACGCAAATACAGAATGAAGCTGAACGCTTCCAAATGTGCCTTTGGGATCGGCTCTGGCAAATTCTTGGGTTACATTGTCAACCACTGAGGAATTGAAGCCAACCCGAGGCAAATCACAGCAATCCTGGAACTTGGCTCCCCTCGATTAGTCAAAGAGGTTCATAAGTTAATGGGAATGGCCGCCGCGCTCAACAGGTTCATCAGTCGTTCCACGGACAACTGTCGACAATTCTTTCACACCCTACGGTAGGGTAAAGCTTTTGAATGGACCTCTGAGTGCGAAACTGCTTTCAACGGTCTGAAGACCTATCTCCGATCAGTTCCACTATTGACAACACCATCGGCAGGCGACCCGCTCATTTTATATCTAGCCGTCTTCGACCGAGCTGTGAGCGCCATACTGTTAAAGGAAGAGCTTGGGAAGCAGTGACCAGTGTATTATGTGAGCAAGGCAATGGTTGACGTCGAAACACGTTACCTTCCGTTGGAAAAAGTCATCCTAGCCCTCGTCATGGCAGCAAAAAAATTGATGCATTACTTTCAGGGGCATACCATCGGGGTACTAACGGACTACCCCCTCTGGGCAGTACTCCACAGTGTAGAAGCATCAGCGCGCGTTTCAAAGTGGGCTCTTGAACTCGGCCGGTACAATATTCAGTTCCTGCCTAGAACCTCAATCAAGGGGCAAGTGCTTGCCGACTTTGTGGCCGAATTCATTGGGGGTCTTGCTGACTTGAAGTCTAATCAAATTCAACCTAAGCCGAACTGGAGAATTTATGTTGGGGACATTTGGCAGTTGTACTGTGATGGATCATCCAATCAACGCGGCAGCGGAGCCGGAGTAGTGATCATGGCTCTCGACGGAGCAATAATTGAGCAGGCTGTCAAACTCGGCTTTGAAACATCGAATAATGAGGCTGAATATGAAGCCCTGCTAACCGGCTTGTGGAATGCGCATCTCCTGGGCGCTCGACATTTGCTTATATTTTGTGATTCAAAACTTGTGATCAATCAACTAAAAGGGGAGTATGCAGCGAAAAACAACCGTATGGCCGCTTACATGAAAACGGAAAATTCCTTGCTAGCAAAATTTGATCATCATGAATTGAACCAAATAACCCGTGATCAAAACACACATGCAGACATCCTGGCTTGCCTAGCCTCCGCCATTAACTCAGAGATTAAACAGACAATCGAAGTGGGCTTTATCCCTAAGTCGAGCATTGGCTCTTCAGAAGAAGTCCAGATCAATGTCATAGAGTCAGGTCCGAGTTGGATGGACTCCATTGCTGCATTCCTATCTTCCAAATAGCTCCCGTCAGATAAGAAAGAAGCACACAAGCTGCGAAACAAAGTCCTGTGATACTACTTGGATCCGCAAGGAAAGCTTTACAAAAAATCCCTTTCTGGCCCATACTTAGAATGCGTTCATCCGAATAAAGTCGAGGAACTCCTGACTAAAATACATGAAGGTAGCTGTGGTGCCCATTCTGGCGGGCACTCTTTGGTCCATCAAACTGTAACACAGGGGTATTATTGGCCGACAATGAGAGCTGATGCCGAATGTTATGTGAAAAAATGTAAACAGTGCTAGAAGTTTTCTCCCTTAACCCATCTGCCTGCTGAAGAGTTAAGCTCTATAACCAATCCTTGGCCATTCACCCAATGGGGACTTGACATCGTCGGACCATTGCCTTGCGCCCCGGGCAACAAGCGATTTTTGATTGTCGCAACAGATTATTTTACAAAATAGGTGGAAGCAGTGGCACTAACGTACATTCAGGATACTGATGTGAAGCGTTTTGTATGGAGAAATATCATAACAGGATTCGGCATTCCGAGAGCACTTATTTCAGACAACGGCACCCAGTTTGATTGCAGTGTCTACCCAGAACTGTGCAGCAAGTATGGTATTCGGCCCTATTTTTCCACCCCGACTTATCCTTAGAGTAATGGTCAAGCTGAAGCCTCCAACAAATCTATTTTGGACGGCATCAAGAAGAGGTTGGAGAAAGCCAAAGGCAGATGGGTCGATGAATTGCAGAGTGTGTTGTGGGCTCATCGCACTACTCCGAGACAGTCCACTGGAGAGACGCCGTTCGCTTTGTGCTTTGGAACGCAGATAATCATCCCCTTGGAGATTGGCCTACCAACCTTGAAATCAAAAGTTTTTGATATGGGCCGAAACGACATGATGCTGGCTTTGGATTTAATTCTGATTGAAGAACGAAGAGACCGTGCCCTTGCATCCATGGCACGGTACTAGCAGTAGCTTGCTAAGTTTTATAATCAACGTGTTCAGCTGCGCCACTATACACCAAGAGAGTTTGTCCTGAAGAAAGTACTTCTAGCTGCCAAGAATCCGGCTGATGGAAAATTGGGTCCTAACTGGAACAGCCCCTATTAGATCGACTCGATCGCGAGAGTAGGGGCATATCAGCTCAAAGATATGTTTGGGAGGAGTCTGCCACGGCCTTGAAATTCAACGCACTTACGTAAATTCTATCATTAAACCCGACTTGTGGGGCATGATAGTTGTTTTGAACGATTCACCATGTACATATTTCACTCTTGCAATGCAAAGTTTCCTGTTTTCTCATTGTGAAACTCAGTTCAAAATTATTTCGATAAAAGCCTCCGAATTTGGAGCCCCATCCGTGCAGGTCATGTTTGGGTCGAATAAGACTCCGGATTCAGAGCGCCCTTCGTGGATATCACGATTGGCCAAGACCAAAAAGCCTCCGAATTCAGAGCCCCATCCGTGCAAATCACGTTTGGGTTGAATAAGACTCCGGATTCGGAGTGCCCTTCGTGGATATCATGATTGGCCAAGACCAAAAGCCTCCGAATTCGGAGCCCCATCCGTGTAGGTCACATTTGGGCCGAATAAGACTCCGGATTCAGAGCGCCCTTTGTGGATATCACGATTGGCCAAGACCAAAAGCCTCTGAATTCGGAGCCCGATCTATGCAGGTCACGTTTGGGCCGAATAAGACTTCGGATTCAGAGTGCCCTTCGTGGATATCACGATTGGCCAAGACAGAAAAGCCCCTGAATTCGGAGCCCCATCCGTGCAGGTCACGTTTGGGTCAAATAAAGACTCCGGATTCAGAGCACCTCAGGGAATTGACGTTTTGGCCGAATAAAACTCCGGATTCGAAGTGCCCTTCGTGGATATCACGATTGGCCAAGATCAAAAAGCCCCCGAATTTGGAGCCCCATCCGTGCAGGTCACGCTTGCGCCAAGTAAAGACTCTGGATTCGGAGCGCCCTTCGAGGATACCACAATACACGATGAAAATGGAAGCATGCAAGCATCCAAGAAATGTTTCATTAAGTTGAACTGGCACAAGCCGTATAAGCATAAATTAAAGCATGCAAGCATTCAAAACGAAATGTTTCATTAAGTTGAACCAGCACAAAATGTATAAACATTAGTTGAAACACGCAAGCATTTAAAATGAAATGTTTCTTTAAATTGGTCAATTGGTAGAAAGTGTATTAGCATAAATTGAAGCATGCAAACATTTAAAACAGAGTATTTTATTAAATTAACCAATAAATTCATAGTTGGCGCCCAATCTACATTGGAGCATTTATAACATGTTCAATTTTATTCGGCGTCACCCTCGTCGTCGCTCTTCTCGATTTCGAAAGCGCCAAAAGGAAAATGTTGACGTTGGTATAATGGCAACGCCGATTCAACGCCTGCTTCTCGGAGAGCCTCTGTGGCTTAGAGAGCCTTAATCCACCCATGCCTAAAACCCCGATTCTCGCATCGACACGCTTCCTCGGCGAGTTTCTCTTTGGTCTTGTCTATCCCGACTTTCCAGCCATCGTGAAAGCCTTTTTCATAACCCATGGACCTTGCAGTCTCTACTGCAAACATGCTAGCCATATCTCGATCGGCAATCACATGACTTATCAGCCGTTGGGTCACTCTTTCCTCCACGACCGGGTTAGATTGTCTGGTTGCACGCGGCTCGACAATTTGGGCCTTCCTTAGCTCACGCTCGGCCTTCTCCGCACGAGCCTCCAAGTTTCAAACTTGTTCGTTCTTCTGCTCTATCTCCTGCCGCGCGGCACGCAGACGCATGCCGACTTTATAGGCGGTATACAGCCCTTTCACTGCTCCATGGATGCCCTCTCGAAACACTTCAAGATCCTATCGACCAACCATCGACTGCTGGACTTCCGATGGAAAAATTTGTCGAGCGAACTCGACTGCTACACCTGGGTCGTGAACGATAAAATCCGCCTCCGTCATCGGTTTATTCCCCACAAAAATTGCAAAACTCAATGGTTGAGATGTCACAACGGATTCACTTCTCGGTCTTGGTCGCGGTCGAGGGGAGCTGCCCCGTTGATGTTTTTTCCTTCTGGGTGATCTACTTCGACGGCTTGGAGGTTGACGTTTTTCACGTTCCCTCGACGTCCTACTTCCCGTGTGTGTGGGCTCGCTGTTGCGATTCATTTCAGTGTCATGCTCAGCCAATGTCCGCCCTTCTCATTTGCTGTTGAAGAATAGTCTATTTGACATTCGTACTTATCTAACCTTCTGCAACAAACTAGTTTAAATTGAGTCTCAACACAATAAGTGGGCTTATGGGCGCAAAGAACTCACCTCATTTATTCCTAACACATGCAGCGCCCCTAAGACAATTTCATTAACGCTAAACTTCAAAAGCCCGATGTCGATCGACGTGTGCTGTAGCTACTCTATGAACTAATGATATTCGGCCTTCGGAGTTCATACATTGGCTAGGGCAAGGGCAGATTTATTAATTTGATCGGCAAGGGCAGATTTATTAATCTAATCGACCAGATGTCTAGGTCTGATGCCAATCAACGTGTGCCGCAACCACTCTATGAACTAATGATATTCGACCTTCGGAGTTCATACATTGGCTGGGGCAAAGGTAGATTTATTAATCTGATTTGCCACATATCTAGGCCCGATGCCGATCGACGTATGCCGCAGCCACTCTACGAACTAATGATATTCGGCCTTCGGAGTTCATACATTGGTTGGGGCAAGGGCAAATTTATTAATCTGATCGACCACATATCTAGGCCCGATGCCGATTGACGTGTGTCGCAGCCACTCTACGAACTAATGATATTTGGCCTTCGGAGTTCATACATTGGCTGGGGCAAGGGCAGATTCATGAAGCTAATTGGCTATTCGACGAGGTCCTAAGCCATTTCACTTATTCGGATAAATTGAAGGATAAATTATGAAATTGCCTAGCTATCTAATTGGCAAGTGTACACGGATGTTTTATCCAAAGTAGCAAAAAACAATACTATTCATCAATAGCAAAATTGTGCACAAATGATAGCAAAGTACAAAGGAAATTTTCATTAGTAAATTGGGTACAGACAGTAGCCATTTTACATATGAAAACTACTAAACAAAAAACTACAACTTTGCATGAAAGATGCCTAGCAAAAACTTTAAAACAGTAGCCATTTTACACATAAAAACTACTAAACGAAAAGCTACAACAATACACTCAAAATCCTTAACAGAAACCACTAGAGTGTCGCTCTAATCAATCCTCGGGGTTAGACTCCAGCGGCTCAACGTCCACTTGCTCGTATGGAATCGGCATAGTTAATGTCACATTTGCAGCAGCAAGGGCTTTGAGCCAGCCGTGTTTGAATCCCCAATTCTCAAATTTGGGGACTTCTTCCACATAATTTGCAAAGGCAGCACCTTGCCCAGCCTCGTATGCCTTGGAAGCCTCGGAGTCGGCTATTTCCTTCACCTTCTTCGATTCTCCCAAGCCAGCCTCCAGTTTGGCAATCACCTCTTGGGCTAACTTGAGCGCACCTTCACTCACGTTTGCCCTCTCTTCGGTGGCCAATCTAAGCTGGTCAGAATTTCTAGCCCTTTCCATCTACACCTTCGCTGTTTCGAACTCAGCCCTGCCCCTCTCGCCTTCAACTTTCGATTTTAAACAGCCAATTCGTTCGATAGCGTCATGCTGGTGCCGACCTATCTCAGCTATCCTTCCGACCGTCTGCAAAACAAGAAATTAAAACAAAAACAATATACGCATAAAAGCGAAAGACAAGATCAAGTTATATACTAGAAGAGCCGATTGAGCGGCTAATGCTGTTGCCAACAGATCCGGCTCGGCTCGGCTCGGAAAGCCACCTTGTCAACCGCAATGAGACCGATGGAGCCATGCTCAACGCCACGGTTGGGTCTTTCATAGCTAACGCGTCAGAGGAGATCGGCATGTTTTTTATTTTTGGTTGAACGACAAAAGGCACAACCACATCCGACTCCTCTAAGCGCGGCCGTTTGTCAGCGGGGTTTTCTTCAAAGCCGGTGTAGACACCCCATTTTTGACCATCCAAAAGACTTGGACATCATCGATTGAGCGCTCGATGATTACGCATTTTTGCGCTCGTTTGGAGTCCCCGGGGTTTTCGATTGCGCGCTTTGCCCCTGAGTCTCTGAACTCTCTTGGTTTTGTGCTTGTTTTACGCCAAACCTTGGTGCCCCCTTTTGCCTGGAGGGAGAAGTAGGGTGTAGACCACTTTTCTCCCCTGCCAGCCAATTTTCTCCCCTGTAGACCACTTTTGGTGGTCGGTCAGCTAGGGTGGGTGGTCGGTCGACCAACCTAAGTAGTCTGCAGCCTGCCACTACCTTCTCCTCTCTTTGTAGACCCTTTTTCTCCCCTGCCAGCCAGCTTTTTCCCTTGTCGACCACCTGAGGTGGTCGGTCGACTAGGGGGGGTGGTCAGTCGACCACTTTAAGTGGTCTACGGCCTTTTTTCAGCTTTTGCAGATATTTTTGGTGCCAGCTGTGCCAGTTGTTGGGCACATAATGCATCCTCCCTACATGTGTAGGGAGGGATTCAAGCAAGCTTTGGCTTGCATTTCCTATATAAAGGGAGGTGCTTCCCCTTTTGTGAGGGTTCAGATTTTTAGAGCAAAAAATCTACTCTCTTTCTAGAATTCTCTCTCTCTCTCTCTCTCTCTCTCTATATATATATATATATATTTTTGTGTTTGAAAATGCTTGAAAGTGGAAATTCTTGGTGCAGTTGCAAAGGAACTCTTGATCAAACACCACCATCATTGAGCTAAGATACTTGGGAGCCTTATTTGAGTGGTTTTGACTTGGTTTAACCTCAGAAGTTGCTGGTTTTGTAGTTGTGCTTCAAGGGTGAGTAATTTCCTCTTTTAAGCTTATTTTTGCACACAAGCTTAGCCACCTTTACATGCTATTGTAGGCCTTGCTTTCAACTACAAAAACCTTTGGTTTAAAGTGTTTAAAAAGGTTGTTTAAGGCTTTGTTTGAGTTAGGGGTGTTTCTTCCTCTTTTGTGCCTTATTTACTAAGCGTCTTGCCATCTTTTAAAGCTTTTGAAACCATCTCTTTTTGGCCTTCTCACCACGGAAACTCAAAGGAATTTCAGTGGTGGAAAAATGGTTTTGAGGTCCCAAATGGGTGGAGGTGGTCCCCCCTCCTCTTCTCTTGTTTACATGTGTTGATGGCTCATCAAAAGAGCATGTGTTTCTACTTCTTAGAGGCTTTGTTTAGGCTCATTTTTGTGACTTTTCAGACCTGCCATAACTTTGTTTTTGGCTTTCTTGGTCACCTCTCGGATGCTTCTTGTGGTTGTAGTGTAATCCTACTTGTAGCCTTGCAAAGTAGCATGTCTTTATGCTTTGAATTGGCTCCATTTCAGCGTATTTTTAGCCATTATTTTCCATGTTATAACTCTGATTTGGGTTGGTTTGGTTGCCTCTTGCATGCTCCCTACACTTGTAGTGCAATTTTGGTTCACTAGCCTAGCATGTGTATGCTCTACTCCAGCACATTTTTGGCTATGTTTTGACTTGCCTTAGGACCATTTTGAGTGATCTTTGTTCTTTGGGGCTTGCTTGATATGGCTATGGTGCAAGTGCCTTAGCTAGTCTTGAGTTTTGCGCACCTTAGCATGCTATATTTGTGATGGTTGCATGTTTTGGCATCATTTAGCATGTAATTTCAGAGCATATTCATGTGTCATGTTCTCACTTCTTTCACTCCTCGAGAGCTTTTGCGAGTTGTGCCTTTGTGCCTTATTTGTGAGCCACCAAAGGAGCATGATTTTCTACTCCTTTGACACTTAGTTTGAGCATGTTTTTGCCACTGATTTGCCATGATATAGCTCTGTTTTGGGCTGGTTTGGTTGTTTGTGCATAGTATTGCATAGTCCTAGTATTGTGTACCTCACTTGCTTTAATGCCTTAGCTTCTAAACATGCCGTGCATGCATTGCTTACATGATAGAGCCTTGTGCATGCCACTCTAGCATCGATAGATAAGCATGTTGTTTGCATGTGTGTTGCATTGCATGTGTTTGGATCAGACATTAATCCAAACACGAGAAATGAGAGACATTTCATACTTGAAGTAATGAAACATGCCTCATTTCTTGGTCCCCGTCCCCCTTGATTATGCATGATAGGGTGGAGGCCTTTCAAGTCTTATGTGCACATTCATTGAGTTTTGCGCAAGCTTGATCCTTTGGCCACCATGCATTGAAAATGCTAGATTGTTGGCTCGAGAGTCAAGTGCCATACTCCTTTGAGCTTGAGATATGATAAAGAGTGTGGAAATGCATACATTTCCTTGCAAATACATTGTCTTGCCTCTGTCTATGCTCTGTTGCAGCAAGAAGAGGAATTTTAGCCCTTAAGGTGTTCTTGAGATCAGAAAGAAGCAATATGGGAATCAGTGTAATATTCAAAGATTCAAAAGAGTGCAAAATAGAGGTGCCTTGAGGCAAGGCGGTGGATTTCCGGGAGGATGCAACCGAGCATGCATATCTCCCTCGCCCGCGAGGCCATTTATCGCTTTTGTTAGCTAGTTGTAGTTAATTACCTATGTTGTCATTAATTTAGCTTAGTGCTTTGTAATATTCTAATTAGCTTAGATTAGCTAGTTATTCAATTTGGTTTGTAATAATTAATTAGCTAAAATAGTTAGTTAATTAGTTGGTTTGTAATAGTTAGCTTAATTAGCGTAGCTAGTTAGCTTTCATTTTATTCAGACCCTCCGTCGAGAGGGCACAATGTTGTAATAAGCGTGCATGTGTGTGTGCATGTCTTCCAACCCCACGTCTTTCTCCTTTTTATTTACCAGCTTTTGATGGTTAGTTTAGGGCATATTTCAATTAGCATACTTATGCTTTGTATGCGTGCATCATTCATTCGTATTGCATGCACTGGGCTCGGCGCATCATTCAAACTGCACTGTATTTCAATACCTATTTGAATACATGTATCAAAGTGTTGCATTCATATGCCATCTAAGCTGGCCGAGCCTATTTTAGTTGCATTTTGCATGTGTTGCATTAGGCATCTTGTATAATTAGGATCATGCATTGATTTCTAATTAGTTTATGTTTTGGCTCGGAGTACACTGTAAGTGTTTAGGCTTTAGCATCCTTGCATGCGTGTAAGTGTTGCCATGTTTAGCATGCTTGCCATGAGGCTACTTGCTTAAATGATTAACTGCATGAATGCCTGTGGATGAAGGCTTCATTGCTTGAATTGGAACAATTCATCAAAATGTGCCTTTCAAGCCCACTTTGCGAAGTGGCAAAATCACGTTGTTTTAAAGCCTACTTGAGGGCGGCAAATCCGCGCTTTAGCCTACTTGCGAGTAGCACTTTCAAACCATTTTCACAAACAAACATGAGATGTTTTGTTCCAAATTGAGCGATTTAGTCTATACTTGTGAGTTGTGCGCATCACATAGTAAGGTTAGCTAATAAACTGGAATAAGAACACATGTGTTTATAAAAACAACATATCATGTTAGTAGAGGTCGATCTTTGATCGGGCGAGCGGGGGTGCTCATTTCATGACTTTTCCCTCTCGTACCCAAGTTCCCGAGCTGAGGCAACTTTGGTGATGACGGACACATGGCCTTAGGCACGAGTCAGGGTTTCCTAAATTTTTCAAAACAAAATATTTAGGTGGCGACTCTGAAATCTGGCAAAGCAGTCTATGTTTGGCGCTTTTTGATTCAAAATTGATTTTTCGAAACTAATTGTCAGATTTGGACTCTTTAGTAATTTATCAATCTTACATTGCACTTTGTAAGATTAGATTCGGAACCGTGACAGGAGTCCGAACTATAGTAGCTAGAACCCAAATCCGCACACTCTCCGAAAGGGGGGTGCGCGGAGCGAGTTCAAGCGGTCTACAGCCGACCTCGACCTCGGCAGGACGCTTCTCCCCCTGCTTAGCCTCCTGATTCACTTGCTCTACCGGCTCCGACTCAGAATTTCAGGTTTGAGTCGTCACCACCTTGATAACAGGCAGGGAGGGCTCAGCACCGGCGGCGGGTGGCACTTCCGATCTAATGGCCTCTGCTCTCCGCCGCGTGGCCATTCTTTCGGCATTTTTCTGTTTGGCGAGTTGTGTGAGTGACAACCCGGCCATGTCCTCAGGGTACACGCCGGGAAGGTCTTCTAAACCAGTAAAGACGTTGTTGAAGGAAATGTCTTCTTGGCCCGAAGTGGACGGAGGGTTGGCTGAATTGAGGTCGGTTTCCTCAAAGGCCAACTTCAAAGCCTCGTCTACTTCGACTTCGGACTGGTTTGACTCTTCAGCGACCTCCTCAGTTATCTCTGCCTGCTCCAAGTCAAATCTGCCCAAACCAACTTGCCGCTAGTTTTTGAAGTTGGTTAAAATAAGAGCTGTAAAAAACTCTTCGCCCCTCGGAATTGGGATGTTTTCTGCCCTCGAAAACGTCGTATACGTCGACTCGTATTGAAGAAGAATGTGGGCCACCCTCCCTTGTTTCTGAAGGCTTGGACCCCTGAGGTATTTGAGCGCAACTTCAATTTCTGCAAGAACGATGTCGTCAGTTGAAATCAAAACTTTCTTCAAATCGTTTCCTACACAAGAAAAACCATGAGACCGCAAAAATGAAGCCTTGTAAATATAAGAAAAATGAACGCAAGGAGCTATACAGCCACCTGGTTCGCCCCTCCGTCTAGGAATAGGATCTAGGCGGTCCTCGCCTTCGCCGAATTCCCAGTTACCTCGGACAATGACCATGACATCATCGACTCGCTTGCCAGAGCTGGAAAGCATAGTCACTAATTGATGGTTGGTGTCCTTGGCCCTAAGGAAATAGCACCCATGCCGGCCAGAAGACTTGGCCAAGGCATAACAGTGCCGAATAACAGGTATGCCGAGATTAATCCTAAGGCGACGGTTTAACTCTACAATCCCCATTACGATTCAAAAAAAGTTTACATTAGGTTGGGAAGGGATTAGACCCCAATGGCGAAGGACAGCCCTAAGGAATGGGTGAAGAGAGAAATGGACTCCGCCATCTGCAATTGATAAGAGAGGGAAGACGATTGTTCTTTCATCAGCCCTCTCCATATCAAGGGTGCTGTCTGTCACAAGTGACAGACGGACGTCATCCGGGATAGAAAAATGGCGTCTAAAGCCAGAGACTCAATCCATAGAGAGGAGGTCTTTCAAATGCTTTGCCATTTTCGTCAGCTTATAGGAGTACGCTAAACTAAAAACAAACCAGGAAAAGGGATTCAAAGTAGGGAGGAAGAGAACTTACAAGAGACGGAGAGGACAATGAGGGATAAAAGGAAGTTGCAGAGGTGAGTCGGAAGGCACTCCAAGAGCTTCAAGCGTCCAAAAATGTGTATCTATTCAAAAAGACGACAAAATTTTAAATCACAATAAATGGAAGAAGCATACGAGGGGGCAGGAAGTTGTAATGATGACCGAAAGGCGTGAACTCTGACATCCACGTTGGAATGAGGTTAGCCGCCGAATTTCGGCTCTGACTTTTCGAGTTCGAAACCAAACACACCAGCTAACTGTTGTTAGTGGAGTGTTTGGGGGGCAATTGTGGGGGCCAAATATTGGGAGACGTAAAGAGGCCGAATAATTAGACCTGGAGAGTCAAAATATATACATCGCATTCGGCCCCGTCTTATACATACAAATCCTACCTTATTCGGCCAAATAACCAGTTGAGTAAGGGGCTGAGTGAAAAGCGGTTTGCAACAAAAGGAGTCGAGTAAATAGTTATATGGCGAATTGAAGGTGGGCCTAGCCCCGAGGCCCAAGAAAGAAAAGATATAAATAGAAGAACATCAGCCAGAGAGAGGTATGTGAGAACTAGTACGCTTAACTTAAAATATAAGCAATCAAAAGAGTAAATACTGACTTATCCGTCAGAGTGCTAATTTCGGCACCCCTGACTGGAGTGTTCATTCTTTTTCAGGTTACCAGCTGAGGATCTCGGGTGCCCCATTGGATCCAAAAAATATTTCCAAAACCACTCCCCTACAAATATATTTTAGCAGGGCAAATATGTAACATAATTTGACTAAAGCGGGTCTAAAGTAAAAGAAGACAAAAAAACAAACGGTGGGAGTGTAGTGAATTTTTCAGAGGGGGAATAGTACCCTTATATAATATAATAAAAAATATATATACAAAAGTATGATGCGTGGGTGAAACCACGACACCGAATAAATTTAATAAAATATTATATATAATACATAATAAAAAAAAGTAAAAGAAAATGGAGAATGGATCTAAAATAATTTGGCAAAAACAGGTGTAAGGTTGGGATTAATATTTACATTCCATCTTTTCACTGAGAATTTTGTGAGATAGCATATTCTTATTTTCATCATCGGCTAATCAAAAGAAAGCGCCCAAGTCTTAGGGCTGGTCAAAATGGGATTTCCACAGACAGGCATAGAGATTTCTTACCAATAATGGCACTTGAAGTGTCTGAAAGTGATGGGAGGTATTCTTTGATTAAATACTTGACGAACCCTAGTGATGTTTGTAATAGGCAACTAAAATACCAAGCTTTAAATTATGTCATAATGGGGGATGATTTGTTTAGAAAAGCACATGATGGGTCGACCTTACTATGCATAGGCCAAGAAGATCAAATAAAAGCAATGGCAGAAACACATGAGGGCATATGTGAAGCCCATCAAGCTAGGGATAAGATGAGATGGCTAATTAGCAGATATGGATACTTTTGGCCATCCATAAGAAAAGATTGTAATATGTATGTAAAAGGGTGTCAAAGTTGCCAGAAACATGGTAATTTCCAAAGGGTCCCAGCTATAAGCTTGAATTCAATAGTAAAGCCTTGGCCTTTTAGAGGTTGGGCAATGGATTTGATAGCACAAATATTCCCACATTCATCAAAGGCTCATTTATATTTGTTGGTGGCAATAGATTATTTTACTAAGTAGGTAGAAGTTATCCCATTAAAAGTTGCCACACAGTCTCAGGTTATTGAGTTCCTTAAAAAGAATGTGATCCATAGATTTGGTCTGCCTCAAACCATTACTGTCGATCAAGGGACCATATTCAATGGGGATGAAATGAAAGAGTTTGCCACAAAGTATGGCATTCAGATCTTAAACTCTTCTCCCTATTATGCTCAAGCAAATGGGCAAGCTGAGGCAACAAAAAAAATTGTAAAGAATACTTTGGAGAGAATGATTGAGAATAATCCTAGAGATTGGCACAATCTTTTGCTTGTGGCATTATGGGCTTATAGGAATTCTAGGAGAAATAGTACAGGTACAACCCCGTATGAGTTGATGTATGGACATGATGTTGTTCTTCCATTAGAAGTAACTATAAGATCCAATCGATTGGCTCAACAGTTGAACATCTCAATGGATGAATATAATGAAGCCATGACAATTGAGTTACAAGATTTGGAAAAGAAAAGGATTTCTGCTTTCATCACTTAATTGCACAAAAGAAGAAGGTAGAAAGGAGTTATATAACAAGAAAGTAAAGCATAAAATGTTCTCTGAGGGAGAATTAGTCTGAAAAACTATTTTGCCTTTTGGAACAAAAAGCTCAGAATATAGAAAATGGTCTCATAATTGGAAAGGACCTTTCAAGATATTCAAGGTCTTAAAAGCAGGGGCATATCACCTGGCATCTTTGGAAAGGGAGCCACATAGAAGAAGAATAATCAATGGAAAATATTATCCTACCACGTAGGAAAACATGAGATAAAATAACCCAACATATTCATTCATATAAATCAAGTGTGTACAGCTAGAGTTGCAAAGCAAAAGTTAAAAAAAAAAAAATTGTTACAAAAATTTCAGTCTTTTTGAAAATACAAGATAAAATTGTTCTAGGCTTGTAGCACACTTCTATACTTTGTTTTGCTTTGCTTTGTTGGAGATTGACCTGGGTAGATTTGATGCTGGTAAGACCATCTTTTGTTTGAGTTAATAAAGCTTGCATATTGGTTTTGATTTTGAATTGTTTTTGTTTGAGGGCTCTTTCAGCTTTGACTTGTGCTAATTGAGCCTCCAAATGAGCTTCTTTTGCTGAGAGTAGGTTGCCTTGAGTAATAGTACTGTCTTGGAAGGCTTGAGAAGCACCAGTCAGAGAAACAGCCACTGATTTTAGTTGATCAATTTGAGGTTTGTTGGCTTCAATTTCAACATGATGCTGGTTGATGGATGCTATGTGTTGAGGAAGGGCAGTTAAGAAATCTTGAAAGACTTATATTTGATCTGAGTCAAAAAGCTTTGGCATTAAAGTTTGAGTAGCCTCAAAACAACTGAGAAGCTCTACAGATCTTGTGAGAGCCAAATCATTAAATGAGAGTTATGGGAGATGAAAGAAGTGATTGACCATCTGTTGTTCTTCTTAAGCAAGTTGTTTGAGCTTTTCCTTAAGGCTCAAATTGGTGAGGGATTGTTGAAGGTTAGAGGCTTCTGTCACGACCCAAGTCTGCCCCTTTAGGTTTAGCGACGTAATCGGCCAATAATCCTCAGATTACCGAAGGCCTCTGACCTGAATAACAAACTATAAGGGACTAGCAGAAGCAAATATAGAAACATACATAGTCCATAGAGCTGTATAGACATACATGGGACAAAAACAATTAAAACTGGTACACATAAACTCACGTATGACGTTATTTACATATCTATTCTTCATCGTCATAATACAACATAAAGTAAAAGAACTATTTACAAAACAACAAAACTTCGCAAAACTCGATCACTAAACTCTTTCTGGAACCTCCTCGAGAGGCACAATGGTTGGCCGACAAAATAGAGACTCCAGGTCATCAACTCTGAGCTTGGTCACAAGCCTGGTCGCCTACATACATAATATAAATAGTGAGCGAAAGCTTAGTGAATAATAACAGAGTAAAGATTTTAATAAATGATGTCCAATTTCATATCATATCAATTCACGGTCGTATCAAAAATAGTCATGTTCATAATTGTATTCAAATCATGTGTGGTACTTCCATTAGTATTAACATATCACTTTGGTCAAGCATATCAAGTTTCATAATGGAACCCCCGGTACCGGGTAACATATCTCATATGTGGGCCACAGTATTATTTCTCCCGGGCAAAGGCTTGTGCCACAGTATTGTTTCTCTCGGGCCTGGGCCTAGGCCACGGTATTGTTTCCCCTGGGTGAGGGCCTCATGACCATAAGCCACAATATTATTTCTCCTGGGCGAGGGTCTCTACTAAGGATATCACAAATACATGTCAAAGATATGGATCATTATTTATGGAATCACAAAATAGCCTTTTGTAGTTAGAAACAGTTCATATCACATCATAATGTCCAAAAAGTATTTCATATCAAACATAACTTTACTAAGTTATTAGTCACAGATAGTTGTACAGATAGCTTGATAGTAACTAATGGATCAACAGCTCACGACGCATGACCTACGCAAACATAACAGATACACATACTGAAACACACGCTCGGATTGTACTTAACTTATTTCATTTCGTTCTTCGTGTGTTTTTAAGTCTTATCCTCATTATTGTGTCTTAATCTTGGCCTAGGAATGCTTAGGATGCAATGAGGATGCTAAAATGCACTTGAAAACACTTAGTCAAATATGCTGAAAACAGGGGTCTCACTTGAGCGCAACTTCCTTTGCTCGAGCGGACGTTCAAAAATGTGAGAGGTCGCTCAAGCGGTTTGTAAACTTTGCAAAAGTACTGGTTGCTTGATTTTTCTGCTCGACGCACGCTCGACAGTCGCTCGAGCGCAACTCTTGTCGCTCGAGTGGTTTGTAAAACACGAAATCTTCTGGGAGCATGCAATTTACGCTCGAGCTAACTTTTGGTTGCTCGGGCGGAGATGCAAAAATAAAGGTGGTCACTTGAGCGTAGGTTCTGTCGCTTCAGCGGAGGAGCAAAATTTTGGAATTTCTAGATTTGCTCCTAAGCTCAAAACTCGACTCCAAAGCTCCAACTCATGATCTTTTGGGCCAAAAACTTAAGGAAACTTATATAAAGTTGTCAAACTTCATGAATTCAAAGCCATTTCACAAAATCAAAGCCCAAAAGTATGCCAATTGAGCAAACTCAAACTTAGAATTCAAGAACTTAGCATGTATGAATTTATCTTGGCTTCAAAGCTTTCAATACATGAGTTATTGAGGTAATTTGGTATGAAACTTCATGAATTTTCAAAACAAAGGCAAGATGAACACATGCATATGGAAATTCTTTGAAATCAAACTCAAAACTTCATGAATTATGCATGCATGCAATGACTCTTCCCAAATTTCTTAATCTAAGCTCAATTCTCATGTTTAGCCATCTTAATTTCTTGAACTCTTTCTCATATGTCTAGAATACAAAGTTTAGGGACAAGATTCTTACCTAAAGTCTTAAATTCACAAGTGTATAAGCTTAAACTCTCAAATTCTCCAACAATTCCTAGCAATTCCCTTAACTTGAGCTTAATTCCTTTCCAAAATGACTCTGAGCTCACTCTTCTCACTCACCTTCACGTTTGGAGCTCAAAAAGGATGAAATGAAGGTGTGAAATGAACTCATGAAGTCAAATTAGCCTTATGTAGGCTCAATTAATGAAACTTAATTAAACTTGACTTGGGTTAATCAAATTGACATTAATTATTCTAATTTAGTTTGTTTTGAATCGTATTTCAATTCAACCTACCATAAAATTCTAAGAATTCCAAATAACACATAACTGTAGTCAATTTTGTCATCGGATGCCGATAAGGCCTTCAATTCGCAGAATAAAACAGAAACACAAACAGATATACAACAGACAGATATAAACACCAATACCATATAGTTCATGCAATTATCACATGATTTTATCTTAATTATGTATTAGACATATTTAATCATGGATTAATAGTTAATCATGGGTCGGAGTTGTTACAGTCTTCCCCCCTTAAAGAGTTTGGTCCTCTAAACTCGAATTGCCTTTGTTTTAAAAGAATACTGGATCTAACGAGAATAGGTCAGGGTATCTTTTCATCATTTCCTCTTCCGTCTCCCATGTTGCATATGTCCCTCCGTGATCTTGCCAATCAACTTTTACTAATGGTATTTCCTTGTTCCTCAATCTTTTGATTCTGCGATTCACAATCTGAATTGACTTCTCTTCATATGTATAGTCATCTTTCAGAAGCACATGGGTCGGTTCAATCACATGGAGTGGGTCTCGTAAATATTCCCGAAGCATCGAAACATAAAAAACATTATGTATCTGTTCCATGACCGGCGGTAAGGCTATCCGATACGTCACCGGGTTAATTTTCTCAAGGATCTCATATGGTCCAACATATTTTGGTGCTAATTTGCCTTTCACTCCAAACCGCGTTTGCCCTTTCATAGAAGTTACTTTAATAAACACATGATCTCCAACTTCATATTCTCGCTCTCTTCTTCGGACATCCACATAACTATTTTGACGGTTTTGTGCAGTTTTCAATCTTTGTTGAATCAATTTCACATTTTCTGTCATTTCTTGCACAAGTTCCGGTCCCAACAAAGGTCTGTCACCTACCTTGGCCCAATAGATTGGAGAACGACATTTTCTACCATACAAAGCTTCATAAGAAGCCATACCAATACTGGAATGGTAGTTGTTATTATACACAAACTCGACCAATGGTAAGTAGGTCTCCCAATTGCCTTGAAAATCTAGGACACACATTCTGAGCATAGCTTCCAAGATCTGTATTGTTCTTTCTAATTGACCGTCTGTCTGTGGATGGTATGCACTACTCCGTCTTAACTCAATTCCCAAAGCTTGCTATAGACTCTGCCAGAATCTTGAAGTGAACTTAGGATCTTTGTCAGATACAACAGACATGGGCACACCGTGTAATCTCACAATCTCATTCATATACATGTTAGCCAATTTATTCGCATTATAAAAAGTTTTGACAAGTAAGAAATGTGCGAATTTAGTCAAACGATCAATAATTACCCAAATAGAATCCATACCTTGAAAAGAGTGAGGCAATCCTACAATGAAGTCTATGGTAATATGCTCCCATTTCCACTCCGGTATCGGAAGCGGCTGAAGCAATCCAGCGGGTCGCTGATGCTCGGCTTTAACTTGTTAGCAATATAGACATCTAGCCACATAGTCAGCAATACTTTTCTTCATTACAGGCCACCAGAAGTTTTGCTTTCAATCTTTGTACATTTTCGTATTACCCGGATGCATAGCAAATTTTGAATTGTGAACTTCAGCCATAATTCGTTTCTTCAAATCAAAACATTCCGGTACACAAAGTCGGTTTTGAAATTTCAACACATTATTGTCAAACACAAATCTTGGCCTCGATTTTGAGTGAATTTCATCCACATTCTTCTTCAAAAATTCATCTTGTAGTTGTTTCTCTCTAATCTCTTCAATAATTGTAGACTGGGTAGAAATAACAGGTAAGACTCTACCTTGTTCACGCAATACAATTTTGATTCCATCTCTTTCCAAGTCACATAACAGTTCTTTCTAACTGGTGAACTGTAGACTCAACTTTCTTCGCGCGCCCCCCCTTTTGGAGAGGCATGAATTGGTCTCCTACAGTTCGGACTCTTGTCACAGTTCTGAACCTAATCTTACAAAGTGCAATGTGAGACTGATAAACACCAAAGAGTCCAAATCCGGCAAATCATTTTGGAAAATCAGATTTTGAATCAAATAATGCCAAAACTGGACTGCTTTGCTAGATTACAGAGTCGCCACCTAAATATTTTATTTTTGGGAAATTTAGGAAACCCTGACTCGTGCTAAAGGCCACGTGTCCGTCATCACCAAAGTTGCCTTGGCTCGAGAACTTGGGTACGAGAGGGGAAGGTCTTGAAATGAGCACCCCTCCCCCCGGCTCGCCCGATCAAAGATTGGCCTCTACTAAGCATGATATGTTGTTTTATAAACCTCATGTGTTCTTATCCAGTTATTAGCTAACTTTACTATGTGACGCACACATACAAGTATATACTAAAATCGCGAGAATTGGAACAAAACAACTCATGTTTGTTTTCGAAAATGGTTTGAAAGTGCCACCCTCAAGTGGGCTTGAAAACATGATTTGCCACTTCGTAAAATGGGCTTAAAACTCACATTTATCGAATTGTTCCAATTCAAGCAACAAAGCCTTCACCCACAGGCATTCAAGTAGTTAAGCACTTAAGCAAATAGCCTTATGGCAAGCATGCTATCATGGCAACACTCACACTCATGTAAGTTTGTATGCTAAAGCGTAAAACTTACAGTGTACTCCGAGCCAAAACAAAAATTAGTTAGAAATATGCATGATCCTAACTATACAAGATGCCTAATGCAACACATGCAATAATGCAACTAAATAGGCTCAGTTATCTAAGATGGCATATGAATGCAATTATTTGATAACATGTGATAAACACGTATTCAAATAAGTATTGAAATACAATACAGTTTGAATGATGCGCTGAGCCTCGGTGCATGCAAGACAAATGAATGATGCAAACATGAAAGCATAAAGTATGCTAATTGAAACGCGCCCTAAAACTAACCATCGAAAGCGGTTAAGCGAAAAGGAGAAAGACGTGGGGTTGGAAGACATGCACACACACATGCACGCTTATTACAACAATACACCCTCGCGAAGGAGGGTCTGAATAATTAAGCTAAGCTACACTGAGCTAAGCTAACTAACTAATCTAATTAAACTAATTAGACTAATTATTACAAATCAAAATAAAGAAATAGCTAAGCTAAGATACTTAATTATTACAAACCAATTTGAATCTAATTAACTAACTTATTCTAAGCTAATTAATTACAACAAATGAAATTGAATAACTAGTTACACAGACTAATTATGATATTACAAAAAGAATTAAATAACTAGCTATGCTAAGCTATTTAAAACAGTTTAAATAAAGCGAGTAAACGGCCTCGTAGGCGAGTGAGACATGCATGCTCGGTTGCGTCCTCCCGAAAATCCATTGCCATGATCTCTGTTGCCTCTGTTTGCACTCACCTTGATCTCTAAACACTGTACCAGCTTCCAGACTACTTCTGTCCTAACTCAGGAACACTTCTGCACAAGAATGGACTGGTGGCCGATTGGCTAGTCTAAGTGGCCGATCGGCCACTGCTTTTCCAAACTTCTATTTTTGCTGCAACAGAGAACGACAGAGGCACAACAATGTATTTTTCAAGGAATGTGTGTACTGCCACCCTCCTTATCATGTCTCAAGCTCAAAGCAGTATGGCACTTGGCTCTCAAGCCACCAATCAAGCATTTTCATGCATGATGGCCAAAGAACCAAGCTTGCACAAGCTTAATGAATGCACAAATAGACTCAAAGGACCATCACCCTATCATGCATGATCAAGGGTGGCGGCAACCAAGAAATGTGACACGTTTCATCACTTTGAGTATGAAACGTCCCACATTTCTTGTGTTTGGATTAACATCTGATCCAAACACATGCAATGCAACACAAATGCTTATCTTAGTCATGTTTTACTTGTCCAATTCTTGTTTACACATTTTAGCATTACCAAGCCATTCTTTAATCGGTTAAGTCCAAAATGAGTGTCCTCTAATGAGAGAGGGGTCAACCAAAAGGTGGTTTAAGACATGAGACAAAACATGCCTTTGGCCAGGAGGAACCCTCAAAAGAGAGTTAAAGCCATTGAGCACAAGCTCTATCTCAAGCTTAAACACAATCATAAGGTTAACCAACCCTCAAAACAAATGGAAAAATGAAGAAATAAAGGAGGTTGCAGACTTTTTAGTGCTGAAATGGCATGAGAAATAATGCTACAACATGCAAACAACTCATGCACAACATGCTAAGAGCCAAAAACACTAAAGCTAGTGAAGAGCACTACACTAGAGGCATGCAATATCAAGCTCAATTGACCAAACCAGCTCTAGACAGAGCTTAAACATGCCAAAACAGTGGCTAAAACATGCTGAGATGGTAGCATAGAAGGCAAGAAAAATATGCTCATTTGTTAGCTCGCAAGCAAGGCTCAAAGCACAACTCTAAAAAGCAATGAAAGAGTGAAATATGTGAGAGTGTGATAGAGCTATATGCAATGAAATCACATGTTAAATGATGCTACAACATGCAATGATCTCATGCAAAACATGTTAGAGGCCTTAAAACACAAAGCTAGTGAAGCCATTTGCACTACAACCATGCATAACAAGTCTCATGTGACCAAGGAGGCTCAAAACAGAGCTAAAGCATGCTAACCCAGTAGCAAAAACATGCTGAGATCAGGTCACAAAAGAGTAGAAAAACATGCTCACATCCTAGGCCATTTACACTTGCAAACAAGACCCAAAGAAAGGAGGCCACCCCCTCCTATTTTGGACCTCAAAACCAAATTTTTACCACTGAAATTCCCCTGGAATTCAGTGGTTAAAAGGCCAAAAAAAGTTGTTTCAAAAGGCTTAAAAAAAGAAGGCACAACACTTAGCAAACAAGCTACAAAAGAGGGTGGACCACCCCTAACTCCAAAAAGGCCTTAAACCACCATTTTTAAACCTTAAAAACAGAGGTTTTTGTAGTTGAGAACTAGGCCAAAAATAGCATGCAAAGGTGACCAAACAAGCAACTAAAACAAAGCTTAAAAGGGGTGAGCCTTATACCTTTGAAGCACAGCCACAAACAGCAACAATTCTGAGCTAAAACCAGCTTTGAGAGCTCAAACAAGACCTCCAAGAATCTCAGTTCCAAGGTGAAGGTGTTTGGCTAAGGGTCCTAGAACAAAAGTGTAGAGAATTTTCACTTTCAAGCACAAAATAAGGAGAGAGACAATTCTAGAGAGAGAGAGAGGAAAATTTTGCTCACAAAATTGTCTAACCCCCCCTCCCAAAAAAAAAAGAGGGAGAGACCTCCCCTTATATAGAAATGCAAGCCTAAAGCTTGCTTTCATCCCTCCATACACGTGTATGGAGATGACAATCAGTGATCAACAACTGGCACATAAAATATTTGAAAAATGAGAAAAATGGTTGTCGGCCACCTCCCATAGCGGACCGACCCCTTCAAGTGGCTGACAAGAAGGAAAAGTGGCCAACAAGGCCCTTCTCCCCTCCAAGCAAGAGGCACCAAGGTTTGGTCCAAAAACAAGCACAAAACAAAGAGGGTTCAGAGGCCCAAAGACAAGGTGCTCCGCCGAGAACTTCAGACACTCGAAACGAGCACAAACATGCACAATCATTGTGTGCACAAACGATGACATTTAAGTCTTGAGGTCGGTCAAAAATGGGGTGTCTACAGTTGCCCCTCTTTGACAGAACTCGAAAGTCATGAAATGACGGGAGTGAATGTCAAAGCCCAAAGACGACCCATTTTTTACAAGGCCGAAGACATAGACAAACAAGCAATCAAAACAAAGAGCAGTTGCGCCCACAGGCTGCTTACGTATCCCTTTGCAAGGAATCAAACTAGTGTAGTTCTGGGGCAAGATGCAAATGCTATGCACGATGTAGAACATAACTTATGATCGTGCAATAAGGGCTGTAACGAAACATCTAGATGCAAATGTTATGCAAAGAAATGCTATAGAAAACTCGTACATAAGCAAGATAACACAAACCAAACCACATTTCATGCAGAAAGGATTGAAGAAAATTATGCAATCTTAACCATGCATCACACAAGAAAGATAAAGAACAACCACCAACATCGGGTGCACCCGAGGCGGCAAACAAGATTCCAATGCATGGCACATACGAGGAAAGAAATGGTGTGAACCCAGGAACACACCCCAAGGTTCTAAACTAAAGAGAGCACATAATAAGTGAAACACATTCAAACATTATGCAACCGAAACAAAGAGTGGTATAGGCATCGAAATCCGTCCAGATGCATTTAACCAAAGCGTCCTAACGCGCCACGTGCGAGAGGGAAAAGGGAGCGGTGCAAACATCGGAGGGTGGTATAAACATCGGGGCACGTCCCAATGTTTCTAACCAAAGCAGGGTGGTATAAACATTGGAATCACATTCCAAACGCTTCTAACCGAGGAGTGGTATAAACACCGAGCACACGTCCCAAGTGTTTATAACCAAAGGGGTGGTATAAGCGTCGGACACACATCCCAAATGCTTGTAACCGGAAAGAAGTGGTATAAACATCGAGCGTACCCGAGTGTTTCTAACCAACAGGGTGGTATAAGCGTCAGACACACATCCCAAACGCTTCTAACCGGAAGGGTGGTATAAACATCGGGCACACAACCCAATGTTTCTAACCAAGGCAAGGTCGGTGTAAACACCGGGCGTACCCGAATATTTCTAACCAACGGGGTGGTGTAAACATTAGGCGTACCCTAGTGTTTCTAACCAACGAGGAGTGGTGTAAACACTGGGCGTACCCGAGTATTTCTAACCAACGGGGTGGGTCAAAGGATAGGAATGATCTTACCCGGAATTCCTCTAAATAAACCGTACATACAATATCATCTGGTTGCACCAACTTTGAATGAACCGTACATACAATATCGTGCCTGCATAAGAAAGAAACTTAACAAATATAGCAAGTTAGGAATGCATGTTCTATGCAAGATTAACAGCATGTTCGATACAATGCAACGCAGCATGCGCATTCTGTGAACAATGACACCAATAAACTATTCAATGCAACAATAATAACATGTTCAATACAAAACATTGAATAAAGAAATGCGCATCTTAACCAAACCGATTCAGTTGCCACCTCCGATTTACATCTCGGAGGAGTTACAATGCATTTCAAAAAGGATACACCTCGTTCATGCCGGTTGACGACGAGTCACGCATCGAAGACATGAGTTGAAACTTCCGCAGAAAAACTTTGAGCTGAAAGTGGACTTTTCTCACACTTTCTCGAGAGCCAAGGACACAAAACAGCCTGAAAACACACAGGGAGAACACTGGACACCAGTTGGCCACCCTAAAGCCATATCGGCCACTTGCTAAAGTTGTCGGCCACCTAAGTGGCTGGTCGGCCAGTTGTGGCAGATTCGGGCTAGTTTGGTCTTTTTACACAGAGAACTTTAAAAACACATCCCCAAATCACATTCCCTCACACCCACAGTGCCGAAATCACTTGCTCTTCCTTCCTAGACACTTTTTCCTCCTAGATCCGTGCTTTACACACATTTTTCAACGCCCCTCGCAAAGTTGATTTGCTAAAACCTTTCGGTTTCCTTCGTTTTGAACCGATCAAAATTTGTTTTCGGAGCTTTTTTCTCCATTTTCACCACTTGAGGTTTGTTTCCCTCAAGTTTGTCTTGAGTTTGACGCCTTTTCCTGGGCTTTGACTTTTTCTCCATTTTCTCTCTCCAAGAGTTGACTTTTGTTGACTTTTGGCACTTTTCGCCCATTTTGCTCATTTTCGCCTACTTTCTCACATTCTTTCCAGATGGCAGACGACGCTCCACATGACGGGGGTTCTCCAGGGATGGAGGGGGAGCCCGAGAACATTCCGTTGTCGCCGAGAGTCTGGCCTTTCGACCTAGAGAGGTACCACCCTGAGGCACACGCACTACCACCTAGCACAGTCCGCCACTTTAGTGGATTTGCACGACGCGCACCAACAGATCTGCTGCTACGGGAGCCAGAGTCTCATCTGTCCCACGATGCCTCTGAGGTACATACTGCATTCTTACATTTCCTGCAATGTACTTTACATTTCTTGCATAGCTCGCACTTTTGCACTGTATTTCAACTGCTCATTCTGAACACATTGACACACTGTATTTCTACTCATTTTGAACCCATTCACACACTATATTTCTGTTCATTCTGAACACATTCACACACTGTATTTCTGCTCATCCACACAGGTTGACTCTCGTTTCACCCGCGGATATGGGTCCACCGCAGCGAGGGAGTGGTACATGGACCTCCCCGATGGTGTCCGGCAGATCATTGATGATGTGGGGTTTGGTTTATTTTGCATGGGTTGTCGCGCCTCATAGTAAGTAGGACCCTTTTAGGCGCATTGGTAGAGAGATGGTGGGACACCACCAACTCTTTCCATTTTTCTACCACTGGGGATATGACCATGACTCCGTATGACTTCGCTATGCTGACAGGCCTTAAGGTGGGAGGCCAGCCAATCACATACGACTCCGACATGGGTGAGTGGGAGGCTGCTTGGACCTATCTACTGGGAGCACATCCGCCTATCTTTCGATTGGGTCTGGTCCAATATACCTAGTTCACTGACCACTTCAGAGGGACAGACCCAGTGACTGTAGAGGGGACTGAGCAGTACGCCCGAGGTTTCCTAATGTTCCTCTTGACTATCATATCTTTGCCGAGCGCCTTAGTGGACTTATCCTAGGTGCGGCATTATGACTGGGGCGGCGCTGGCCTCACTACCCTCTACTGCTACATAAGCTCAACCTCCCGTAGGAGCGGAAACAGAGTGGGCGGCCACTGGAGAGCCTGGGAGGTATGCTTTACTATTCAGCTTTACATTTTCTGCCATGCTTTCTACTTTGCACTTTTTGTATACTGCACACTTTACATTATACACACTTTGCTTTTTCATTTTCTATATTTTGCACTGTCTGCATTTTGCATTTTCTGGACATTGCACACATACTCTGCTTTCTGCATTATCTATGTTTATCTGTATTCTCACTACCGCCCTCTTGCTTTTCGCAGCTATGGGTATACGCCTATTTCTCGACGCTTGCTCTTGAACCAGAGGTCAAGACATCTTTTAAGGTGCCCTACTCGCATCAATATGACAGTCGGTGCCAGCCGAGGGCCCGGGAGACCCTCCTGTATCTTCGCCAGTATTTTGACACCATAAGGACGGTAGAGGTAATTCAAAACTCATAGTTCTTTCTGCTTTCATCTTTAATTCATTTTGCATATCTAATGGCAACTTATCAGTTTATGCACTTGCTGTCTGCAGATCACATGATGGCCCTGGGCGACGATGCCAGAGGGTGCCCGATTTCATTTTGTCGGGGCTTGGGGTGCCTCCCGATATCGGCTCCTGCTTGAGGGGCTAGTAGGATGAGCCTGGTTTCTTGGAGAGCACTTCATGCACCAAACTCTAAGCTTGCCCTTACAGTCAGTTCCATTACTGCCTCCGCTTTCTATGCGAGCCACAGAGAGTCTCTCCCCTCAGGAGATCACTGACTTCATGCGGGGCGTAGATGAAAACCTGTTCATCGGGGAGGGGGACTATACGACTTTTCTCCAGACATACCTCATGCCTCCGTTGATAGGTGTTCGTGCTCCCATGGGAAGGGCAGCTGATATCCCTTCGTCGAGCAGGGCCCAAGCAGCAGATGCCCCTGCGATGAGCAGGGCCTGGCAATGGCTCTCCCTTCGACGAGTAGGGCCCAGGCACCGAGGGGTGAGGCTAGAGGGATGCCTCCTACCAAGTAGAGTTTTGGATGGCCCGATCTTCCGACTGAGCTGATAGGTTGGCGGTACTCTGGAGTGCCTTATCAGATTTTGCTTGAGCCCCCATTGCCTGGTCACAAATATGTCAGGACACCTGACTCACGGCCAGTATGCATTACAGCTTTCATTTATCACTTAGATATTCATACATTCATTCATTCATTTCAACTTGCCTTTGCAGCCCTCCGCCGGGTACGTCGAGGGGTTACTCGAGGTGTTGGCCTCCTTTGAAGGCATGATCTTGAGGAGAGAGAAGATGTTTAGCACCCACGGCATTCAGGTAATTTTCAGTTTTCTTGCATTTTGGTCATCATATTTCTGCTGATATACTAAAATTGTCATCTTAACTGAACATTTTCTCACATTGCACTAAACTGATATACTGCATGTATAGATCACATCTGACTGTATTTGACTTTTGCACTCACCCTGCATGGTATACTTACATCTGATACTCATGCTATGGTTAATATATTCGAACTTCCTTTTCAGGTCACACCCTTACAGATAGCCTTCTCTAGCAGCAAGGAAAGAGGTTTCGGCACGCGGTCGAGGGAGACATCGGAAGCCTGTCATGTATGATGACGATGATAAGTCCAGTGAGGACAAGGAGCCAGCGAGTCCGCAGTCAGAGTCATCTGAGGGTGGAGATGACAGCACCGGCTCAATTTTTTAGGGTGGCAACAATGCTGAGGAGGGCTCCGAGGATGGGAGCGGAGGCAGCTCTGGTTCAGGCTCCGGCTCAGATTCAGACAGTGGCGCTGATGGTGACAGCTCTGAGTCTGCTCAGCCGAGAAAGAAGACGAAGAAAGCCTCTCGATCTTGAGAGAGGTGGCACCGATTCAGATGTTTTTACTTTGTTTCTCTTTTTGCTAGTAGTGTTAGTACATTGTACAGCCTTAGGCAGTTTTATTTTCTTTAAAACTTGTACTCTTTGTAAAAAGAAACCATGATTGGAATGAAAACAACTTTTGGATTTAAAAGTGTTGCATTTTTCTGAGCATCACATTGCACCATTTTACACAAAAACGGGATTAATGAAAATTGAACATTGTACATTGTGTTGACAATTGCTTAGTCAGGTAGTGAACCAACCAAAACATAATAAACAAAATAAGACAACACAAAGAACAACTAATACACAACTCTATAAACAAAAACAACAACTCGATAAACGAAACAAATACAACTCGAAAAGCAAATTGCAACAACTCGATAAACAAATTGCAACAAACTCGAGAACAACTTAACAAAACTACTAAAACAAAATAGCAGAACGCATCCAAAGTAGAACAAAATAGGTTTTCAGCATTCTCAGCATACAGAGAGACCTCCCCTTATATAGAAATGCAAGCCTAAAGCTTGCTTTCATCCCTCCATACATGTGTATGGAGATGACAATTAGTGATCAACAGCTGGCACATAAAATATTTGAAAAAAGAGAAAAATAGCCGTCGGCCACTTGTAGACACCCCATTTTTGACCATCCTCAAGACTTGGACGTCACCGTTGGAACACTCGGTGATTATCCATGTTTGTGTTCGTTTGGAGTTCCCGGAGTTCTCGGCTATGCGAGCCTTGCCTCAGGACCTCCGAACTCGACTGGGCTTGTGTTTGGTTTTGCACCAAACACTTGTGTTTTGCCATGAAAAGCGAGGAATGCCTTGAGGCATCCTACACACCACCGGCTAGAGGCCACCTACGGTGGTGAAGATTCTCGGCACTTTATTGTGCCGACCGCACTCTTTGTGCCGACCACTGCTTTTTGTTAAAATGGCACTCTTCTTGCGTACTGCTTGTGCACTTGCTTTATCGATATTTTTATTGCAACAGAAAGTTTTTCCCCCTCCATACACGTGTATGGAGGGATGAAGCTTTGGTTTGCTTAATGGCTAAGCATTCTTTGCCTATAAGAGAGGAGCTTCTCCTCTTGCATTAGGGTTGAACTTTTTGAGACAAAACCAGAGCTCATACATACATATATATCTATATCTCCCTCCCTCTCCTCTTGTGTGTGTGTTCTAGGGCCCAAATAGTGTGTTTTACCTCATTTTTGCACCATTACACACACTATTACACATAGCTCCGAGATTGGGAGGCTTGGAGGTTTGTTTTGAGTGATTTTGGACTGGTTTTGATCACTTGAGGAGGGCTGGACCATCTGTTCTTCATTGGATCTTCAAGGGTGAGCTTTTCACTTTAGTTTCCCCATTCTTGCAACTACTTTTTACCCTCTTTGCTTTGAGTTTTTGAGTTTGTGTTTAACATAAAAAAGTCTTGTTTTTACTTGTTCTTGAACCTTCTTTAAGGTCATTTTATGGTTTGAGTTAAGCCTCATTACTTTAGGCCTTATTTGGTCATTTTTGGTGCCTTTTTCTTAGACCTTGCTAGCTTGGTGTTTTTGATCTTCTCACCACTGAAAACCAATGAGTTTTCAGTGGTGAGAATGATATTTTCGAGTCTCATCTAAGGGAGAGACACCCCTCTCCCTTTGGTCCTTTGGTTGGCCTTTGTTTTGGCTCATGGTATAACATGCATGCATGCTTTCCTTAGCTTTCATTTCAGAGCTTTATTGTGTATTTTAGGTCATGTGTGACCTCTGTTTTTAGTTGATTTCATGGTCTCTTGCATGCTCTCCATGTTGGCTTTAGAATGCTCTTTTATGCTTATAAGTAGTGTCATGCTTTGAGCCTTGATTCTCGCATATTTTAGCTTGGTTTCATGAGGATATAAGCATCTATTTGCCATGTAATAGGGCTGTGAGCCACTGTTTTGGACACCCTTGGTATGCTTGATGTGCATGTTTTGCATTTTAGGCTTGTAAACTTTGCTTCCATGGAGTTCTAGCATGATTGACTTGTTTTGATCTAGTGATTTGGGCATCATATTAGACCTCATTTCAGTCCATTAGTCATGTTTTCATGTTGGCGTATGTGGCTTAGTTCATGTTTTAAAGATATGCTCTTGAATGCTTTGAAATAAACATTGTGCATGCTTCCATGTTTGGTGCATTTTTGGGGGTGCCATGAGGGGATTTGGGTGTCATTCCACATGCTTAAAATCTGTTTTTGTTTGTTGAATGCATGCCATGAGTGGTTGTATGAATGATGTCAAATTACTCTTTTTGGTGTCCTAGACTTGGGCCCATTGAATAGCATGCTTGTGTGGCATCTTGATCATGTTGTGAGGCTTGTTTTGCCACTGTTTTTGGGAGTTTGAGGGCTGCCCTCTATGGCTTAAGTTCATTGTTGCATGCTTATTTCATGATTTTTGCTTGCTTGGTTAATATAGCCTTGAATGCATGCTTGTTAGTTCCATGTTAATTGGCCCATCTTGCATGCCATTTGTATCCTATGTACTTTAGCTCTTTGCATGCTTAACGTGATAGGTTGCATTGCATTTGAGCCTTGCTTGCATACTTGCATCTCATAGCTTGGTTTGGGGTTGTCAAGCCAAGCCTAGGATTGAGGGGAGTTCGCATTTCAAGTGGTGTAACTCACCTCAATCCTTGGTCACTAAGGCCCTTGATTTCCACATGATAGGGACTTAGTATTCATTTGTTGTGTTGCATGCATATTTACATTAAAATGAGCAATCTTGGTTCATTAGGCTATCATGCATCAAATGCACAATTGATAGCCCTAGAACCAAGAGCCACACCCCCTTGAGTCCCTAAACATGATAGGAGGTGTTGGACATGCTCACATTTGCCCAAAAACCATGCCTATGCATTGCTGTCTGTTGCTGCTGCTGTCATCTGTCTGCTGCAGGAACTTTCTGCCGGCCGGCAGTTCAATGTGCCGATCGGCACTTTATTTATGCCGATAAACATAGAAAGCAGCCGGTGATCAATGAGGACAGCCGGTAATCTCTCCCCCCAGCCGGTGGAGCATTTCAGGCCTCTTGGAAGGTATTCTGAAGTTTTGAGAATTTTTGGAGAGGCAGAGCAGTAAAAACAGAGACAGTAGTGCCAAGGTGTGGGCTTTTCGGGCAAGACGGGTATCGGGCATGCATCATTCGCGCATCCCAAGGCAGGGCCGAGGCCCCATTTCATTTCATTTAGATGCTTTAATTTCAGTACTTAGAAATTTGTAATAATTTATTTATTCATTTATTCTTCGGTCTGTATTATTTATTTATTCGGTCCCTCCGAGTGAGGGCAAAAATGTAATAAGTGTGGGTGAGTGTGATGTATGTCTTCCAACCCCCACTTCTTTCTAACCCTTTTATTTACCCGCCAAAGGGTAGATTAGGGCATTTTAAATTAGCATACCTTATGCAATGCATGCGTGCATCCATGCATTTGCTTACATGCACCGGGCTCGGTACATCATACAAACTGCATCGCAATTTTCAAATTCCAAAATTGAATACGTGTTATGTGATAGCATTTCATATGCCATGTTTAGGATAGCCGAGCCTGTCTAACTGCATTCTTGCCTGTGTTGCATTAGCCATTTAATATGAACTAGGTCATGCATTGTTTTGCTAACTAGTTTACTGTTTTGGCACGGAGTACTAGGTGAGCTTTTATGCTTTAGCATATCACATGTATGTGAGTGTTGACATAATAGCATGACTACCATGAGGCTAAGTGCTTATGTGATATAACTGCTTGAATGCCTGTGGATGGAGGTCGAATTACCTGAATTGGGATAATACATTAAAACTGTGAGTTTTAAGCCCACTAGATAGTGGCAAAATCATCCTTTTTTCTAAAGCCCACTCGAGGGTGGCAAAACCTGCATTTTAGCCTACTTACGAGTAGCAAGCCATTTTCAAAACGAACATGTAATGTTTTATTCCAACTTAGGCGATTTGGTCTATACTTGTTTGCTGTGCGCATAACATAGTAAATCTAGGCTAATAACCGGAATAAGAACACGTAATGTTTTCAAAATCGGATATCACGGTTAGTAGAGGCCGGTCTTCGGACCAAGGCGAAGGTGCTCATAAATGACCTTCCCGATCGTACCCAAGCTCCCGAGCCAAGACCACTTTGGTGATGATTTGACATGTATTTGACCGAGTCGTGGTTTCCTAAATTTCCCAAAAATAAAATATTTAGGTGGCGACTCTGTAATCTGGCAAAGCAGTCCATATTTGGCACTACTTTTCAAAAATCTGTTTTCTCAAACGATTTGCCGGATTTGGACTCTTTGGTTCAGATTTAGAACCGTGACACAAAAGGAGTCCGAACTGTTAGAGCGAGGTCCCCCGCAGAACGCGTCTACACCACTTTAGCTAGATAGCCGGCCACCTCCCCTAGCCGACCGACCACTTCAAGTGGCCGACAAGGAGGAAAAGTGGCTGACAAGTGCCAAAAGTGGCCGACAAGGTCCTTCCCCCCTCCAAGCAAGAGGCACCAAGGTTTGGTCCAAAAACAAGCACAAAACAAAGAGGGTTCAAAGGCCCAAAGACAAGGCACTCCGCCGAGAACTTTGGGCACTCGAAACGAGCACAAATATGCACAATCATCGTGTGCACAAACGATGACATCTAAGTCTTGAGGTCGGTCAAAAATGGGGTATCTACATAAGCAAACATTTTTTTGTATGGCATTTTTTTGTGTGGCATAGCAAGCTTAGAGAAGTCTCTCACAAATCTGCGATAGTAGCCAGCAAGCCCCAAAAAACTTTTGATTTCTGACACATTGGTTGGTCTTGGCCAGTTTACAATGGCTTCAATTTTCTGTGGGTCCACTGATACACCATCCTTGTTAATCACATGTCCCAGAAACGTTATGCTGTCAAGCCAGAATTCAAATTTGGAAAATTTCGCATACAACTTCTTTTCTCTCAAAAGCTGTAAGGCAGTTCTCAAATGATTTTCATGTTCTTCCTTGCTTTGGGAGTAAATCAGTATAACATCAATAAATTTAATGATAAATTCATCAAGAAATTGTTTGAAAACCCTATTCATTAGGTCCATAAACGTTGCAAGTGCATTTGTTACCCCAAATGGCATTACCAAAAATTCGTAGTGTCCGTATCTGGTTCTGAATACAATTTTCTCTATGTCTTCTGCTTTAACTTTTAGCTGATGATACCTGGATCTAAGGTCTATCTTGGAGAACACTTGTGTCCCCTAGAGTTGGTCAAATAGGTCATCTATTCGAGGTAATAGGTATTTGTTATTAATAGTCATGTCATGACCCGAACCTGCCCCTAAAAGTTTAGGTCATAACTGGCCAGTAATTCGTAGATTACTGAAGGCCTCAAACGATCATACTGAATATTTGTACTAATGGGGCCATAAATGGAAGCATATCATAAGGAGAAGTTCATTGAGTTGTGCCAATCATGAGCAAAATCATAGAGTTAACCACATAACACAATAATACATATACATGCCCTTCAAAAATATAAGTGTCACAAGAAATTTACACATATTATTTACAAACCCAAGACCATAATGGCAAAACATAATAAGGTCAAATTGTGGTGTTATAGACACCCCATTTTTGACCGTCCTCAAGACTTGGATGTTCTTATAAATACATCCAATGATGAGTCTAATTACTCGTCGAGCGCTAGAACTTCGCGGTGGAATGCTCCAGGTTTGATCTTTCCAAACCCTATTTCCATTCTGTCTCATATTTGGACCATGTGTTGGTCTTTGCATAGTGATGTTCTTGATGGCCTGCCGGCCATCATTGAGGGCTGCTGGCTATTAGATTTGCCCTGCCGGCCATTGATGAGGCCTGCCGGCCATCAATGAAGCCTGCCGGCCACCACTGATGGCCGGCCGGCCACCAATGCATCAGTAGATATTTTTGCAAATATTTTGACAGCTGTTTGCACAGATGAGCCCATCTGCTTGCACATGGATGGTTGGATCTCTTCAAGGAGCTTTTGTATCTTCTATATATAGAGCTCATCTATATGCATGCAAAGGGTTACAAAGTTTGAGCTAAGCTAGAATTTTCTCTCTCTCACTCTAGAATCCTCTCTCTCTATATTTTGTGCTTGAAAGTGTGCTTTCTCTACACATTTGCACTAGCACCCTTAGCCAAACACCTTCACCTTAAGGTTGAGGTTCTTGGAGGCCTTGTTTGAGCTCCTTGGAGCTATTTGCTTGATGTTTTGTTGCTGTGCTTCAAGGGTAAGGATTTACTCCTTTTAAGCTTTGTTTTAGTTCATTGCTTGGCCACCTTTGTATGCTACTTTGAAGCTGGTTTTAGCCTCTAAAAAGTTCTGTTTTTAAGGTCTTAACATGTTGGTTTGAGCCTTGTTTGGTTAGGGGGATAGTTCCCTCCCTTTGCTCTTTGGCTTGTAAAGCCTTTTGAGCCACATTTCTAAGCTTTTGAAACACCCTTTGTTTGGCCTTTCTACCACTGAAACTCAGAGATTTTTCAATGGTAGAAAGTTGGTTTTAAGGACCAAAATAGGAGGGGGTGGTCCTCCCTCCTTGTATCTTGTTTGCATGTGTTGATGGCCTAATAGTTGAGCATGTTTTTCTACCATCTCGTGGCTTGTTCTCAGCATGTTTTTGGCCTTATTTTAACATGTTATAACTCTTTTTTTGGCTGGTTGGAGCACCTCTTGTTTGCTTCTTACACTTGTAGTGTAATCATGCTTACTAGCTTAACATACTTAATGAGTTAGCCTATCATTTTAGCTTGTACTAGCTCCATTCCAACATGTTTTTGCAATTGTTTTAGCATGTTTTAACTCTGTTTTGAGTGGTCTTGATCATATGAGACTTGTTATGCATGGTTGTAGTGCAAAGGCCCTTACTAGCTTTGAGATTTAAGGCTTCTAACATGTTGTGAATGTGATGATTGCATGTTTTGGCATCATTTAGCACGTGATTTCAGTGCATGTAGCCTTGTCAAACTCTCACATATTCCACTCTTTCATTAATTTTGAGAGGTGTGCTTTGTGCTTTGTTTATAAGCCAATACATGAGTATGTTTTCTTGCCTTTCATGCTACCATCTCAGCTCATTTTAGCCACTATTTTGGCATGTTTGAGGTCTGTCTAAGGCTAGTTTGGCCATTTGAGTTTGATATTGCATGGTTCTAGTGTAAAGCTCTTCACTAGTTTTAATGCTTAAGTCCCCTAACATGTTGTACATGAGTTGTTTGTATGTTAGAGTCTTGTGTTTCATGCCATTTTAGTATTGAAATTCTACCACCTCCCTCATTTCTTCATTTTTCTATTTGTTTTGAGGGTTGGTTAGTCTTAAAGTTGTGTTTAAGCTTGGGATTGAGACTTGTGCTTAAATGGCTTTAACCCTCTTTTGAGGGTTCCTCCTAGTCAAAGGCATGGTCTCTCTCATGTCTTGAGTCATCTTTTGATTGACCTCTCTCTCATGAGAGGACTTTCACATTTGGACAAATCAATTAATGAATGGTTTGGTAACTTAAAATGTGTAAACAAGAATTGAATCAAGTAAAACATGCCAAGATAAGCATTGTTGTTTGCATTGCATTGTGTTCAATCGGATGTTATATTGAACACAAGGTAGATTGGTCCATTTCATACTCAAAGTGATGAAAATGAGCCAATCTCCTTTGTCTCCATTGCCCTTGATCATGCATGATAGGGGGGTGGACTTGAGTCTTGTATTTGTGCATTCATTGAAAGTGTATAACTTGGATCTTTGGCCATCATGCATTGAAAATGCTTGATTAGTGGTTTTGGATCCAAGTATGCCATTCCTTTGATGTTTTAAGATGATAAGGAGGGACATAG
This sequence comes from Camellia lanceoleosa, assembly GCA_025200525.1. NCBI lineage: Eukaryota > Viridiplantae > Streptophyta > Magnoliopsida > Ericales > Theaceae > Camellia > Camellia lanceoleosa. Next base: position 203,124,355 of record CM045761.1, on the reverse strand, counting down.
TACAAACATACCCTTGGGAGACTCTCCATTTGTAATAACCCGACCCTCGCACATGATTTCTGTTATATTCTCAGCCCTCAATCGGTACTTTTAAATGTTTACTGTATAAGTCCATGAAAAAGTTTGATTGAGCAAGTGAAATCTATGTGTTAGAAGCCTATCTGTTTCTTAAGAAAACTATCTGTCATTACTAAAACATTTGAATTAGAAATTGGAGGCCTTAACAGTTTAATTATCTGAAATTGATAATATATTTGTGATCAGCATAATTTTTAAGTAATATTAAATATGTTCGTGAAATTTTAATTTTGGAATGATTAAACGATTCATTTTTGTCTTATACGCCATTATTTATACACTTAGTCTTGTTGAGCTTTGGTCAAAAAACGTGAGGCCTCTTTTGGAGGGACTAAGGTTTGAGAAAAGGAGAAAAAGGAAAGCAAAGAGAAGAGCCAACAAAGGGAGGAATTGAGATTAAATTAAGAGATCAAGCTTGAGGACACCCTCCAGGAGGAAATAGCACGTCATCACAGCACTGTGAGTAGTAGTACCTATGTAACTGTTATGTAATTGTGTCAATGTTTCGAGACATGTAAGGTAGCTATATAAATGTTCCAAGCATGTATGATACTTATGTTAGTGTTATGTTAATGTTTGAAGGCTACTAATGCTAAAAGTATATAAAGAAAAGCATTTTCAAGGGCTTAACGCCATTTTCAAGGGCCTCGTGCCATTTCCAAGGGCTTATGCCATACCCAAGGGCTTATGCCATTTCCAAGGGCTTATGCCATTTACAAGGGCTTATGCCATATGCCATTTACAAGGGCTTTACGGCCAACAAGTTATGAGGGCCACAATGCCAAAATGTTTACAAGAATGTTATGCCATGCGTCCCAAGGGCTTCATGCCACCATTTTCAAGGGCTTATAGCCACCAAGCTATGTTACAAGATTAGGCCTAAGGCCATTATGTACGTAATACAGAATCAGACTAATGTATTGATATGTAACCTGTTTAAGTTAAACAATGTTTTATTTATGTATTGCTATTCACTGAGCCCGGCTCACTCTCAGTCATGTCTGTTTCTGTAGGTCACCCACCAGGTGGTCAACCCTAGCCCAGGATGTCGTTTCCCTTGGTCGACCTTTACGTGTCCAGGCACTATACCGAGCTACTTATTTTTGGTGAAACTATGGAGATGTTTGTGTACCTTTTGAATGCCATCCAAGTTGTTGTATATAGCTTTTGTGTTCTTTTGTGTACGCCCAATCATGAGGCTGGGACTGTAAATGTATGTGTATGAAATCGATATCCAAGAATTCCATTCTAAACTTTGGCTGTTGTTACTGAAATATATGATGCATGAGATCCTGGCATATTAGAGATAGATCAATGGTATATGTTGTATCTATGTTTGTTCGTATTTTTACGCTTCCAATAAGGCCCCATAGGTTTGGATACCAAGTTACAAGTCCATTTATGATTAGGTCATGCCCAAACTTTTAGGGGCAGGTTTGGGGCGTGACAAGTGGTATCAGAGCACGAGTTGCTATCTCACACACGGATCCATTAAGCTGTAGGGTGTCTAGAAAAGATTTAGGCATCATGCATGACATCCTAAAAATATCAGACAAGTTCGATGGCAACATTACGTGTACTCTGATAATGCTAACCATATTAAACTATTCCTATCGTGTATAATTGATTGTTGTGTAGATCATGGTGAGAACGAGGACAGAAGAGGTGGAAGATGCTACCTCAGCATGGCTTGACAGGATGGAAAGGATGATTATGGAAATGGCGGAGACTTTACGTCAACAACAGCAACAGCCTCAACAACAACCACCACCACAACCAGTACCTCCACCAGTAGTACCAGAGTTCCATGTTGAAGATCGAACTATTACTCTTACTAAGGAATTTAAAAAGATGAAACCACCATCTTTCAAAGGCGGAATAGAACCAATGAAAGCTGAGGCCTGGGTGTTGGGTATAGAGAAATTATTTGAAGTTTTCCCTTGCACCGAAGCTCAAAAAATGCAACTGGCTGCCTTTACCTTTGAAGATGAAGCACACAGATGGTGGATGCTAACGAGAACAACCCATCCAGGACTAACATGGGACATATTTCTAGAGCTGTTTTATGATAAATACTTTCCTCAAAGTATGCGGGATAAAAAGGTGACTGAATTTGAAACTCTCAGACAAAGGAACAAGACTGTTGCTGAATATGAGGCCCAATTTGCGGAGTTGGCCCGGTTCGCGCCGCATATGGTAGACACGGACTATAAGAAGGCACGAAAATTTGAAGGGGGATTACGAGGAGCAATTCTGGATCGAGTCAATATGTTAAAGTTGCCTACTTATGTAGATGTCCGAGAGGGTCATATAGGCGAGGAACCTTCTTGCCGTAACCGGATTACCGAATGGAAAGGAAAGAGACAAAACAACCAATGGTCGAAGGGAGCGACTACTCCACCAAACAAGAAACAAAACTCAGGGACTTCAAATAGTGTTGCTCCTAGTCAGGGTACGATTCCCAATTGTTCGAAATGTGGGAAGAGGCATCGGGGGATATGTTAATGGAAGTCGGGAGCCTGTTATCAGTGTGGCAAAATGGGACATTTGATAAAGGACTGCCCCCAAAGGAATCAACGAAATGACAACAGGGCTGCTACGAGTTCAGCGGGGTCTACACCAACGAATAACACCAAGGCACCGGTCAAACCAAATAGCAGTAAAGACACAGCGAGACGAGGCAGAGTGTTTGCATTGGTTCCAGGGGATGTGCAAAATGCAGCAACAGTGGTGTCAGGTATATTTATGGTTCATGGTCATTCTGCTTTTGTTTTATTTGATTCTAGTTCTACTCACTCCTTCGTGTCGAAACTATTTGCACAAAACTTAGATCAAACTGAGGAAAAACTGTCTTATGTGTTGTGTGTGTCTTCACCTTTGGGAGACTCTATACTTTGTACTTCTGTTTACCATGGTTGTGAACTCGAACTTGGGGATATCTGGGTATATGCCAATCTACTACCACTCGACATAACCCATTTTGATATTATCCTGGGAATGGATTGGTTAGGTGAATATGGTGCAACTATAGATTGTTTGGCTAAACAGCTCCATTTCCACCCTCCGGGTCAATCAGAGTTTATGGTTCAGGGGCAGGAAGTGACTTCTCCACCTTATTTGATTTCTGCGGCAAAGGCGTGTAAATTAATTCAGAAAGGGTGTCGGGGATATTTATGCAGTATTTTGGAGGGGCAAGTGGTGAATGGGAATGCCAACAGAATTCCAGTTGTTTGCGAATTTCCGAATGTCTTTCCTGAGGAATTGCCAGGGCAGTTGATAGACCGTGAAATTGAGTTTACCATTGACGTAGCACCGGGGACTCAACCCATTTCGAAGACTCCGTGTAGGATGTCGCCAGTTGAGATGAAGGAATAGAAAATGAAATTGCAGGATTTATTGGACAAGGGATTCATCCGTCCAAGTGTGTCTCCGTGGAGTGCGCCAGTTCTGTTTGTAAAGAAGAAGGATGGAACGCTTCGGCTTTGTATCGATTACAGGGAACTTAATAAAGTCACAATCAAGAACAAGTATCCATTACCAAGAATTGATGATCTATTTGATCAGCTTCAGGGGGCACAAGTCTTTTCCAAAATTGATCTACGGTCTGGATACCATCAATTAAAAGTCAAGACTGAGGATGTTGAGAAGACAGCCTTTCGAACCCGCTATGGTCATTATGAGTTTTTGGTTATGCCCTTCGGAGTCACTAACGCGCCAGCAGCTTTTATGGATTTGATGAACCGTGTTTTCAAGCCCTATTTAGATGAGTTCGTGGTGGTCTTTATTGACGATATTCTCATCTATTCGAAGGATGCAGAAGCTCACGAGAATCATCTTCGTTTGATCCTTCAAACCCTCCGGGAAAAGAAATTGTATGCAAAGCTGAAGAAATGTGAATTCTGGCGACTAGAGGTGGCGTTTCTGGGGCATATCATTACGAAGGAAGGAGTTTCTGTTGACCCACACAAAATTGAGGCAATCGTAAATTGGCCAACTCCTACTAATATAACCGAAGTGCATAGTTTTATGGGATTAGCTGGCTATTACAGGAGATTTGTTCAAGATTTTTCCAAGATTGCTATGCCACTTACACAACTGATTCGAAAGGGAATTGCATTTGAATGGTCAGAGGAGTGGGAATCTGCCTTCCAAGAATTGAAAACAAAGTTGACAACAGCACCAGTTTTGGCCTTGCCATCCGGTACAGAAGGATTTGTAATCTACAGTGATGCTTCACACAAAGGGCTGGGATGTGTACTTATGCAAAAGGGAAGAGTCATCGCTTATGCTTCTCGGCAGCTGAAACCCCACGAAAAGAATTATCCCACGCATGATTTAGAGCTAGCAGCAGTAGTCTTTGCCTTAAAGATATGGAGACATTATTTGTATGGCACCACCTGTGAAGTATACACCGACCATAAAAGTCTCAAGTACCTTTTCACTCAGAAAGAGTTAAATATGCGGCAGCGACGGTGGTTGGAATTACTCAAAGATTATGATTTACAGATCTATTACCATCCTGGTAAAGCCAACACGGTTGCGGATGCGCTCAGTCGCAAAAATATGGGGATTATGGCAAGTATGGTTACAGAGCAAAAGGAACTGGCAATTGAATTGGATAAAATGGAATTGGGCTTCATGTTATACGGTCAAAAAGCTTTAGTGGCAGCAGTGGTCGCCCAACCAACCTTACTTGGAGAAATTAAAGTGCACCAAATGGAAGATGAAACTTTGAAGAAGATACATGATGAATTAGAAACAAAACCAAAACTGGGATTTCGTGTAGTAGATTCAGTGCTCAAGTTTCAAAACCGAGTATGTGTTCCCAATGTGATGAATCTTAAGCAAAAACTGATGGAAGATGCACACACCTCAAGGTTTTCAATGCACCCAGGAAGTACGAAAATGTACCGAGACTTGAAGCAAAATTTTTGGTGGCCAAGTATGAAGAAGGAGATCGCAGAATTTGTTTCTAAGTGTTTGCAATGCCAGCAAGTAAAAACGGAGCACCAAAGACCTGCCAGATTGTTGCAACCTCTTCCCATCCCGGAGTGGAAATGGGAGCATTTGACCATGGATTTTGTTGTGGGGTTACCACGGACTCCACGGGGTATGAATTCAATTTGGGTCATTGTGGACCGATTAACTAAGTCCGCCCACTTCTTGCCAGTAAAAACTCAATATAATGCAGACAAATTGGCAGAAATTTATGTGAATGAAATTGTGAAGCTTCATGGTGTTCCGGTCTCGATTGTGTCAGATAGGGATCCTAAGTTTGTTTCCAGATTCTGGCAGAGTTTACAAGAAGCAATGGGTACAGAATTAAAGTTTAGCACAGCTTTCCACCCCCAGACCGATGGTCAGTCCGAGAGAACGATCCAAACCCTAGAAGATATGCTCCGGATGTGTGCGCTGGATTTTCAAGAAAGTTGGGAAACTCACCTGTCGTTGATAGAATTTGCATACAACAATAGCTACCACTCGAGTATAGACATGGCACCTTATGAAGCTTTGTATGGAAGGCCATGTCGTTCTCCCGTATGTTGGGCTGAAGTTGGAGATAAATCCTTGTTAGGACCTGAAATTGTTCACTTGACAACAGAAAAGATTCGAGTTATTCGGGAAAGATTGAAAACTACTCAAAGCAGGCAGAAGAGTTATGCGGATAATCGACGGAGGGAGTTAGAATTTGAAGTGGATAGTCATGTCTTTGTGAAAGTCACTCTGATGAAAGGACACCCAAGATTCGGCAAAAAGGGTAAGTTGACACCTCAGTATGTCGGTCCCTTTCAGATTCTGGAGAGAGTGGGTCCGGTAGCTTACCGAGTTGCCCTTCCGCCACACATGAGTCAAGTGCATAACGTGTTTCATATCTCTATGCTTCGTGGATACCTTCCGGATCCGTCACATGTCATTGATTATCATCAAATTGAGTTGGATGACAAGTTGATTTACGAGGAAAAACCAATCCGCATTCTGGACCGACAAGTAAAAACGTTACGAAACCGAGAAATTCCAATGGTAAAAGTTAAATGGCAAGAACATTACGGAACTGATGCAACGTGGGAAAGAGAGGAGGAAATGCAACACCAATACCCACACCTGTTTCGATCCTAAGGTAACGCAAGTTTGGAGGACCAAACTTATTTAAGGGGGGAGTGTGTAATAACCCGACCCTCGCACATGATTTCAGTTATATTCTCAGCCCTCAATCGGTACTTTTAAATGTTTACTGTACAAGTCCATGAAAAAAGTTTGATTAAGCAAGTGAAATCCATGTGTTAGAAGCCTATCTGTTTCTTAAGTAAACTATCTGTCATTACTAAAACGTTTGAATTAGAAATTGGAGGCCTTAACAGTTTAATTATCTGAAATTGATAATATATTTGTGATCAGCATAATTTTTAAGTAATATTAAGTATGTTCGTGAAATTTTAATTTTAGAATGATTAAACGATTCATTTTTGTCTTCTATGCCATTATTTATACACTTAGTCTTGTTGAGCTTTGGTCAAAAAACGTGAGGCCTCTTTTGGAGGGAATAAGGGTTGAGAAAAGGAGAAAAAGGAAAGCAAAGAGAAGGGCCAACAAAAGGAGGAATTGAGATTAAATTAAGAGATCAAGCTTAAGGACACCCTCCAGGAGGAAATAGCACATCATCACAGCACTGTGAGTAGTAGTACCTATGTAACTGTTATGTAATTGTGTCAATGTTTCGAGACATGTAAGGCAGCTATATAAATGTTCCAAGCATGTATTATACTTATGTTAGTGTTATGTTAATGTTTGAAGGCTACTAATGCTAAAAGTATATAAAGAAAAGCATTTTCAAGGGCTTAACGCCATTTTCAAGGGCCTCGTGCCATTTCCAAGGGCTTATGCCATACCCAAGGGCTTATGCCATTTCCAAGGGCTTATGCCATTTACAAGGGCTTATACCATATGCCATTTACAAGGGCTTTACGGCCAACAAGTTATGAGGGCCACAGTGCCAAAATGTTTATAAGAATGTTATGCCATGCGTCCCAAGGGCTTCATGCCACCATTTTCAAGGGCTTATAGCCACCAAGCTATGTTACAAGATTAGGCCTAAGGCCATTATGTACGTAATACAGAATCAGACTAATGTATTGATATGTAACCTGTTTAAGTTAAACAATGTTTTATTTATGTATTACTATTCATTGAGCCCGGCTCACTCTCAGTCATGTCTGTTTCTGTAGGTCACCCACCAGGTGGTCAACCCTAGCCCAGGATGCCGTTTCCCTTGGTCGACCTTTACGTGTCCAGGCACTATACCGAGCTACTTATTTTTGGTGAAACTATGGAGATGTTTGTCTATCTTTTGAATGCCATCCAAGTTATTGTATATAGCTTTTGTGTTATTTTGTGTACGCCCAATCATGAGGCTGGGACTGTAAATGTATGTGTATGAAATTGATATCCAAGAATTCCGTTCTAAACTTTGGCTGTTGTTAATGAAATATATGATGCATGAGATCCTGGCATATTAGAGATAGCTCAATGGTATATGTTGTATCTATGTTTGTTCGTATTTTTATGCTTCTAATAAGGCCCCATAGGTTTGGATACCAGGTTACAGGTCCATTTATGATTAGGTCATGCCCAAACTTTTAGGGGCAGGTTTGGGGCGTGACACCATTTTTCTCTGTTTGAGCTCTATTGTAGAATGGTGATGCAGCACACTAGTGGCCGATAGTGCTTCACTGGTGGTCGGCACTGCTTCATCCTTGGCCGGCAGTGCACATCTTTGGTCGGCAGGTGGCCGGCAGCAGCTCCCCGTGGCCAGTAGGCCACTGGTGCATTCCTCAACTATGAGTTAGTAAGGTAGAGCAGGAAGTTCTTGGAGCAACCCTGCAAACAGAGCCTCTCAAGAGCAAACCGAAAGGCTTTTCAGGGCGAGAAACCAAGTGCATGCATTTTCTAGTTCCCGGAGCAGAATAGTAGCAGCATAATTTAACATGTTAATTACTTAGTTAATTTGCATTGATTGCTGTAATAATCAAGTAGCTTTAGATTAGCTATTTCTTAAAGTGTTGTAATAATTAGTAAGTAGTTTGCTAGTTATTCAATTGGTTTGCAATAATTAGTCTAATTAGTTTAATTAGCTTCGCTTAGTGTAGCTGAGCTTTTATTCGGACCCTCCTTCGAGAGGGCGTATTGTTATAATAAGCGTGTGTGTGTGTGCATGTCTTCCAACCCCACATCTTTCTCCCTTTTACTTACCGCTTTTGATGGTTAGTTTTAGGGCATTTTTCAATTAGCATACCTTATGCTTTGCATGTTTGCATTCATCTATTTGTCTTGCATGCACCGGGCTTGGCTCATCATTCAAACTGCATCGTATTTCAATACCTATTTGAATACGTGTATCAAATCGTTGCATTCATATGCCATCTTAGATAGCCGAGCCTATTAATTGCATTATTGCATGTGTTACATTAGACATTTTGTATAGTTAGGATCATGCATATTTCTAACTAGCTTTTGTTTTGGCTCGGAGTACACTGTAAATTTTACGCTTTAGCATACTTGCATGAGTGTGAGTGTTGCCATGTTTCGCATGCTTGCCATGAGGCTATTTGCTTAAATGCTTAACTGCATGAATGCTTGTGGGTAGAGGCTTTGATTGCCTGAATTGAAACAACTTGATGATTGTGAGTTTTAAGCCCACATTACGAAGTGGCAAAATCATGTTGTAAGCCCATTTTGAGGGTGGCAAATCCGTGCTTTAGCCTACTTGCAAGTAGCACTTTCAAACCATTTTCGAGAACAAACATAAGTCGATTTGTTCCAATTCTCGCGATTTTAGTCTATACTTGTATGTGTGCGTCACATAGTAAAGTTAGCTAATAATCAAATAAGAACACATAAGGTTTATAAAACAACATATCATGCTTAGTAGAGGCCGATCCTTTGATCGGGCGGTGCTAATTTTAGGACCTTCCCCTCTCGTACCCAAGTTCCCGAGCTGAGGCAATTTTGGTGATGACGGACACGTGGCCTTTGGCACGAGTCAGGGTTTCCTAAATTTCCCAAAAATAAAATATTTAGGTGGCGACTCTGTAATCTGGCAAAGCAGTCCATGTTTGGCGCTTTTTCATTCAAAATTGATTTTCTAAAACCAATTGCCAGACTTGGACTCTTTGGTGTTTATCAGTCTCACATTGCATTTTGTGAGATTAGATTCAGAACCGTGACAAGAGTCCGAACTGTAGTAAGACCAATTCGTGCCTCTCCAAAAGGGGGGCGCGCGAAGAAAGTCGGGTCTACAGGTGTGAGTCAAGACAAAACTCCGTCTTGGAGGCATGACTCGATTGGGTCACAAGAGGCTCCTCAAGCTGACTCTAAGGGTGTGCTCCATACTGCTAATCACCTACATGTACATACATAAAATTGGGTGAGCAAAGCTCAATGAGTAATAACACAGTAAAGCAGTGTAAGTAGATGACCATAAGGTTCTCACAATACCCATAATCATATAAACCAAGCGGCCTTAGGCCCAAGCATATAACAAGCGGCCTCAGGCCCAATCATTTATCAAGCGGCCTTAGGCCAATCATTTAACAAACGGTCTCGGGCCCAATCATTTATCAAGTAGCCTTGGGCCCAATTATTTAACAAGCGGCCTCAGGCCCAATCATTTATCAAGCAGCCTCGGGCCTAATCATTTATCAAGCGGCCTCGACCCAATTATTTAACAAGCGGCCTCGAGCCCAATCATTTATCAAGTAGCCTCGGGCCTAATTATTTAACAAACGGCCTCAGGCCCAATCATTTAAGTATTTATGGACTCAAGAGGTAACTCGTACAGACTCTAGAGGTGGCTCCCACTGGAGCACTTAGTTCCATACAACACTTTGTTCCATACCAGAAATCAATAGGTCATAAAGACTAAATAATTCATATAATGTCATAGCATAAACGGAATGGCCTTGGGCCCACCATATCATATTTCAAACAATTCACATTTCTTGTTCATAACTCATTTCACATTTCTTAGAAACTTGTGCCTTTTGACAAAATAGGATATTTAGAAGATCATGTCGTACATAAATCGAAATAGATAATGAAAACATATCATTACTATACTATTACTCACAGTGGTTTCCAAGAATGGTTGATCGATCCTCGAATCATGGCCTGCAAACGCAATGCGCATGGCACAACATATTGAAACATGGAATTACTTTCTTGATCAAATTTACTTCTCTTAATCTTTTCTTAACCAAATAAATCAATCCCTTACTTTGCTCCTTAACCAATTATTTTTGTTGGTTCTAGACTCACTAGTCCTCAATGGGTCATAATTCGTGTCTAGGAAAATAGAAAGAAACGAAAGGAAACTGGGTTAGGAGAGGAAATATCATGAAACGGTTAGAAATAAAGTGAACAACCTTCAATAATTTGAACATTTCTGTTTGTGTATTTAGAATTTGGATATGAGACCACCACCGTTGGAAACTAGACTTCCAGGGCTTGAATTTAGGCTCAAGAATCATTTAAAACGGAGTCCGACTAAAAGAGATATGCCTTTTCAAAGTTGGGCTGAAACAGAGGTTCCGCACGAGCGGAAGTCTTCACCGCTTGTGCAGCCCAAATCCGCTTGAGCGGAAAAACTAGCCGCTCGAGCGCCCAAGGAGCAGGATCAAAAATTCTTTTTTTCTTCATGTTCTGCTCGTGTGGTGCCCATGGCCGCTCGTGCGGTCTACGCAAACTTAGACAGTCTGAAAATGGCCAAAATGAAACCCTCCAAACTTATTTCCAACCCCAAATTCAAGCAAAGCTAATCCAAAAACATGTTATACTAGCATGATTCAAGGGTAATTACATATCAAACACATCAATCTTTCTTCAATAACAAAATCAAGGTCTCACATTTTTCATAACTTCATAAATTTCATGATAAAGCTTAAATACATAAAAACTTGGATGATCCTTCAACAAATCTTTGTTGTATACACAATCTAGAGCTCATTTCATGTATCAATCATAAGATTGGAATTAAAACAAACAAACATAAAGAGATTTCTTGCATATAGGTCAACCCATTACATAACCCAAAACCCTAGCTCAAAGTTTCCAATTTCCTCTTGATTTCATGCCAAATATGAGCTAAAGACAAAGATTCTAAGTAAATTCCCATACCTTAGCTTCAATCTAGAGTTTGCCCCTTGAATCTCCACCAAATCTCTAGCTTCTCCTCTTCTTCTCTCTCTAACTCACCTTCTAGCAAAACTCTCCCAAAAATGATGAACTTAAGAACTAGATATATATATATAACATAGGCTATTTAAAACATTACGAATCGTAATTTTACAAAATTTCACCATAGGCTCTAAAAATCATGCTAATCACAAATATGAAGTCGATTTTGGTTTATCACGCCTCTAAGACTTTCAATTTTCAGTTTAAAGTTCTAATTACAACAGATTTTCCTACATTCAATAGAGATAAAATCCAAAATCACATAATTCACATACTTAACTTACAAATTCATATTAAACACATAAACACGTGTATAATTAAGCATAATACGGGTTGGGTTATCACAAGTCACTTTGTTCAATTCCTGATAGTCTATACACAGCCTTAACGATCCGTCTTTCTTCTTGACAAACAAAATTGGAGCACCCCAAGGTGATGTGCTCGGGCGAATAAACTTCTTGTCTAACAATTCCTAAAGTTGAGTTTTCAATTCTTTCAATTTAGAAGTTGACGTTCTATATGGGGTTTTGAAAATTGGTTGTGTTCTTGGTAGTACATCGATGGTGAATTCAATTTCTCTATCAATTAAGTCTCCAAGCAATTCTTTCAGAAACACATTGGAAAATTCACAAGTGTAGCTCTACTTTTTTGCGCCCCCCTTTTCAGAAGTTCGAAATAAGCCCCACAGTTCGGACTCCCGCGGTTCTGAATCTAATCTCGCAAGTGCAATGTGAAATTGATAAACACCAAAGAGTCCAAATCCGACAAATCTTTTGGAAAATAGATTTTGAATCTAAAAATCAAAAATGCCAAAATTGGACTGCTTTGCCAGATATAGAGTCGCCACCTAAATATTTTTTGGAAAAATTTAGAAAACCCATGACTCGTGCCAAAGGCCACGTGTCCATCATCACCAAAATTGTCTCGGCTCGAGAACTTGGGTATGAGAGGGGAAGGTCATGAATGAATTTAAGCACCCCCACTTGCCCAATCAAATATCAGCCTCTACTAATCATGATATGAATCTTATCTATATTATATGCTCTTGTTCCAGTTATTAGGCTAACATTTACTATGTGATACGCACACAAGTATAGACTAACTTTGCAATAATTGGAACATCTCGATTCATGTTCGTTTTGAAAATTGTTTCAAATATGTACCACTTGAAAAAGTGATTGCATATGAACATTACTCAAATTATTCCAATTCAAGCAATTAGCCTTCATCCATAGGCATTCAAGTAGTTATAGCATTTAAGCAATTAGCCTCATGGCAAGCATGCTAGACGTGGCATCATCAACATTCAATGCAATATGCTAAAATGAGTAAAGGCTCACCTAGTACTCCAAGCCAAAAAAGAAATGAGTTAGAAAAAATGCATGATTCCTAACAATGCAATTTTACTGATGCAACATATGCGATATGAAACTAATAGGCTCAACTACTAATATGTTATATGAATCACTTAGATAGCATGCGGTCTAAGCACGTATTCAAATAAGCGTTAAACTAACAATGCAAGTTAGAATGATGAATCGAGCCTCGATGCATGCAATATAAGTGGATGCAAACATGAAGTATGCTAAACAAAACATGATGTCCCTAAACTAACTATCATAAGCTAGTAAATAAAAGGGAGAAAGACGTGGGGTTGGAAGACATACACATTATTATATTGCGCTCTCACGAAGGAGAGTCCGAATAAACTAAGCTAATTAACTAACTTATTAAAGCTAAGCTAATTATTACAAAAAAAAAATGAAATTAGCTAAACTACTTAACTAATTATTACAATAAATGAATCAACTAATTATTCTAGTTAACTAACTAATTACAAAACGAAATTGAATAACTAATTAACTAACTAATTAGTTACAACACTTTACAAAATTAACTAGCTACAATTAATTAATTACAACAAATATTTAAACTAAATATTTAAACATGCTCGGTACGCGAGAGATGCTCATGCACATGCTCGGTTTTCACCCGAAAAGTCATTGTTTTGCTTCCGGAGAGCCTCTGTTGCACAGAGAACATATACACTGCTGCCCACTTCCGAAATAACTCGGCTCTACCTTACAAACACACTGTTGAATTTTGCATCAGTGGCCGGCCGACCAGTAGTGAGGATTGCCAACCACCAGTGATGGCCAGCCACTGCTGCCTAGTTCTTCTTGCTACAACAGAGAATAAACAAAGCATGCACAGGGTATTTTCAAGGGTTGTCTGCACAACTCACCCCTCATTTTCATGAAGAAATCAAAGGAGTAGCAAGCTTGGTTCACAAACCATTAACTCAAGCAATTTCATTGCATGATAGCATATGAACCAAAGTTTGCAATTTCAATGAATGCATTGAAAATGAGACTCTCAAAACCACCTCCCTTTCATGAAAGATCAAGGGAAGTAGTGACCTTGGAAACTCGAACCATTTCATCACTAATGAGTATGAAATGTCTCAAGCTTCCATGTGTTCAATTAACGTCCGATTGAACACAAACAAATTATTATCTTGCTCACTTTTAATTCCAAGTTTTAATTACTCCATTGTGAATTACCAACCATCCTTTAATCAATTAAGTCCAAAGGGTGAGTTTAAGTCCTCTAATGGAAAGAAGGCTCAAACCAATAGTTGTCTTAGGCATGAAAGAGATATCAAACTGTAGCACGTCCGCGGGGGGACCTCGCGCTACAGTTCGGACCCGATTTTTGTGTCGGTTCTGAATCTTGAACCAAAGAGTCCGAATCCGGCAAATCGTTTGAGAAAACAGATTTTTGAAAAAGTAGTGCCAAACATGGACTGCTTTGCCAGATTACAGAGTCGCCACCTAAATATTTTTTAATTGGGAAATTTAGGAAACCCTGACTCGATGCCGAAGGCCACATGTCCGTCATCACCAAAGTGGTCTTGGCTCGGGAGCTTGGGTACGATCGGGGAAGGTCAGCTATGAGCACCCCCTTTCGCCCGGTCCGAAGACCGGCCTCTACTAACCGTGATATCCGTTTTTGAAAACGTTATGTGTTCTTATTCCAATTATTTAACCTAGAATTACTATGTGATGCGCACAACACGAAAGTATAGACTAGATTGCCTAATTTGGGAATAAACATTGCATATCCGTTTTGTCTCGAAAAACGTGTTGTTTTCTTTTGCTACTCGCAAGTAGGCTAAAATGCGGATTTCAACGAGTTATTCCAACTGAGGCAATCCAACCTCCACCCACGAGGCATTCAAGCGGTTTATCATGTAAGCACTTAGCGCATGGCAAGCATCTTTGTCATGTTAACATTCACACGCATGCGATATGCTAAAGCCATAAACACTTACATCGTACTCGTGCCAAAACAAAAGCGGTTAGCAAACATGCATGACCTAGTTCATGTTAAGTGGCTAATGCACCTGGAAATGCAATCTAGAGTGGGGCTCGCTAACCCTAAACATGGCATGTGAAATCTTGAGTATACGTATTCACTTTTGGAATTTGAAAACACAATGCGTTTGTATGATGTCCGAGCCCGATGTATGTAAACAAATGCATGAATGCGCATGCATTGTATAAGGTATGTTAATATAGCGTGCCTAATCTACCATAAGCAGCTAAATAAAAGGGATAGAAAGAAATGGGGGTTGGAAGACATACACACACTCACCCACACTTATTACATTTTGCCCTCGCTCGGAGGGACCGAAAGAATAATACAGGACCGAATAAATAATTAACTATTCTAGCTAATTAAATATTACAAAACAACTAAATTAATTAAATTAAATAATTAATCTAATTAAACATTAAATGCCTCGGGATGAGGGCTAAGCTAGCTTTACTTGGGCATGGGACTCGCTCGGAATCGCACTACCATAACCTTTGTTGCCTCTGTTTACCTTTGCCATGCTCCTCTGAAAATTGCCAAAGTCCGGGATTGCTTCTCCGAGTCTTTGTGGAACACCATCGGCTCGAGGAATGGCCAGCCAAGGGAAATGACCACCGACCACAAATTATGCTATCGGCGAGAATTCTTTGGGTCGGCACTTGATCTTAGGTCGGCCAAAAGTTCTGCGAACACCGCAATTTAATGACAGAGGACAAGCGATGTATGGCATGACAATTCAAAGCATGTATGCACCAAACACATCCCACATCATGCTATGGACTCAAGAGGGCATGTGCCTCGATTCCCGGACCACCAATCGCGCATTTCCATGCATGATGGCCCTAAGAACCAAGAGTGCAAATTTGATTTCAAATGCATGCAATGCAAACAATCAAACAAGGGTGCCAAACCTCTATCATACTTCACTTCAAGAGGCTTAACATACATGCAAATGTGGTGCAACCCTAAGCATGTTATCTATCATGCCAAATGAACAATGTGATGCACTTGTGCAAGGCCTACAAGCCAGCATGCAAAACAATGAAATGATGGATTTAGACATGAATTAGGCAACTCGAAAAGGCCTAAAATCAGTAGGCAAAATACCTACAATTGGAGACTAAACACACACACACACATGCACATGTTAAGGTACAAAACCCGAGGCATAAACAAGCAATATCCAAGCACACTTAAAGAGGCCAAACACGGATTAATAGCATGCACATAAAGCTCTGAAAATCACGCAAAATGTGATACCAAAACATGCAACAAAGCAAGCCAAATGTACAACAAATGGCCCAAGTCTTGAAACAAGCCATGAAGGCTTAAACCAAGGCCAAGTCCACCAAGCCTCACAAGGCTAAGGGACCTCAAAATAGGTCATAAGCAGACCTAAACAAAGCCTAAGGAGCACCTAGATGGCATCTAAGGGGCTCAAGTACAAAAGCATGCAACATGACCAAAACATGGAGCATACAACATATGCTTTTAAAGCATTAAAAGGACAACTAAAGCATGCATACAAACACACCAAAAAGTCTGAAATAACATGCTAGATGGTTCCAAACTATCAAAAATGAAGTAAGCATGGCATGCTATACACTCATACTCTCAAGGCCAACAAGCCAAATGCAAAGGAGCTACATAATGCATGATGGGATTGGCCCAAATGACTATGGACAGAGTTCAATCATGCCAAAATAAGTACACAAGCTTCACAAATACAAGCCTAAAACATGTTAGAAACTAAGGCTAACAAGCTAGTCATGTTAAGGCAATATTAAGGCATTACAAAGTAACTATGCAAATCATGCAAAGAGTACTAAAACCAACTTGAAATCATGTTATAACATGGCAATATAAGCATGGAAAACAAGTCAAACATGCTCAACACACACTCAAGCATGAAGCTCCTTAAGGAAGCAAAATTTGTCCTTTTCAAGGACATCAAGGAGAGGGTGGCCCTCTCCTTCTTGAGACTTCAAGGCATGCTCTTCACCACTGAAATCTCTCAAGATTTCGTGGTGAAGAGATCTATCACCAAAATCTCGGATCTCTCCAAAATAGCACAAAATGGGGGCTTTTCAAAGCCTAAAGGGGGTCAAACCTCCCCAAACCACAAAACACTCTTAATATACAATAAAGAGGGTTCAAAATCAGAACTTTTTTGTGTTATATGCCAAGCACAAAAACAGTTTTAAACTAGGTAAAAAGAAGGTGCAAAAATGGGGAAAAAAAGAGGTTAGTATCTCACCCTTGTAGCCCTCTTCACAAAGGTTGTGGTTGATGCTTCTTTGAGCTCAAAATCAGTCAAGAACTCCAAGGACCAGCCCTTAGAACCTCAGTTGCAAGGAGAAGGTGGAACACTAGGTGTTTTAGTGCAATAGTAAGGCACAAAACACATAGTTTAACAAGAGAAGGATAGATATAGGATAGATATATATTCTCTAACCTAAACCAGAGCTTCCTCTCTGTCTAAAATGGCTGAAAACCTCTCAAGAATCCAACCCTTGAGCAAAGGGAAGAGCTTTCCCTCTTATAGGCCAAAAGCTTACAAGCTTAGCCACTAAGCAAGCTCATCCCTCCATACACGTGTATGGAGGGAAAGACAATGCATCTGTTGTATGCGAAAATATCTCAGAAAGCAAGTGCACAGTGTCCGACCGGCAAAAAATGTCATGTTGACAAAATTTAGTGCCGACCAGGCACAAAGAGTGCCGAAGGCACAATATAGTGCCGATAGCAACTTCTGACCGGCCCGGTGGTGTGTGGGGATCCCGCACAAAGCATCCACTGCCCTTCCAAGGCAAAACACAAGTGTTTGGTGCAAAACCAAACACAAACGGTCGAGTTCGGAGATCCTGAGGCAAGGCGCGCGCAGCCGAGAACTCCGGGAACTCCAAACGAACACAAACATGGATAATCACCAAGTGTTCCAACGGTGACGTCCAAGTCTTGAGGGCGGTCAAAAATGGGGTGTCTGATTGCCCTCTTTGTGAACTTCGGAAGTCATAACAATGGCGGAGTGAATGTCAAAGCCGAGCGACCCATTTTTGACAAGGCCGAAGACTTAGACAATCATGCAAAGCGCAAATGGTTGAACTCGCAAGCTGCCTACGTATCCCTTTAGGAATCAAACCAGCGTAGTTCAAGCACCGGCACACAAGCCGCAGATAAGGTATCTTGCGGCGGGGGCAAAATGCTGGCGAGAATGCAAGAAGCCGAGCATAACTTATGATCATGCAAAGAAAGCTGTAATTGAAGCATACATGCGACAGTTATAAGCTAGCATACGCCAATCTACACTACAATGCAGAAAGGATGTAAGAGAATTATGCAATTCTCAAGGCGTCTCACGGAGGATACAATACCATGCGGCTCGCTTTGGTTCCACCGTGATAAATGAACCGTACATACAATATCGTGCCTGAAAAGAAAGCAAACTTAACAGGTGCAATATGATTAGCAACATGCATGACATATGCAATGCGAATGATGAATGATATGCAATATATACAAAACTATGTATGAATAATGCAAGTGAAAATGTAGTGCAATTAAAACTAATGCAAACTACCTTGAGGCGATTGAATCATGATTCAAAGGAGGCGGTTGAAACCACACAAATGTCAAATAGATTGATGGAGGTGACAAGTCCGTCTCCCATAGAACGATGTCGATCTATGAGTACTTATGCGGACACAAGAACAAGTATTGGGTGGAATGACATAAGTGGGAAAGCGACCCCTTGGGGTGAGAATAATGATCCTAATGCGGACATAATGACTACACTACAATGTAATGGAAATGGATCTGATGGATATGGCACGCTGGCCAAACCGTATCTCGCCTAGGGAAGGCATGCACATATACAAGCCATGTCTAGCACAGAGCTTCTGCATACAGAACTGTGCTTCGACGTGAAAAGTATAGGCACATACCAGACCAAGCTCAACAAGGAAAGGCGCAAGCCATGGATGGAAGATGATGCAGTGAAATGCATGCAACTATAATGCAATGGAAATGGATATCTACAGAAAATGCATGACATATGCACTATACTATAAGGATGATGCATGACATATGCATGTTTTGTTTTGTTTTGTTTTTGTTTTGAAATGCATGACATATGCAATAGTATTAATGATGCATGAGATGCATGTTTTTTGTTTTGTTGTTTTTTGTTTTGTTGTTTTTTTTTGAAATGCATGACATATGCAATATTTTACAAATGATGCATGACAATGCAGTATGATGCAACGACTATGATTGCAGCTTTCCCTATCTTACCAACAAGGCGATATACTAGGTTGGTTCAGTATCCAGAATTGAGGCGTAAACACACCGTCTCAACCTATGGGGCTACCATACAGATTTCAAGCCGAGGGTGCACCCCCCTGGGTATTTAAACCAGACTTTAGTCTCGGAAATTCCAAACCTTTGCGTTCTAGGCATAAGCCGTTCAAACTCTAGTTTTCGCCGTCCTAGTTGGTCTTCTAGGAACTCACCGCAAAGACAGGCAGGTGGCTTTACCAGACCACCGTAAGTCGTTCGGGCACGACAAACACCGAAGGAATTGCACCTTCAGAGGATTTAAGGTCTCCTAGACCGGAATGCAAAGTGTATGCATGACAATGCATGCATTTTTTGAAATGCGCGCTAATACGCGGCTTGTGAGATGCATGACAATGCAAATGAGCGGGTTCAAGGTCTTGCCAGACCATGCGTGTTTAAAGTCTCGCCAGACCGGTGTGGGGCGACAATAAGATGTGCGAAACAATGCGATGGAATGCATGCCAAATGCAATGAGGTGCACACTTTAATGCACCGAAGGTCTTGCACCTCCCGAGGATTTAAGGTCTCCTAGACCGCGCGTGTTTCAAAAGATGAAAAATGGAGTGCAATGAGGTACGCGTGCCTCAAAGGATGGAAAATGAAGTGCAATGAGGTACGCATGCCTCAAAGGATGGAAAATGAAGTGCAATGGGGGTGTGCGTCAAACGGCGCGATAAAATGCATGCCAAATGCAATGAGGGGCAACTTTAATGCACCGAAGGTCTTGCACCTCCCGAGGATTTAAGGTTTCCTGGACCGCGCGTGTTTTTGGTCCCGTCAGACCGCGCGTGTTTTCGGTCCCGCCGGACCCGGGGCAACTGATGAGGTGCGGGAAATAGCGCGATGGAATGCATGCCAAATGCAATGAGGTGCACCTTAATGCACCGAAGGTTTTGCACCTCCCGAGGATTTAAGGTCTCCTAGACCGTGCGTGTTTAAGGTCTCGCCAGACCATACGTGTTTAAGGTCTCGCCAGACTGTACGTGTTTAAGGTCTCGCCAGACCGTACGTGTTTAAGGTCTCGCCAGACCGGCGGTGAAAACAATGAGGTGCGCGAAATAGCGCGATGGAATGCAAAATGCAAAACGAAATGCAGGATGAAGCACGCGAGGTAGTACACCTTACGTGGATCAAAATGAAATGCAAGATGAAACACGTGAAGTAGTACACCTCACGTGGATCGAAATGAAGTGCAAAATGAAACACGTGAAGTAGTACACCTCACGTGGATCAAAATGAAATGCAAAATGAAACACGTGAAGTAGTACACCTCATGTGGAGCAAAATGAAATGCAAAATGAAGCACGTGAGGTAGTACACCTCACGTGACTCAAGGTGAAATGCAAAATGAAACACGTGAAGTAGTACACCTCACGTGGAGCAAAATGAAATGCGAAATGAAGCACGTGAGGTAGAACACCTCACGTGACTCAAAATGAAATGCAAAATAAAGCACGTGTGACACGCGTGCCACACGACAATGCAAAACAGTGCAAGTCGCAAGGGACGTGCGAGATGGCGCAATACGATGCGCCGGACAATGTGATGGATGCACGTGACGCACACGGGACAACTTTTGAATCTCTGTAAATGACAAAAGGATACAAAAGGATACAATCTTTGCTTGAATTTGAGCGTCATGCATGAGAGGCGGTCCAAGTCAAACGGAGGCGGTTGAGCATCGGGATGCATTTTCTTGTACTTTCTTGAGCTATGAAGACCCAAAACTCCTCAACTTGCCTAAACAGGCCTTGGGAACACCACTTTTGGGTGGGGTGGTCATCGCTACCACCGCTGCATGAAATCATGTATCGGCACAAAAATGTGCCGGCAGGCACAAAATAGTGCCGACCGCCAAAAATGGTGATCGGGGCGATTTGACAATTTGCTCGGGTCTTTTAAAATAGGGCTTGAAACCCTATTCCTTTCACTTTCTTCCCCGAAAACTCTCCTCTCTCTTTCTAGAGTGTTTTTCCTTTGATTTTTTGCCGATTTCTTCGCTTTACACCCGTTTTCGTCGTCCGGATTCGCGTATACCTTCGCGTTTGAACACTTTGAACCGAATATTTCTCCATTTCGGTGTTCCTTTCGCTATTTTCGCTTTTCGGACTTGTTCCTCGATTTTCTCTTCATTCTCGTGTCTTTTCACATTCCGACCCTTCCGCCATTTCCGACCCTCTGGTTGACTTTGTCGGTTGACTTTTTAGATTCGGCCCATTTTTCATTTTCCGGTCATTTTCCACCATCATTACCCATGGCAGACGATGTTCCACATGTCGGGACTCCCCCAGATCATGAGATGGATCCCGGGGTCGAGCTCCTCCCATTGAGCGAGCGCCCATTCGATCCGGCGACCTATCGCCTACCATCCACGTCTTCCACCGATGGACTTCGCCATTTCAGCGCCGACGAGTTTTGGACCCGAGCTTTTGCTGCGAGCCGCTCCCACTTGTCTTCCGGCGCCGCCGAGGTGACATTCTCGTTTTTTATTTTACGCAATGTAGGATTTCTGTCAGCGCCATAGCTAATCGAACCCATTAAGCGCTTAGTTACGATGTCTTTGTCTTGTAGTTAATTGTAGACAAACTCATAACTGACACCTGTTTAGGACCGACGCACATGCACACACACTACACTAGTCTGAATCACCCAAACACATGGCACACATTGCACTGCCGATTCGCCGACACGGCGCTTATTTGATCTGGCTTCATACGCATGCTAGATTTGCACAAAACCACACCAACAGCGGACACATCACACGTTGTAGTTCTTGAAACATACCGAGACACGGCTTCTATTTGAGCGTTGAAAAGCACGCACACCGCTGTTTACCGATCCTCATAGAACCTTGACATATCCTGAGACCGTAGCCCACCCACTGGTAAGCTGAAACCCGATATCTGCTTGAATCTGAAAAATGTGCACACATGCACCGTATCTGCATGCTAACCTTCACAAACACACCGATACATCACAGGCTGTAATCTACCTCAGTACACTGAAATCTGATGTTTGCTTGAATCTGAAAAATGTGTACACATGCACCAAGTTTACACTGGAGCATCTAAAACACCTGTGGCGCACCGGGTTTGTAGTTTACTATAAGCGCACCGCACCGGTTCTGTTTGAATTTTTTTTAAAAAAAAATTTGCCTGCATCTGATTTGTACCATTGCATATCTTCATATGGCTTTGCAATTTCTTGATTCTGAGGAGACTCCCATACTCTCATGGTATGGGAGCGTTATCGCTTCGTGATTGGTATCTTGGCTGCCGACGCCGTTAGCCACATTGTGGATCGGGCGGCGGTACTTCTGCGAGGACTTTCGGACTTTCTACTTGCGGACCTCTTCTTGCGCTCTGGCGAAGGTGGTGGGATACCGATTCTTTTCATCTATCGGCGGCAGGGACATAGCGATGACCCTTACGACTTCTCGATGCTCACGGCATCGGGGTGGGGTAATCCGATCGCCGACCTGAACATGGGCGAGTGGAGTGCGCTTCGAGTTCATTGCTCGGCGCCGCCGCTTGTTAAATCGAGGTTAAATCGCTATTCTGGTTCGAGTGCGATTTAGTCACGGACCATCTTTGGTGGGCCAGACTCCGATGACGGGAGGCGCAAGAGATATGCACGGCTTTCTCATGTTTTCTTTGGGGACCACCACTGTTTGCCGCCGAGGCGAACACAGTGCCCTCTGCACCTTTCAGCGCCTTAGTGGACGTCGAGAGATTGTGCGATATATTTGAGAAGCGGCTTTGGCCACCCTTTACGGTTATATGAGCTCAGTCTCTCGTGGCAGCGGACAGCTGCTAGGAGGCTACTGGCGAGCCTGGGAGGTATGTCTTCTTCTCTGCTTTTCATTTCTGTTCTGTACTTTCTGTACTCTGTACACTGCACACACTGTTGTCTGTATACTGTACCCACGGCACACACATACTTCTGCTTTATCTTGTTGTACTGCTATTCTGCTTGTACACCTGCTCAACACAATACACAACCCACGGCTCCGCTATTTACGCTTTAATACGTTTTACGATAAGCATACTGACGCCTGTTTTGCAGCTGTGGGTGTACGCCTACTTCCCCAGGCTAGAGCCAGTGCCGGAGACGGAGACCCCTCTGGTCGTCCCCTTTTCTCGCCGAATTCTGACAGGCGATGTGTCAGGAGACCGGGACACTTTTAGCTTCTTCGTCGTTTCTTGACACCATCACCCCCAACGAGGTATGTTTTACTTACGATCCGTTTAAGCTTCACTTTCAAGCGTATATTTCTATATCGATAGATAATCAAGCGTATTTCATTTGAGTCACTGGCGGTAGTGGGCTCCACTCCCGGTGATCTGAGATCGGTATCTGCGGCGCCATCGAGACCTCGCACTCCGGATTCTCTGGAGGTCGATCTGTCGAGCAGTACTGGGTGGCGCTTCTTGCGTCGGACCACAGGATTGCGGGCGAATAGTTCGATCGACCTCCGAGCACATGAGGGACACCGAGAGGTTTTACGTGCGGCAGATGGAGGACTACACCCTTGGTGGGCCATAGATGTGGATGCCTCTGAGGCGAGGCGACTACTCTGATCGTCCGGACCTTCTTGATCTGGCCTCTGGCGGGGGCTCCGTGATCGAGAGACTGCGGCGCCCGGCGGCAGGCGGAGGCGAGGCGGGGCCATCACAGAGGCTCGAGCTCGCTGGCGGAGGGTGCAGAGAGGGGCGAGGCGGGCTGGCCCGCTCTACCTACTATGTTGACTTATAGGGGTAGGCGGGGAGACCTACAGATCCCTTTGCTCCTCCTCATTTGGTCACGAGTTGGCCGGCATTCCCGACTTGCCTCCGGTATGTATTACTTTATTTCCGCTTTATGCATTGTCCTTTCATTTCAGTTCATTCAGATATCCCACAGAACACTGATATATTTAATACTTTTGCAGACCTCCTCCGAGTATACCCGTCAGTCTGTGGAGCTGAATGCCTCCCTGATGGGGATGCTGCAGCGGACTCTTGACGCTTTGGCCGTCTACGGCTTGCCGGTATGTTCTACTAACCTCAGTCTCAAATCATACTCTGTTTCGCACAATCTGCTATACTGCACAAAAATCTGATAAACTGCTCACGGCTTTCATACATTGTACTCATACACTGCATTCTGTACTGATAAACTGCTCACGGCATTCACACACTGTACTCATACACTGCATTCTTCATTGATAAACTGCTCACAGTTTTCTGATGTGTTTGTTCTTTGTATTTTCAGCCTCCTTTCCGATCCCTCGATGGGTGACCTTTGCTCGGTGAGCCTCCGTCTCTACTCGGGATGGCGGGATCTTCCCTCGCACCGAGGGGCGTGGTCATGTGGGGAAGCGACTCACGAGCTCCAGTTCGAGGAGATGGGGAGTCGGAGGCGAGGCCCAGTCATTCTTGGAGGCGGGGATAGCTCGGGCTCGGGCTCCGCATGGCAGCTCCGGCAGCTTTTTGTGCTTGCCGGGGAAGAGGGCGAGGACTGACCCTTAGGCATGGGGCCTACTGCTGATGATGATGACTTTGTTGCTTCTTTTCTTTATTTCTATTCTTGTACTTTTCTCTTTTTGGTAGATAGAGTACTATGTACTGCCATGACGAGTTTTCTTTTCTCAATATTTGTATTTGAAAGAGATGATATAAAATGAACTTTTTGTCTGAAAAGTGTTATATTTACATATCTCATACTTTGCACTGCATTGCGTCATTCTACACCTTAAATGTAAATGATATTGATCTGTTGTCTGCAAATTGAGCAATTGTACCACGATAATCGGATAACCAATCAATTAATCAGCAAAACAACTCATACTGAGCCACTATTCAAAGCGAATAGGCGGCCCATACTCTCTTGAGGATTGATGCGCATATAACCCATAACCCGGACTTTCGGTTCATTACCACGGCAAACCACGAACAAATAGTCCCAATCGGCAAGACGGATCACAAAAGCGTCGGTTGCGGTTGAAACACATTCGGATGTCCCGAATTTTGCCTTTCCTTCCCCTACTTTGCGGATGTAGAGAATGGCAAAGCATTACGAGCCTGGCGATTACCTTTTGGAGAAGATGGATTTTCAAGGGGTGTCGAGTCTACCACATAACACGGCAGGAGAGACTCGAGCGAGAAGCAAAAGGCACACATCCTTCCACAACGAGACACGTTGGAAAAGACTTCAAGGCCAAAATTGAGACCGACAAATCAAAAGACACGACACCTGAGCGTGTTCAAAAGGAGAGACCTCAAGTTTAGAGCAGTTCCTCGGGTATACCTCCACCCTTTCGATTTGTGATACTCGCATCGCTCGGCCCTCGAGGCTCGGTTTTTCTCTCAAAAACCCTTTTCTCATTTTCTCTCAACCTCCTCTCTATTCTTCAATCTCTCATTTTGCATCCCTCCCAGGCGGATGGCGAGATGAATAGGAAGTTCTTGATTCACATCCATATTTGTTAGCTCATGGCTATTCATACGGCGGATAGAGTGCCTTTCCGTAAATCGTGTTGACGGTGGGGGAGACAGGATACTGGCTCCACTGCTTTGGTTCATCATTTTGACCATTTTTGTTGTGTTTTCTAAAACATTCGATCAAAATGAGAGTTAGATTAACACACTTATTCAATTTTGATTTGAAAATCATGCGTCGAGTATGGTATTTGAAAATTTTCCCTCTTTTTGGGTCCAAACATGGTCCAATTTTGAAAGCAGTTTTTAGAAAATAAGTCAACCTCGGTAAAACTTTTCAAAAACCGTTTTTGTAGACAATCAATGCTCAAGCGTAGAACTTACCCTCGAGATATGCAAACTCGGATCGGAGGTAATGGAAAATTGCCCCGCTTAACAGGGAGGGAAGTTGCCTGGTTTGAATGGTAGCTCAGGGCAATTTATGGCAATGGAGGGCAACGGAAAGTTGCCCCTTGTTTGGATGATGCCGCGGCATGTTGTAAGCCAGTCTTTGTTGACGACGGTCGGATCCCCGGACACGGAGGAGTCGAAGACGGCTTGAATCAATATGTGGACACAGTCACCTGGAAGGTGTTGGTGGTTTGGCTTCAAGAGGAAGTTAATCACACAGCTCCGGGTTACCGCAATCGAAACATTGGATTCGGAGAGGGCAAAAGTGATCAAAACCATGACATGGCCTGAGACGCTATGGAAGCGTTGGGGGCTGGACTTCAGGATGAAGTTGCCTACGTATCCCAAACATGGAAATCAAGCCTTACGTAGTTCCGGTTAAGGTACACTCGGGTATTTTAACCTTCGCTATTTTTAGGCTCTTACTTTTGCCAAGGCGTAATCACGGGTTTTCGACCTTGAGCTTCTTTTCATTCTCTTCTTTGTCTTCTATTTTTTCTTTTGCATTTTTCTTGTTTCTTTTCTTTTCTTTTCTTCTTTGTATTTTTCTTTCTTTTGTATTTTCGTATTTTTCTTTTGCTCTAACTTTTGCGGTCGCCCTTAGGGTTTCGCCCAAATGAGCCTCTCAAAGGGTAAAAGTGTAGTAAGCCCATGTCAAATGGTTCTAGTAATTGAAGCCTTCTGTATCTAGGAGAGCGGTACATTGTGGTACCTTCTGAAGAGTCCATCACGGTTGCTTCACGAGCTTCTTCTAGTTAGGTATAATTTTTTGCTCGATTTCAATGCCCTTGTCAGAAGCTGCTTGGCCCGGCCGACGGGCCTCCTCGACGATCGACAGTTGAGCAGTCTGGATGAGTTGGAGGAACAAAACAGCGAGTTGATACTTGAGTGAGGCGATCCTAGGTTGCACAATCTCAAGAGCGATTCCACACAGTCTTCACAGATTGCGCATAAAACAATTTTTGAAAAATTTTAAGAAAGTGACACATCGCTCGCGCTGAAGATAGTGTGGAACCAGTCTGGATCAAGTCAGGATCCTTCCCAGTACTCACGCTGACAAGCATGATTTCAATCGTTAAGGGCTTAGCACGCCGTTCTTTCTTTCAATTTTGATCAAAGTTTTGCCAAAACCGAGGAATTCCTTCCTCTTCGTTTTCACCTTGATGTTCAAAAGTTTTGAAAAACTTAGGTCAATGCAATAATTTTCGGGGCACATGGGAGGCGGTGGAATGCCTTTGTCATACTGCTCGAGTTTTTTCGCACAACTAACCCAAAATAAACAACGAGCATGGGAACACGATGACTATTTCATTCGAGTTTTTCGGATGCAAGCGGCTCCACGGCGAGCAGACTCAAAAAAGCAAAAAGTAAGTACAAAAGCGGTGTTCGAGGCAACAACCGGAATCACTCGGCATTCTATACAAAGAGGACCGACTTATCGTAGCAAGCAGACCCTTAAGCAAAAAAAGCCGACTCAAAAGCGATGAGACGGACTCAAAAACAAAACAAAACTTGACTCGACACCCAAGCAGATTTACAAAAATAGCGTCGGCAGGTGCTCAAAAAATGCGTGCCAAACGCCATATCCAAAAATGTACCAGATATTGCCCGCAGGCAGTTGAATCCCAATTACATACTCGCAGTATCGGTGTCTTAGGCATGAAAGAGATATCAAACTGTAGCACGTCCGCGGGGGGACCTCGCGCTACAGTTCGGACCCGATTTTTGTGTCGGTTCTGAATCTTGAACCAAAGAGTCCGAATCCGGCAAATCGTTTGAGAAAACAGATTTTTGAAAAAGTAGTGCCAAACATGGGCTGCTTTGCGGATTCTGAGTCGCCACCTAAATATTTTTAATTGGGAAATTTAGGAAACCACGACTCGATCTAGAAGGCCACATGTAAAATCATCACCAAAGTGGTCTTGGCTCGGGAGCTTGGGTACGATCGGGGAAGGTCAGCTATGAGCACCCCCTTTCGCCCGGTCCGAAGACCGGCCTCTACTAACCGTGATATCCGTTTTTGAAAACGTTATGTGTTCTTATTCCAATTATTTAACCTAGAATTACTATGTGATGCGCACAACACGAAAGTATAGACTAGATTGCCTAATTTGGGAATAAACATTGCATATCCGTTTTGTCTCGAAAAACGTGTTGTTTTCTTTTGCTACTCGCAAGTAGGCTAAAATGCGGATTTCAACGAGTTATTCCAACTGAGGCAATCCAACCTCCACCCACAGGCATTCAAACAGTTTATCATGTAAGCACTTAGCCGCATGGCAAGCATACTGTCATGTTAACATTCACACGCATGCGATATGCTAAAGCCATAAACACTTACATCGTACTCCGTGCCAAAACAAGAAACTGGTTAGCAAACATGCATGACCTAGTTCATGTTAAGTGGCTAATGCGACACAAGCAGAAATGCAATCTAGAGTGGGGCTCGGCTAACCCTAAACATGGCATGTGAAATGCGCGAGTAGCACGTATTCACTTTTGGAATTTGAAAACACAATGCAGTTTGTATGATGTGCCGAGCCCGATGTATGTAAACAAATGCATGAATGCACGCATGCATTGTATAAGGTATGTTAATATAAACGTGCCCTAATCTACCATAAGCAGGTAAATAAAAGGGTTAGAAAGAAATGGGGGTTGGAAGACATACACACACTCACCCACACTTATTACATTTTGCCCTCGCTCGGAGGGACCGAAAGAATAATACAAAACCGAATAAATAATTAACTATTCTAGCTAATTAAATATTACAAAACAACTAAATTAATTAAATTAAATAATTAATCTAATTAAACATTAAATGCCTCGGGATGAGGGCTAACTGCTGCGCGCGCCCGGGACTCGCTCGGAATCGCACTACCATAGCACTGTTGCCTCTGTTTACACTGCCATGCTCCTCTGAAAATTGCCAAAGTCCCAGGATTGCTTCTCTGAGTGCTGTGGAACACCATCGGCTCAGGGGAATGGCCACCGGCCAAGGGAAATGACCACCGGCCACAAATTATGCTATCGGCAGAATTCTTCTTGGTCGGCACTTACCGCAATCTTGGCCAAAGATCTGTACGACAAATGTGAGAGGACAAGCAGTGTATGGCATGACAATTCAAAGCATGTATGCACCAAACACATCCCACATCATGCTATGGACTCAAGAGGGCATGTGCCTCGATTCCCGGACCACCAATCGCGCATTTCCATGCATGATGGCCCTAAGAACCAAGAGTGCAAATTTGATTTCAAATGCATGCAATGCAAACAATCAAACAAGGGTGCCAAACCTCTATCATACTTCACTTCAAGAGGCTTAACATACATGCAAATGTGGTGCAACCCTAAGCATGTTATCTATCATGCCAAATGAACAATGTGATGCACTTGTGCAAGGCCTACAAGCCAGCATGCAAAACAATGAAATGATGGATTTAGACATGAATTAGGCAACTCGAAAAGGCCTAAAATCAGTAGGCAAAATACCTACAATTGGAGACTAAACACACACACACATGCACATGTTAAGGTACAAAACCCGAGGCATAAACAAGCAATATCCAAGCACACTTAAAGAGGCCAAACACGGATTAATAGCATGCACATAAAGCTCTGAAAATCACGCAAAATGTGATACCAAAACATGCAACAAAGCAAGCCAAATGTACAACAAATGGCCCAAGTCTTGAAACAAGCCATGAAGGCTTAAACCAAGGCCAAGTCCACCAAGCCTCACAAGGCTAAGGGACCTCAAAATAGGTCACAAGCAGACCTAAACAAAGCCTAAGGAGCACCTAGATGGCATCTAAGGGCTCAAGTACAAAAGCATGCAACATGACCAAAACATGGAGCATACAACATATGCTTTTAAAGCATTAAAGGGACAACTAAAGCATGCATACAAGCACACCAAAAGTCTGAAATAACATGCTAGATGGTTCCAAACTATCAAAATGAAGTAAGCATGGCA
This sequence comes from Camellia lanceoleosa, assembly GCA_025200525.1. Classification (NCBI taxonomy): domain Eukaryota; kingdom Viridiplantae; phylum Streptophyta; class Magnoliopsida; order Ericales; family Theaceae; genus Camellia; species Camellia lanceoleosa. Next base: position 203,094,481 of record CM045761.1, on the reverse strand, counting down.
TGCTATACACTCATACTCTCAAGGCCAACAAGCCAAATGCAAAGGAGCTACATAATGCATGATGGGATTGGCCCAAATGACTATGGACAGAGTTCAATCATGCCAAAATAAGTACACAAGCTTCACAAATACAAGCCTAAAACATGTTAGAAACTAAGGCTAACAAGCTAGTCATGTTAAGGCAATATTAAGGCATTACAAAGTAACTATGCAAATCATGCAAAGAGTACTAAAACCAACTTGAAATCATGTTATAACATGGCAATATAAGCATGGAAAACAAGTCAAACATGCTCAACACACACTCAAGCATGAAGCTCCTTAAGGAAGCAAAATTTGTCCTTTTCAAGGACATCAAGGAGAGGGGGTGGCCCTCTCCTTCTTGAGACTTCAAGGCATGCTCTTCACCACTGAAATCTCTCAAGATTTCAGTGGTGAAGAGATCCTATCACCAAAATCTCGGATCTCTCCAAAATAGCACAAAATGGGGGCTTTTCAAAGCCTAAAGGGGGTCAAACCTCCCCAAACCACAAAACACTCTTAATATACAATAAAGAGGGTTCAAAATCAGAACTTTTTTGTGTTATATGCCAAGCACAAAAACAGTTTTAAACTAGGTAAAAAGAAGGTGCAAAAATGGGGAAAAAAAGAGGTTAGTATCTCACCCTTGTAGCCCTCTTCACAAAGGTTGTGGTTGATGCTTCTTTGAGCTCAAAATCAGTCAAGAACTCCAAGGACAAGCCCTTAGAACCTCAGTTGCAAGGAGAAGGTGGAACACTAGGTGTTTTAGTGCAATAGTAAGGCACAAAACACCTAGTTTAACAAGAGAAGGATAGATATAGGATAGATATATATTCTCTAACCTAAACCAGAGCTTCCTCTCTGTCTAAAATGGCTGAAAACCTCTCAAGAATCCAACCCTTGAGCAAAGGGAAGAGCTTTCCCTCTTATAGGCCAAAAGCTTACAAGCTTAGCCACTAAGCAAGCTCATCCCTCCATACACGTGTATGGAGGGAAAGACAATTGCATACAGCTGTCTGAAAATATCTCAGAAAGCAAGTGCACAGTGTCCGGCCGGCATAAAATGTCATTTTGACAAAATTTAGTGCCGACCGGCACAAAAGAGTGCCGACCGGCACAAAAGAGTGCCGACCGGCACAATATAGTGCCGATAGCAACTACAGCCAGCCGGTGGCCTCTAGCCCCAGCCGGTGGTGTGTGGGGATGCCTCACAAAGCATTCCCTGCCCTTCCAAGGCAAAACACAAGTGTTTGGTGCAAAACCAAACACAAACGGTCGAGTTCGGAGATCCTGAGGCAAGGCGCGCGCAGCCGAGAACTCCGGGAACTCCAAACGAACACAAACATGGATAATCACCGAGTGTTCCAACGGTGACGTCCAAGTCTTGAGGACGGTCAAAAATGGGGTGTCTACACATACCATTGGTAATAAACCCCTAAAAGGGATTAAACCATTAAGCATGACAACCTCAATCTCATGTTTAAAAGAACAAAAGGCTTGAAACAACTCTCAAAACAAAACAAAAGCCAAGAAATGAGGGAGGTTACAGAGATTATTAGTGCTAAAAATAAGTAAGGAAAACATAAATAAATGCTATCAACTCAAACAAGATGGTGTTTAAGGCCTAAAACACCAAACTCATGAGGACTATTACACTACAAGCATGCAAAACAAAGCTCAAATACAACTATCAACCAAAAATAGTGCTGAAACAGTCTAAAATAAGTCCTAAAACATGCTGGAATTGAGACAAAAATAGCTAGATTAATAAGCTAAAACATAGCACAAGCTAGGCTAGTAAGCAAGACACAAAGAGGGAGGTTAACCCCTCCAAATTTGGATTTCAAAACATGATTTTAGCCACTGAAATAACTATAAAATATAGTATTAAAAGGCTCAAAAAAAAAATAATGCAAGAGTGGGAAACACAAGGGTAAAGGCCTCCAAAACAAGGTACAAAGAAGGGTGAATCACCCCTTAACCTTTAATGGCCTTAAATCACAAGTTTCAGCCCAAAATTTTAGAGTTTAGACAGTCCAAAAACAATACAAAAATGTGCTGGAATGAAGACAAAAGTAGCTAAAATAATAAGCTAAAACATAGAGCAATTTAAGCAAGTAAACAAGCCAAAGGAGGGGTGACTAACCCCTCCATTTTTGAGACTTCAAAACCACTTTTTTAGCCTTTGAAAACCTCTAAAAATGAATGGTAAAAAGCTCGAAAAAAGTTGATGAAGAGATGGGAAACACAAGTGTAAAGGTTAGAGAACAAGGTTCAAAGAAGGGTGATTAACCCCTCTACCGTTAATAGCCTTAAATCACAAGCTTCAGCCCATAAAAACAGTTGAAAAGCACTTCAAAATCAGCAAGAAACGATAGAAAAGAAGTGGTGTAAAGATGGTACAAAAGTAAGAAAAAGTATACCTCTTGAAGAAGAATGAACCCTTAAGTCATAAACTACCAATTTCACACTCTCAAGTGCTTCAAGAGCTCAAATTCAAACTCAAATCATCTTAGCAAGAAGTTCTCTAGGTTTGGTTTGGAGTGTTTGGGCATAGGCTATGCAAGTTGCAAGAAAGAGAGAGAGAGAGAGAGAGAGAGAGAGAGAGAGAGAATTGTAGAGAGAGAGGATTTTTTCCAAAATTATTTCTTCACTCCTAAATGTTTCCAACCTTGAAAGCAAGAAGAGAAGTCCTCTATATATAGATAACATGAGCCTTAGTTTGAAAAAATCTAAAAAGGAACAGCTGGAGTTTTGTGGAAACAGCTAAAAAAAATATATGGGTTTTACACTAGTGGCTGGCACATGGCCGGCCGGCCAGAAGTGTGCATTGTCGGCCATTAATGGTGTCCGGCTGGCCATCTACCGACTACCAAAAATCTGCTTCTAAGCCCAACTTCAAATGGGCATATCTCCTTCATCCGAACTCGGTTTTAGGTCATTCTTGAGTCTAAATTAAAGCCCCAGAAGTCTACTTTCCAATGATGGCATACTCACATCTAAATTCTAAGTGTGAAAAGAGATATGCCTATTTTAGTGAAGGTTAGTCATTTCTAGCTTAACTGGATTGATGCCTAACTTCAACCAGCCATATCTCCCTCATCCGAATCAGCTTTAGGAAATTCTTGAGTCTAAAATAAAGCCCCAGAAGTCCAATTTCCAATGGTGGTGGCCTTACAACTAAAGTCTAAGAGTACAAAGAGATAGGCCTGATTTAGTGAGGCTGCCCAGTTCTCTCTTAACGGTTTGATGCTCAACTATCCGCCAACTATTTTTCTTCTCTCTCCTCCAATTTTCTTCAACTCCAAACCTATAAATAAGAGGTTTAAAAGATTTTTCAAAGAGTTCATCTCTCTTCCATTTATTTCTACTTTTTCCTTGCTCGATTTATCGAAAAGTGCAATTTTTAACAAAATGTGAGCCTCGGAACATCGTAGAAACATTTTCAAAAATATTTTGAAAGAAAGGGTTTGAAGATCTAAAATAATTTTGGTCAAAATAGTTTTGGTCCAAAATGGGGTGGAAGGTTAGGATTTAGAAGCTCTTCTTACTAAAGAAATCGAATGCTTGTACAGCATAACTTTCATCATTGAGTGATCAATCAGTGGCGCCCAAGTCTTAAGGGCCGTCAAAAATGGGATGTCTACAACAAGCAACAAGAATAGTTTTCACATTAGAACTATCAGAAGTCTCAGTCAAAACATAACACATATAGCCTTTATACCCATTCCTAAGCAGTTTAACAACTTTCATGGCAGAAATCAAATACGGGGGAGGAACTACCCCATTCCCAGCAAACACAAATTCAGGTAAACTAGGTGGACGAAACACAACGGATTTATGCACACGGTCAATAGTTGCACAGTGCTTCGTTAACCAGTCTATACCTAATATGCAGTCAAAATGGTCAATTCCCAATGACAATAAATCAACATACAACGTCACATCACCAATCACAATATTACATGCTAGATAAACATATGCACATACCATAGAACCCCCAGATGGCGTAGATACAAACAATAAATAATTCATGGGTTCTAAGGGTTTAGTTAATTTTTGAGAAAAGGTGTGCGACACAAATGAGTGAGTGGAACCAGAATCTATCAAGACATATGCATTTTGGGTACAGATAGAAATTATACCTAACACCACAGACTTGGTGTTTTGTACATCCCCTGGGACTAGTGTGAATACTCTTTTTTGCCTTAGTGTTTCATTTCCAGTGTTACCTCTGGCATTAGTTCTAACATTTGACCTTATCACAGAAGCAGATCTGGCTAAACTTGTTGCGGAGCGATTGGCATTCTTTGACCCAAATGGACAATCTTTCATCATACGGCAACTTTGCCACACCGGTAACAGGCTCCAGATGTACGGTAACACACTCCCCTATGCTTCCTTCCATAATCAAGGCAATTTGGAATAGATCCGCTACTCTGACTAAAGCTACTGGAGAATCCCGTGTTCTACTTCTTTGAAAACAACCGACCCTTTTTAAAATTAAAGCCGGGTCTCTTCCCTCTCCATTCAGTTGTTGGAGTGTTAACTTGTTTCTTTGCTGCTAGAGTGGCTTCTACCATCAATGCTCTATCAAGTACTTCCACATATGTAGGCAACTTCAGGATGCCTACTCGATCAAACACATCCAAATCTAATCTCCCCTCAAATTTTTTAGCCTTCTTATAGTTCGTATATGAGGAGTAAATCGAGCTAATTCTGTGAATTTAGCCTCATACTTGGCTACAGACATGTTGCCTTGCTTGAGTTCTTGGAATTCAAAAACCTTTCGGTCCTAGAAGTACTGAGGAAAGTATTTGTCGTAGAAGATCTCGTTGAATTGAGTCCATGTCATGTTCCCATTATTAGTTCAGATTAACAACCACCATTTTTGAGCTTCATCTTTTAGGGTATAGGTGGCCAATAGAACTTTCTAAGTCTCGGAGCAGAGAAACACTTCAAATAGTTTCTCCATTTCGAGTAACCATGTCTTTGCCTTTAAGGGTTCAATATAACCCAAGAAAGTCGGCGGTTTCATCTTCATGAACTTCTGAGTTAAATTTATAATATCATTGTTATCCAACTCAACTTGGACCGGAGAGGGCGCAGGAGGTAGAGGTTGTTGTCTTTGCTGCTGTATCATTGCTTTAGTTAAGGCTGTGAGCATTTGTTCTATTCAGCTCATCTGAGCCCCAGAAGATTCAGCTGTTCCATCACTTCTTGCATTTTCCATTGTTATAGGTAAACAGGTACAATAATAAACATAGGCAAATAGTTCTTTTTGCAATATTAGGCACATTCATTCCTAGTTCATTCATTTTAATTTTTTGTGTTTATGTTCAAATTCAATTTCCACATTTACTAGAATTGACACACATACTCGCACATGCAAATGAAATGTCCCTAATCTATATCAATTAGTTCATTCAATATTCCCACAATCTATATCAAACTAAGCAGTACATGATTCACCCACAAATTCCCATAAAACAATTACACATTGTTAGGGTAATACCTGTGTTAGTCTTTTCAGTGTTCTGAGCATTTTCTGAAACTAGGGTGTAGATTTAGGCTTTTTGTTGTTCGGATGAGTTCGCGGGCAAGATTTAGCCAAGTGCCCCTTCTGACCACATCTAAAACAAGCCCCTGACAGACGGCGACAAATGCCCCAATGTTGTTTCTCACATTCTCTACAGACAGGTATATCTTTGGATACATTACTCCCCTGACCTTCTTTATTCACAGTTATTGCCCCGAATTTCTCATTCACGTTGACCATCGAATTACTTGTCATTTTAACTTTTTGCTTCTTCTGTTTTGTTCTTTCGGATTTAGTTGATGGTCTTGATTTTGATATTTTCAAGGCTGCTATGTTTGCTTCTGACATTAAGGCCCTATTAAGAACATCCACATACTTTGGTAAGTTTAAGATACCGACTCGGTCATACACCTCCGAGTCAAGCCCACCTTCAAATTTCCTAGCCTTTTTGTCATCAGTGTCTATCATATGGGGTGCATAACGGGCTAACTCAGTAAATTTGATTTCATATTCAGCCACAGTCATTTTGCCTTGTTTCAGTTGCATAAACTCAGATACCTTCCTATCCCGGATGCATTGGGGAAAATATTTTTCGAAGAAAATTTCCTTAAACCTATCCCAGGTCACTCCCTCATTATCATTTCGAACTAACATCCACCATCTCCTAGCTTCTTCTCTAAGTGTGAATGTTGCCAACAAAACTTTTTGTGCCTCAGTACACGGAAATACCTCAAATATTTTCTCAGTCTCTAAAACCCAAGCCTCAGCTTTTAACGGTTCAATACCCCCCAGAAATTCAGGTGGTTTCATCTTATTGTATTTCTGTATCAGTGTTATCATATCATAATTAGCTGGTTCAAGTACACATGTTTGCCCTTGTTCTTTGTTGTTTGATTTTGATTAAGGCTTCAACCATTTCCTCTAACCGGTTAAATCTAGCGGCGGAAGATTCAGATTCGTCTACATTCCTTGTTCTTTCCATTGATCTATACAGAAACAGGGTGCTTATCAATACAAGGGAAGTTCTTATAGATTTCACATTTCATTTCATGTCAAATGTGTTTATACATTTCTGGTTCAATTCGAATACAGTCACATGATTCTTTTCATTCATACGTTCACGTTCACATAGATTTCATATTCGGTATTGAAATTCTCATGGTATGTTATTCCATTTAACTCATAGATTCATTTATTTTCATTTTCAGTTCATTTATGTTCATATGTTTACACATGACAATGCAATGTCCCTATTTCATTTCTAGGACATCCTATAGCTCATATGGACACGTGCGTGCGGTATAACTCGTGCTCTGATACCACTCTGTCACGACCCAAACCCGCCCCTGTAGGTTTAGCATCGCAACCGGCCAGTAATCCTTGGATTACCTACGGCCTCTGATGACATCAATATAAAATAAGGGGCTAGCGGAAGCAAATACATAAATATAAATGTCCAACGAGCTGTGTTGACTTACATGAAACGGAATAATTTAAAACTTTATTTACATAACCATAAGTCAACCATACATTATATTATACCCACACACTTACACAAATGTACAGCCAATATAATTAACATAAGTCTCATGCATAACAGACTAAACAAAACTTGATCCCAAGACACTTAGGGAACCTCCACGTGAGGCACAATGGCTGGCTGACAACAGAACACAGACCCCCACAAAGCTTTTGGGCTTGCGCTCCCGAATGCTCACCTATAATATATATATACAAACAGTGAGCTAAAGCCCAGTGAATAACATTAAGGTAAAGGGGTTAGTGAACGAAATCCGAACATTTTATATGTATAAAACAGATCATAGCATCAACATAATCATCTCATATGTGAACATAATAATGGCATATTCCATAGAACAAATCACACATCACATAACGTCTTCCGACTAGAGTAACCGGTCCCGGACACCGATTAAACAAACACCACAATGAAGTGGCTAACGAGATCTCGTAACTGCCATGGACCCGCATTTTCATGCTGTCCCCCATGACTTGGGACTATCTATGGATGCCATAATAGATTTCAAACTTGGAATGTTCGTTCACAGAAACATATATCATTTCAGAAATCATAGCTTGATATATCACATTTGGAACATAATTTCATATCAACGTATCTTTACGATAACGTTACTCACAGTGATTCCGTAGATGGTCAAGCACTTCTTGGACGTTGACCTACAATCACAAAATACATAGCACCAACGAATCTTATCATTACTTATTCATGTGGCCATTAAGGCTTAGCTTTCATTACGTTGGTTCATGTTCAATCTTAACACATGGCTTAGAACACACACACACCCTTGCAATCTCTTAGTGTGATTCATTCTTATTACAATGCTCAAGTCACATACATACTTGTCATTCTTCATCTTAGTGTGCGTTTCTAGCCCATAACCTCATTACTATAGCTTAATTAAGGCTTAGGAATGCCTAAGATGCAATGAGGTTGTCAAAACATGCTTTGGAACACTTAGGCAAAATTTCAGAATTTTAAGTCCTCGCTCGAGCGAAGCTTTCCTCGCTCGAGCGAGCATGCAGAAATGACACTCCGCTCGAGCGTAGACTTCCTCGCTCGAGCGGACATGCAAAGATGTGAGTGGTCGCTCGAGCGCACATTCCTTCGCTCGAGCGATCTGTAAATTCTGCAAAACTTCTGGGAGCTCGAAATTTACGCTCGAGCGGACTTTTGGTCGCTCGAGCGAGGTGCACAATCTCAGAGTGGTCGCTCGAGCGAGAACCCCTTCGCTCGAGCGAGCCTGCAAAATCTGGAATTTCCAGATTGCCTCCTCAAGCTCAAATTCGACATTCAATCTTTCAAAACTCATTTTTCTGGGCCCAAAATTAAGGAAACACATGAAGACTTATAAAACAACATGGTTTAAGAATTAAAACAAGGAATCATGGCCCAAAAACTTGTCATTTCTTCAAAATCCAACTTAAATCCCAATTTGACCCATGAAATCAACATGCAAGAACTTCTTCCAATTCAAACCTTCCAAAACATGATCAAACTTGGTAAGTTGATGAAAAATAAGTTGAATGACCAACATATGAATGAAATTAACACATGCATGTAAGTTTTTATGAAAATTAACTTCAAAATGCAAGAATGTATGCATGCATGCATGATTTAGCTCACTATTCAACTTCTCCAACTCAAATCTTGACTTTAAACCCCAAATCTTCATGAACTAAGCATGATTACACTGAAATACATCATTAAAGGGATGAATATTCTACCTTAGATCTTGTTCTTGCTAGAAACTTGCACAATCTTGGTGAATACAAGCAAAATCTCCAATTCTTCTTTGAATTCTTCCTTCTCTCTCTCTAGAATTGCTCTCCCTCTCTCTCTAAAAGGTTTTCTCAGAATTTTCCACTCACTCAAAGGCTGATGAAGTGAAGTGAATTAAGGCTCAAATGGTGTAGAGTATAGCCACTCAATGGCATTTAAGTAGTTAATCAAACTAATGTGTTTTAATACTATTTAATCCAATTCAATCATACTAAATCATGTTTTAATTAAATATGCCATAAGGTTCTAAAAATTCCAATTAACATATTGGTGTAGACAATTCCGGGTTTGGACGCCGATAAGGCTTTCAATTTTATTTTAAAGTGAAATTTCATCAGATATTACTATGGGTAGCAAGTAAAAGCCAATTATGATACAAATTACATATTAATCCCATAGTTCATTTTAATCCACTCATTAGCATCCGTAAATATTGATTAATAGCTAATTACGGGTCAGGGTTATTACAAATTCCCTTAACTTGAGCTTAATTCCTTTCCAAAATGACTCTAAGCTCACTCTTCTCACTCACCCTCATGTTTGGAGCTCAAAGAGGATGAAATGAAGGTGCAAAATGAACTCATGGAGTCAAAATAACCTTATATATGCTCAATTAATGAAACTTAATTAAACTTGACTTAGGTTAATCAAATTGACATTAATTATACTAATTTAATTCGTTCTGAATTAGATTTCAATTCAACCTACCATAAAATTCTAAGAATTCCAAATAACATATAACTGTAGTCAATTTTTTGATCGGATACTGATAAAACCTTCAATTTGTAGGACAAAATAGAAACACAAATAGATATACAACAGACAGATATAAACGCAAATACCATATAGTTCATACAATTATCACATGATTTTATCTTAATTACTTATTAGGAATATTTAATCATGAATTAATAGTTAATCACAGGTCGGGATTGTTACAGCTTCCATCAGTAATGTCTCAAAGGTGGTCTCAAAAGGAGGAGGGGATGAATTTGTGACTGGAGTTGATTCGACCTGAATGGACAGGCCAAGGTTAATAAGTTGTAGAAAATAGTTATTTGTTGTTGCAAGTCAAGAAAAGTTACCTCTATAAGAAGGAGCCCAATTTGGGAAGAAATTATTGATTTGGCTTATTGAGGAGGACTATGAGGTGGAGTTGTTTGCACACACATTTCAGCAATGGTAGGAGTATGGGATGTACCTCCAACCAGTCAAAATTCAAAGTTTAGCCATGTGAAGATCTAATCACAGATGTAACTTGTTTTGAGAAGATTTACCTCTTGATGAGGATTAGCAAAAGGAGTCACTGACTCTACCAAGCCAGTAACATCAGTGGCAATGGTGGATGGTAATGTTGTAGTTTCTAAAGAAAGAAATGTTGAGTCTTTATTTGTCTCAACAGTAACAGAAGGAAGAATTATAGGCCTAGGTGGTGGTAAGGAAGATGCCAAGAATGGGTCAATAGAAGGAATTGTGTCATTTTGCAAGGAATCATTTGGAGAAGGTATAGGTATAGATTGCGAAGGGCCAGAAGTGGAAGCATGGCATTGTGTTTGGGTCTGGTTCATCCTAGAAGAAGTCATATGGATAGGTTGTTGATTCTCTGGAGAATTGGTTTCCAAATCAACAAAAGTTTCTCCAAGTTGATCTTCTCTGGTTGGAGGTGCATTGTTTTTCTTATCACTATCTGACTCACCCATAATGTCATTTATTATTGGGAAGTCAAAGATTTCATTTGAGCCTAGAGCAGCACCTCTACCAGGGAAAGCAAGGAGATCCCCAAGAGTTATGCCAAGAGGGATCCCAGCCTCAGCAAATAAAGAACCAAGAGGAGATGGTAGTTTCTCCTTGGCAAGCTGGGGAGATGATTTGGCCTGGACTTCTTGGTCATCTGAGTTGCTGGAAGGGTAGGTAAGCCTTTTCTTTTTCTCTGTCAAGGCAGAGAGATGATAGTTAAAATTTAATAGTATAATGTCTAGTCAAGAAAATTTGAAAAATGTCAGAAAGAGTTGAGGTAAGAAACCTGGTATTGTACTTCAAAAGTCCTCACTGGACTCTAATTTGTAGGTTTTTGAGCTGAGGAGCCAAAGATTTGGCCAATAGGCATGTCCCAATCTGAAGAAGATGAAGAGGAAGTTGGGTTGGCAACAGTTTGAGTTGGCTTAGATATGGCCACTGGAGGAAAAGCTGTGAAACTGTCTCTTTCTTGGATTTTGGCAAAAGATTCATCCATAGGGCTTTTTTAGCTTTCTTGGCATAACTTATTTTTTCTTTGCCCTTGGAGTCTGGTTTCGCAGTGGCCAAAGGCTCAAAAACCAATGGAAAGGGGCCTGTAGAAATGAAACATTAACAAAACAAAAGAAAGAAAGAGCATTTAAAGGAAATAGATGATCAAATTGGCCGAAGAACTAACCTATAACTCTTTCCACTCCTTTTCTGTTGTCAAGATGGAGATCCCAAAGGTAGACAGCCAAGTCTTTATAGAAAATGATAGCATTCATGAGCAACCACCAATCTTGGAATTTTTTGGAGGGATATGGGTAAATGTTATAGAAGTAAAAGCTAAAGTGATCAAATAATTCTTGATTGGTGATAAGGATGAGTTCAACATCTTCCTTTACTTTAAATTGATTTCTTAATTCCACATATTCAAGAATAGTGGGATGAAAGTAAGGGCAAGGTAAGACTTGAATTAACCCAAATTGCCTAGCCCATTGACATGGGTTATAACTTTCAAAACTATAATTTGATAGTCTATTGTTGGCAATTGAACCCCTAACTAAAATATACCTAGAAGTGAGAACTTGAGCCCAAAAGGATTTTTGTTTGTTTTTCCATGTATCATCCAAAGTTTGAGGGTCAGCATGAATATATGTGAGAGTGGAGGATTTGAAGTGGAAATCATGAAAATGTATAAATAAAGTTGTCTCTCTGTCGACAGGGAGTCCATAAAAAAGAGAAAAGACTCTAGTAAAGGACATGTCAGTTGAGCGTCGAAAAGAGAGGAAATGTTTAGCATAACACCCACAAGGAGAAGAGTACGGTATGTGTTTGGAAGGCCCGACTTCAAGAAAGTATGCATAAAGCTAGGCCTGAAAGAACCAGAAAGGACCACCACAGTTGACATCTATTTCTTTTGTGGCTAAGGTAAAAAAGCCTCTATATAATGTGGCCAACAAAAATGGAGCAAAAGCTAGTTCAGTGCCTTCTTGAATACAAATAGCAAGAGGCAAGTATTCCCCAATAACCTTAAAACCAGAGATACAGAAAAAAAAAAAAAAAAAATTTGGTTCAACCACAAAAGGTAAAAGGCTATCATTTCTTCATCAGTGGGTTCCAAACCAAATTTTTGGTATTTCTTCATAAAACTCCCATAGCTAATATTAGTAACAATATTGAAGTTAGCTTTTTGAGGAGTCAAAAGGGCACTGATTTGTTGGCCACCCACCGGGAGGCCAGTCAGATGTACAACATCTAAAATAGTAGGGGAGAGCATACCACATTTCAGTAGTAAGGAATTACAGGAAGTAGACCAAAAGCAAGTGGCAGCACTGATTGTCCATTTATCCATATCAAAGGCAAAGGTTGATAAACATATAACATCATAGATACCAAGGGCTAACCAAAGGTCCAAGTCACATTTCATGATTCTATTAACCCAAAGCTTCCAATTTGCACTAGGTTTTATCCATGATCGCAGAGGGTTGCGGCTAGTTTCCCATTGGTGCCAAGTTAGCTTGACCCTATCGAGCAACAAAGTTCCTGTCTGAGCAATGAAGAAATAGGGGGCCACCTCATCATGAATAGTATCACGGATAAAGGTTGGTCCCAATTCCCCTTTAGCAGAGGAATCCACAGGATTTATGCAACTATCAAATTTGTTAGCTTGAATCTTCTCCCTAATCTTAGGGGGAAAACGAAGTACTGTTTGAGGTACTGCAGTCTTTAGTTATTTGGCTTTTGATTTCTTGGGTGCCATTGTTAGGGTTTGTTTTGCAGAGACTAAAAGGATGCAAGAGATGGTGCAAGAAATGAAAAGGCAAGATGAGTGCTTAGATTCAAATTCTAAAGTTTATATTATGTGGGTATCTCTGCATTAGGCTACACTAAGTTTTTGGGCTAAGGCCCAATTATCTTGATAAATGGATCATATTAATATTGAGTCCATTTTTTTATAAAAAAAAAAAGTATTCATTCGAGACAAAACCCGTTTTATCCTGAATGAAGGGGGCATTGTTGACACCAAAAAATTAAAAATTCTCTGTCGACAGAGGCTCAAACACATTCAGAAGAAGGTCAAGAATGAAAGAAGTAAAGTTAGTGGCCTAAGAAAGAGAAATGAGGAGGCAATACATGGTAGTAGCCAAAAAAAGGAAGTTCAAAGGCAATTGCAGTAGCTGCAATTCATGGGTATAGTTGTAACAACATGACAAATGGGCACGTGACAGCACAACATGGCCATTAAAAGTCATATAAAAGGTGGAAGTTCAAAGAGAAAAGGGGCTTCAACAAAATTCACAACTCATGTGGAATTAGGAGTAACATAACTTAATTAGGAGTAGCTCTTGTACTTAGGAATAGTTTGCTTGTAATTCAGTTTGTAGTTTGTTTGTAATTCAGTCTTGTAGCCAAGTTTTCCTTTGTCGATTGCGATGCATTTTGAACTTGTAATTTAATTCTTATAATTAAGTGGCAAGTTTAATTGTTATTTAATCAAATTTCAGTTTATTTGCATTTGTTTCTTCGCGTTACAATCTCCAAAAAAGTCATTGAAACTGTCAAGGCATAAAACACCAGCCACAATTGTTTGATCTGTTGTTGTTTTATGAAAATTTGGGTTGCGTATGGTAGAGTTTTAGAATTATGATTTGAGAATAGAGTTGTATTTTGAGTTTGTAAGTTTTGAAATTATGATTTTAGTGTGAAAAATTTGTTTGGTTATGAGTTTTGAAAAGAGTTTTGAATTGAGTAATGTGACATATGATATTTGATTTAAAGATTTATAACTCATAACTAAATACACAACTCAAAATTCTATTCAAAGTTTATAAAAAAAAATTAAAAAAAAAATCGAAAAATATTTTTTATTTAAAATATTAAAATAACAGGTGCTAAAAATATTTTAAAAAAAAAAAAAAAAAACACGAACACTGTTCCGGTCAACCGGCCAGATGATCGAGTAGATGTGTTTTCACATATGGGTGTGAAATCAATGTTTGAAAACTGTAACTAAACACATGGCTCAAACCAAGGGGTGGAATTGAGTTTGGAAAAACTTAACCAAACACAGCCTTAGTTTCTCTGTCGATTTGACCCAAACTACATTTTTGCTAACACAAGGCTACGAGGACTTGGATCAATTGTAGCATAACTTAGGAGCTCTGTATCAGATTGGAGTATGTCCATCACTTGCTCTTCCAAAAAGGCCCATGCTTCTATTCCATCTCCACTTTTGGTTTCAACCAGAATTACTATATCTAAGAACACTGGTCTTGATTCCCCCAATCCAACTGGAGATATCCACATAGGCTTTCCCCATCCAAAATCAACTTCATAAAGCCCAAAATTCACCAAACTGGTTATAGCCAAACAATCAGCTTCCTTTCCAAGTGTTTTGCTCATCCCCTTCACAGTCTCACAATAATTGACAAACCCTTCTTCACCCTGTAGTTCTTTCACCAATTCAGCATCAACTTTGGCTATAGCTTCCTTCACGTGACCCACCAATCGATCCAACTCTGTTTCAGTCTCGTCTTTGCATTCTGCGACCGCCAACCATAGAAAATTTCCCATGCAAGACTCTGGAAAGGGTGGCAGAGCTCTCTTGCGCATGTTCACTGCTTGGGTCATGAAAGATGGCTTGTAGGCACCAGTTTTCGCTTTAGAAGCAGCCATGAAACATTTCCAGAAAAGAGATGACACGGCTTGAACACGACTTGTGGATGCTTTGGCCTTGAGTGTGGCCAGAGCAGAGGCATCAAATGTGAACCTCTTTGTAACACAGTTGCCCTTCCTAACAAAGGGGCTTAACATGGCCATGAGGGTCAATTCTTGTGTCACAGATTCATTTTGAAGGAAAAGTGATGGTGCAATGTAACTTGGACATGGTACTGATTCAAAAGACCCGCGAGCAATGGCAGCCCAGCTCTTGAAAAAGTTGCTCATTGCTGTTCCATCGGTGGCCAAGTGTGAGAAGAACGCGCCAATGGCGAATCCACCACAGTCGAATATGTTTACTTGGAACATGATTACATGGAACCCTGAAGTTGGTCCATTTGGACTCCAAATGGGCTCACGGGGAAGCAATTGACCAATGGATGGGCAATGAGGTTGGGTGAGAAAGTCGGATAAATTACATTTGACTCTGGCCTCCGCATAGAAAACTCCATCGTCGTTGCAATCAATGGTGAGAGCGTCTTTGATCTTCCCAGCAAGCGGGTAATAGCGGGTTAAGACTTGTGACAAGGACTTCTTCAACAATTGAGAGATGACAAGAACACGAACACCAACACGATCATTATTGTCATTGTCGAGCATAGGATAGAAGAGGGTTATTGGGGCATGGTTTGGCGGAGCAAACTGATCCAGAAGAGAGAGCTTGTAGGTTCTCAAGTGAGGAGGCGTTGGAGAAGAGGGTTTGATGGTTTCACGGGAAATGATCTCAACCTCTATCATGCTCATTGCTTTTGCTTTGCTTTGATTTTGGTTAATTAGTTTCCTTCAACTACAGGGCCAAGGAGATATATTAGTAGTGGTAGCAAATTATGAGAAATGTTAGAGATCATGAAAAAAATTTTATGAAAATGATCATGAAAAATTTGTGACCCTTAGATTACCTTGATTAGTGTTTGATACTTTATTGTAAGTGTAATCCAAATATCACAAATCTTTCATGACCATTTTTATGAAAGACTTTTCATGATACCTAACATTGCTGACAAATTATTCAGCTTTGCCTTGGGGGGTTATTAATTTAATTAATGTCATACTCATGAGCATAGTGTATTCCGTCAATAGCTAGATCTAGATTATTTCTATTTGTCTTGTCTAGTTTTGATGGTTCCAAGGTTTCTTTCTCTTCAATAGAAAAACTTCTTCACGGCACAACGGCATAGCTGTGAATGATATGATTTGTGATTTTTCCATATGACACTATAAAATAAAAAATGTAATTTATCGTAAATAAAATCTATAGTGTAGCATACGTCAAAACTATATGTAATCTCTTTGTATATATTTAAATGTCAATAAGAAAAGTGTTATAAACTAAAATTACACAATTTCAGTAAAGTAGGTTTTGTCCAAGGGTATTAGCAGAAATAAAATTTGTAAGCATGTTATATTACACGTTATTAATTTTATTTTAAAAATATAATTATCATTAATTATAATGTAATTAATTTAAAATGTACTAAGTCTAAATGAATAATGCTATATAAATAAAATAATATAAAATTTATATACAAAATAACGTGACTGCATATCACTTTAAAAGAAAAATCTCATCAAAATAATTATTAATTATAAATATATCACAACCATAACATTCCAATAAAAGATTGTATATAAATTTTTTGAAAGAGTAATTTTTTCAATCTAACATTCATTATTTCGCAACTGAACCAATTAATTATTTAAAACTCCAAACCAAAACAGAAGGAATGCTGCAAATATATATATATATATATATGGGCCGGCTCTAAAAAGGATTCATGTAGGCCTAATCCTTCAAACAAAACTGAGTGAATATTGAAAAGGGTTTTTTACTGGCTGGTCCTAAGTTTTTGACTTATTCTCTATTAGTCCTGACTTTTGATCTTGTGCACCAATAGGTCCTGAGGCTTTTTTTTTTGTACCGTTTTACCCCTTCCCTGTTCTGGCGCATTTCTGTTTGGATTTTCCATCAAAATATTGTGTTTGTGATTTAGATTTCTGTGGAAGTTCATGATTTGCTGCTGTATCTTCGCGATTTGTGGAGCTTCGTGATTTCTGATTTCGGGATTTGTGGAGCTTCGTGATTTCTAATTGCGCGATTTGTGGAGCTTCGCGATTTGTGATTTGTGATTTGCGATTGTGTGTTTGGTGATTCTTCCTATTTGCGATTTCGCGTTTGGTGTATAGTTACATTTTCTGATTTGCGGTGTTGTGGAGGTAGGTCGACTGGTATGTTTGATTTTGATTTCAATTTCAATGTTTTGATTTTTTTAGTTTGAGTTGGTGATTTTGATTTTGTGGTGATATTGTTGTTACTCTGTTGTTTCTGTTGCAATTGAATTTGTGTTTTGATCATGATATTGAAAGTTTTGAGATATGTATTTGTTGATTGAATTTTAGATTTTTATTTTTTTTTTGGTTACGAAATTGTGTTGATTGAACACAGGTGTTGGTTTCTTATTTTATACAATAATAATTTTATCACTGTGTATTTTGGGGGTGATGTTGGATTAACTTTTTCAACAGTGATAAATTTATGAGTGAGTATGGGAATAGGAGTTAATTTTATCACTGTATTTGATTTTGTTTGAGAGTGTTTGAGTTGTTTTCTTAAATGTAATTGTTGTTTGTTGCAGGATTTATAGTGATTGAGAATTGTTTGTTTCTTATGTGCAAGTTTAGAGGTGTGACATTGGTTATCAAGTATAATGATGGATTTAATTTCAAGGATTTAGTATATAAATTGTGTGCAAAGTGGAGTGAGTTAGTTGGTAGTTCTTTGAATATATTGTATTCAATGGCTGGACATTCTTCTTGTGGTCTAGAAAGTGAAGAGGATTTGGAGGTTATGGTTGGACTGGCACTTTCTTGTGATATTCACCGGATTGATGTATTTGTAAAGTGTTGTTCTTTGAGTGAAGGTTATATGATTTATGACGGTGAAGCTAGCAGTAGTAGTAGTAGTAGTAGTAGTAGTGTTGTTTGTGAAACGGATTTTTTGCCTTCATTTTATTCAAATCAACGGAAACCTTTGCTCTCCGATGGGTAGGTTAATTGTATGAAAGGAGTGGGATAAAAGTTTACTCAAAGAGTTGTTGAATTTCGAGATGCGTTGTCAAAGTATTCTATTCATTTCGGTTTTAATTTTGATTTTGTTAAGAATGATAAGGATCGTGTCACTGTTCATTGTAAGAGAAGGGCTGATTTGGGATGTTTATGGAGCGTGCATGCTAGAGTGGAAAATTATAGTAAAGCTTTTGTTATTAAACAATTTGATGATGTTCATACTTGTGGATCTTCTTTTCGTACAATTAAACATGCTAGGATGACTTCAAGTATGATTGGTGGGCTAATTTCTAATGATATTCGTAACAAGGCTTTGACAACGGTTAGTGAGGTGATTTGTGATTTCAAGAACTATTATGGAACAGAAGTTTCTTATCGGTGAGCTTGGATAGGTGTTGAAAAAGCAAGGGGTCTTGTTTTGGTGACTATTCATCATCATTTGACGATCTTCGTTGGTATGTTGATGAGGCTAATGCTTGCAATCCTGGGAGTGTTTTTTATATGGAATTTGATATTGATAGTAAAGGAAGACATTTCAAATGCTTGTTTTTCGCTTTTGAGGCATGTATTCATGGTTTCAAGTATTGTAGGCCTGTGTTGATGCTTGATGGAACTTTTTTGAAAGGAAGACACAAAGGTTGTTTATTGGCTGCTACGGCGAAAGATGGTAACCAAGGTACATTTTGTGTGTATGTGTTATTATTATTGAAATAGTGATAATTCTATCATTTTTGTTACTGGAGAGTGTTGATAATTGAGTATGGTCAATCTATTAGTGATAAATTTGTGCTGTATACTTTTTGTTAAATTTTTATATTTACACAGTGATAAATTTATCTATGGCTGGTGCTAAATTTATATTTATACTGTGCTGTATAAATTTATATTTATACAGTGATAAATTTATCTATGATAGTGATAATTCTATCATTTTTGTTACTTTGTGTTTTGATTTTCTTTTTGTAATCTTTTTTGATTTGTTACTGATAACTTGTATATATATATTTTGTTTGTAGGTTTGTATCCGTTATGTTTTACGATTGTTGATGGTGAAAGTTATGACAGTTGGCATTGGTTCCTTTCAAAGTTATTAGGTATTTTGACTCCAGAAAGGGATATTGCGTTTGTTACTGATCGATATGGAGGTTTGCTGAAAGCTTTAGCTAAGGTCTTTCCGTTTTCTTCTCATTTTTTTTGTCTAATGCATTTGAAGACAAACTTGAAGACTTATTTGTCAGTGAAGAGTCGTGAATCAAAAAGTATTTGCTTACTCTTTTTAGTAGATGTGCATATGCTCCTACTATTGAGTTGTTTAATGAGCTATTTGAAGAATTTAAGGGTCGTTGTGGTCATAGTGTTGAGAGGTTTCTTGAGGATTTGCCTAATGAGTGTTGGTGTAACGCTTATTTTCAAGGCAAGAGGTATGGTGAAATGTACACAAATGCTACGGAATCTTTTAATTCATGGATTAGGGATGAACGCCATTTGTTTTCAACTAGTCTTGTTGATGCCATACAGGTGAAACTAATGGAGCAATTTTCAAGAAGGAGAGAAGTTGGGAATAAGTGGAATCGTATTGTTTGTCCTTTTGCAGAGAAAAAGTTGGAAGAAGCTTTTAATGATACAAAAGCATGGATAGTTAAGAAATGTAGCGATGACATTTATGAAATCCAATTGGATCATTCAATTATGGTTGATATTGGGAAACGTTGTTGTTCTTGTCGATTGTGGGAAATTGATTCTTTTCCTTGCAAACATGGTTTTTGTGCTATAAAGAGGAGTGGGAAGGATCTGAATTGCTTTCTTGATGATTACTACCGTGTTAGTAGTTATTGTGATTCTTATTTACATTCTATCTATCCGGTTCCTAGTATGTGGAAGCCAAATGTAATTGTTGATGATGATGTTGTTTTACCTCCTCTTTGTAAGAGATCAGCTGGACGTCCAAGAACAGAGAGAATACCTTCTAAGGGCGAAATCAAGAGAATTAGATGCAGTAGGTGTGGAAAGATGGGAACTCATAATCGGAAAACATGTAAACAAGCTTTGCTTTAGTTGTATTGATTTTAATTGAATTACTTTGTTTGAGAGTTGAGAGGTGTTACTTGGATTGAATGATTGAGTATTTTTTGAAAGATGTATCATTTTGGTACTCGCATTGAATGATTGAGGAATTTGTTGATCAGAAATTATATTTTTTGCTGATATTTTTATAGGATTAAGTTTCACATATTTATATTATTTGATTTGGGTTAAATGTAGTTGCTTTTTTTTGGTGTTTTATAAAGTGATAAATTTATCACTGGTTGGTTTGGACAAGTTGATGGCTTATTTTTTTGTAAGAATGATAAATGTATCATTAATGTGGTTCTTGAATTTTGTTATTTTGAAGAATGATAAATTTATCATTTATTGTGTGGGAAGAGTTGATGGTTTATTACATTTATGTTAGTGGTTTATAAATTTATCACTGCCACATGCAAGCAAATGATCTTTTCTACAGTGATAAATTTATCATTGTATGGAGTTATCTAGTTTTCCTAGGAAAAATTTCCACAATGCAAAGGTGTAGATCAAATCTCTAGAATACATAATTGCATATCTGCTGTGTTAAGTGCTTTATAAGGCAAAATTTTTTAAATCGACTACGATGTTTATTTGGTTTAGCAACAAGTTCTCAGTCTGCATACTGTTGGGAATATCTAGAAATTGTAATAGTATTTTAATTTTCAATTTGGAGAATGTAATAGTGCTTGTGTTTAAATTTTCAATTAGGTAAATTTTTTATTATTTTTTATAGTGTTTTTTTTTACTTGAATTAGGAAAAAAGAATGAGAGGGAGAGAGAAATAGAGAGAGAGAGAGAGAGTTGCTGGTTTTTGTTGGGTATACCTCCTTATTGGAGTGTGGGACCCAATTGGTTTTGAAAAAAGAATTTAATTTGGTTTAGTATTAATTATAATATATTTTTATATATTATATTTAATTTGTGGAGACCCAATCAAATTTGGAAACAACTAAGGTTTTGAGAAAAAAACCCTAGATTCAAAATATGATGTGTATTGTTTTTCCCAAGAGAAAAACGGCAGCACCATATACTTGTGCTTCGGGTAGATTGCTTTGGTAAAGCAGCAACGCTTTTTGATCAATTGATTGGTGAGAGTGCTTGGTAATTTGTTGGGCTTCAATTGGTATTGATTGTTGCCCTGTTTGACTTGGTCAATCCAAGAATTGGTGCCATCAAATTCAAGGATTTGTGCTTTGCTTTGCAACTCTGTTTCGATTCTGCTTTGAAGGTCTACATTGAAGGTTTTGATTTGGGTTCGTTATTTTGGGTCTTCTACAACTTTAGTTCTGAAGATTTTGGTTCATCTATTTGGTGAGATCTTTCCTTTTGTTTATTTGTGATTATTTGGAATTCACCTAAGGGTGGTTTGTGAGACCATTCATGTCTCGTTTGTAATCGTTTAGAACTTATTTGGTTGATAGTGGAATCGGATTTCAACCCCGTGGACGTACCTCACATTGAGGGAACCACGTAAAATTCTTGTGTTGCCTTTGATTTAATTTTTCCGCATTAGTTTTTATTCCCATTGATTGATTTACTTGTGGGAATCATCGATTTTTCCTAACAACTGGTATCAGAGTTTACGGTTTATTGGGATTTATTTATTTGTGTAAATCAATGGAGGGGAATGTGGGTCGTATGTCTAGCTTCAATGGAAGTAATTGGATAACTTGGAAAACTAAAATGGAGGACCTATTATTTTGTAAAGACTTGTATAGACCCATTGAGGGTGATAGTAGCAAACTTGCTGATATGAAAGATGATGATTGGAATAGGCTTAATCGAAAAGCCGTTGGTGTTATCCGTCAATGGATTAATGACAGTGTGTTTCATCATATTGCTACTGAAACTTCAGCACATGATTTATGGAAAAAATTAGAGGGCCTTTATGATAAGAAATCAGCCACAAATAAAGCTTTTATATTTCGTAAGTTGGTTAATTTAAAATATAAAGAGGGCAGCCCTATTCCGGAACATCTGAATGAAATAAAGAGTATTGTTAACCAACTTGCTTCTATGAAATGTTTTTGATGATGAGTTGCAGGTTTTGATGCTACTTAGTTCTTTACCCGAAAGTTGGGAGACTTTGGTTGTGACAGTTAGTAATTCGGCACCCGATGGAGTTGTCACAATGGGCCAAGTCACCAGTAGTTTGTTGAA
The DNA here is from genome assembly GCA_025200525.1 of Camellia lanceoleosa. NCBI lineage: Eukaryota > Viridiplantae > Streptophyta > Magnoliopsida > Ericales > Theaceae > Camellia > Camellia lanceoleosa. Next base: position 203,072,372 of record CM045761.1, on the reverse strand, counting down.
TGAAGAAACTAGAAGAAAATCAGCGGGTTCCTCTCATTCAGAAGCATTTGTTGTGAGAGGCCGAAGCAAAACAAGGGGGAGGAGTAAGACTCCTCATGGCCGTGATGAAAGCCGTAACAAATCAAAAGATGGTTCTTTTTCAAAGAAAGACGTTGAGTGCTATTATTGCCATGAGAAAGGGCACATGAAGCGGGAATGCCGAAAGCTCAAGAGTAAGGAGAAAAGGCGTGACAAAAGTGTGGATAAGAAGCAAGAAGACACAACGGTAGTTACTACCGATGATCTCATGGTCGTTTGTGAAAATGATTGTATCAATTTTGTGGGCCAAGAGAGTCATTGGGTGATTGATTCTGGTGCTTTTTTTCATGTGACTTCTCGAGTTGATTTCTTCACTACCTACACTGCAGGAGATTATGGTTCTGTTCGAATGGGTAATGAAGGTTTGTCCAAGATTATCGGCATGGGTGATGTTTGTTTGGAAACAAATTTGGGCTGCAAGTTGTTGCTTAAAGATGTGAGGCATGTTCCCGACATTCGCCTCAATTTGATCTCTACTGGGAAGCTAGATGATGAAGGCTTCAACAACAAATTTGGTGATGGAGTATGGAAGCTCACAAAGGGTTCTTTGGTGGTGGCTAAGTGTAAGAAGACTCATACACTTTATTCGATGCAAGAAAAAATTTGTAAAGATGTTGTCAATGCACTTGAAGATGATACTTCTACCGAATTGTGGCACAAGCGGCTTGGCCACATGAGTGAAAAAGGACTACAAGTTTTGTTCAAGAAAGAGCTTCTACCCGGTTTGAAAGGTACACATCTTAAAACTTGTGTTCATTGTTTGGCGGGTAAACAACATAGAGTTTCTTTTCATAAAAATGTTGCTTCTAGAAAAGAAAAGGTTTTGGAGTTGATTCATTCGGATGTTTGTGGTCCTTTAAAAGTTAGAACACATAGTGGTGCACTTTATTTTGTTACTTTCATTGATGATTATTCAAGGAAAGTTTGGGTTTTTCTACTAAAATCTAAAGATCAAGTTCTAGAAGTATTTAAGTATTTTCAGGCCATGGTTGAAAGAGAAACAGGGCAGAAATTGAAGTGCATCCGATCAGACAATGGTGGTGAATACATTGGGCCATTTGATGAGTATTGTCGCAGCTAAGGTATTCGGCACCAAAAGACAGTTAAGAAGACTCCTCAACAAAATGGCGTTGCCGAGAGGATGAACCGCACCATTGTAGAAAGAACAAGGTGTTTGCTTTCACAAGCTAAATTGCCAAGATCCTTTTAGGGTGAGGCAATGAGTACAGCGGTTGACGTGATCAATTTGTCTCCTTGCTATCCTTTGAATGGTGATGTTCCTGAAAAAGTTTGGACTGACAAAGATGTGTCTTATGAGCACTTGAGAGTGTTTGGTTGCCGAGCTTTTGTTCACATTCCAAAGGATGAGAGGTCCAAGCTTGATAGTAAGTCAAGACAATGCATTTTTCTTGGCTATGGGCGTGATGAGTTCGGGTATAGATTGTGGGATCCGGTCGACAAGAAAGTCATTCGAAGCCGTGATGTTGTGTTTCTTGAAGACCAAACAATTGAAGACTTTGACAAAGGTGATCAACCGGAGTCAAAAACTAGTGATCTCATTGACATAGATCCATCTCCTTCATCTTCAGTTGATGATGAAAATGGGGGAGATGTGCAGCCACCTATTGAAGATGTAGAGAATGATGCTAATCCTAATGAAGTTGAGCCAGAAATTGAGGAAGAGCATCCAACTCAAGAACCGCCACCACAACTTGAGTTGAGAAAATCTACAAGGGACTGACAACCTTCAAGAAAGTTTCCTCCCAATGAATTTGTGTTGATTTCTGATCAAGGGGAGCCGGAGAGCTACCAAGAAGCAATTGAGCATACAAAGAAAGGTGATTGGAAAAAGGCCATGGAAGAGGAGATGAACTCCTTACTTGAAAATCACACCTATGACTTAGTGAAGTTGCCTAAGGGGAGGAAAATTCTGAAAAATAAGTGAGTTTTCAAATTGAAGAATGATTGGAAGAATCTGAGGTACAAAGCACGTCTTGTTGTGAAAGGCTTTGGGCAAAAGAAAGGTATTGACTTTGATGAGATTTTCTCGCCGGTTGTGAAGATGTCTTCTATTCGGGTTGTACTTGGCATGGCTGCAAGTATGAACCTTGAAGTTGAGCAACTTGATGTGAAGACCGCATTTCTTCATGGTGATCTTGAAGAAGAAATTTACATGGAGCAACCAGAAGGTTTTGTGGAAAAAGGGAAAGAGAAATTTGTTTGCAAATTGAAGAAAAGTTTGTATGGCCTCAAGCAAGCCCCGCGACAATGGTACAAAAAATTTAACTCTTTCATGATGAATAATGGTTTTTCTAAAACCACTTCGGACCATTGTGTGTTTGTGAAAAATTTTCCGGATGGTAAATTTTTTATTCTTTTGCTTTATGTTGATGACATGTTAATTGTGGGTAAAGATTCTACCATGATTAATAAGTTGAAGGTAGAGTTGAGTAAATCTTTTGCTATGAAAGATTTGAGACCGGCAAAGCAAATACTTTGTATGAAAATTGTTCATGATCGCAAAGAGGGACTGATTTGGTTGTCTCAAGAAAGCTACATTGAGAAAGTTCTTGAGAGATTTAACATGAATAAAGCAAAGCCGGTTGGTTGTCCACTTGCGGGTCACTTCAAGCTTAGTTCGAATCAATGTCCTACAAGTGAGAAAGACAAAGAAGAGATGTTGAAAGTTCCTTATGCTTCAGCAGTTGGTTCTTTGATGTACGCTATGGTTTGTACAAGGCCGGATATTGCTCATGCCGTTGGTGTGGTGAGTCGGTTTCTCTCTAATCCGGGTAAAGAACATTGGGCAGCGGTAAAATGGATTCTAAGATATCTTCGAGGGACTTCGAAGGTGTGTTTGTGTTTTGGGGATGGTAAGCCGATGCTTGATGGGTTCACAGATTTTGACATGGCTGGTGATGTTGATTCTAGGAAATCTACTTCGGGGTATTTGATGACTTTTGCAGGGGGAGCTGTGGCATGGCAATCTAAATTACAAAAATGTGTTGCTCTCTCAACTACCGAAGCTGAATTTATTGCTATTACAGAAGCTTGCAAAGAAGAGTTATGGTTGAAGAAATTTTTGCAAGAGTTGGGTTTGAAGCAAGAAAAGTATGTGCTTTATTGTGATAGTCAAAGTGCTATTTACTTGAGTAAAAATTCTACCTTTCATTCGAGATCGAAACACATTGATGTGAGATACCATTGGATTTGTGATGTGTTAGACTCGAAATTGTTACCACTCGAAAAGGTTCACACAGATGATAATATCTCGGATATGTTAACAAAGACTTTGTCGAGGGACAAACATTTGAAGTGTCGAACTTTGGCGGGTATGGTTGATGTCTCCACCTAAGTCGGTAGGGAGAGAATTGTTGGGTATACCTCCTTATTGGAGTATGGGACCCAATTGGTTTTGGAAAAAGAATTTAATTTGGTTTAGTATTAATTATAATATATTTTTATATATTATATTTAATTTGTGGAGACCCAATCAAATTTGGAAACAACTAAGATTTTGAGAAAAAAAACCCTAGATTCAAAATATGATGTGTATTGCTTTTCCCAAGAGAAAAACGGCAGCACCATATACTTGTGCTTCGGGTAGATTGCTTTGGTGAAGCAGCAGCGTTTTTTGGTCAATTGATTGGTGAGAGTGCTTGGTAATTTGTTGGGCTTCAATTGGTATTGATTGTTGCCCTGTTTGACTTGGTCAATCCAAGAATTGGTGCCATCAAATTCAAGGATTTGTGCTTTGCTTTGCAACTCTGTTTCGGTTCTGCTTTGAAGGTCTACATTGAAGGTTTTGATTTGGGTTCATTATTTTGGGTCTTCTACAACTTTGGTTCTGAAGATTTTGGTTCATCTATTTGGTGAGATCTTTCCTCTTGTTTATTTGTGATTATTTGGAATTCACCTAAGGGTGGTTTGTGAGACCATTCGTGTCTCGTTTGTAATCGTTTGGAACTTATTTGGTTGATAGTGAAATCGGATTTCAATCCCGTGGACGTACCTCACATTGAGGGAACCACGTAAAATTCTTGTGTTGCCTTTGATTTAATTTTTCTGTATTAGTTTTTATTCCCATTGATTGATTTACTTGTGGGAATCATCGATTTTCCCTAACAGTTTTTTTGTTTGAACATTGGTAAATTTATCAGTTTTCACAGTGATAAATTTATTAAAACAGTGATAAATTTATCAGGGTAAACAAAACAGTATAAAAATAAAATTTATTAGTACAGTGGCTCCAAACCTGTTATTAACCTTGAAATTCAACACAAATACTCAAATTAGAATCAATTTTTTGAATGAAACTTGAATAACAAGACTGACATTAAAAAAGATTGAATGTTTCATTGAAGCAAATTTGAGGTTGTAACAAACAAGCATTGTCCATAGCTTTGACATTGTAACAACCAAGAATTGTGCATAACTTTGACATTGTAACAACGAAGCATTGTAATATTTATTGGAGGAAAGTAAGAACGAAAATCATGAAATTACATGTAACAATGTAACAAGCATACAAGCAAAATGTATGAATATTGACATTCTAACAACCAAATGATTCAGTGTTTCCTTTTTTTTTTCTTCTATTCCAGATCTATTGATTATTACAGATGCAAGTCATCAATGTTTTCTTCAGGCATTTGTTGTTGAGCAACTTGTTGGTCCGTCAAGAAGATAGTTAACATATTAGCTCTCAATTGATTGCATTCTTCCTTAGAAAAAGTAGGCATTATGTTGTTATTGGAAACATATTGCCTCATGATATAGCAAACAAGGATTCCACAATCAAGCCTGCAAAAATATTTTGAAAATAAAATATTATAATTTGGTTTCGTTGCTTTTTTTAATAACAGTGTTTTGTTGTTGATAAACTTACGATGTGTCTTCTTGTTGTGGGCTGTTGATGACGTTCTCAGTCTGCTGTTGAAATTTATCAGGGTGTATGAGAGTTGGGCTCTCATCCTTTTATGTATTTTTCAATAACCTCTCTCTGCAACATATACATTTGTATAATTGTTGTATTAGAAAGTCAGTTGAAAGAATTAATAAGAAACCATGGATTTAAAGAATGATAAATAGATTACTGTATAAATTTTCGATGTATAGTTAAGCATGGATCAGGATTTATGTATTGGATTAATGGTAAGATTGATAGTGAAAAGATTTTTACCACTTCATTTGCAGCATTGTAGTGTGGATCTTTAGGCATTGCTCCCCTTGGTCTCATGGAATTGTAGAATTTCCATGAACCTTCTTGAATGTCAAGGACAAGGATTGTCCAGTGAAAATTTTGGTGAATTGGGAAGAGAATGTATCTTGCTTTCATGGCTTCAAGCATCATTTTGTTCAACATTCTCTTTCTTGCTTGCTCATCTTTTGTAATGAACAAGTGCTAAAAAATATAAATAAAAAAAATAATGTTAATTTAACTTTAAACTTTTTCAAATTAAATATGTGGTGAGTATGAAACTTTTTTGTCACTGTGATCAAAATTTTGTCAATGCATATCAAAATTTATCAGTGCATTGCATATCAATAGTTTCAAAAAACCCCAAAAGTGCCCAGAATTTTTTATCAAAGTCTGGGATTTACTTATACTGTGGCACCAGAATAACAAGGTCAAAATATATAACAGTGATTACAAAATTTGAGTCAGAAATTCTGGTTTGGTTTGCTTGACTCTTTGTTTCACATGTCAAGCTTTGAATTAGGAAACAGGGCCAATTGAAGAGGGAACGTAGTGTCATATGTTTTAAACTAGTTAGTCAGTTAAGCAAACAGAGGTTATACACTGATAAAAAAACAAAACAAGTGTTGTTCCTGAGTTTAGCAAACTAGTTACTTACATGGCAACTTGAAATGAATGGGAATGCTGTTGTGCCTTGTTTTTGTGCAAGCAAATGTTCTACATATGTGTACCATGTCCACGAGGGACCTCAATGCTATAGTTCGAACTTAATTTGTCACGGTTCTTAATCTGAACCAAATAGTCCAAATCCGACAAATCGTTTTGAGAAAAAACAGATTTTTGAAAGAAGTGCCAAACATAGACTGTTTTGCCAGATACAAAGTCGCCACCTAAATATTTTTATGGGGAAATTTAGGAAACCCTGATTCGGTGCCAAAGGCCACGTGTCCGTCATCACCAAAGTTGCCTTGGCTCGGGAACTTGGGTACGATTGGGGAAGGTCAGCTATGAGCACCCCCTCTCGCTCGATCCGAAGATCGGCCTCTACTAACCATGATATCCTATGTTGAAAACCTTATGTGTTCTTATTCCGGTTATTAGCCTAAAATTACTATGTTATGCGCACAACAAACAAGTATAGACTAGATCGCCTAATTTGGAACAAAACATTGCATATCCGTTTGTTTGGAAAACGCTTTGCAATTTGCTACTCGCAAGTAGGATAAAATACGGATTTCAACGAGTTGTCCCAACTCAAACAATCCAACCTTCACACACAGGCATTCAGGCAGTTATAACACATAAGCATCTAGCCTCATGGTAATCATGCTATCATGTTAACATTCACACTCATGTGAGATGCTAAAGCATAAAAAGCTCACCTAGTACTCCGCGCCAAAACAAGAACATGTTAGCAATCATGCATGATCCAAGTCCATGTTTAAATGCCTAATGCAACGCATACGGAATGTCACTAGAGTAGGCTCGGCTAGTTTATAAATGACATGTGAAAATGCACAAGTAGCGTGTATTCAAGTTAGATTTGAAAGACTTATGCAGTTAGCATGATGCGCCGAGCCCGGTGCATGCAATACTGATGAATGGATGCACGCATGCATAGCATAAAGTATGCTAAAGTAAACATGCCCTAAACTAACCATCGAAAGCAGGTAAGTAAAAGGGAGAAAGAAGTGGGGTTGGAAGACATGTACACACTCACCCACACTTATTATAAATTTGCCCTCGCTCGGAGGGACCAAAAGAATAATACAATTTAATTAACCTACAAGCTAATTAAATATTACAACTCACTTAAATCAGCTAAGCAAATTAACTAATTTATTTAAGCAGTAAACAATGGCCTCGGGAAGAGGGTCTAATGCGTGCGCGTTCGATTCCGCTCGGAAATCACTGCCATGCACAAGATGCCTCTGCTTTGACTGTCCTACTCTGAAGATTGCAAAAGTCTCAGGATTGCTCCTCTGAGTGCTGTGGAATACCACCGGCTGAGAAGAATGGCCACCGGCCATGGAGAGTGGTCACTGGCCACAAATAAATCCATTGGCCAATAATGGATGGCCGGTCGGCACTGCAAATGGCCGGCCGGCCAAATCTTCCTGCAGAATTTGTGTTTGACAGCAGCAGAGGACAAAACAAAGCATGGCAATGTATTTCAAGCAATGTATGCACCAACCACACTCCTTATCATGTGTATGACTCAAAGAAAGATGGGCCTCGATTCTCGGACCACCAATCACGCATTTCCATGCATGATGGCCCAAAGAATCAAGTGTGCATTTCGATATTGGAATGCAATGCACATGAGCAAATAAAGGGGGCTCAACCTCTATCACAAGCAACTCAAAAGGCAAAACATGCATGCCAATGCAATGCAATCCTAAGTATGTCGACTAGTATGCAAAATGAACCATGCAAGCAAGCAATGCATGTTAGGCGTACAACCTAAAGAAGCATGTAAGGCATGAAGCAATGCAACCTACAAGTATGCAAGATGTAATCTAAACATACAAGTATGCAAGGCATGCAACATCATACAAATGGGACCAAGCATGCAACAACACACAAGCTAAGCATGCAACACATGCCAAGGGAGGGACTTACACTAATTGGACAGCCCTAAACTAGGTCTAAAACAGTGGCCAATGCTATGGAAGTGAAGTCCAAAACATACACACGCATGCATGCAAATATGGTCCAACACTTGAGCACATGAAGACAACTTGTAAACACAAAAACATGGACTAATGACATGCAACATAAGCTCTGAAAATCATGTTAAAATGGTGCCAAACCAAGCCAACAAGACAAGCATAAGCATGCAATTAGAGGTCCAAAGCTCAAGGCAAGCTAAGGAGGTATTGAACTACCCTTAGCAAAACCAAACATGGCATGAATTAAATGACCAAAAACAGAGTTTTAGCATATTAAAACAAAGCCTAAAGACCACTTAGATGGCATCTAAATGACTTAAATTCAAGGGCATGCACAATGACCAAACATGAAGCATAAGGCACAACCTCATAAGGCATCAAAGAAGCATCAAAGGCAAGCATGCAAACATGTCATGAGAACGGAAATGATGCTATAAGTGGTGTCAACCCACTGAAATAAATCAAACAATGCATGCTCAACACTTCACACATTTAAAGCTTACAAGCTAAACAATGTAAAGGGGCTATGCAATGCATGCCATGGTCGACCAAAACAACTAAAGGCAGACCTTAAGCATGGAAAAACAAGTACAAGAGCTTCACAAAGCAGGGCCTAAAACATGCTTGAACAAGGGTCAAAGCCTAGATGCAAGTTAAGGCTAAATGATGGCATTACAAGACATGTATGCAAAGCATACAAGGTGTGTCCAAACCAACTAAACACAATGCTATATTATGACATAATAAGCATGAAAATTAGTCAAGGCATGGCCAACATGAACCTAAACATGGTGCTCACTAAAGAGGCAAAAATGGCCCTTTTCAAGGACAACAAGGAGAAGGGGTGGCCCTCTCCTTCTTAGGACCTCAAGGCGCCATCCTTACCACTGAAATCCCTCAAGATTTCAGTGGTGAGGAGGCCCAAACACAATGGTCCAGGAGCTCAACCAAAATGGCACAAAACAAAGGCCAAACAAGCCTTAAGAGGGGTCAAAAAACCCCAAAGCTTAAAACACCCTTAACAAACTATTTAGAGCAGATAAAAAAAAGACTTTTCTATGTTATATGCTAAGCTCAAAAACAGATGCAAGATAGGCTAAAAAGCTTTGCAAAAATGGGGTAAAAAGAGCAAGTTTGTTACCCTTGAAGACTTCCTTCACAAATGGTGGTCCAACTGCTTTTCCAAGCTCAAAACCAGCTTCAAAACTTCAAAACAACCCTCAAGGGCCTCAGCTCCTAAGAAAAGGTTTGATGGTGGGTGTTTGTGCACAAAAATGGAACTAAACACACACTAAACACAAGAAAGAGAGAGATATAGAGATAAAGGATATATGTAAACCCTAACCCTAAAACTCAAGCTCTAAAAATGTTGTCTAAAATGTCTAACCCTAAAACAAGAGAGAAGAGCCTCTCTTTTATAGACCATTAGTCTTGTAAAGCTTCCAAAGGAAGCTAACAAGAGGGCAATCCCTTCATACACGTGTATGGAAGGGGTGACAGTGTATGCCAGTTGCAAAAAAATATCTGCAAAAGCAAATGCACAGTAGTCGGCCGGCCAAAAATGTAATTAACCAAAGAAAGATAGCCGGCCGGCCATCTATAGTGCCGGCCGACCAAACATTTGGCCGGTAGCAACAAAACATAGCCGGTGGCCTCAAGCCATGGTCGGTGGAGTGTAGGGATGGCCCACAAGCCATTCCCTACCCCTCCAAGGCAAAACACAAGTGTTTTGTGCAAAACCAGACACGAAACAGTCGAGTCGAGGGATCCTGAGGCAAGGCGCGTAGCTGAGACCTCCGGGAACTCAAGTCGAACACAAACATGGATGATCACCGAGTGTTCAAGCGGTGACATCCAAGTCTTGAGGACGGTCAAAAATGGGGTGTCTACAATATGCATCTATTACCTGTGTTGAAAACAAAAAACAAAACAAGGAATTACTATAAATGAAACACTAAAATGTTGTTTTAATGAGTTACGAATTTTACTTATAATGCCTGCCAAATCTTGACCCTTTAATATTTTGTCAATGTCGTTTAAGTACACATAGGTTACATGGTGAGATCCTTGTCACACTGGCTGATCCTTGAAAAAAAAGTTTATTAGTGTTTGAATAATAAATTATTAATATTTTTAGAATATTTGATACTTATAAATTCAATATGAGTTAATGATAAACAGTTGGCAAAAGTGAAGTACAGGAGTCAATAGAGAAGATTGTTACTTTTTTTTTTTTGTATTTGCCCAATGTGCAATGAGATTTTGCCTTGCTTTTTCTGGTAGGATGTTGAAAATTTCGTTTGAAGTTTTCAATTTCTTCATTGCAGGCTGCTATTCTGTGTGTTGTTCTTCTGAGTATTTGTTTGCCTCAGCCAATGTTGCAATTCTCTCATGGAGTATTTTGATTTCTTCATCTTTCCTTTGCATTTGTTTTTTGTACTCATCTTGCATTTCTTTTTTCAGCTTGTTGAGTTGCTGTTGCAGGTTATCATTTGCAGTTTGAAAGATGTCCCTTTCCATTTGTAACTTTTGCATTTTGAGCATGTCATCTTCTATCCTCTCAAAAATAAGTACTTCTACGAGATTTGGATCCACCTCAGGCTCTTTGTGAACTTTGTTTCCTTCACTATTTTCTGATTCAACGGGTACTGTTTTCTTTTTCTTTTCAGGGCATATTTTGTGTGGAATTGGTTCCCATGTTTCATGTTTGCATTTGTCTTCAGTCAATGATTGTTGTTCTTTTTGAGAAATTTCAGTCTGATTTTTTTGCTGAAAACTAGCATCTTCATTTTCATCTTCATCTTTGTCTTCATCTTCATCTTTATCCTGAATTTTTCCTAGCAGCATTTGGTATATTTTTTTCTCTTCATCTGTGTGTTTCAAATTGTTCTCCTGTATAGATGAAAATTTAAAAATGATTGATATGATACAAACTTCAGAGATAAATTTCTCAGAGCAAATTTTATTAGTCAATTAGGAAAATTAAACAAATCTATGATTGTTATAGCAAATTTTATCACTGAACTAGGCATAGTAAGAAAATCTGTCATTGTATATCAAAATTTATCACTGAATTAGAAAAAGTAACCTAATAAAGTAAATATAAGAGAAAATGTCTAATTCAATTTATTTGTACGGATAAATTTATCAATCTGAAAACCTAATCAATTCTAGTCAAATATAAAGTAACACAAATGAAGTAAATATAAAATAAAACTCATGCACAGTAGACAAATAGAAAAACATTCATTGTGTAAAAGAATTGATTACTCAATTAGGTATACTAATGGAAATTTGTGACTCAATTAGGCAAAGTAAATAAATTTATCAGTGTGAACAAAAATTTATCACTGCATAAGAAAATCTATCATTTGTTTAAACAGAACAAAGGTTAGTATTGCATACCATAATATCTTTTAGCTCTTGCAAGGATGAAGTTGCCAATTGCTGTCCCAAACATGTGATGTTCCATTTAGCAAATCTTGGGATTGCATTTTTGGCATTGGATTTGATGGTGCTTGTGTGTTCGCATGTCCAATACTGTTGAAGACAAAAAAATTGTTATAAACAAGTATTTAGTAAACGTAAATATTATAGTTCATACGTTATAAGTGAGATATTTACTTACCAATAGGACCATCACACATCCAGACACTTTATCAATTTGGTTGATGTTTCTTTGTATTGATTTTGTGAGGTGTTCCTTTGTTGCGTCACACCAATCATAAGACTTTATTTTGTCAATATCCTCGATATATTTCATGAACCCCCAACCAATTGTAGTTCCAGTACCAGGATATAACAACAGCAAGCAAATCAAGAGGCACACAAGCCTCACAACATCTTCTCTGTCCTCCTTCTTCTTGCTTCTCAAAAGTTTGGTTATCAATTTTTGGATTAAAGCACTTGTCATCCTATTCTTTCTTATTTTCCTTCTTTTTGCCAAATCTATTTCATCTTTTCTTCCATATACAGTATGCATCTTCTTTTGTCCATATGCAATCCCAAAAATTAACTTGAAATCATTTCTTTTCAACTTCAGCTTCTTCCCTCCAATTTGAAATGTGATTCCATCCATTTGGTATATTTGCAAGATTTTTGCAACCACATCATCATATTTTATTGAATCTGCTTTTTGCACATTCTTCTTTGACAAAATGTCAGCTAGAAGGAAGAAGGGAATCTTTTTCAATATTTGGAAATGCTCCTTTTCAAGTTTGGTGGCATTGAAGAATCTGATGAGGGATAGCATGTTTGAGCGGTAGACATATTTTGCTTCATGGGCATGAATTTGATCACTTCTTGTTTTTCTTCCCTCAATTTTCTTCTTGCCTTTTGGTTGGTGTTGCTTTGGTTCTTGTTTGTTTTGTTGGGGCTTGGTTGTTGTTTTTGGTTGTTTCTGTTGTTGGTGTTTGGTTTTTCTTTCTTCTTGTTCTCCTTGTTTTTGAGCTTGATTTGCAGGTTCATCCTTTTGCTATCTCTGTCTTTTGTTCCTTTCTTGTTGCTTGCTTCTTGTTTCTCTCGTTGTTGTTTCCCTTTTTTTTTTTTGTCTTGTTGCTTGTTTGTCTCTTTGTTGTCCTTCTCTTCTTGTTTTTGGGTTTTGGCTGTGAAAGATCTTTTTCCTAGCATAGATAATGTCATGAGAGAGCTCACAACATCTATATAAAAGGAGGCTATCAATGAAGTAGGCCAACCACGCAAAATTTATGGATATACAACCAAATTTATCATGTAATTGAACAAAGAAACAATTGTTTTGAAAATTTTACAATAGTACTTATTTTTATCAGTGGCAAATATGTTGCTACAGTAGCAAGATATGTTGAGTTTTGCAATTTATTTTCAGTTTAAATTGTTCAAAATTTCAGTCTAGGAAATGCTTCAGTGTTCTCATGTTTAGATGAAATATAATACAAATATAATATTTCTGTTTTAAAAATTGATTCTAACTGTACTTATATCTTACTTTTAAAAATTTTACAATGATCAAAATAATGTAATAGTGTATGTGTTTTTATTTTCAATTTAGGTAAATTTGTAATTTTTTTATAGTGTTTTGTTTAATTGAATTTGGAAAAAATAATGTAATAGTGTATGTGTTTTTGTTTGAACAGTAAGAAATTTGTCAGTGTTTACAGTGATAAATTTCTTGAAACAGTGATAAATTTATTAGTGTAAACAAAACACTATAAGAAAATAATTTTATCAGTATAGTGATTCCAAACCTGTTTGATTTACAGGTTCATCCTTCTGCTGTCTCTGTCTTTTCTTCCTTTCTTATTGGTTGCTTCTTGTTTTTCTTGTTGTTGTTTCCTTTTTTTTGTCTTGTTGGTTTTTTGTCTCTTTGTTATCCTTCTCTTCTTGCTTTTGGGTTTTTGCTGTGAAAGATCTTCTTTCTGGCATAGATAATGTCATGAAAGAGCTCACAACATCTATATAAAATGAGGATATCAATGAAGTAGGCCAACCACACAAAATTTACGAATATCCAACCAAATTTATCATTTAATTAAGCAAAGAAACACTGATAAAAATTGGATATATTCATAATTCATTTGTATTGATTTTGTTAGCTAGCAAAGAAAATAATTCAAACAATCAAAGTAGAATAAGAAGAATTATGACAAAATTTATTACGTAATTAAGCAAAGAAAGCTTATACAGTGAAGAGTTCTAATAATGATCAGCAAAATAGACCAGTCAATTGAGTTGGGTCAGATGCATATGGCAATAGTTGGAAAGGAATTCATTTCACCAATTCATGTGTGGCATATAGATAAGTTGGTATTATTTTTTACCTTCAATGGATTGTTGTTGTTTGCTTATTCTTTCTTTTGCTTGTGCTTGTTTTTTAGGTTCATCTGCAGGTTGTTGTTTTTGATGTCTCTGTCTTTTCTCCCTTTTTTGTTCTTTGGTTGTTGTTACTGTTCTTGCAGTTTCCTTTTTGTTGCCTTGCTGGTTTTTTTTCTTTTTGTTTTGTTTCTCTTCTTGCTTTTGGGTTTTTGCTATTAAAGATCTTCTTTTTGGCATAAATAATGTCATGAGAGATCTCACAACATCTATATGAAAGAAGGATATCAATGATGGAGGCAAACCATGCAAAATTTATGGATATACAACCAAATTTATCATTTAAGTAAGCAAAGAAATACTGATAAAACTTGAATATATTCATAAGTCGTCTGTATCGATTTTGTTAGCTAACAAACAAAATAATTCAAACAATCAAAGAAGAATAAGAAGAATTATGACAAAATTTATTATGTAATTAAGCAAAGAAAGCTTATACAGTGAAGAGTTATAATAATGATAGCAAAACAGAGCAGTCAATTGGGTTGGGTCAGATGCATGTGGCAATAGTTGTCAAGGAATTCAGGGCAGCAATTCATGTGTGACATCTATATAAGTTGCTATAGTTTTTTACCTTCAATGGCTTCATCTACAGGTTCTTGTTTTTGCTTTTTGGTTGTTGTTGCTGTTCTTGTGGTTTCCTCTTTCGTGTCTTGTTGTTTTTTTGTCTCATTGTTGTCTTGTTTTTCTCGCTTTTGTCTTTTTGCAGTATAAGATCTTGTTTCAGGCCTAGATAATCTCTTACGAGAACTCGCAACATCTATGTCAAAGAGGTGTATCAATGTATTAGGCAAAGCATGCAAAATTTATGGATATACAAGAAAATTATCATTTAATTAAGCAAAGAAACACTGATAAAACTTGAATATATTCATAATTGCTGTGTATTCCTTTTGTTAGTTAGCAAAAAAAAAAAATTCAAACAATCAAATAAGAATTATGAAAATTATGAAAATTAACCTAATTTATCCCTGAGGCAAATTCAGCAATAAAAAACAAAAAGAAGAAAAATAGACTGAGTCAAATTCTTTCCCAAAAGAGATCAAATTTGTTTAAGTTGGTGAGTCTATTGACTACTGTGTCATTTATCTTTACCTACATTAAATTTATGTAAATATATCCTTAAATAGAAATGGAGATGGATGTGTAAGTGATAAACTTGTCATTTGGTTTGGTATGTGAAGCAAACTTATGAGTTGGTGTGATAAACTTACTAGTTGTGTGTTTATTTATGTATCTACTGTTACTATTATGTATACTATGTATACTATCTATACTAGTATATTATGTCAGTCCCTATATTGGTTTGTTGAAACTTTTGCCATGTGGCATTTACATAATTTTTTTTAAAAAAAAAACTAATCAAATTTTACTTGATGTCAATTACTCTCCTATGGGAACAAATAGTCACAGAACCACACCTTATAGTATGGTTTAATTGTCAAATCTATAAATTGGTTTGAGTTCTACAATAGAAAAAAAGTTTATCAGGGTAGATGCCTTGATTTCATGCACTTATATTATAAGGTAAAAGTATTGCAAGGTCCTATTTGTAGGTTACATCAAGAGCATGATTTGTATATTTAAATTTGGTGAAGATCATTGAGTTACCAAAAGAGAGGTGTAGTTTATAATCGATCAAATATTAAACAAAAAATGAGATAAAAAATTAATCCATAAGGTGTAAAAAAATTACAATTTTTGAGAAATTAGACATAGTGAAATAACCAAATAAAAAATAAAATAAATTATTTATATCAAAAGGAGGATACAAGTTATTATGAATCAAATATTAAACAAAAGTCACACAAAATTTAATCTATAAAAAATTACACCGTTCTAATTAGTATTATATATGTGAACAAGTTATTTTGATATCTTGAACCCACTGTGTATTTTAGTTTCTTGAACCGATTCCCTGTTTTTTTGTTAACTGGTTTTTTTTGTATAAAAAATTAAAAATATGTATATATATATTTCAAAATGAACGTAATTCTGAAGTTCAAAACCAATACCTTTATCAGTTGATCAACTAATATTTTACATATTCACAAGTTTTATTTTCTGAAAATGCCCTAATATTGTTGAAATTTTGCAAGTTGTAGTTGAACGATATCTAGGTTTTTTGAAAATGTGTTTGAATAGGGAGAGAAATAAGGGTTTCAGTTGCTTACGCTTTACAGGCATGTTTCCTCGAAGTTTTTGTTCGAATCGCCTGAGTTGTGTTGGTTGTTTTGCCTAAGAGTGGAAGGGATTTGCCGATGGTGGAAAATGAGAAAAACAGGACTTCAATCGCGTGACTCACGTTTTTGTTTCCCCTGTTTGGCAAATGTATTGTGTTAGAAAGTACTTTTTTTTTTTTTTATCGGTGATAAATTTAGAAAATGCTTAGAAAATGGCAAATATCTTTGTACAATAGGAAGATATTTTGAGTTTAGAAAATGCTTCAGGTTTCTCATATTCATTTTGAATTTAAATTCTTCAACATTTCAGTTTATAAAATGATTCAATTTTTTCATATTCATATTCAGATTCAGATGAAATATAAACATATTATATTTGGAATTGAAATAAAATATTTGCAATACTTATTAAAAAAAATTATAAAAATTAAATTAGCTATGAACTCAAAATTAATAAATTACATTGTTAAAATTAAAAATTATACTATGATCTTTTAACATTATTGAGCTCATGTGTAATTAAGTAGAAATAATTTGTTTTAATTTTTTTTTTTTTAATGAATGTATTCTAAACATTGAATGTAATGAAGTACAAAACATTGAATGTTTCATTGTAGCAAATTAAGAAGGAAAATGATCAAAACAATGTAATACTGTTTATGTTTTAATTTATGTAAATTTTTTTTTTATATATAGTGTTTTCTTTACTTGAATTGGGAAAAAAGAATGTGTGTGTGTGTGTGTGTGAGAGAGAGAGAGAGAGAGATTTTACAATAGTACTTGTTTTTATCAGTGGCATATATGTTGCTACAGTAGCAAGATATTTTGAGTTTTGCAATTTATTTTCAGTTTTAATTGTTCAAAATTTCAGTCTAGGAAATGCTTCAGTGTTCTCATGTTTAGATGAAATATAATACATGAGAACATTCTTGAGCATTTTATAAACATGAGAAGACTCTTGAGCATTCTTGAGCATTTTAATAACAGCTAATTTTTAAATATTAGTATTTTTTATTGTAAAATTATAATATGATTTTTCAACATTCTTGAGCTCACGTGTAACTACAAATATAATATTTTTGTTTTAAAAATTTATTCTAATTGTACTTATATGTTCTTTTTAAAAATTTTACAATAATCAAAATAATGTAATAGTGTATGTGTTTTTATTTTCAATTTAGGTAAATTTGTAATTTTTTTATAGTGTTTTGTTTAATTGAATTTGGAAAAAAGAATGACAGAGAGAGAGAGGTGCTATTTTTTTGTTTGAACAGTAAGAAATTTGTCAGTGTTCACAGTGATAAATTTCTTGAAACAATGATAAATTTATTAGTGTAAACAAAACACTATAAGAAAATAATTTTATCAGTATAGTGATTCCAAACCTATTATTAACGTTTAAATTTGACACAAATAATCAGATTGTAATCAATTTTTTGATTGAAATTTGCATAAAACTAGATTGATATCAAAACCTATATTTTTTAACAATATGGATAAAAAAGACGAAATGTTTCGTTATAGCAAATGAAGAACCAAAATAATCAAAACAATGTAATAGGGTTTGAGTTTTATTTTTCAATTTAGGTAAATTTTTTATTTCTTTATAGTGCTTTATTTAATTGAGTTTGGAGAAAAGAGTGAGAGAGAGAGAGAGAGAGAGGTGCTGTTTTTTTGTTTGAACAGTGATAAATTTATCAGTGTAAACAAAACACTATAAGAAAGTAAATTTATCAGTATAGTGATTCCTAACCTGTTATTAACCTTTAAGTTTGACATAAATAATTAGATCATAATTAATTTTTTGAATGAAATTTGCATAAAATAAGACCTATATCAAAAGCCAGATATGGTAACAATATGGTTAAAAAAGACTGAATGTTTAATTGAAGCAAATTTGACATTGTAACAACCAAGCATTGTAATATTCATTGAAGTAAAGTAAGAACCAAAATGATTATAATCTTTGTCCCAAATTATTCAAGCATTGTTGTCATTGTGTATTGTGTCCCAAAACTCCTTATCTTTAAGCACCGCTTCTATTGCCTCATCAACGATTTGCTGGGTGTCTGTCTGTTGGTTAGTCAACAAAGCATCTATGATATCTGCTCTGATTTAGTGGCACTCCTCCTTTGTTAAGTTGGGAAAGATGTCTTTATTACAGACATATTGTCTCATGAGGTAACAAACTATGACGCCACAATCAAGTCTACGATGACATTGGAAAAACAAAGTTAGTAGTCATCAATGATAATTTTATCAATGTAATGTGTTTTGGTTTTCAGAAACTTACGAATGATCAACTTGTTGGGGACAATTCATTGCAATTTCTGTTTCTTCATGAAACTTGTTACCTTCAATGGCTTTGGGATTGTGATGTTGAAGGTATTTTTCAATAACCTTTCTCTGCAAAATATATTAATAATTAATTGGTGTTTGACAAATATATGCATAAGAAAATTTGATATAGACAAGGGGAATGGATGATATCATAAGTAATTGGTGTTTTACCAGTTTGTTTGCCTCAGTTAAGTGGTTATCTATTTTTTGCTTGGTGTCATTGAATTGTAAAACTTCCATGAGCCATTTTCAGTGTCGAGTACCAACAACATCCAATGCTTTTCATTGAAAATTGGGAAAAGAATATATCTTTCCTTGACAGCTTCTAACATCATTTTGTTCAATAATTGATTTGTTTCTGTCTCATCCTTTGTGGTGAATAAATACTATGTTTTGCAAATATATTAGTTTTGATTACAATGTAATTCATTAATTATCACTATAAAACTGGATGAATGAGAACTTATGCACTTGATTTAGACAAGGGGAATGGATGATATTGTAATGAAATAAATATATATATATATATATGTAATTTACTTACATGGCATGATGTAGTAAATATATATGTTGTTCCTGCTTGTGAGCTGAGGCTGAAGTTTAGTTTCAGTTGCTCTTCTGTCATTAAGATTTCCTTATATGCATTTATTGCCTGTTTTAAAAACAAAAGCAAACAAGGTTAATGAGAGAATTATAGTTTGGTATTACAATTGATATATGCACAAATAGGGATTTGATTTTACATTTCCAGAAAGTTCTTCGCATTTGACTATTTTGTCAATATCATCCAAGTACAAATAGCTGCCTACTTCCTTTCCTTGTAAGATTGGATAACTGCAAATGTGAAAACAAAATTTATCATCAGATACCAAAATTTATTGGTCAATTAACAAATCAAAGATTAGGGGAACAAATTGAGCATGAAATTTTACTTCATGTATCAAATATGAACCATGAAATGAAGTACAGAACATAAACTCAAATGCCTAAATAATTTGACACCATATATGAGACAACAAGAAGATTAGCAAAATATATCACTCTACCAAACAAATTAAGTAAAATTTATCATAATATAGCAAATTTTATCACTGTATATCAAAATTTATCAATGATTGAAGTAAATGAAGGTTATACATTGGTAAATGCATGACTATATACTAAAATTTAGATTCCAAATTTGGAAATTTTAGGTCCAATTCATGTTCTTACCTGCTGGTTTTTGTTACCCAAAGACTAGTGAGTTTCATCCTTGATTTCTTTGGCAATTTGTGAAACACTGGATATGAAGTGTTAATTTGTTTTGTTGGATGTTGATGTTGATGTTGTGTGTGCTCTTCTTTTCTGGTCTTTGAATTTTCTTCAACCATTGGTTCTACTTGATCAACTGTCTTGTTCTGGTTTGGTTGTCTTTTCATTATGTAGCAAAAATCTGGATCTTTGTGCTCTTTTCTTGTTTCTCTATTTTTGACCCTTTTTATCATTGAGTTGACAAGAGGTGATGTTTTGGTAGTGGTGGCTTCAACTTCAACTTGGATTTGTTCTTCTTCACTGTCCAGGTAGAGATTTGATTCAACCAACATTGTAATTCTCTCATTAAGTAGCACTATTTCCACATCTTTCACTTCCATTTGTGTCTTTGCTTTCTTGCTTTGTTCTTTCATTTGTTTATTGAGCTTCATGAGTTGGTCCTTAAGCTCGTCATTTTCTGCTTGGATTCTTGCCTTCTCCATTTCTAGCCTTTGGATTATCAGGACATTCTCTTCTAGTTTCTGAAAAGTATGTTCATTGATTTTGACATGGTAGATATTTCTTTCATAGGCAAGTTTCTTTTTTGCTTTCCTCATTTCAGCTGGTGTTTGATGCTTCAATCCCGGGGAAGTTGCTGGACCAACTTTCTGTTTGATCATTGTTTCTTCTTCACCATTTTCTAGGTTGTCAAAAGAAAGCTCATTTGTTTGCACATGAACTGGACCTTCTTGAGTTTCATGCTGAAAGTTGGCTTTCCTTCGTGTATTCTTTTTTGATTGCAGTGTTGTTGATTTTCTCTTTTTTGAAGCACCTGTTTGATTCTTGGGATTCTGTGAATTTCTTCTGGGTCGAGGCCGAATATCTTTCTGATAATTGGTTCTTCTTCCTTTTCAGATAATTCAGTCTCCTGTTGTTCCTCAAAGTTACATTTTTCATCTTCATGCTCATCATCTGTTTGTGGTTGCAATTGTTTGTATATGTTCTGTTCTTCAATTGTGTCTCTCAAATTACTCTCCTACATGAATGAAAATTATTAAAAAAAATGATATGAGGCAGAGGTAAGTAATAATTTATCATTCGGTGATTCAAATTTATAGTAAGAATGGTAATTTGGTTCATGATAACAAGTTTTATTAGTGAATTAGCAATATTAAGCAAAATTTATAAGTCAATGAAGATAACTAAGGAAATTTATAACTGTGAGCAAAAAGTTATCAGTGAAAATGAATATTTATTACTGCATAGCAAAATTCATCACTCAATTAAAGAAATAAAGGTTAAACATTGATAAAAATTGTTTATTGAATAATTTCCTAGCACAGATGAAATGCCTAAATAATTTTTCTACGACAAATGTGACACCATGAAGATTAAGAAGAATTTATTAGTCTTGCTAAAATTTATCACTGCATAAGAAAATTTAATATTTGTTTAAACAAAACAAAGGATATGAATGGATACCTCAATATGTTTCAGATCATGCAAAGATGACTTTGCCAATTGTTCTCCGAGATGAGTAATGTTCCATTTTGCAAATCTTGGTGTTGGATTCTTCTCATTTGGTTTGATGATATTTGCATGCTCACATATCCAATACTGTTGAAGACAAAAAAAAAATGTTATAAATTAGTATTTAGTAAATGTAAATATTGTAGTTTATAAGTTGTAAGTGAGGTATTTACTTACCAACAAGATGATCACACATTCGTACACTCTATCAATTTGGTTGATGTTGCATGCTATTGATTTTGTAAGATGTTGTTTTGCTGCACCACACTAATCATAAGACTTCATTTCATAAATATTCTCGAGGTATTTCATGAACCCCCAACCAATTGTTGTCCCAATACCCGGATACAACAAAAGCAAACAAACCAAAAGGCACACAAGCCTAACAACATCTTCTACATCTTCATTGTTGGTACTTCTCAAAAGTTTTGTTATCAACTTTTGAATTGAAGCACTTGTCATTCTGCTCTCGGTTATTTTCCTTCTTTGCACCATAGCTACCTCATTTTTTCTTCGAGATTTATCTTCTTGTGTCCACATGCAATCTCAAAAATTAACTTGAAGTCATTTCTTTTCAATTTCAGTTTCTTCCCAGCAATTTCAAATGTGGTTCCATCCATTTGGTAAGTTTGCAAAATTTTTGCAACCACATCATCATATTTAATTGAATTTCTTTTTTTAACCTTGTTTTCATTCAATGTATCAACCAAAAGTGAAAAATGGGTCTTTCTCAATAGTATCAAATGCTCCTCTCTGAGTTTTGTTGTCTTGAAAAATTTGATAAGAGATTGAATGTTAGAACGGTAGACATACTTTGCTTCATTATCATGTATCTGTTCAGTCCTAATTTTTCTTCCATCAATCTTTTTCTTCCCTCTTGCTTTGTGGATCTCTGTAGCTGGTTTCAGTTGTTCCTGTTTGGGCTCCTCATTGTCAATGTTAGATTCAAGTTTAACTTTTAGTTGATTTTCACTTTCATGTGTTGTTGGCTCTATAACAAAGTCAACTTTTTCAATCTTTTTCTTCTTTGAGAAACTTGTTTATCGACGACGTAATCTTTTAAAATGACTGGCAACATCTGTACAAAAACATTGAGCATGAACATTGAAAATTAAGAAGAATTTTATCACTGAATTAGGCAAACTAAGAAGAAATCTCTCTGTTATGCAAATTAAGCAAATATATAACTGTATAGCAAAGTTTAGATTCCAAATTACAAAAGAACATGAAGTATGATGTTGAAGATGAAGATGAAAACAATTGTATAGCAAATTTTATCACTGAATTAGCAAAAGTAAGCAAATGCATCATTGTATAGCAAATGAACATAAAGGTATGATTATTATGACGTTGAGTATCACTCATATATATTAATCTTGTATGGTCGATTGAAAATAGCTTCAAGTCAAATTGTATCACTCATAAATTAATTTTGTAAGATACACATTCAAAATAGTTTGAAGTCGAATTTTATTACTCAATTATAGTTATGAAAGAAGAAGGGAAGCAAATCCATAGTTATAAAATAAGAAGAGAAGCAAATCCATCATTATAACAAATTTTATCACTCAATTAGGAAAATTAAGCAAACCTATCGTTGAATTGGGCAAAGTAAGCAAATCTGTTATTGTATATCAAAATTTATCACTGAATTAGCAAAATTAAGCAAATCCATAATTGTTTAGCAAATGGAGATGAAAATATGATTATTATGAAATTGAATATCAATAATAAATTAATACTGTATGATACACATTAAAAATAGCTTCAAATCGAATTTTATAACTCAATTACAGTTATGAAAGAAGAAAGGAAGCAAATCTATCATTGGAATAAATTTTATTACTCAATTAAGAAAATTAAGCAAATCTATCATGGTTATAGCAAATTTTCTCACTGAATTGGGCAAAATAAGCAAATCTGTTATTGTATAGCAAATGAACATGAATATGTGATTATTATGAAGTTGAATATCATTTAATTATAGTTATAAAAGAAGAATGGAAGATGAATACGACTCACGTTTGATTCGCATAGTTCTTGAAGATGAATGAAACAGGGAATATAGATCGAAACGGTGGAGGATTTGCTGGGTATCTGTTCGGAATCAGAATATAGATCGAAATAGAGTTGATTTCTTTGGAAACGATGGGAGATTCAGGGAAAATCTCTTTGTTTGTTTCGATTTCAAAATCACAAATCCCCAGTGGTTTCCAAATTGCCTCAGAATAGTTTCCAAATCAGAACAATTGAGAAAGAGCATATGTTTCACGCGTACAGGGAGACCTCGTGATTTGGTGTTTGCTTCAAGCGTGTTTTGTGACATTTAGAGGTAAAATTGAAAACTGAAATAGGAGAAGACTTGCTGGATATTAGTTTATTTGCATGGGACCAACTGGTAAGTCCCCTTATTGAAAAATATATATATGGGCCGGTTCCAAAAAGGATTCATGTGGGCCTAATCCGGCCCAAACAGACAGCGTTAAAAAAAAAACAAAAAAACAAAAAAAATCTTCCAGGTTTTCAGAGATTTGCTTGACTGAGAGGGTCATGCAGATTCGCAGCTCCGGTAAAGCGGTTGGTTTCGGTATCTGAGCAAGCGGTGTTCGTCTCCGTCCAGAACCAGCAATGGCGGATGAACCGTTTCTCTCTCCATTCCCGTCAAATCTCACTCTTTTCTTCGACCAAAACCCCTAAACCCTAACCTTTATTTCTCCATCGAGCAAGCCCCAAAGCATGCACAGGTAGTCTCTGTTGGTCAGCACAATTTACATACAAATCTCCATGTATGGAGGGCACTTACTTCACATTCTTCTTTTTCTATTCGTTGCACAGATTAACGATCCGTCTCTGCTCAATTTCACGATCGTATTGGAAATTGAAAGAATCTCAATATGTAATTCTTCTTCCCTCTTTCATCTTGATTTTGTTTTTGAAAGAAATAGGAATTCATGTCTGTGGAATGAGGGAAAAGCAAAGAAAATTAGCCACTTCTAAGCATTTTATATCACTTCTTTCTTTCAATTTGTGCAATAACCAAACAAATTCTAATAATTTTATGTTATTGTATAGGGAATTGCTGGCAGAGTGGAAACATTGCAAACCTACACAGCTTTAAGTGGTATTACTCATCTATAATTGCTCTGACACATGATCACTTGGGTGCATTTGTTTGTCTAATGCTGTGTTCCCCCCCCCCCCCCCCCCCCCCCAAACAAACACATTTCCCTTTCTTTTTCCTTTTCCTATCACTAATCCAAGATCCAAACACAGCCTAAAGAACACGGATGAAGGATTGTTAAGTGTATTGATCTTTCTCTTGTCTTGAATGTCTTTCGTTATATGCAAGGAATCTTGAGAGTATCAGGTTTTCATTTGCAGGTCATGGTTCTTTAAGGTATGGGGCGGAACCAATTTTGAGGTCTGTGCAGATGCAAATTGTTAATGCACTTCGATTGGGTGCAAGAAGTGTAGCTTCTAGTCTGCTATCAGATATTGGCCACAGAAACCACTCATTGACAGCCAGTGATTTTATTTATATTCTTGAGTATTGTGCACGATCGCCAGATCCACTGGTAGGCTCTAAAATGAGTTTGTTCTCCTGAGGCTATTATGTTGCTTATGTTATCCGTGCTTGAGACATACAGATTTTGGACTAGAGGATAACTAGTGGACTTGTTCATACTTTAAAACAGTGCATTCTTGACTGTATTTTTGTTTTGCTCTCTAACATATAAGTTAACTATATTAGAGTAGAACACATATAGGAGGCAGATTCAAACCACATTAAACATGGTATATTGGTTTATCTTAGGCATACTGTTTGTCACTTTAATTGGAAGAGATCAAAATTTAAACTTTGCATTGTAATATGCAATCAATGCAAGTTCATTTTGACCGTCTGCATAGAATCATTGCATAGTGTCACGAAAATAAGTTAACTTGATAAATGCATTTACTAAAGAGTAACTTACAGGTGAGGCCTTCACATTTGCCTCATTTACACTGACAACTGAGGCCTCCTCCACTTTGTGTTGGGTAGAGATTACTCACACTCACTATGTTGAATGATTCTTGGGTGGAATAGTCATGGAAGATATTCCTTTTGTCTGCAGTTTGGCATGGAAACTTGGAGAATTATGGGTGAGAAAGATATTTATTTGGACGAGAAGTGCTACCTTCTTATTATTCGAGCTCTTTGTAAAGGGGGTTACCTAGACGAGGTATGATGGTCGTCTACATATTTTGACCATATTTTCACAGTCACTTTTTGGTTAATTTTTTCTGTTCAGTAAGTGAAAAAAATTTCATGTTATCAATTATACATCAGTATGTATCAGTAATAGCTTGTTAATGTGATTCATTATCTTAGCAAGGCCACTGAATTCTTTGTCATGAAAATGATGCAAAATAAGGCTGCTTGTGTTATAAATGGTTGAGATTCCAGCAATAATTAAAACATATCTAACTAGCACTAGTATTGCTGCTTTGAACTACCAGTAAAAACGTCTATTTGTTTCTTCTTCTACCTTTTTTTTTTTTTTACAAGTAAAAATGTCTGTTTGTTTCTGCTCCTGTCTTTATTTTTCCTTTTTCTTTTTTCCCTTCTTTGGTTGGAATTTACTTAACATGTCTATGTGTTTCTACAATACTTTGTTCAGGCATTCAATTTGATGAACATTCTTGGAGAAAACCATGACTTCCATCCTATTTTGCTTATGTACAATAATTTCTTGGGAGGTTGTGCAAGAATACATAGTGTAAATCATGCCAATGAATGTTTGGATTTGATGGAGCGCCGAATGGTGGGGAAGAATGAAATAACATATACAGAGCTTCTCAAGGTTAGAAAGAGTGTTAAAAAAAATTTCTTAATCTATCTTAGATGGCTAGAAACCAAATTGTTAGTACGGTTTTCAGCAGTTAATGTCTGCATCTTTTTTCCCCCTCCTTGGTTTGGTTTTTCTCATGAAATTTGTGATTATAAAAGTATAAATGTAATCATAGTTTATACTGGTGCATCCTTGCTCTTGTGGTGTATGTTTCATATTATGTTTGTTTTAACACTTCTCATTCCATGCTGAACTGTTTGCAATTGATTGAGTGATCAATCTTTGTTGTGGCTGTGATCTGATTTTGTCAAGTAACAAACATGGACCTAATGAAGTTGTAAAACCTTTTCTTCTTCTTTTTTTTTTTCTTTTTTTTGTATGTATGTATCAAATTGATTACTATTCTAAATTTATCCTTTCAGCTTGCAGTTTTGCAGCAAAATCTATCTGCAGTCCATGAAATTTGGAAGGATTATATAAAATATTATAGTCTCAGCATTATTTCTCTTCGAAAGTTTGTGTGGTCCTTTACAAGGTTGAGAGACTTGGAAGCTGCATATGAGTCCTTACAACACATGGTGGATTTGGCTTTGCGGGGATGCTTCATTATTTGTAAAACAGCTGAAGGAAAGTTGTTCACTTCAAGATTGGACATTCCTATACCTTCAAGCTGTGAGTTGGGCCTGCAGAGATGTAGCATGGAGAATGAAGATTCTGAACTTTCTGGTTTTGTGAACGGTAAGAAAATGGAGACTTTTGTTAGTAACCATGAGCAAGTCAGTACTTTCTTCACAGGAAGGAATGAAGTTGATAATGCTGGGCTAAGTGTGCTGAGAAAACATAGCAGTGCGTTTGTTATGAAGGTCTTGAGGTGGTCTTTCAATGATGTGATACATGCTTGTGCACAAACTCTAAATTGTAGGTTGGCAGAGCAATTAATTTTACAGGTAGCATAACTTTATTATGTGCATTTGCAATTGTTTTATGTTGCTGTTATATTTATTAATCTTATGCGGGGATTTTAATTGATATTTATTTTAAAAGCTAAAACTTGTAGTCAGGTTAAACCCACTGAATATTCTCATATTCTAGTGAAGAATTTGTTTTCCTTCAGTCTTTAGATATTTTAGTATAATTTTTTTTCCCTCCAATTTTTCATAATGTTATGAGCCTTTCCTATTAGTGGATAGCTGCGTACTGTTGAACTTAATCACCTTCTTGTTATTTACTGACTTTTAGGGGTCTATTTTGTTTAGATGTGGAATCTGGGCGTGGAACCATCATGCAGTACATATGATGGCTTCATAAGAGCAGTTGTTTTTGAAAGAGGTTTCCATGATGGCATTGAACTTGTAAGATATACTGCTCCATTCAGCAACTGTGTGCAGTTTCTTTTTCCCTTTTTTTTTTTATTTTTTTATTATTGTTTACAATTCACTGATCTTGTTTGAGTTCATTTTAACTATTCCCACTAGAGAACATCATCTCATTTGATTTCATTTTTCACCCTTCATCTCCTGCAGTTAAAGGCAATGCAACAGAAGAATTTGAAACCGTATGATTCAACTCTTGCAACCATAGCAATAGGTTGCTGCAAAGGGTTGGAACTGGATTTAGCTGAGGCTTTGCTGGATCAAATTTCCAAAAGCCCTCATGCGCATGCTTATAATGCTTTTCTTGAGGCATGTGACACTCTAGTAAGTCGGCATTATATACCTGAAGCTTCACATTACATTTGTTTCCCTTATTTTATGCCCTCTATTTCTTTTTACTTTATGCAAGCAAGAATATATAGTGCTTATTTTTACATGAAAGATAGAATATGGATAACTCAAGTCCAATGCAGTCCCATTTGACTAGCCAATGAAGAGGTTATATTGTTGTTGATAGTACACATTTTAGGCAAGCAGCAATATTGGAGCCCCCAATGATTACAGTCTTATTCTTTACCAAAGAAAGAAAGAACGATTACTATCTTATCGGAGTGGCCCCAACTTTTTCCTACTAACACTTTAAAGTCAATTGCCTAATGGTTCAGTGCCACTTGAATTCAGATGTTCTTTCTATTAATGTAAAATTATATAGGATCAACTTTTTTTTTTTTTAAAGTAAATGAATTTCCTTCTAGTCTTTAATAAAAGCTTTACATTTTGTAGGATCAACCCGAACGTGCTGTTCGTATATTGGCTAGAATGAAAGAAATGAAACTCCAGCCAGATATCAGGACATATGAGCTGCTATTTTCATTATTTGGCAATGTGAATGCACCCTATGAAGAAGGCAATATGTTGTCACAGGTTGATGTTGCCAAAAGGATAAATGCTATAGAAATGGATATGGTGAAAAATAGCATTCAGCACAGTCATTCATCAATGAAGAACTTGGTAAGTTTCTCGCTCTTCGGTTCTTACTTTTAGTTGACCTCAAATAGTTTTCAATTCTTAAAATTAAAATTTTCAATGGCATTTTTGGTTCAAATATGTACTTTCTCTTTCACATCAACTTGTAAACATTTGTTGAACATTATGGTAATGACTAATGTTGTTAGGATCAGTTTGATGCCGTAGGTAGACAAGGTCTGTTGTCTTTGTATGTAACAGTATTTTACTGGTAAATAGTTGGATCCCTGGGTTTACTAGGTTAAAGTTGTTCATTGTGAATGTGGGGATTATTTGATTGATGACATGTGTACAGACATGTGATTTGAAGCTATAGTTGCGCCATTTTTGACATCTCAACACAGTGGCATGGCATTAATTTATTTTTGGTTCTTCAGTTAAAAGCACTTGGAGCAGAGGGGATGGTGAGGGAGCTCATCCAGTACCTACGTGTGGCAGAGAATCAGTTTTCTCGTGGTTACTCTTGTCTAGGAACACCTACCTATAACACAGTGTTGCATTCACTTGTTGAGGCTAAGGAAGTATGTCCTGCTATCCAATAAAAGTATATTCTATCAGTTGTTCCACCTAGGTAGTCTTTACATATCAAAAAAAAAATAGTCTTTATGTTAGTTTGGTCACTAACTTTTTTTTTTTGTTTTCATGCATTGAAATCCAGAGTCACATGGCAATTGAGATTTTCAAATCTATGAAATCATGTGGTTTTCTGCCAGATGCTGCAACTTATAATATTATGATTGATTGCTGCAGCATTATAAGATGTTTCAAATCTGCTTGTGCATTAGTTTCTATGATGGTGCGTGATGGTTTTTCTCCACAGGCAGTAACTTACACATCTCTTATAAAGGTATGCTTAATTGCTTTTCCAACCACGTATGTTTTAAATTAGTCTGCATCCCACAAAATGGTGCTGTCATATGCATCTGACATAAAAAGAGTAGTGTACTTATGATTTAGTTTTATTTGATTTGCTCTGGTAACAGTAGTGACCCCGCAAATTTGTTGATGCATTTAATTGAAATTTAGACCAATCATTATGCTGAATTGTTTACCAAAGAAAAACATTGTTCTGATACCTTTAAGCTTCTGATTTTGATACTTCTGTTGTAATTTTCACAGTTTAATCGAAAATTTGTGCTAATCATTGAGCTGATTTTTTTGTCAAAGAGATACACTGCTCATGCACATCAGATTGGTATATTTGTAGTTTTTTTTTTTTTTTGGTTACAAAAAGAAGGGGTCACGCTGGCACCGCTAGTCCCCAGCCCTGGGCTAAGACATTGCTTGAGGCAACGTATAAGGGCGTCACGCCAAGGGGCGATGGAGGATTGAACCCGGGTGAAACCGTTTTTGGGCCGATCCCTAACCACTGAACCCACCCCTCAGGGGCGGTATTTTTGTAGTTTGAGTGAGAAACCTGCTATTTAAAGTTGCTGAAATTTTAAAAATCTAAAAGTTGAGTTCGATCAAATGGCAATCATTTGGTTATGGCTTTGAATCCAACCAAATCCAGATCTCTATTATAATCATGAACCAACTTAATCCCGCAATTCATGTTGGTGTTGTGAATGGTAGAGGTAAACATTATATTTGACCTGGAATTTTCAGTCTTCATAAAGTGGAACGTATTTGTGTCAGATTCTGTTGGGGAATGGAGATTTTGATGAAGCATTAAATCTTCTGGACCAAGGAATCATGGAAGGGATCCAATCTGATGTATTGTTATTCAACACTATTCTTCAAGAAGCATGTGAAAAGGTATCTTTTCTTAAGAATGACTGAAGTTACCTGTTGTACCGAAACTCTCAATTTCTGTAAGTAAACTTTTTATAGCATAGCATGGCATTGTTTCTTATTATAGCGTAGCATGGCATTGTTGTCTATTACGGTTATTTTTTTGCATACTATCACTACTCTGTTCTTGCCCCTCACGTTCATGAAGACTGCATTAATTTCCTACTCCATTCTGTATCATATTCCCCCCTTTGATCAGGCGAGAACCAAAGTCTCAGCCTACCTCATTCCTTTTTGATGTTGTTGGTGTGTGTGTGTGTTAGGGAAGAATTGATATAATTGAGCTTATTGTCGAGCGGATGCACCAAAAGAAGGTCCAGCCTGATCCGTCAACCTGCTATTTTGTGTTCTCTGCATACATCGATCATGATTACATCAGCACAGCTATGGAAGCGTTGCAAGTTCTAAGTATGCGAATGATTTCTGAAGAAGATGGCATTCTCGAAGTAAAGAGAACAGAATTAGAGGAAAGCTTTATCCTTGCTGAAGACCTGGAAGCCGAGTCACGCATTCTCAAGCTTTTCAGAGATTCTCAAGAGAATCTGGCTGTTTCCCTCCTGTATTTAAGATGGTGCGCTACACTTGGGTTCGAGATTTCATGGCTTCCTAACCGAAGTCTATGGGCCAAGAGACTTTCATGTAATTATAGTTCTAGAGAAGGTGTCGCTGTGAGATGAGGTCTCTGGCTCAAAGCGGCTTTGGAGTTGGCTAAAATTTTGTTGCTGGTTTTGGGGCCAACTCCATCCAATTTTGCTTACTCGTTAATGACGAGCTGCTGGAGATTACAAGTTCTTGTCGTCCTGCTGACAGAAAATTATATTCAATAGTCCTTATAAATGGTCTCTCATGTCAATTTGGCCCTTGTAGTACCAATTGTAATAATTTTATTTTTTAATTTTTCACATTATGTTAATTTAGTCTAGTTGATGTCACCCGTAAAAAGATTGGACAGAAATCAAATTGGACGATGACTCAATCACTTTAAGAAGAGTGAATGAATTATTTTGCTCTTGATTTCAGTCTAATTTTTGAAAGGTGTTATTAATTGGAATATATTATCATAATGTGAGAGTTTCAAAATTAAAATTGATGCAATTAAATCTTTAAGGACGAAATTGATACGCGTAGGATATAAGAACTTGTTCTGTAGATTTGGCAAAGATAAACACCCCTTTGTGGGGTGGTTGCTTGTATTTTATGTTGTAATTGGCAAGATTACAAGATGTACCTCTGAAGAGTACAAAAAATCTTATGTAAGATTATCATGGTAGGTGGCATAGCATGTAAGGTTATATTTCTTCAATTTTTGGCCCATACTGGTCAGGTGGCAAGAATGGAAGAGCAATTGCATGATTGGCTTGCTTTGTTTTTCCTTAGTTACTACTTCCAATGCAAAACCCCCCAGGTGCGAAGATTTTGAATCTTAGAATTGTTGAGGAAAAAGAAAATGAAAAAATTTGTGAAATTTTTTTTACTGTTTCTTTCACATGCATTTCTTTCTGATCACAAATTTAAAATTCAAACACAACTTTAAAAGGCTAAAGTACTATTGCATCTAAGTTGACATGCTAGCAGTAGTCCAAAAGAGTAATGCTATACAAATTAATAAGTTATACAAAAATTAAAAAAAATTAAAAAATGGTGTTTCTGTCATATTATTCTAATGTGCTTGTTTTAAAAAATGAAAATCTAAGTAAAAACAAAAAAATTATTCTATCATATCACTACCTGCCATGTCAATAAGCAAAATCATTTTATAAAATCATTTTTTAAGCATAAATCTATATTGTTCTTACAAAAAAAAAAAAAAAAAAAAAGGGTTCTATATGACTTCAGGTCCTACTTAAAAATATTTTTAGATCCCTAAATATTTAAATTTTAGAAACCTAGTCCACTTTTCAAAAAAAAGAAAATGCCCAATATACCCCTTATATTATCAAAAGTTGAGTGGAGTTTGGAGTTTAGGTGACTAACAAAAATGAAGAGTGTGGGGATATATTTTCTGAGTACTAACACGTGGCAAGGTAACACCGACGTGTCAGCCGAGGTGCCACGTGTCGTGGTAAGTTAAGCCGAGGTAGTCTCAGAATTGCCGAGGTTATTTCCGAAGATATCGGAATCCGAGATAAGCGGATAAAGGACAGGAGTCCTAGATTAGGAGAAGACTTCAGTTTGGATAATGGTAAAACTCTTGGAGAGTTCTTGTCCTAAACCCATTGGGAGTTCCAAGTTAGCAATAATTCTGAGTCCACTGGAGTTAGGCTCCTATTGGGACTAGGATTGTATTGGTTATAAAAGAGAGGCACCCCCATGGGTCTGAGGTATGTTTTTATATACTGAAGCTTGTGAGTTGAATACACAATTATCTTTGAGAGATATACTGACTTGATCGTCGGAGTGCCCCCGGGTGGAAGAACCACCGCTGGAGCCCTTTCTTTCTGTTGCAGGTCAAACAGGTGCCATCTATTCTGCCTATGTTCTACAGCTGAATTATTAAGGAAGAACCACCGCCGGAGCCCTTCAAGTCTTCCAAGCCAATCTCTCAAGAACTACTCAACTCTCTCACTCTCTCTCTCTCTTGATCGGCTATAGCATAAAGAATGGCTGAGCAAATATGTTATGTGATCAAGTGAAGGCTCAAATATGTGTGAGATAGTGGGCCATTAAGTGGTATAAGAGTAATTAAGTTCAACATTTGTAATTAATCAATATTCTACCTAATTTAATCATACCTAATCAGTTTTCAGATAATTACACCATAAAATCACATAAATTATGATGGTCCTAAAGCACCAATCAATTTCTGGTTCGGCCGCCGATAAGGCCTTCAATTAACAGTTTAAACATAACAACATGAACAGATAATCAAATAGTCAAACAGATAGAATGCAAATTAACATATATGCCAATATATGCCGGGCCATTGATTCAAATTGATTTCGATTCGATTACTTCAGTTATCAATCATAATCAGTCTCAGTTTGGCGGTAATCAACAATTTATCGGTAAACAGTGGTGAGGGTTATTACATTAAGTGGTTTTGAGTTTATTGACACTATAATAATATTTTAGTTAGTGTTTTTCTATCTAGGCTGGTCTTCATTTTCCGATCACACAGCCCACCTTAGTAATTCAGCTGTAGAACACAAGCAGAATAGATGGCACCTGTTTGACTTGCAACAGAAAGAAAGGGCTCCGGCGGTGGTTCTTCCACCCAGGGGCACTCCGACGATCAAGTCAGTATATTTCTCAAAGATAATTGTGTATTCAACTCACAAGCTTCAGTATATAAAAACATACCTCAGACCCATGGGGGTGCCTCTCTTTTATAGCCAATATAATCCTAGTCCCAATAGGAGCCTAACTCCAGTGGACTCAGAATTATTGCTAACCTGGAACTCCCAATGGGTTTAGGACAAGAACTCTCCAAGAGTTTTACCATTATCCAAACTGAAGTCTTCTCCCAATCTAGGACTCCTGTCCTTTATCCGCTTATCTCGGATTCCGATATCTTCGGAAATAACCTCGACAATTCTGAGACTACCTCGGCTTAACTTACCACGACACGTGGCACCTCGGCTGACACGTCGGTGTTACCTTGCCACGTGTTGGTACTTAGAAAATATATCCCCACAACTGCCCCCTAGGTTCTATTACCTCGGCACTCTGAGGTGATGGAACCTATATTGTTTCTTCTTTCTCATACGTCGGCTTAGAACTTCCCAGCCGAAGTATTTCTTTTTAGGCCGACATGTCTTCTTCTAAAAACAAAAATTCAAAGGAACTCCCTTGCATATATGAGCTGTTATGCATCTCCCTTCAACCGTTTTATTTACGCCTTTTCTATTGGCTCGTGCCTACGACGCGCTTGAAAGTCGTCTTTTGCCTGTTCGCGCCGCCTGACGTCTGCGTTACTCCAGGCGCATTTTGTCACGACCCAAACCTGCCCCTATAGGTTTAGCGACGTAACCGGCCAGTAATCCATGGATTACCTACGGCCTCTGAAGACATTAACAAATATTAAAGGGCTGCGGAAGCAATAATGTAAAATAAACAAGGTCTAATGAGCTGTGATGACATACATGAGACAGAAAATTTTAAAACTTATTTATATACATAGCATGCCAGTCAAAGTACACTAATATGTACAGAGTATTTACATAAGTACGTCCCCAGATCCAACTTTACAAAAACACTACCACTGACTAGCATGAAGTACAAAACGGCCACGGTGGTAGGCTTCGTGAACCTCCTGGGGCGCAATGTGGCTAACCAAAACAAAAACAGAGGGCCATCAACTCGCCAGGTCTTGTGCGGCTCACCTACATATATATAATAAACCGTGGCGAAAGCCCAGTGAATAATAACGAGTAAAGATTTTAATGAATGATGTCCATCACGAGTTAGAAATCAAAGTTCATATCGAAACACAATCTTATCGAAATGAGTCTTATGCATTTTGATTTCAAATCGTAAGCAGACATGATACATGCTTGTTTTCATATACATACTCAGATTTTGCATAAGATCATATGTGGTACACCCATTAGCTAATAGATCAGATAGGTCCAAAGACCACAGACAGAGTTGGTACCAACAACCATAAAGGTCCATATCTTGCGCGCAAGTAGCCACGGTATTGTATCCCCCGGGCGAGGGCCTTATGCCACGGTATTGTATCCCCCGGGCGAGGGCTTTATGCCACGGTATTGTATCCCTCGGGCGAGGGCCTTATGAACTAAGGGTGCCACAATACATTTCAGAAAATTGGACATTCATTCATAACTCATAAAGTAGCATTTCAGAAAAATAATTCATATCATATCAGTCAGAAAATACTTAAAGCTGAACATAGCTTTACAAAGTTATTACTCATAGTGGGCGTTGATACAAGTAGACGAAGTCAAAGGGTCAACAGATTGCGGCACGTGACCTACATAACACATTACGGATACACACTTTGAAATATGCACTCAAACTGTACAAAACTTGCATCCACGGTTCTAAGTGTGTACCTAACCCCTTACCCTTATTATGGAGCCTTAAATATGGCCTAGGAATGCCTAGGGTGGAATGAGGATGCAAAAATGCCTTAGAAAATGTTTTTCAAAAGTTGCTGAAAACAGGGGCCTCGCTCAAGCGAGCCTTCCTTCGCTCGAGCTAGCTTCCAAAATCAAAGGCTTCGCTCGAGCGAGACTTCCTTCGCTCGAGCGGTCTAATGAAACAGTAAAAATACTGGATGCTGATTTTTTCTGCGCGATGGTCACTCGATTCTCACTCAAGCAAGCTTGCAAAATCAAAGGGCTCGCTCGAGCGAGGAAGCCAAATCTGGAATTTCCAGATTTGTCTTCCAAGTTCGAACCAAGCATTCTACAACCCAAAACTCAACCTCTTGTGCCCAAAATCTGGAAAAACACTTTAAACTCATAGTATATCAAGTTTCAAAAGCCAATTTGTAAATTCAAGGGCCAAGAGTGAGTCAATTTGAGCACCATTCCCATAAATCCTCAAGAACAATGTTAAAACACACATGCAGGAGTTTAATTTCATTCCAAAGCTCCAAAACATGCTCCAAGGCAAAATTAAACTTAGTATTTGTTGAATTCATGGGCTACAACTAGAATGTGGCCTTGCATATAAAGAATGTACATGAAAACATTTTAAAATAGAATGATATGAGCATGCATGCATAGATTAAGCTCAAATCCAACATGTTAAACCCCCTTCCCAAGTTTAATCACCAAACTAACCAAGAATCATGCAAGAGTAATCTAAATTCTAGTTCAAGAGAATGAATTCTCTACCTTAAGTTCTCAATTTCATGTATGTGGGCTCAATCTTGCAATTCTCCTACCAATTCTTCTAGTAATCCTTGTTGAAACTAAGCTCCCCTTACACTCACTCTCTCTCTCTAGCCGTTTGTGTTCAAGAGAAAAGGGCTGAACAATTGATTCTCCAAGCTTCTTCACTTCAAGACCAAATGAGCCTAGCATTACCCACTAAATGACAAAATAGTAATTAACTAGGTTCATTATTAAAATGTTATTTAATCAGTTTTAAACATTCCAAATCGAATTTTAATTGGGCCTACCATAAATTTACATAAAATCTAACTAGTCCAAAACACTAATCAATTTCGGAATCGGGCGCCGATAAGGCTTCCAATTTGCGAATTAAAGTTTGAAACACAAACAGATGTTTTGACACCAAACAGGTAGAAACACATAATTCATGCAATGCACATGCTAATCAGTCCCGGATTTCTTCTTAATTATTATCAGGCATAATTAAGTTCCAATTAGCGTTAATCAGGGTCGGGGTTATTACAGTCTTCCCCCCTTAAAAGAGTTTGGTCCCCAAACTCGAGTTACCTTCATTCGGAGTCAGCATTGGGTCTAAAGGGAACAATTCCGGATATCTCCTCTTCATGTCTTCCTCGGTTTCCCAAGTTGCGTAGGTTCCCCCGTGGTTTTGCCAATCAACTTTCACCAACGGTATTTCCTTATTCCTCAATCTTTTAATCCTTCGATTCACAATCTGGATAGACCTCTCTTCATAGGTGTAGTCGTCCTTTAACAGTACATGTGTCGGTTCGATGACGTGGAGTGGATCTCTCAAATATTCCCGAAGCATCGATACATGAAAAATATTGTGCATATGTTCCATCACCGGAGGTAGGGCTATTCGGTAGGACACCGGATTAATCTTTTCAAGAACTTCATAAGGTCCAACATACCTCGGAGCCAATTTTCCTTTAACACCAAATCGGGTTTGACCCTTCATCGGGGTCACCTTAATAAACACATGGTTCCCCACTTCATATTCCCTTTCTCTTCTTCGAACATCGGCATAACTTTTCTGCCTACTTTGTGTAGTTTTCAAACGTTGCTGTATCAGTTTCACTTTCTCAGTTGTTTCTTGCACAAGTTCTGGTCCCAACAAAGGTCTGTCGCTTACTTCAGCCTAACATATTGGGGATCGACACTTCCTTCCATACAATGCTTCGTAAGGAGCCATTCCAATACTTGAGTGGTAACTGTTGTTGTACACAAACTCAGCTAATGGCAAATAAGTTTCCCAATTTCCCTGAAAGTCTAACACACACATTCTGAGCATATCCTCCAGGGTTTGGTTAGTTCGTTCAGTTTGGCCATCAGTCTATGGGTGGTAAGCACTGCTCAGTCTCAACTCTGTTCCCAAGGCCTGTTGCAAGCTCTGCCAAAATCTTGATACAAACTTTGAATCCCTGTCAGACACAATAGACACTAGCACTCCATGCAGTCTCACAATTTCAGTCATATAGATGTTAGCCAGTCTATCAACGTTATAAATAGTTTTAACAGGCAGAAAATGTGCAGACTTAGTCAAACGGTCAACTATAACCCAAATAGAGTCCATACCTCGAGAAGAACGAGGCAATCCCACAATGAAGTCCATGGTGATGTTCTCCCATTTCCATTCTGGTATTGGGAGTGGTTGTAGCAAGCCGGCAGGTCGTTGATGTTCGGCTTTAACCTGTTGGCAGTGTAGACATCTAGCCACGAAGTCTACAATACTCCTCTTCATTCCAGGCCACCAAAAGTTCTGTTTCAAATTGTGGTACATCTTCGTGTTCCCCGGATGCATAGCAAACTTACTACTGTGAGCTTCAGTCATAACACGTTTCCTCAAGTCATAGCAATCAGGCACACAAAGACGGTTATGATATTAAGTTCCAATTAGCGTTAATCAGGGTCGGGGTTATTACACATTTAATGCCCTGTTTTGCCGCCGTTTCAAGTTTTTTAACAAAACTTGTTTTTTCCCTCTTTTTCTTTTTACCTTTGTATTCTGTTCACTTGTTTTTCTCTCTCTTAAACTTTTTCGTCCCTGAATCCGCCATTGTTCTAAGCTTCAAACTCTGCAACTGACCTCACTCTTTCGTTCTGGCAAAGCTCCTCGCATTGTTGCTCGCCTCGTAATTTCATTCCGACGTCACTTTATCCGTAAGCAATCAATTCTTCCCTCCCGCTTCTTGATTGTTTCAAATTTCTGTTGTATTATTCGCTTCCAAAGATTGAATTTGTGAATCACTCACCTGAATGTATCTTATTTTATGATTTCGCACATGTCACGAACACTTTGCACTATTTCACCACTGTTCTTGGCTCCCAACCCTTTGTAATCTTCGTTTTTCTAATAACCCATTGTTTGTTCTTGAATCTGAAATTCGTCTTTGTTTTCTGTTTTTTTGTATTTTTTCCAGATCTGTGCCTTTGATCTTTGTCTTCGTAGCTCTTTAGGTTTGGGATTTGCTTATAGAACCTTCAATTCTCTAGGAAAAACTTAAACCCACTTTTCCAACATATACCTAGGTTTAAGCCGAGGTCCCAATAATTTTTTAAGAACACCCTGTTTCTGTAACCAAGTACATTTATACCAAAACCATGGGTATGTGGAGACATAGGGTAAACACTCCAACCAAACTTGAATTCTTTAGGCAAGAGTTCTCTATCCCTGCCGATGTTCACCTTAGGCTAGCTGGGGATGATGATTCCATTATGCCTACAGACGATACAATGCCTTTCCCTGTCGTAGCTTTTGTTGAGTGTGGACTTCAGCTCCCACTCAATCCACTTTTTCGTGAAGTTCTTCACTACTATACTTTGAACCCTATGCAACTCACCATCAACTCCTATAGAACACTTAATGGTATAATAGCCTTAGCTCGGCAGGAGAATGTTAGGATCACTCTTGCCGATATCCAATACTGCTACACTATGTACGCCCTTAACCTGAAAGAAAAGGGTTATGTGTATTACCTTAAGCCGAGGTCTACCGAATTTAAAATCGTAGCCGACCTCCCAGATTCCAACAAAGGGGCTGGAGACGATTATCTTATTGCCTCTGGAAATTGGGAATTTGGCCCAGACGAAGAAGTCCATCTCTTCCCTCTTCCCCGAACAGTTAAAGAGGGCAAGGGTAAGAGTCCAATACCAATTACTTAGCTATTGTTTTTGTTTTTTAAGTCTCAAAAGGTTTTATCTGTTTCTAATGTTGTGTTCCATTTTTTTTTTTTTTTATAGACGTTCGCAAGCCACCCAAGGACTTTCGCCAGTCCTATTTCCTCGGAAAAGACCTAAAGAAGCTCCTGGACCTTCTGATCCAGAAGCGCAAGGCTCCGTTGGTGTTAAAATTCATCCCCTCCTACAAATCCACCTTACCCGACGTTCCAAAAAGAAAGAAAAATAGTTCATCACCTCCTTCTGCTACCACTGCACAAACCGTATCAACATCTTGGGCTGACCAAGGATCGACTTCGATCCAAATTGATCAACCATCCAACAAATTTCATACTTAGTCCCAATACCAGAAAGAAAACGTCGGCGAAGACTTGTCAAAACCGCTGAAATGGTTCGCCCAAAGCCCATTGCCCAAGATCTCTTAGCCGACCTCCCA
Source organism: Camellia lanceoleosa (assembly GCA_025200525.1). NCBI lineage: Eukaryota > Viridiplantae > Streptophyta > Magnoliopsida > Ericales > Theaceae > Camellia > Camellia lanceoleosa. Next base: position 203,032,826 of record CM045761.1, on the reverse strand, counting down.
ACCGATGTCGACACTATTCCAACCCAAACGATTCTACCTCCAAAACCAAAGAGAACAAAAAAAGCCCAGCCGAAGTCCAAGGCTACTGAGGCCGAGGTCAAGATCTTCTCGCCATTTCTCAATTAAAAGTAACAAGACTGCTTCCACTTCAGCAAAAAGGTCTGCTGAAACTCAACCAACAGAATCCCAGAAATCAAAGAAGCCGAGGTCTTCTTCTGGGACAACTTCTAAGTCGAAAGTACCAAATGTCCCCTGGACACCTTCAATTACACTGGAGAACAAGCCTGTTCTAGCTAGTGACACTACCGATGATATAAACATCGGCGTTGCACTTAGTACAGCTCTTCTTCTTCCAGGTGATCTGGAAAAGAATGCTGAAATGAGTGAGTTCAAAAATTATGCTTTTATGCTTCAACGCTGTGTGCAAGTAAGTTTCTTTACTTGGTAACTTGTTTTATCCTGATCTCTCCATACTTGTAGAGTTCTGTAATAACTTTTTGCTTCTATGTTCTTTCAGGCTGTCCAGTATGCACACTCCTTCTCTATGCAATCCTTTGAGACTAGGGAAAAGCTAAATGATTTGAAGAAAGAGTTTGCAGGCCTTCAAAAGATAAATAAAGGTCATCAAGCAAAAATGAAGAAATTAGAAGATCAAGCCGAGGCTGCTACTAAAGCCCAAACCTTTGCTGAAGAAAATGCTGAATCTTTAGAGGCCATTAAGAATGTTGCCGAGGCTCAAAAGAAAGATGCTGAGGAGAAAGCAACTCAGGCCGAGAAGGAGCTCGCGGAAGCCTTGGCCACGAAGTCGGCTGAAATTAAAGAAGTCGACGAAAAGGCTTATGCCTAGGGTGTGGCCGATGTCACTGAAGACTACAAGTTACAAGTTAAGCAGGCATGCAACAGGGGCTTTTCCCTTGGTTGGATGTCCTTAGCCAAAAAACTTGATCTTCTTGTTGATTCGCCCTGGCGTAAGGCCGAAGCTATTCCTTTGCCATTTCCTTCTCCTTCTCCTCCAAGTCAGACTGAGGAAGAAGCTAAATCTGAATCCCAGGCTGAAGATGAGGATGAAGATAAAAATGATGATAAAGCCTTGGTAAGGAAGCCCAAAGATGTTGGTGAAGTCAAGTCTCCTCCTAAGGGTGATCAAGTTTTGGACTTGACCCAGGATGAAGATACTGAAGAAGTGCCCAAGGAAGCTGATATTGGTAGGCTTTCTTCTGACCTTCTTCTGGTTGAGAGAAGTGTTGAAAAAACTCTTCTTTGAGATTGATCTTTGAGATCGCGCGCATAAGAATGCCGAGGTTGTGGTAGAAAAAGATGCCGAGGTTGTTCTTCTAGAGACTGCCGAGGTCCAAATTCAAACAGCTACTGCAACTGAAGAATCATAGCTTTTTTTCCTTTCGTTTTTTGCACTTTGTTTTCTGAACAATATAAGTTTTCTTCTGTGGCCAATGTGCCTTTGTTATGTTACTCATGAACAATTTACTTCTGCTAGGCTATAGTGCCTTCTTTATATATAACTGCAAGTGTTTTTCCCTGAATGTTTTAATGTTTCCTTATTGCTTCTGTATGGCTTCATACTTAGAATATTTTGTATAATTCTTCCTCTGTATAATCTTCCCGGGGTTACATACTTCGGGTATAATAACTGCAAGTTTTTACTTGGCAAGATATCGACCGCAACCTTTTCATAAATTTCAGCAAGTATAAAACATATACTATTTAATGTTAAATTTGCAGACTTTTCTCAAGTTTCAATGAGTGTCTAAACAGTAATCTCAGTTTGTCCTATTTGTAAATTGCTACAAATTTCAACAAGGATTATCATATACAGTTAACTTTTCTCAAGTTATAACAAATGTTTAAATAATGATCTTCTTGTAAATTGCTACAAATTTCAACAATGGTTTAAACAGTATACTTAACCTTTACTTCAACTCAGAATTGTCAGAATTTCGCCGATGATAACATGTCGGTTTAACTTTAACTTGTAAATTGCTACAAATTTCAACAAGTGAAGAAAAACAAATATCTCGGCTTAATTTCAACTTGCAAATTGCTACAAATTTCAACAAGTGAAGTTAAGGAACCATCTCGGCTTACTTTTAACTTGTAAATTGCTGTAAATTTGAACAAGTGGTAAGCTTTGTATTGGTTTGACCAACTTGTAAATTGCTACAAATTTCAACAAGTGGTAAACTTTGTAATCGGTCTGACCAACTTGTAAATTGCTACAAATTTCAACAAGTGGTACTTTGTATTCGGTCTAACCAACTTGTAAATTGCTACAAATTTCAACAAGTGGTAGACTTTGTATTCGGTCTGACCAACTTGTAAATTGCTACAAATTTCAACAAGTGGTAGACTTTGTATCTTCTCTGCCCCCAATGTGAACCTGAGTTCCACTTGGGTTCTCATTTTTTATGTCTTCCAGAAACAATGTTAAGTATCTTAATCAATCATATGTGCTTGAAGCCAAAAGAAAAGATTTTATTGATGACATCGGTCAAAAATAATGAACATCTCAATGATAGAAAAATTTCAAATTACAAGTGTTCCAAGGTCTTGGCAGTGCTTTGCCCTCATTGTCTTCAAGCCGATAAGCTCCATTGCCTAACACCGAAGTAATTCTGTATGGTCCTTCCCAGTTTGGGCCAAGCTTGCCCTCTCTGGGATTTTTCTTGTTGCCGACGACTTTCCTTAAGACTAAGTCGCCGACTTGAAAATCTCTTGCGTTGACCTTCTTGTTGTAAGCTCTGGCAAGCTGTTGTTGGTATACTGCAAGCTGAATTGCAGCCTTCCCTCTTCGCTCTTCTAACAGATCCAGATCTCGGGCTAAGAGTATGTCATTAGTCCCATTCTCAACTCCCTAGGTTCGGGTCCTCGATGCCGACTTCGGGAATTATCGCTCATGCCATAGGCCATGGCAAAGGGGGATTCCCCTGTTGATCTTTTCGGCGTAGTTCGATATGCCCAAAGTACATTGGGTAATTGCCTACCCACTTTCCTTTTTGTCGCCTCTTCTTTATTCCATCCGAATTACTTTGTTGGATGCTTCGCTACCCATTACTTTGGGAAAACTTGGTGTTAAAAAGTAATTCTTGATCTTGAATTTTGCAATAAGTTCTTGATAAGCTTTGTCGTTTAATGTTCGTTGTTGTCGGCAACGATGGCTCGGGAATGTGTAACAACCTCGCATCGACATCGAATAACCATCAATTATATAATCGATTATTGCTAAACCGACCGCTAATGACCGATAATTGAATCAATCAAGTAATCTTGAATGAGCTGATTGAAAACGACCGAAATTGAATAAGTTTGTTCATATATTGCATATTGTATCTGTTTGCTTGAATGACTATCTGTTTGAATTCGTATGTTTAAACTGTTAATTGAAGGCCTTATCGGCGGCCGATTTAGAAACCGTTTGATGTTTTAGAGTCAGTAGAATATTTCTGAATTTATGGTATATTTATCTGAAAATTGATTAGGAATGATTAAATTAAGTCAATTAAAGAGTTTGTCATAATTACCGAAATGCCATTTTGAGTGGACTTTGTCTACTTTCATCACTTAAGCCTTAGAGACTTGATTAAAACATTTGCTCAGCCATTTCTTCTCCTTCCAACCGACCAAAGAAGAGAGTAAGAGAGAGAGTGGTTCATCTTGTGCATTTTTGCTTGAATCTTGAAGAATTGAAGTGTTGATTGTTTAATTGAGCTTCTAGGCTTAAACTACAAGACTAAGGTAGATCATTCATCTCCCTAATTGTATCATTGAGCTAAATCTTGCATGTTTCATGCATCATTGTAGAGCTAAGTTATGAAATTGTTCATATATGTTGAATTGAAGTTCCATTGTTGCATGCATGTTGAATTTAGTGAGTTTGAAGTTGAATTCATGGTAGATTGTGCATGCATGTCATATTTGAGCATTGTTCTTGAAAATGGTTTGAAATTGAGTTTGATTGAAACACCCTTGGGCCTTGATTTCTTAAATTGAGCTTTAAAACTTGTTATTCTATGTGTTTGAAAGAGTTTTCCAGAAAATGGGCCCAAGAGGATCGAATTTGGAGCATCAAAACTTGGTTTGAAACTCAGAGGTCGAATCTGGATTTTCCAGAATTTGGCCGTCCGCTCGAGCGGGGAATTCATGCTCCCAACATCTTCTTCGAATTGTTTTACAGTCCGCTCGAGCGGAGAGTTTCACGCTCGAGCGGGGAAATCGCAAGATCCAAAGATCTTGCATCAGGCATCAACCCGCCGGCGAAGTTAAGTTGACGCCGAGGGACCTTTGTTGGCTTGTCCGCTCGAACGGGAAACTCAAGGCCGAAGGGGGCCTGTTACAGAAATTTCAAACTGCTTTCAGGCGCATCTTTGCATCCACATCCCATCCTAGGCATTCTTAGGCCTAGTTTAAGGCATCTTAATGAGGATTTAGACATAGAACCACACCAGGAAAATTTAGTGATTTAATTATCATCCTTCCGACTGTGAACTTAGTGTGTGTTCTATTTGTTAACTGTTTAGGGTTGGCTCCCGGGGACGCCATTAGTCGCTATTATAGCCCAATCTCTGTGAGTAACAGATTGTGTAAAGATATGTTCAAAATGATTATATTTTGATTACTGAACTGAACTGTTTATTGAACTGATATTGTTTATTGAATGAATGTATGTCCTTTATTTCTGAACTGTACTGTGGCATCCTTAGCACCTACTGTTATCGACTGTTACAGAGCTCTGTCGGTTCGCTTGTGGAACCATACTGTTTACTGAATGATTGGCCATCATTATTGTTGGGTCATAGGCGGTCCTTTGGACCTCATTGTTTATAGGCTAATGGATGTACCACATATGACTGATTGATTGAAACACTGATTGACTGAAATACTGAAAAACTGAAATACTGTTTAATGAACTGATTTCATTACTGTAAGGACATTCGTTCATAACCTCTTTACGCATTATGTTATTCACTGGGCTTTAGCTCACTGTTTATATATATATGTAGATTCTCAAAGAACTGCATCGAGCTAGGAGCGTGGGTCGGTCCCCGCTTTTGTCAAGCCCTTATGTGCCTCATCATGAGTTCCGAGGTTGCCATGTTATGGCTTGGGGTGTTTTTGTGTCCCCATCGATCTCATCAGTATTGTACTTTTGTATAGACTGCTTATCGATTATCGAGGGATTCAATCGCATCGACCGATCAGATATATGATTGTATAGAATGTCTTGTGTTGAACCGTATGAATGCATAAAAATGTTTTTGACATCTGATTTTCACAAATTTCAATGGACACTAGTTATTTCTTGTATTGGCTTCCGCCAGCCCCAGTACTGCTTGACTGCTTTTATGCTCAAGAGGCCTTCTAATCTCGACATCTTGGCGATTCTGATGCTAAACCCATAGGGCCGGGTTTGGGTCGTGACAGAATGCCAAATTTGGTAATAATGTTTTTCCATATGAAATTCTTGACGTCCACATCTCGGATTTTGGCAAGAGGTTCTGCCTCTATCCATTTTGTGAAGTAATCTGTTGCTACCAACAAGTATTTTCTCTACCCAGTTGTTTGGGGAAGTTGTCCAACCAGATCCATGCCCCATTGGGCAAGCAAATACCAAGGGTCGGATATCGGGTTCAGTCAAGAAATGGGTCGATGAATCAAGGGTGCAAACCTTTGGCATTGTTCGCACTTTTTTATGTATGCTTCTACATCTTTTTGCATGTAGGGCCACCAATATCCCTGGGTAATGGCCCTATGGGCTAATGATCTGCCCCCAATGTGGCTTTCACAAATCCCTTCATGAATTTCATATAAAAAATCTTCAACTTGTAAAGGGTGTACGCACCTTAAAAGGGGTCTAGTGAAGGACCTTCTGTAGAGATGTCCGTCCGCAGTCAGGCTGAATCTTGCTGACTTTAATCTGACTTTGTGTGCCTCTTTGCGATCTTCTGGCAGCTTTTCTTCTTTCAGGAATGCAACAATTGTATCCATTCAGCTTGGCCCCATGTCCACACACATTGCTTCTTGCTTTGCACTCTGTGGTTCTATGCTCGGGCCCGACATATAATCGATCATGATTGTTCTTGTTTTTCCAGTCTATATTGAACTTGCCAGGTTGGCCAACGTGTCGGCGTGGCTGTTATCGTCTCGGCTTACTTGAAGAAGTCAGCAGTTCTGAAATAGCTCGGCCAATCTGATAACCTCTTTTGCATATACCGACATCCTCTCGTCTCTGTCAAAATTCTCCTCGATTGGTTAACAATTAATCGTGAATCACAAAAACTATTACCTCATTCGCTTACCGCCATCGCCAGCTTTTAGTCCTGCAATTAATGCCTCGTATTCTGCTTCATTGTTTGAGGCCTTGAACCCCAAACGGATGGATTGCTCTATTATTTCCCCATCTGGGGATATCGTGATACTCTTCGCCCGCCTCCTTGACGGTTTGAACTTCCATCGACAGACAGTCTGAATGAGTCGCCGATGTAGATGCTGCAGGGTCTGAGTTTTTCCTTTCTTTGTTCCTTGGCCTTTGGCTGGGATTCTCCTTGCTTGCTGGGATCTTGTTTATTTTGGCTCAACGGAGCCCGAGGTTCGATGGATTCAGGCGTAAATTTTGCCACAAAGTCGGCCAAAACTTGGCCCTTAATTGTCGCTCGGCACGAACTCTAGGTCATACTGGCCCAAGGCCACTGCCCACCTTGCAATTCTTCCTGTTAAGTCTCCTTGTTGTAACAAGGATTTCAATGGGTGTTCTGTTAGCACTACAATCTTGTGTGCCTAGAAGTAGTGATTCAACTTCTTTGAGGCCATCACCAAGGCCAGCATTAACTTCTCCAGTGGTAAGTGCCTTGTTTCTGCGTTGGCCAAGGTTTTACTTACATAATAGACAGCCTTCTGTTCTCCCTGCTCTTCTCGGATTAGCATTGCACTGACTGTGTGTTTTGATACGGCTAAGTACAAAAACAACTCCTCCCCAGGTTCAGGTGTTGTGAGGACTGGAGCCGTGGTCAGATACTTTTTTAGGTCGGCCAAAGCGGCCTCACATTCTTCAGTCCATAGAAAGTCTGCAGTCCTTTTTACCAGGTTGAAGAAGGGTTTGCATTTGTCTGAGCTTCGGCTTATAAACCTGTTTAGGACTGCGGCCCTTCCGGTGAGCATTTGAACCTGTTTAGCAGAGGTTGGGCTCTGTAGATCTAGGATGGCCTTGATCTGATCTGGGCTGGCCTCTATTCCCTTTCTTGTTACCAGGTACCCTAGAAACTTACCAGATCCAACTCCGAACGCGCATTTCGATGCGTTGAGTCGGAGCCGATATGCTTTAAGTATCTTAAATACCTTTGCTAGGTCGGCAAGATGATTTTTTGGTTCCTTGGTCTTTACGACCATGTCATCGATGTAAACTTCTACTGTTTGGCCTATCAGGTGCTTGAACATTTTTGTTACCAGTCTTTGGTAGGTTGCTCCTGCGTTCTTCAGTCCAAAAGGCATCACTTTGTAACAGTACAGGCCTTTTGGGGTAATGAATGCTGTCTTCTCCTCGTCTGTGGTACATGGCTATCTGGTGATACCCCCTATAAGCGTCCAAGAAGCTCATCCTTCCATGTCCTGACGTAACATCCACCAGTTGGTCAATTTTTAGCAGAGGGAAGCTGTCTTTGGGGCAGGCTTTATTTAGGCTTGTAAAATCTACGCAAACCCTCCATTTACCATTTTTCTTTTTTGCCACTACTGTATTTGAAAGCCACGTTGGATAATTGACTTCTCTGATGGCCTTGGCTTCCAGGAGTCTGTCTACTTCTTCCTCCACTGCTTCGACGTGCATCAACATCGGTCTTCTAGCTTGCTGCATCACAAGTTTCGCCGATCTGTCGACATTCAGTCTGTGACATGTGACCTCGGGGTTAATGCCAGGCATTTCATAAGGTGTCCAGGCGAACACTTCTATGTTTGTTCTTAAAAAAACTTCCAGTTCTCTCTCTTCTTCTTCGGCTAAGCCTGAGTCGAGAAGAAAATAGCGCTTTCGCCGCCTCCCGACGAGGATTTTCTTTAGTGATTCCTCACTCTTCTCTACCGCTCCTTGTCGACATCATCTAGGACCGCTATGTCCTCATCTTCAATCTGCCTTTCTCGTTCTCGAACATTGCAGTTGTCTTCATTCTCGCCATGGAGCAATTTTTGCCTCGCATTGATCTCCTCTAACTTCTTCAATCCCATGTTCTGTTGGGAAGCGCAATAGTTGGTGCAATGTTGAGGGAACCGCCCCCATTGCATGCAACCATGGCCTTCCCAATATGATGTTGTAAGGAGAAGGCGTATCAATCACGGTGAATTCTGTCCTAATCTTCCTAGTACCGGCCTGTACTTCCAAGTTTGTAGCGCCCAGGGGCCACGTGGGCGTTCCATTGAAGCCGACCATCGGGCCATTCGATTGCTCCATGTCGTCTGGGTGAAGGCCTAGCTCTTTATAACATCTAACGTACATGATGTCGCAAGAGCTGCCTTGATCTATTAGGATGCGTTTCACTTGGCACTCCCCAACCTGGAGGGATACTACCAAGGCATCATTGTGCGGGTGTTGGACTGTCTCTAGGTCAGCTTCGGTGAAGGTTATTATTGGTCTTTGGATCTCTTCAGGCCGATGTCTCTTTTCCCCGATTTAGTAGACATGCTGTAGATGCCTTACCCTTTGGGTTTCTCCTCTGACTTCATTCTCGTTAACCTTTGAGTGGATCACATTAACTATCCGAGGTCCTTCTGCCCGAGGTTGCGGTGGTGGTGGGGCTGCTGGAGCCTGAGGCAGTCTTGCATGTTCTTCTCTTGTTCTGGTTTCATCAACAAGGTCTCTCAGGTGGCCTTGTCTTACCAAATCTTCCAAATGTGCCTTTAGGGCTCTGCAGCCCTGCGTTGTATGTCTGTTTTCATTGTGGTAAGCACAATGTCTGTCCATGTTTCTTCCCATGAACTCTCCTGGCTCCCTTGCTGGTGTTCTGAAATAGGGCTGGCTCCGAATTTTTCCTAGGATTTTTTGAATTGGAATTCGGAACACAGTTGTCACTGCCTGTTTGGCTCTTAACTCTATCTCTGTTTTGCTGAGTCCGTTGTTGCTTCGGCTTCACTTCGGCGAGCTGTTCCCCGTTTCCTGTTTGACTTCCTTGTGGGCCGATGTATCCTCCTCGGCTCGTGTATATTTTTCGATTCTCGCCATAAGCTCCTCCATGCTCTTCAGCAATGTCTTTGCCAAAGATTTCCGTAGTGAACAGTCATCTTTCAGGCCGTTCTTGAAAGATACGACCGCTACCTCCTGGTTACATTCAGGTATTCGGTTGAACACCTCGCAGTACCTCTATGCATAGGCCCTGAGGCCTTCATCCTTGCTGATTTTTAAAGCCATTAGCGCATCCACCCTTAATGGTTGTAGTTTGTTTGTTACGAACCTGGCCACAAACATCTCGGCCAGGCCTTCCCATGTCTTCACGCTTCCCTTTGGTAATTTATGGAACCAATCTGATGCAATCTCCCCGAAGGACGAGGGGAACACTTTGTAAAGTAGAGGCTCGTTTCCACTGTATAATGCCATTGAGTTCAAAAATAGTCCAACGTGGAAGTCAGGGTCTGACTTACCATCATATATTTGAAACCTCGGCATGCTGAATCTTTTGGGTGCTTCAAACTTGTCCAGTTCTACCGAGAACGGTGTCCTCGGCTTGACGGGTGAATTTACTTCGGCTTCAGCGTTCTGTTCCTTCTTCTTGAGGTAGTTTCTCAAGTCTTCTTTACTTCTCCCTGGAGCTCGACTGTCTTTGGACTTCAATCTCTTTGGCACACTACTCTCGGCCTCGTGATGGGCCCGTTTTGATCTGTCTCCGTGGGTTGTGTCAAAGCAGAGCGCCTGCCTTTGAACATGCCGATGTTCTTCGTTCTCGATCCTTTTCTTGATACGCCCTCTAGGACTTCTCTTGTCTGGCTCCTTCGCCTACCTCCCCTGGAGGGTGGAGTGCCTTTTGCTCCTAGAGTGTTGTGGTGTTTCAGGAATTATTTTCCCTCCTCCCTTCTGAGTATTAACCGCTGGAATTGGCGTGTCCTGCAACGGGTATGGTGGCTGCATGACATTGTTTTGCATCATGAAGTTGACGACCGACTGCAGGTCAGCCAACTTATCTGCTAATTCTTTTACTTCCTCATCCCTCCGTAGGCACCTATCCCTCTATACCTGGAGGTTGTCTTCATTGTAGTATCTACCCTGGTCTGTTTTCTTTAAAGTGTCGCCCTCCTGGACGACGTCTTTTCCCCCGTGCCCCTGGCCACGGGCTTCTTCGTTGTGGTTGTCTCCTCCTATGTCAAGGTCGATAGGCCCGTCATTCCCAGCAGGGGTGTCGTTCCCAACCTTTTCGTTTTGTGCGTTACTGGCCATCTATTCGTCTTTCTTTCCCACAGATGGCGCCAAATTGTGTGAGTGATTTTCCGATCACACTGCTCACCTTAGTAATTCAGCTGTAGAACACAGGCAGAATAGATGGCACCTGTTTGACCTGCAACAGAAAAAAAGGGCTCCGGCGGTGGTTCTTCCACCCGGGGGCACTCCGACGATCAAGTCAGTATATCTCTCAAAGATAATTGTGTATTCAACTCACAAGCTTCAGTATATAAAAACATACCTCAGACCCATGGGGGTGCCTCTCTTTTATAGCTAATAGAATCCTAGTCCCAATAGGAGCCTAACTCCAGTGGACTCAGAATTATTGCTAACCTGGAACTCCCAATGGGTTTAGGACAAGAACTCTCCAAGAGTTTTACCATTATCCAAACTGAAATCTTCTCCCAATCTAGGACTCCTGTCCTTTATCCGCTTATCTCGGATTCCGATATCTTCGGAAATAACCTCGGCAATTCTGAGACTACCTCGGCTTAACTTACCACGACACGTGGCACCTCGGCTGACACGTCGGTGTTACCTTGCCACGTGTTGGTACTCAGAAAATATATCCCCACAACAACCTAGAATTTATTTCAATGTGTTAGGCTACAACATCAATACACATCATCTGAAACTCCTTGCAAATAGCATGCAATCAACATTAATCACAGGCATTCAGGTGAAAAGAGTTAATCACAGGCATTCTCATGAAATTTGTGATTATGAAAGTATAAATGTAATCATAGTTTATACTGGTGCATCCTTGCTCTTGTGGTGTATGTTTCATATTATGTTTGTTTTAACACTTCTCATTCCATGCTGAACTGTTTGCAATTGATTGAGTGATCAATCTTTGTTGTGGCTGTGATCTGATTTTGTCATGCAACAAACATGGACCTAACGAAGTAGTAAAACCTTTATATATATATATCAAATTGATTACTATTCTAAATTTATCCTTTCAGCTTGCAGTTTTGCAGCAAAATCTATCTGCAGTCCATGAAATTTGGAAGGATTATATAAAATATTATAGTCTCAGCATTATTTCTCTTCGAAAGTTTGTGTGGTCCTTTACAAGGTTGAGAGACTTGGAAGCTGCATATGAGTCCTTACAACACATGGTGGATTTGGCTTTGCGGGGATGCTTCATTATTTGTAAAAAATTGAAGGAAAGTTGTTCACTTCAAGATTGGACATTCCTATACCTTCAAGCCGTGAGTTGGGCTGCAGAGATGTAGCAAGGAGAATGAAGATTGAACTTTCTGGTTTTGTGAACGGTAAGAAATTGGAGACTTTTGTTAGTAACCATGAGCAAGTCAAGATTTCTTCACAGGAAGGAATGAAGTTGAGAATCTTTGGGCTAAGTCTTTGAGAAAACATAACAAAGGCGTCATTATGAAGGTCTTGAGGTGGTCTTTCAATGATGTGATAAATGCTTGTGCACAAACTCTAAATTGTAGGTTGGCAGAGCAATTAATTTTACAGGTAGCATAACTTTATTATGTGCATTTGCAATCGTTTTATGTTGCTGTTATATTTATTAATCTTAGGCGGGGATTTTAATTGATATTTATTTTAAAATCTAAAACTCGTAGTCAGATTAAACCCACTGAATATTCTCATGTTCTAGTGAAGAATTTGTTTTCCTTCAGTCTTTAGATATTTTAGTATAATTTTTTTTCCCTCCAATTTTTCATAATGTTATGAGCCTTTCCTATTAGTGGATAGTCATCGTTGAACTTAATCACCTTCTTGTTATCTACTGACTTTTAGGGGTCTATTTTGTTTAGATGTGGAATCTGGGCGTGGAACCATCATGCAGTACATATGATGGCTTCATAAGAGCAGTTGTTTTTGAAAGAGGTTTCCATGATGGCATTGAACTTGTAAGATATACTGAGGGTGAAGCTAGCATCCTGGAAGAGGAAACTGCTATCCTTTGGTGGTCGACTAACTCTCATAAAATCTGTTTTGTCTAGTCTCCCTGTGTATTATTTATCCATTTTCAAGATGCCTCAATCTGTGATCATGATCATTGACCATCTCATGCCTTTCTTTGGGTAATCGACTTAAGGAGAAAGATCCATATGGTTAAATGGGAGGAGATCACTGTTAGCAAAGAACAGGGAGGTTTGGGGATTAGGAAGTTAAAGGATGTAAATGACTGTCTACTCGCTAAATGGTGGTGGAGATTTGGCATTGAAGATACTTCCTTGTGGAAGAGAGTTCTGTGTAGTAGATATCAGTTTAGTGGAGGAAGATGGGAACCATTTTCATGCTCTACAGCTTCTGTCTCTAGAATATGGGGTGGGATTTTAAGTGTTGGCCAAGCAAACCCCCTCTTGTTAAGTATTTTCCTTCACAACTCAAAACTGGTGGTGGGAAATGGGCACAGGACTCATTTTTGGATTGATCAATGGATTGGGCAGCAATGTCTTAGGATGGAGTTTCCAAGGCTGTATAGTCTGTCAACAGAGAAGGAGATAACATTGGGAGTGTTACTGGAAAGAAGAAGTGTATCAGGGGAATGGAATCTGAATTTTCGAAGATCGTTATTTGCATGGGAGAATGAGGAATTAGCTAGGTTGGTATCACTTGTGAGCCAGGTTGAGTTGGGGGCAGCAGAGAGCGAGGATTGTTTGAAATGGCTGTTGTGTTCATCACATCAGTTCAGTGTAGCCTCCCTTTTAAGAGAGTATGTGCCTAGCACTTCTTTGATGAGCACTAATTTGATCTGGAATAAGCTGGTTCCACCAAAAGTCCAATTCCTTTGTTGGCTGGCTTGGAGAGGAAGGTTGAAGACTGTTGTTTTCTTGCGAAGGATTGGAGTGCTGACTCAGAACACTTCAGTTAATTGTGTTTTTTGCAGAAATGAGGAGGAATCCGTTATCCATGTATTACTATGGTGTCCCTTTGCTTGGCAAGTTTGGTCAAGATTGTTGAATTGGTGGGGTTCTGATGGGTTTTACGGTAGTGTGGAGGATTTGTTTCATTGGTGGTTGGGATTTAAGTGGGGTCATCTTGCAACCCAAATCTGGAAGGCCATTCCTTTGGCAATTATGTGGTCCATTTGGAAACTTAGGAATGAAGTAGTCTTTAATGGAAGCCAATTTTGGATTGATGATTTTTGTGATTTGGTTAAAGTGAGGGTGGCATTCTGGGTCACAGCATATTCTAAGGGGTGCTCTTACTCAATTTAGGACTTCATTTATAACCTACAGCATATTATAACCATGCCTACCAGTTGAAGAAACTATTTGGTTCTTCTTTATTTTGTCCGGGTTTGTTCATTTTGGCTTGGTGCAATCTTCTTTGGGTTGAGTTTTTTTCGGTCTGTCATTGGCAAGCTGCTGGGTGGAGTTTTTGGTTGCATGGGGCTGTTTTTGTTGTGTAATTGGGGGTTGGTTTATTTTGTTTTGTTTTTACACTCTCTGTCTTGTGTGTTGCTTTGTTTTTTGGTTGGTTGCTCACCAACTTCGAGTTCTGGAGTTTGTGCTAGCAAATGATTTTGTGGGCATCTTGGTGCCAACCTGGTTGGGATCTCGATGTTTCACAGTGATGCTTTTGCACCTCCTTTATTGTATCTTTTCTTTCTTCATTTGATTTATCAATAAAATTTCTTTTGCTGATCAAAAAAAAAAAAATATCGCTCCATTCAAAGAATCGTGGTGCGCTTTTTTTTCCCTTTTTTTAATTTTTTATTGTTTACAATTCACGATCTTGTTTGAGTTCATTTTAACTATTCCCACTAGAGAACATCATCTCATTTGATTTCATTTTTCACCCTTCATCTCCTGCAGTTAAAGGCAATGCAATGTAAGAATTTGAAACCGTATGATTCAACTCTTGCAACCATAGCAATAGGTTCTCGCAAAGGGTTGGAACTGGATTTAATGAGGCGTTTGGATCAAATTTCCAAAAGCCCTCATGCGCATGCTTATAATGCTTTTCTTGAGCCATGTGACACTCTAGTAAGTCGGCATTATATACCTGAAGCTTCACATTACATTTGTTTCCCTTATTTTATGCCCTCTATTTCTTTTTACTTTATGCAAGCAAGAATATATAGTGCATATTTTTACATGAAAGATAGAATATGGATAACTCAAGTCCAATGCAGTCCCATTTGACTAGCCAATGAAGAGGTTATATTGTTGTTGATAGTACACATTTTAGGCAAGCAGCAATATTGGAGCCCCCAATGATTACAGTCTTATTCTTTACCAAAGAAAGAAAGAACGATTACTATCTTATCGGAGTGGCCCCAACTTTTTCCTACTAACACTTCAAAGTCAATTGCCTAATGGTTCAGTGCCACTTGAATTCAGATGTTCTTTCTATTAATGTAAAATTATATAGGATCAACTTTTTTTTTTTTTTGAAGTAAATGAATTTCCTTCTAGTCTTTAATAAAAGCTTTACATTTTGTAGGATCAACCCGAACGTGCTGTTCGTATATTGGCTAGAATGAAAGAAATGAAACTCCAGCCAGATATCAGGACATATGAGCTGCTATTTTCATTATTTGGTAATGTGAATGCACCCTATGAAGAAGGCAACATGTTGTCACAGGTTGATGTTGCCAAAAGGATATATGCTATAGAAATGGATATGGTGAAAAATAGCATTCAGCACAGTCATTCATCAATGAAGAACTTGGTAAGTTTCTTGCTCTTCGGTTCTTACTTTTAGTTGACCTCAAATAGTTTTCAATTCTTAAAATTAAAATTTTCAATGGCATTTTTGGTTCAAATATGTACTCTCTCTTTCACATCAACTTGTAAACATTTGTTGAACATTATGGTAATGACTACTGTTTTTAGGATCATTTTGTTGCCGTAGGTACAAGGTTTTTAAACCCGGACCGGACCGGCCGGTTCAACCGGTGACCGGAGGGGGCTCCGGTCCGATCTGCCCACCAAAACCGGCCATCAGCAAAAACCGACCTATTTATGCAAAACCGGTGAACCCACCGGTTAAACCGGTTGACCCGGCACCGGGTTGATCAAACCGGACCGGTGCAAAAAAAAATTTTTTATTTTATTTTTTCTTTGTTTTTTTATTTTCTTTCTTTCTTTTCTTTCTTTCTTATTTTATATATATATATATAATATAAGAATATAAAAAAAATTTAATTTGAAACTCTTTTTCAAGGGTCTCCTCTTGTGAGGAATCCCATTAAGAGCTTGATGAAATTATTGTGAAAGTCTTCACCTATTTATAAGAAAAAAACTCTTTCAAAAAAACTCAAAAAATCCATGTGGGATTCAATCAAATGTATTGGAGGGAATATTGAAATTTTGATATCTCTCCAAAATTTTTGCTCTCCTTTCAATCAAATTATTTGAATTAAAATCATATGGAGGGAATATTAAATATTTGATTTCATCTTCCAAAATTGAAATTAATAATATTTTAAAATGTATTATTATATTTTTCAGTAAAAAAAATATTAGGACAAATATTTAAGATAATTTAATATTTTTAATTTATAATTTTATTACTTATATTTTTATTTAAATATAATTTCAATATATTTATTACGTCACAGTTCGATTCCAGTTCGATTCCGGTTGAACCGGTGACCCGTCCACCCGGTCCCTTTTCCGGTTCACTCACCGGTCCGATTTTTAAAACATTGCGTAGGTAGACAAGGTCTGTTAGTCTTTGTATGTAACAGTATTTTACTGGTAAATAGTTGGATCCCTGGGTTTACTAGGTTAAAGTGGTTCATTGTGAATGGGGGGATTATTTGATTGATGACATGCGTACATGTGATTTGAAGCTATAGTTGCTCCATTTTTGACATCTCAATACAATGACATGGCATTAATTTATTTTTGGTTCTTCAGTTAAAAGCACTTGGAGCAGAGGGGATGGTGAAGGAGCTCATCCAGTACCTACGTGTGGCAGAGAATCAGTTTTCTCGTGGTTACTCTTGTCTAGGAACACCTACCTATAACACGGTGTTGCATTCACTTGTTGAGGCTAAGGAAGTAGGTCCTGCTATCCGATAAAAGTATATTCTATCAATTATGTAAGATTATCTTGGTAGGTAGCATAGCATGTAAGGTTATATTTCTTCAATTTTTGGCCCATACTGGTCAGGTGCCAAGAATGGAAGAGCAATTACATGATTGGCAGATTTTGAATCTTAGAATTGTTGAGAAAAAAGAAAAATGAAATTACCACTTCCAATCCAACTCCCCCCGGACCAAGATTTTGAATCTTAGAATTGTTGAGGAAAAAGAAAAATGAAAAAATTTGTGAAATTTTTTTTACTGTTTATTTTGTTTGCATTCCTTTCTCATCACAAATTTAAAATTCAAACACAACTTAAAAAGCTAAAATACTTGGAAAAATTACTCATAAGTCCCATGTAGGAAAATGTTGCTCTATATAGTCCTCAATGTTTTTTTCAAAACCATTTAGTCCTTTTTTATTTTTAGTATGATTTCTTAAAAAAGTATTGTATGTCTGGTTGACTGTTTTGCCCATATTTTTTACGAATTGTTTGTTGAAATAATGTGTCTATCTTATTCACTCACAAACCTCTGCTGAAATAATGCCCAGCTAGTTTCGTTATGTTTGTCGTCATGACGTGGCGCATCAACATTTTGACTTCATAATTTTACATTCACCTGGTGTTTTTTACCAGCAGTTGGTCTGTTTATTTTTATCGACATTTTATACATTACTGCATCCGATTCTACGTTTCTTTGTGTGTTACATACAGCACACATTCCCCCCTCCCAAAATTTACTGCGGGTTTTCCATTCAATTTTTGTTTTCTTTTTTGTCTGAATTGCTGCAATTTTTTTAAAGTCATGTGTTTCACATTACTTAATGTTCTTACCAACAGTTTAATTCATGCTTACATATTTCTTCATAAGTTACATTATATCCGACTCTCCTACCTTACTAAATGTTTGACAAACACCACATATTTATGCCCCAATTTAGTGAAACAGCTTGTTAAGCAGATAGGATGGGGGGACTTTTCTGTTTTAAATCTTCTTGTGCATTGCTGCAATGGGTATTTTCAATGTTCGTGGACTCAATGGGTAGGGGGGGTGCCTTGCTGCTGTTTTTTCCCCTTTGTGTATGTTTTTTAATCATACCGAACGATGTTCAATTACAAACCATACACATTACGTTCCGTCGCAATTGTTAATTAAGTCACACCACCCCATGTCATGCTCACATTCTGTATGATGTTCGATTGTTCGACGTTTTCACTGCTGATGTGGATTGTTTGATGTATGAACAGTATTGTTATTTGCAAGTATGATGTTCGATGTTCAAACCAAACAATCCAACACACAGCGCATATTCCCCCCCCCCCCACATTTACTGCGGGTTTTCCATTCAAATTTTGTAATTGTTTTGGCCTGAATTGTTGCAATGTTTTGAATTCATGTGTTTCACATTACTTTATGTTCTTACCAACAGTTTCATTCATGCTTACAGATTTTTTCATATGTTACATTATATCCGACTCTTCTACTTTACTAAGTTTTTTACAAACACCACATATTTATGCCCTCCAATTTACTGCACCAGCTTGATGAGCATATACGATGGGTGGACTTTTATCTTTTTTAAAATCTTCGTGTGCATTGCTGCAATGTGTATTTCACATGTTCATGGACTCGATGGGGGGGGGGGGGGGGCGTGTCTTTTTTCTTGTTTTAAATCACAACGACCGATGTTCAATTACAAACAATACACACTACGTTCCGTCGCAATTGTTAATTAATTGACACAACACCCACGGCATGCTCACAATCCATATGATGTTCGTTGTTCGACGTTTTAATTTTGATGTGTATTGTTCGATGTATAAACTGGAGTGTTGTCTGCAAGTGTGATGTATCTGTAACGTTTTGATGTTTAATGTTCATTTTAGCAGATAGGCTGGGGTGGACTTCCCACCTTAAATAGTTTTAATTGTTCATGGGACATGTTTGCGAGTGTGATGTTCGATGCTACCAACCCAACATTTTTATAATGTTTTGATGTTTAACGTGTCGACATCTGCCTTGCAGATTCTGATCGCTGACTTCTACCATTGCTGTTACGTCCCGCACTTTGATTTTTCCACTACCTGAAACGTACCCCAATGACAAATAATAATTAGCCACCCATATGCAGTATCAATAAGAAAACCATATCACCCCCTACGTTCAAGTGCCCAACGCGAACGACTAAAAGATTTACACAGGGGACAAACACCACACAAAACAAACATAAAAAACCAGGGGTACTTTGCATGGCCTTCACCCCAACACAGGTGACAAACTCCACATAACTCGTAATATGGTGTTTTACACTGACACAAAACAAACAAACATCAATAAATCTTTGCATGCCCCAAAACATGTGTCTCCCACCAACATTACCAAACAATGGAACAAATCTTTGAATGCCCCATAACAGATGTCCCCCCACCAACATTACCAAACAATGGGCCAACCACAAGCATAGAACAAACATCATACACAAGCATACATACACCATAATATGATGTTCAAAACATTACCCAAAAAACATAACATAACCACACGAAATAAAACAAACATCATAATAACAACACTGATATTTTCACTAACAAAACAACATCTTCGCAATGTATTGCCCATCAATACAAATTCACCTATAACATAAGTCCCAATTTCTAATCACGTATTTACGTATACATCAAACCGTGTAAAAACCCCTTTCCACAGAACAGGAACCCTAATGCTACGTACCTGGTGTCATGGTTTTCAAGTGGAGCCTCCGGGGCGCTGCGATGTATGTATCTCTTCCCAAACGTTGCAGATTTTTTTATCAACCAACGGGTTTACACAATGGAAAGGACCAGTATTTTCGGAATGAACATCAACATTACCAAAATACAAAAACAAATTCTCCAAACTACGCGGCAAGAATCACTGATTCATCAACATTCCAAAAAATCCCAAAATATCTTCCCTAAACACCGTTTGCGATTCTACCCATAAACAACACTACAGTTCATACGTCTGTCCAATACGGTAAATTACCCACAAACACTAACCCCAAAAATACCCCTTTACTAGCTGGCCCATACGCGTAATAACTTGGGTGTTAATGTCTTTATACATTAAAAAGGACCTATTAGTCTATCAAAAAAATCTCAGGACTAAATGGGTTAACATTCCCATTTTAGGGATTTATTGGTGTTTTCCCCAA
This sequence comes from Camellia lanceoleosa, assembly GCA_025200525.1. Classification (NCBI taxonomy): domain Eukaryota; kingdom Viridiplantae; phylum Streptophyta; class Magnoliopsida; order Ericales; family Theaceae; genus Camellia; species Camellia lanceoleosa. Next base: position 203,013,184 of record CM045761.1, on the reverse strand, counting down.
AATACTTATGACATGCTAGTAGTAGTCCAAAAGAGTAATACTATACAAATTAATATATTTTACAAAACTAAAAAAATAAAAAACGGTGTTGCTATATCATATTATTCCAATGTGCTTGTTTTAAAAAATGAAAATTTAAGTAAAAACAAAAAAAATTTCTATCATATCACTACCTACCATGTCAATAAGTAAAAACAGTTTAAATCATTTTCAAATATAAATATGTATTGTTTAAAAAAAAAAATTTTAAAAACCTATATGACTTCAGGTCCTACTTAAAAATATTTTTAGATCCCTAAATTTTTAAATTTTAGAAACCTAGTCCACTTTTCAAAAAAAAGAAAATACCCAATATACCCCTTATATTTATCAAAAGTTGAGTGGAGTTTGGAGTTTAGGTGATTAACGAAAATAAAGAGTAACACGGTAGATATTTACCATGAAGAGGAGTATGATACACATTTAATTAGGTGATTAATGAAAATGATTTTTATCTTCAATGCCATGAAGAGGAGTATGATACACATTTTGATTGATAAAGAAGAGTAGAGTCTACTATTTTGGGTGGAGACATTACACTTTTTGAGTATGGTGTTCACATATTTGGACTAATCAAATTTTGTGTATTGTTTGTGAACAAATTCATTTTCCATGGAACCACGGCAACAAAAGTTTCATTCTAAATGTAAGTAGACACCTTCATTATTTGGAAGTAACACGGTAGATATTTACAATGGAGTTCTCAATTTAATAACAAACCTAAACTCCTACGGTAAACTTATATATATATATCATGTATAATATGTATACCTAAACTAATATTCTTAACAAAACACATAATAACTCATAACACAGTAGAGCCTTTAGCCACCATGTGTGTTTGCATTTAAGGCATTGATTACAGTGTGGGCATTTAGGACATGGATTATAGCTTTGTTTTTCATTCCCGGAAACAAACCAATCACTCTGAGCGATTACTTTCCTTCGATGGTTCATTTGGCTGGATATGCAAGCACATTAAACAAGATAAAGAAATAACATCAGTACAATACAATACGATATTTGCAAACAAATATAAACTATTCAAGTGATCTAACACCAAAAACACAACATGGCTCCCCCTAAATTCAACAATTTATTTTATATGCTTATATGATGATATTCATAAGAATGCATAACTTACCATGGAAAATTTTTAGTTTATCCACTTGGAACTGTGGGCTTTTCCTCAATTATTTAGAGTAAACATAAGAATTCTCTAGATTTATGTAGAATGGAGATAGAATATCATATGCACAAGCACAACCAATGAGACAAATCCAGGTAATTCCTATAATAGTGGAAGCACCAAATACCATGACCCCCCCCCCCCCCCCCAAAAAAAAAAAAAAAAAAAAAAAAAAATGTCTAATAAAAGCTGATGCCATCATAGAACAACCAAATACAAATTAGAGTATGGAAAAACACCCTAAGGTCCTAGGGCACTTGTGTGATTCCCGATTACCATAGAGCTCGGCATATTCTACTCTAAAAATTCAGGCTTATTTTGTACAATACTAGCAAGCCTGAGTACTTATTTGAAAAAGCCTAGTACGAGCACAGGCACCCTAGCCCAGAATTCCAGTATTAATCAGATAATGTGGCCTTGACAAACTCAAAGGTAACACTGCTATAAACGAGTGCATCTCAGTGGCTTATCATACTAAAGATGCTGACATATGCCAAATTATAAAAAAAAAAAACTTTTAAAGTCATGTGATATGTCATTTAGGAAGTGATTAATTTTCTATCTGGTGGAAGATCTATATATTTTACTTTAGAGGTATGCACTTAGTTGTAAAAGTTGTTGTTTTCAATGTCTCTTCTCTAAGAAATAATTCTTATCAAACTTCTTGACTGTAATTTAAATTTAACAAAAATATTAATTATTTTTTATTCGGTTTTTTGTTGCTTGTGTCCTAAGAATACTTATTAGGAATAATAACTTGTTTTTAAAGTATATCCTAATAGAAAAATTATTTAGGTAATAAATGTAATATAAATTGTAGTATTTAATTTTAGGGGTAATTGCATCCCAGTGTAATCAAGAAGAAAAAAAAATTATATATTCATGAAAAAAATTTATAATTTAAATTATTAATATTTATAAAAAATTTCATTGATTTGTAATTATTTTTAAACTCCCACTAATTTAATATTTCCTCTTAATGTTATAATAAATTGATTAGCATTATTATAAAATTAATAGGGTAAATTACACTTTGCCTCAAATCTCACTTTGCTTCCTACATATGAAATCATAACAGTTAACCCCCTATACTTTTAGTCAAATCTCACTTTGGTCCCTACATATAAAATCGTGACAGTCAATCCCTTGCACTTTTAATCAAATCCCACTTTGGTCCCTACACATAAAATCGTGACAGTAAACCCCCAATACTTTTACTCAAATCCCACTTTAGTCCCTACACAAGTGTCAATGTCTATGTCCCTCTTCTGTTACTTCATTTTTAAATTTTTAATAAAATTCAGTCATGTAACAAAAATGTGACTACGAAATAAGTGTAAAATAGGAAAATCATTCATGTTTTTCACCAATACACTTTGCCCTACGTGATAAGCACATGAGAGTTATATAATACAATATATATATATATATATGTTTGTATGGTAAAAATTGGGGTGAAAAGACAAGAAAGTAGAGTTTTTGAAATAATAAAAAAAAAATATGACAAAGAAATCAAAGAGAAAGAAAGATTAATATAGATAGAAGACTATATTACCATGAAAAATAGAGTTTTGTGATTCTAATTTATGCAAAACCCTAGTTCATCTTCTTAATTGTTCACAATCTGCGTTTTGTTTTAACCTAATATAATCGTATTTTGATGTAAATTTTAGGATAAAGTGTGTATTGGTGAAAAACATAAATGATTTTTCTTTCTTACCCTCATGTCGTAATCACATTCTTATCGTATGACTAAATTCTGTTAAAGATTTAAACAATTGAGTAATAGAAAATAGGACATTAACACTTGTAGAGGGATCAAAGTGAGATTTAACCAAAAGTACAGGGGGTTAACTGTCACAATTTCATGTATAAGGACCAAAGTAGAATGTGAACAAAAGTGTAGAGAGTTAACCATCATGATTTCATGTGTAAGAGCCAAAATGAGATTTGATAAAAAGTGTAGGGGTGCAAAGTGTAATTAACGCAAATTAATAAGTCAAAGGTCTCATTATGTAAAAAGTGATTTTGTTATTTTTAACTTATGACTAGCAATGCATGACATAAAAGAATATTTTTAAAAATATTATTTCATAATTTTTTAATTAAATTATTTATTTGTATGTCTATAAAGAAAGGGATCTAAGGTTTCTGAAACTATTTGGTCAATAAACTTAAATTTTTTTGAGATAAAATAACATTATTTATCTAAAAAGACACTTATCTATCCAAGTACTTATTTATCTAAATGTCATTCATTTGTCCAACTATTTGTTTATCTATCTAAATGTCATTCATTTATCCAACTATTTGTCCCACCTCACTATCACCAACCATCACTGCCAAAATGACTTTTGATCCAATTCAAAATCCTGCTAAAAAGAAAGACAAATGCTAACAAGCGCCCTAATACATTATTTAATGTTGAGAATTATGCAAAAAGTGTCTTGAAAATATATTAAAATGTAAAAATTTTATATTGATTTCAATAAAAGTATATTGAATTTAGTAAAAACTGTATTGTGTTATTCAATTCTTTTGTCTTTTACCTGTGCACCAAGACACTTGTTAACAAAATCAAAAAAAAAAAACTGGGCAACATATCTGAACTTCCATTTTTTTTTTCACTGAAACATATATGAACATGAACTGCATACTTGTGACACTAGTGTTTTATTATTTTAGATTTTCAAACGTCCTCAATAAATTTCAGAGATGGTTTAATTTACTAAGCACCCATCAAAGGTGGTCTTTTCAGGTTCCTCTTTTGCTAAACAAGAAAAAAGAAAAAAAAGATAGTCTACTTCCTTCAGTAATTGGTCATCCAAGATTTGAGCTTTTACATGATGTAATAAAAACTGCACCAAACATTGAAATATAAGCCCCGATGACAGTTCTCAGTGCTTCAATTAGTTGATATGTTTATTTGCAGTTAACTGGATGCTTAAATGCTCTCAACTGGAGGTAACTCGGCAAGCTTTGGGGGAGTGCCAAGTACTCGTTCCATATCAAAACGCGAACTTCGATGTTGAGAATACTGCACCCAACTACCATCAGCCAATAAAGCAGTTTGGCAAGTTCTGGTGCACTTGTCTCTGTTGCACTCGTCTGTAAACCACAGATAACAAATCCCAATAATGTCAGCAAAAGAAATTGAAAGTTGGTCTTCAAAGAGGTAATAGTCAATTATATGAGACTTGGTCAAGCAAAGAGGTTAATTTTCGAGAACAAAAAGTTTTAGGTCCAATGCAAATAAAGTTATCAGTGTCATATATATTCATATACAAGATCATCTACCATGATATTTCAATCATGCAAATGCATAATTTACCCTGCTATAGTGTCAAAATATCGGATATTTTGAGAGATCTGCTCCAGTAGTGCATATGTTATTTTTTTAGTGGTTTTGAGTTTATTGACACTAATAATATTTCAGTTAGTGTTTTTCTATCTAGGCTGATCTGACATTCACTCTACTGTGTGGAGGCTTTGCTTGTGAGGAAATGTGAAGATGGACCAAAATTGAAAGTCAAACTTTGGCATCAAGAATGTATCAGATAGATGGGAAAAGAGAAGAGGAAGTTGATTATTTTCCCCTTGAAAGTGAAAAGCAAGAGAATAATATAATTGTACACCTTCATTTGTCCAGGATCCGTAACAGCCAAGAGGCGTTTTGTGAACGTGTTCATTGCCAGCACAAAATCCTCCCCAGCACTACTTGTTAATTCCTGCATATAATATTGGGCAAGAAATTAAAATGCATAATAGGCACTAAAGGCTGGTTCACAAAATAACCACAGCTCCATGTACAGAACTACCAAGCAAAACAAAGTTACAAGTTATTATGGCAAAATTAGGGAAAGTGGGAGGCATTGACAGCACGTGTAAATCAAACTGGTTTGGGCAAGTATGTTTGCCATATCCACATATAAGGCAAAATGATAAAATATCATTATTGTAGATGTTCAGAACTCTGCCCATAGAAAGGTAAGGAGTTCTTGTACCTTAAGATTTTGGGGCTGAAGAGACCTGAGATATTCCAACAATTCATTCTGTCCATTTGCAGATTTTCTTCCTACTTCTTGATGCTCTCAATTTCTGCTTCAAGTAACTCAATATATTTCACTGTATCTATCTTCTCAGGACCAGAAATATTATTCCACCTAATAACTTCACCTGACACTTTCTTTTGTGTACCTGGTGCATAATCTGGCACATCCTGTATAGTCACAAGACCAAGTCAAAAACCTCATCAAATAAGAGTTGAAAGACAAGCCATAGTACTTTAGTGTGCGATAATAGATAATACAGAAAAATGACCCAATTTGCTATATTTTTTTTTCACTAATTACATGACTACCAACAACACAATTGCAACGGATATAAGGAGATGTAAATAGAACAGTCCACAGGATTTGAGATCATGACAACATTGGCCTTGTTTGGAAAGTTGGCTATTTTAATAGGCTATTTTAGTTGGCTAAAATATTTATGTTTGGGAAGAGGGTTGGATTTTTTTGCAGTTGGATGTGATGTTTGTGAGAGAAAAAGTGAAATGATTATGGATTTGATGTGATATTTTATTTTATTGGTTATTTTAGCCTATTTTGTCTTTTTGTGAATTTTAGTCCAAAAAAAGCCTAAACTTGGCTTCCCAAACACTCCCAATAGATGTACAAGCGGTAACTCACCCAAACATTATACATTGCAAACATACCCACCCAAACCAGCTATGGTCAATGAAAAGTGAAACCATGGTGGTGAAAAGGTAACAGCAACAAGGCTTCTATCACGTCTCATGTAAACATCAAAAGAATATAAAAAACCTTACATAAACAACCTAGAATTCATTTCAATGAGTTAGGCTACAACATCATCTGAAACTCCTTGCAAATAGCATGCAATCAACATTAATCACAGGCCTTCTGGTGAAAATAGTTATATTTTGATCCTGTCAAAATCATACCTGTGTTATTATTTCCGACGGTACATTCAACATAAGAATATAGGGGAAGAAAATGATGTTCAATGATCCTAAACTTAAATTTTACTACATGATTTCTGCCATGCACATTATGTAAATGCTCACCAAATTGGAATAGGCACTTAAACCCCCACTCTTGCCAGCTTCCTCATGTTCCTTTGTCAAATAAAGAAGAAATCTAATTGAGTTTATGTTCTCTGGGCCATAAAAGCCCACAGGTACAACATGGTTGGGTTAGTGTTGAATTACGACCAACCTTAGAACCCTAAAATGGTTCTCCATTTTGCAGCCCATAACCAACTTATAGAACATAAGAAGCCAAGAATTGTCTTTCCAAATGGTGGAATCTGTCTGTGAAACCAAAAAAAGGAAAGTAATTTTTATCCATCAATACAAATAGGTCTATGGTAACTAGTGACGTTCCACTATTTTAGGGGTTAAATGGAATTGGTGGACAAGGGAGGTGTACGGGGGGGAAATATCCTCTATTCTCCGTACTCCTTGAACTCAAGCTCCACGTAATGTCGCCTGGCCTGAAAACAAAAAGACAGTGAGCTGCCCGGCGGTGTGTTGCCAGATAGTCCCTCCAACGATCAAGTTAGACCACTTGAAGAAGAAGAGGAGAGCACTTTTTAGAGAGAGAGAGAATTGTTTAGATTGCTTACCTCCAACGTTCTCCATCCTTCCTTTTTCTAGGTTGTCCATGCAGCCTAAGGGATTGTACGCGCACTACCTCTGCTGTCCTTCCCTAGACAGGTGGCAGTGCTCGCCTCTCACTACCTTATGCGTGTAAAGGCCAAAACCTCCAAACAGCATGTGTGGAACTGCCAAACGGTATTGACGCGTGCCAGAAGTGGATTTCCCCTCCATCACACCATTGGTCCAGGTGGCACACTCGACCAGGTTATCATGACCGACCTATCCCTTAGAAAGAAACACCACATGACCAAGACGACCGAATTATAAGAAGTCAATCCATCCGAACTGCCTGGCCGTGAGGCATGCCGGCCTTCGTCCTAGTCCAAATTCATTCCGAGCTGTGTTTGGCTCGGTCCAGACGCATCACTGCGGATCCAACCGAGCACTTACCCGAAGCACAGCCCGGTTGGGCACATGCATGTCTTCGCACTCTGGTCAGCGACATAGCTCGGCCAAACGTGATAGCCCGAGAAGCCGTGCAAATTTGGTTCAGCTCCATAGCCCGGCACAAATCTCCCTCTCAGGAGGGAAGGAAAGTTAGCACTTTAATGTTTTATTTGGTTCATTGGAATGAGAGGGAATAGAATGAAATGGTGATTCCTTAGGCTTTCTTATGAAATGACCAAACCAAACCAAACCAAGCCTTAAGTCCTATCAAATAAGGTCGGCTACATGAATCCTTCTTCTCTACGCGGCCCTATCAAAGGCCATTTCGTTAGTCAAAATAAGTAGATCTATATCTCTATTTGCAACGTTAGCCAACGTTAATCTAAGCCTACCCCGTCCCCTAACACTCCCTTCCACCGTTACAACATCGTATCTCTTCACTACTGCCTCTATCGATCTCCGTTGAATGTGACCAAACCATCTCAATCGATTCTCTCTCAACTTATCTTCTATCGGTACTACTCTTACCCATTTCCGAATACACTCATTCCTAATTTTGTCTTGTCTAGTTTTGCCACACATCCACCTTAGCATCCTGATCTCAGCCACACTCATCTTATCTACATGTTATTTCTTGGTTGCCCAACACTCCCTCCCATACAACATCATTTGGTCTAATAGTTATTCTATAGAACTTACCTTTTAGTCTAGTGGGTATTCATTTATCGCACAGTATCCCAGATGCACTTCTCTACTTACACCATCCCACCTTGATCCTATGGGCTACATCCGCATCAATGTCCCCCGTTGTTGTGATAATCGACCCTAAATAACGAAAATGTTCACTCTTAGCCAATTCTTAATTCTCAACTTTCACTTCTCCTCTGCTTTCATTGTTACTGTTACTAAATTTATACTCCATGTACCCTGTCTTATTTCTGCTTATCCGGAAACCTTTAGATTCAAGAGCTTTTCTCCAAATCTCCAACTTTGTATTAACTCCTTCTCTAGTCTCATCCACTAGCACGATATCGTCTGCAAAAAGCATACATCATGGCACGTCATCCTGAATATTTCTCGTCAACTCATCCATAACTAATACAAAAAGATAAGGGCTTAAGGTAAATCCTTGGTGTAACTCAACAGTGATAGAAAATTCATTTGTCTCTCCAGTAGACGATCTAATAGTGGTCACCACCCCTTCGCACATGTCCCTAATCACATCAATGTAACCTTTTGTCACCATTTTCTTCTCTAGCACCCACCATATTATATCTTGAGGCACTCTATCATATGCTTTCTCAAGGTCGATAAACACCATATGAATGTCTCTTTTCTTTTCTCTATACTTTTCTATTACTCTCCTCAAAAGATAAATCGCTTCCATTGTTGACCTACTGGGCATAAACCCAAATTGATTCTCTGACACCTCTGTTATATCTAGCAATCAGCATTCCATCACCCTCTCCCACACTTTCATTATATAGCACATTAGCTTAATTCCTCTATAATTGTTACAATTCTGGACATCTCTTTTATTCTTATATATTGGCACTAAAATACTCTTCCTCTACTCATCTGGCATGTTCCTAGTCAACAAAATTTTGCTAAACAACCTAGTCAACCAAGCAACCCCTTTTTTACCCAAGCACTTCCAAGCTTCAATAGAGATATCATCGGGTCCTAAAGCCTTATTTGATTTCATCTTCTTAAGTGCAATCTCCACTTCAAAGTTCCTAATCCTACGATAAAACCAATAGTCTTGGTTTATCGTATTACTAGCCATTTATTCTCCTATTGCCGTACCTCTATATTCCTCATTTAATAATTTCTCAAAATAGTTTTTTCATCTTTCCTTAATCTCTTCATCCTTCACCAATACCTTAGAATCCTCACTATTGATGCACTTAACTTGATTAAAATCTCTTATTTTCCTCTCTCGTATCTTAGCAAGTTTGTATACCCTCTTCTCTCCTTCTTTACTATCTAGTCTAGTGTATAAGTCATCATAAGCTTTCAACTTAGCCTCTCTCACTACTTTTTTGACCTCCTTATTAGCCAATCTATAGCTGTTAAGGTTTTCCTCAGTTCTATCATTCTGTCACTTTTTAAAGCACTCTTTCTTTGCCTTAACTACCGCTTGAACCTCTTCCCTCCACCACCAAGTTTCCCTAGTGCTAGGTCCCGTCCCTTTCAACTCTCCAAGCACTTCCCTTGAGATTCTCCTCATACAATTAGCCATCGAGTTCCACATAGTGTTAGCATCATCTTCTAAGTCCCAAGTACCTTCCTTATCCATTCTATTCTTGAATATTTCTAATTTATCCCATTTTAGGTCCCACTATCTCGTCCTACGATGCCCACCATCCTTCCTAGCTTGGTATTGCCTTCTAAAACATAAATCTAGTGCCAAAATCCTATGTTGAGAGGTCAAGGTCTCTCCAAGAATCACCTTACAATCATTGGCGGTTCACTTTTCTCACTAAGAAGTAATCTATTTGGCTCTTAACTGACCCACTCTTAAAAGTTATCAAATGCTCCTCCCTCTTCTTATACATAGTATTGGCCACCACCAGGACAGAAGCCAACGCAAAATCTAAGATACTCTCTCCAGCCTCATTTCTGTCACCAAAACCGTATACACCATGCACCCTTTCATAGCCTAGTTTATCTATGCCTACATGGCCATTAAAATCTCCACCTATAACTAGGTTCTCTCCTACGGGCATCTCCTATAAGATCTTATCCATTTGCTCCCAAAAATTCCTCGGAATTGCCTGTAGTGAGTGATTGTGTTGATGTTTTTCTAAAGGATCTACCTAGACTTTGTCTAGATTGTAAGGTAGAATTTTTCCATCAACTTGGTCCCCAACACAACACTCAATTCTAAAGTGCCCTATATAATGACACCATTGGAGTTGATGGAGTTACAAACTCAGTTACAAGAGTTGCTAGACGAAGTTAGTTATGGTTGGGTTGTTACACTTGCTTGATGGACTACTTGTGAGGTTAGTGATGGGCATTAGGCCAATTATTTTAAATGTGTTTGGGAATAAACGTAGTCTTACAATGATAGAAATTATAGCGTGTAGTAAGGGATGTGTTTCTTAGAGAGTTTGTTTTATTCATAATTTTGCTGTAAATCCTAAGAGGACAAATAAGAGAAATAATTTTGAGATATATTGGAATGAGATTAAATTTGATTTGGGTTACGCCATTTGATGGGATTATTAGTAGTAACAACATTGGCTGGTGAGTCGATATTTTAGAATTTGTAGGCTAGTTTCAGGTGCTTTCGAGATTGGTGCAACCCATTGTCTCAGAGTTAGTTGTTGATGTTCTCGAGTGCAATAAATGAGTGTTGAGGGAGATGATGTGATAGATGTTGTGGAGTTGTGTTAGCAACCAATGTTCTTAGAGGAAATTTTTAAGATTACTTTGTGAGGATATTATAATTATAAACTAGGCGCTTTAGGATAATTAGTATGGTGGTAATTTGAGTATTTCCATGAAATTTATGCTTGACCCATCGAGAGTGATTGATGTTAACATTTATAGTTACTTTTATATATGAGTTAGAAATTGCGAAGATGGAAGGTATACGAGATTGTTTTGGGTTAAATTTGAGGTGTGTCGTGATAGTGTGGTTCATGTAATGGAAATGGAGATTATTTTGTATCCCTTGTCCTTTAGCTATAAGATTGTTTTGTATCCTTGGTGTAGGAGTTGTGAATCTCTTATATTGATCCTTCGTTTTGCTACTTGTGTGGTGAGAATTCATGTTGTTGGTATGTTGGTCTAATATTACCATTGAGTTCAATTTGAGTGTATTTGACCGTAAGTGGTAAGTGTTTCCTTAATTAAATGTATTTAGTTTTGCCTAATAGAGGATGATTCCTTATTTTAATTTTATTTCATCGTGTTTTGTGGTGATATTACCTTTAAAGAAGTTATTCGGTAAACCTCTCGTCCGGGAATAAATTGGTATGAAGTACTTTCGTTATTTTGTTAGTCTTAGAAATTGTTATGGGATGACTATTCTTGATGTAGAAATTTTTTTTTTGAGTAAACATGTGGCATTATAGCAAGTGGTTGTACATTTTTTTTTAGAGTTGTGTAAGGGTGAGTTCGATTAGAGATATTAGATAAGATTTTGAGGTAACCACAAGACTGAACACTTGTTGGTGTAACCTTTCGTCTTGAGTTGTGTAGGCTTTTCATGGTGGGTTTGATATGGTAATTGGTGTTGTTGTTTGTGACATGAGCAGTTATGAGGATTCGATTTTGTTTTCTTTGCACTTTAGTAAGCTATGGTGGATTACTTTCAAGTTAAATCATTTTTCAGGTGGAGAGCAAATTTAGTAGTGATTGGATTGAAATCTTGAAAAAGATTATTTTAGTTAGAATTTTTTTATTAGATGTGTAGTATTATTTCTTTTGGTAAGGGATATACATTGAATTTCGTTTGGAGGGATATTATTGTCATTTGAGGGTAATCTATTTATTAACGGTTCGAAAATTTTTGGGTTGTTTCAGTGTTAATTTTTATAAATGTCTCATTGTGATTTGTTTGATATACTTCTAGGGTGAAAGGTAGAATATTCTATTAATAGGCCTTAGGAATGATATTAATAATTGTCGATAAGTGAATTTGTGTAGTAAGAGTTGTTGAATCGAAATTTGATCTTGTGGATTATCCTAATATTAGTGTGATGTGGAATCGTGTTGCAACCTTGGAGTTAGTGTCATGGCTTTGGTTTTAAAGAATGAGAATGGCTTTGAGTTAACTTTTGTTGGGAGTATCTTAGTATGATTGGAATGTGTACCGGTCTTGATGAATTATATGTGGACTCGAAGTGCATTGTGTGAGTGTTTGGATAAAATCTATATTGGAGTGAGATGGTGTCGGTGGATGTAGACAAGTTTGTGTAAACTGTTAGTCGGGTTGTCAAGTAAAAGAAATAGAGTAGATAGGTAAAAATAATACATAAATTGCTTGGTTGGGCAATTAAAGTTATGGTTGAGAATTTTCCATTAGTATGTTTGGCGTGATTGCATTATGTTTTATATGGATCGATGTTTCTTGTTTTCTAGATGAAGCAGTTGAAGCTAAGGTGATTTGTGAATATTTTTTTTTGTGAGTGGAATAATTCAGGGAAGAATATGATTGTACTAGGCGATGAATTGAGGTTTTTATAGATGAAACATTTCAAGTTAATATTTGTGCTGGTTTAATTCCAAATTGAGTAATCGAGTGTGGATTCGTTTTAATATCGAGATGCGTTTGTTGTTGTGTGATGGTTGGGATCTCAAAATGTATCATTGAATTGTGTCCTTGAAGAGAGATTGTTGTCATTGGTTAGAGTGTTGGGATAATCATGTTTGATTGTTTTAAGTAGATTATCGAACTAGATGATGGAAAGGATTTTTTTTTTTTTTTTTGTGGTGAGCTATCATTATTGGTATGTAGTGTTCAGATATTTTTTAGTGCTTTTGAGATAGTTTGTTTCGTTTGGTTGATGGGACCTTTTGAGGCACTTGGGTTAAATGAACAAAATTGTAGGTGCGTTTGGTTGCATTCTAGTGAGATTGTAGGTACGTTATATTCTAATTGTGAGTTTGAAATATTTTAGTTAATCCCATTATATGTTGCAAGAATCATCTACATTTTCCCCTCCCATTGTGAATTGTATGTTGAAATTCGAGTATGAGTGGTTTTAATTAGAGGGTGGCTTTTATAGAACAACATATCTAAAAGTCGTGGGTGGCCTTAGGGTGTAGAAATTTTGTTTTGAGGTTATCATAAATTTGTTACATAATATTCGTATAATAATAGTTATCATTTTAGCTTTGGAGTAGCTTCTTATGAGGCCTTGTATGAGAGGAAGTGTAGGTCTCCTTTACGTTGGTATGAGGTTGGTGAGAGGCAAGTGTTGGGACCTGATTTGGTGGAGGATACTACATAGAAAATTATCACCATCAGAGAGAGATTACTGACTGTTTGGAGCAAAAAAAAAAAAAAAAAAAAGTTTATGCTGATCATCGTAGGAGAGATTTAGAGTTTCATGTGGGGGATATGGTATTCTTGAAAGTATCACCATGGAAAGAAGTGATCAGGTTTAGAAAGAAAGGAAAGTTGAGTCTTAGATACATTGGTCCATTTGAGGTATTGAAGAAGGTTGGCGAGGTTGCGTACCGTGTTGCTCTATTTCACGTGTCTATGCTGAGAAAATATGTGCACAGTCTGTCACATTTGATAGTTTATCAGCTACTTCAGATTAGAGAGGATTTTTCGTATGAGGAGATACTTGTTCAGATTTTAGATTCGAAAGAGAAAAGGTTGCATACAAAGGTTATTAAGTTGGTTAAGGTATTGTGGCGTAATCATTTAGTCGAAGAGGCGACTTAGGAACGCGAGGACGAGATGCGCGAGAAGTACCCATATCTATTCTCATGATTTACTCAGGTTAGTTTCGAGGACGAAACTTTTCTTTTAGGAGGGGAGAATGTGAGAACCCGAATATAAAAATTAAATAAATAATTAGATAATAATAATTTTACAAATCTCAAATATTTTGATGGTGAATCTTAAAGTGCAAATTACATATTTAGAAGGTCTTTTAATTAAATTTAAATCCGAAAATATATTATGGTGAAAGTCTTTAGTTTGGAGGCAAAATTTATTACTAAAAAAAAAAAAAAAAGAAAAAGAGAAGAGGGTGTGACTTGAACTCTAGACCACAAAATGAATAAATAAGGCTCTTACCATTTGAGTTACATCTAACTTATATAAATATTTTGTATATTTATCCATTTATTTGACCCACAACTAATATAAAATAAAATATATACAAAACCTACAAAACCCTAATTCTCTTATTAGCTTACAAAACAATATAGCGGCAGCCAGGGGAAGGAATTGAGAGAAGAAGAAGAAGAAGAAGAAGAAGAAGAAGAAGAAAAAAAAAAGAATTGCAAAGAAGGAAGGATTTTTAGGTGTGTAGTAAGTATATATCTTTCTTCTTCCTTAAGGTTTTGTTCTTTATCCTTACTCTATGATTATTTAGTTCATTGATGGAGAGGTTGTAGGTTTATGTATTTTGTATATAGATATCCTATTGAGAAACTTGAGGAGCTAAATTTATGTGTAAAGATTGGGTGTTATTCTTAGTTAAAATTTTCTGCACAGAATCACAAACTTTAAAAATCAAGAAACTATATCAAACGAATGAATTTTAATCTGAAATTTTTACAGTAGATCAATTACATATTGAATTGCATATCTGAATTTTTTCATAATTTTTGGGAGTCAAAATCCATATAAATTGAGGTATTCAAATCTGTTCAGGAAACCAGTCCGAAACAGTAAATTCGAGTGTTGTTCTCTTTGGGTATAAATCCAAAAATTATCAAATTAGTGTCATTAGAACCGGTTACTGAGTCTAGTTTCGTACATTTTTGGCCTTGCATTGATTGCTCGTGTATATTAAGAGAACCGTTAATTTCTTTAAAGTGCTGCAGAAATCAACCTGTTTGGATATAATAAATTGTAGATAATTATTTTGATAAGCAAATCAAGTGAAACCAATTGGGTTTGAAACTTAGGATATATTAGATCATATCTGGAGGTTATTGGAATTTTTCGAATAGCGTGGAGTGGTTTTGTAATTTTCAAAGTTAGCGAATAGGTTGGGAAGGCTTGTTTGAAATTCTGTTTTATCTTAAGGTTGCAATTAATTAAGTTTTCACCGGAACCCATGTCTTGGGTGATTTTAAACCTTGAAGAACATGAACTTAGGTAATATTTAAGAGTAACGGTGAGTTGGGTTGAGCCGGGTTAGTGCGCTTTAGTTGAGGTTACTTAGTTCCTATTTTTTTTAGTATTTTTAAATTAGTAGTGACGTGTAGTTTTCATATTGGTTCAGGGCACTAGTTGGACTTTCATACTCTATTCAAGGATTATATTATTTCGTTTCCAGGTGAGTAGTTTCATGCTACGTATTTTTATAAATATTCCCCTACCCTGAACTGTCGAAAAATTAAATTGTTGTTTCATGACTAAACTGTTTTGATAAATTATTTATATTATCAATGGAATCAAATTATTTCTGAAACATGTGTGAACTTGGCATACTGCAAACTATTTGTTTTGGTCTCACGTTTATAATGATGAACTACCATGTTTTCTTGGCCGATGTGTATTGATTATTGGGACCATGATGTGTATTTAGTCCAGGGAAATTATTCCACTGTGTGCGGTGACTCTGGCCACTAGGGAACAGATCCGGTTTAGGCCGTGATGACTCTAGTGCTCAACGATTGTAAGGAACAGACCTTTAAAAATAACTAGGTGACCTTCAATCGGATCGACTTTGAGAAAAGGCCCAGGTGCCACCCTGAGGATGACTCCTAGTTCGGTATTGGATCCAACAGGGCTTTTAGCCTGAGAAATGTGTGGCAGATTATTTGTTTTTATTGGTACCCAGAAAATTATTGGTGTTCATGTTATAATCTGTGGAAAATGTCTTTTAACATGTTCTTGCGAGACATGAGTATTTTAATGTCATTTAACATGTTCTTGCGAGACATGAGTATTTAAAGTATTGAACTGTGGAACCTTCCTTTTGAAACAAATAGTATTTGTCATTTAACATGTTCTTACGAGACATGAGTATTTTAAGTGTTGAACTGTGGAACCTTCTTTTTGAAACAGATTGTATTTACCAAACTGTATGCCAAACTAGTTTCTGTGATATATATTTTATTTTGGAATTGAATCTTTTTAAGCTGTATTTACTATCCATGTTGCTATTCACTGAGCTATCAGCTGACTTAATTTTTATCACTTCCAGGTGTTAGAAGGACTTAGAGTGGACTCATGGCATAGCGGGGACTCGATTGCATGGACCTCTAGGGCATACATTTATTTGTTTTAGGTTGCTTATCGAGTTTTGTGCATACATTGTGGTATGTCACTGGATTGAGTATTGATTTATTTATTCCTGGGTTATCATCACAATTATTCTTCATGGTTTTGGGTTCATGTTTAGGCTTACGTGTGCCTTGGGCTAAGTTCCTGTGGGCCACGGCCGGTCAATAACTAGTTTAACTAACATAATCCTATCCCCTTTCCTAATGACAGCCACTACATTCTCCACCATACCCTTAGCAATTATGATTCCTACCTCATTCCTGCGTATGTCCTTACCACTATAATACAATTTAAAACCGATATCCTCAATTTCCCTAGTTTTCTCACCCGTCCACTTAATTTCTTGTACGCAAGCTATACTAACTCTCCCCTTAATCATAACATCTACCAATTCCATCGTCTTACCAATTAAGGTTCCTATATTCCAAGTGGCTACCCTAAACCTGCAGACTTAGACTAGCTTCTTTACTCGCTTCGTCGGAAAAAGCGAAACCTTTGCCCATTTTTTCACGCACCAGGCGTCGATCGGCGCCTTGCTCACTTTTCAAACACACGGAGGCAAGCGTTACTTGAGGGTAACGACCTAGTATTTAAACGATTCAAAATATGATTCATTTTCATAAGGGATCTGAGCGGCTTTTTACTTGTTGGTATCGGCTACCTAACACACAACCCTCCTCCCTTAACTCGGGCTTGGGACCGTGAATTGTTAACAACCCGGCGGAGTTTCTTATGAAATGACCATTCCCTTAAAATGGTGTAAGATGATTCCATTTGTAATGCATGTGTCATTGTTTTTTTTTTTTTTTTGTCTAACCAAACATAAGAATGAATATTTTGATAGAATGATCATTCCATTCCACCTCATTCCAATGAACCAAAGGCTACCTAAAAGGTTTACTCTGGCACCACAATCAGAACTTTTCTAATTCTGAATACAAAACAAGTACAATTATGATGCCTTCTTCATAATTAAATTACAAAGAGAAAGGGAAAAAAGGATAATGAATGAACTCACTTCCTTATCTTGCACCTCAGGAAGAGCAACTTGTTCCAAACCTTGTTGCAATTCCAACCGATATTGTGCATTTCTAAACATATATCCAGTCATCAAAACACTATACATGAGCTGTGCAAGATTTTCTGCAACCTGAACAAATGCCAAAGGATCAAATTATAGCAAACTTGAAGATTGACATCCATCAAACTAGAATTGATGCAAACCAAGATTCAATCAGCTTCAACCAGTGGTCAACTTTGAATGAAAATGCAAGCCTACAAGGTTGTACATACTTACAGTGGTTACTGTCACTGTAAAGAATTGAGGGGGTAGTGTTCCAATCATATTTGCTACCGTTTGGCGCATAGCATCGACTACCTAAAGAAGACACCATTGAAAACAAATAGAAAAAAGTTATAAGTGTGCCCCCTCGATAAGGTTACAAATTACTCTAGTACAGCACTGTTGTAAATCTATAAAGACAGCAACAAGAAGAAAGAATGTTGAAACCTGCTGGGGTGCCCTTTTCACAAACAACTCCATGAACTCTGGCTGCACGCTTTTGACATATTCCAATAGAATTTCCCTCCTGCTCTTCTTCTGTTTTTATTTTTAAAAAAGAATGTCAGAACTTCTAACCATCTATAACTCTTACGAAATATTCTCCAAAGCCAATTTTAACAAGGACTCAGTTATAGAATTTCCAATAATTAAAGAAGTAGAATGCTAATTTTGTTTTGACTAGTATCATAATCTAGAAAATAAGGAACTATTCAATTTGGAGGAAATCCAAACAGGCACTCGAAATTCAAGCAACTTTGACTTATTGTAGTTCAACCTGTTCACAATTTTTTCATTTTCTTTTTTGTTTTGGTTTCAAAAGCACACTTTTCTTGTGTTCTTTCAACAACAATTTGAAATATGTTTCCATTTACACATCCCTACCCTACTCACCCTCTCCACACAATGTAATATTTCCAGACGAATGAATGTAATGATCATAGTGATACTAAAAATGTTTGGACACACATTTGCCATTCAACAAAACAAATTGCTCATAAAAAATAAAGCTCGTTACATTAAAAACAGAAACAAAACCGCAACTTATATGATTCTGAAGCAGTGAAATTGACCTAATTTTACTTTCTTTCATTGTTTTGCTCTATTCTTTATCACTAACAAAAGCATCACAGCCACTAACATTGCAGTCATTACCAATTGTACATACAATTCCAATAAATGAAAACAAAATAACAAAAAAACAAACTATCCACATCAATTATACATATACATCTACAGAGAGAAATAAAGGAAGTACCAGAGTGCCGTTAGGGGGTTTGTAATTGCTGGCATTAGAATTGTTATTATCGGTGTTGTTCTGGGAAGAAGAATTGTAAGAATGAGCTCTCAAAGTGAATCTTCCTCTATTGTTTATCGTTCTTGGAAAGCTGATTGAAGAACACAATCGATTACTTCGACATGATACGAAGGAATGAAGGTTTCACTGACAACGACGGCATTTGAAATCCCTTGAAATCAAAGTTTTTTTTTTTTCTCTAAAGCCCCATCATCCGGTATCACAGTGAAGAGAACTACGAGAAGTTATTTGGCGGTTTTGAAACACCGCCCCAAACGGTGGTGTTGTGATTAGTGGAGATCACGAAGTACGATTTTGTGTGGAATGGTTGGGATTGGTTGGTGATTTATGAAGTGATTTTGAAAGAAGAAAAAGGGTGGTTGGTGACTTATGAAGTGATTTAAAAGAAGAAAAAGGTATCTTGTGTTTGGTCGGGAGTTTTGGAGATAGATTTGGTAAAGAAAAGGAAAATAAGTGTGCGAAATGGGTGATGCTGTGGTACATTGGATGTAGGAGTTATGTGGATATATGATTTTATATTATAATTAATAATATTATATAGATTATACCTATTATTTTTGGAAAAATTATTCATAAATCCCATTTCACCATCATACATCCCATTTAGTCCTACCGAATTTCAAGTATACTAAGAGATCCCATTTGTTACAATACTATTACCTATTGGTCCTGTTTTGATTTATATATTCAAATTTTTGACTTTTGTACCCTTTTCTTATCTGGTTCACACAGAATTAGGAATTAAGTTCATTTCCTATCACCAATCGTCTGACATTGAATTAGGGATCACGTTCATACCGTATTACCATCCCCTTCACTGGGTAACACATCGTATTGCTCTAATATTTGGTCACCACAGTCATATCACATAGAAGCACGATCGGGTTGCCGATTTACGCATTGCGGCAGTGAAGATACATACTGCGGTACTACGTTTGATCCTTGTATGATTGTTGTTAAATGCGTCATCTGTATGGCCCATTCTTGAGGTATTAAGCATATGTATTCAACCACGATGTGTGACACACATAAGTCGTTCTGCGTTTTTCTTTCACTCCATAACTTGTAAAAATCATTAATATTTTTTAATGCATTGATGATGGACGACGTGATTATGTTGTTGTCTTTGTTTTCGGTCCCACGAATGTCGCATACAATCTGGCGCCTTACTTATTTGTCGATTTGATTAATTTCTTGTGTGATACTTTTGATGATCTTCGTCGGTTAATGTTCGATTGTTCTTTAATGTTAGGGTTACAAAAATATCTCCTTAAAAGTAGCGTAGATATGCAAAATATGGTTCACCTTGCATCCTCTTTTCGTCTGCAACTAATCGAGGTTACGGTAGATTCGAACGATGATTTCTGTGTTACAGCAGACGATGATATTGTGGACACCATACAAAGCCTCGGCACGCGTGGAACCAAACGATCTGTTCACCAGATTAACAACGATTCTAATATTGATTTGTTGCCAAACTACTGTCCACATGATCAGCAGACATTCTTATCAGCATCATGGGCTAACGGACTAACTCACGTTGGGCAGAGTTTCGAAGGTGGTCTTGGTGAGTTTGAGCGATACTTTGCAAATATGCGGTGGAATGTGGGTTTGAATTCAAGTACCTCAAAAACGTCTGATTAGAATTACATTGTGTGTTCATTGCGAGAGTCGAAGGGTTGCACATGGTTGGTACTGCAGCGAGTTTTGGAAGCTAATGGTTTTTCTACCTTTGCAAATGGAACAATGAACACATTTGTGGCGTTGCGATTCGTCGATCAACAACCGCCGTTTGGGATCGAGACTTGGTGGCGACATTTTCGCATCGTATCCGTGACAAGCCTTTGACTAGGCCTCACGATGTTGCATTTGATTTGAAAAAAAAATTACGGCCTCGAAATAAGTTACGCGTAGCTTGGTTGGAGTGTCGAAAAAAGCGGGCGAGTTATTTGGAGCACAAAGTGCATCCTTTGATCGACTCTGATTGATGCAGTGGGGCCGTTATGGAACACAATCCAGGAACTTATATCAAAATTGATTGTGACAAGCATGACAACCGGTTTGAACGTTTTTTCATAGCATTTAAAGCATGCATTGACGGGTTCAAACATTGCCGACCATTACTTTTTCTAGATGGCACTTTCTTGAAGGGGAGGTTCAAAGGGAATTTACTTGCTGCCACATCGAAAGACGGAAACCGAGGTACATTAAACATTTACACAAACATAACGCACATACGTCACACATCCATGCATTATTTATTTCTCCGACACAACTATGTACACTATCACACCCAACTAACCACCCTACTCCCACGCAGGATTGTTTCCAGTCGCATTTGCGATTGTTGGGGCAGAAAACGCAACAAACTGGTCATGGTTTTTGCAACATCTTCGTAATGCACTCGGTGATGACAAAACCTTTACATTCATATCAGATCGGCATGTTGGCCTCATGGAAGCAATGCCCATTATCTTCCCAAATGCTCACCACGTGTTTTGCATGCAACACCTTCAGAGAAACCTTAGAGACAAACTTAAATATATGAACAATTTCCACCGGATTGGGTTGATCACAAAGTTCAACAACTGCGCTTAAGCCCCCACTGTTACTGCATTTCAGGAGATGGTAGAAAAGTTCACCAATTCTGGTAAGAAAATTGCAATCGACTTCCTCGGAAATCTACCCCCCAAACATTGGGCAAATGCCTATTTCCGGTGCGTACCTTTACATGTCCCACTTGTATATGAACAGTACAAAAAAAATAAACGCGTCTCCTTACATTATATTATCTATACTAATGCCTCTTCCATGTTGTCAAACACATTGCAATACAGAGGTAACCGGTACGGCGAGATGTCCTCCAACGCCGCCAAATCATTCAACAACTGGATTTCCGATACACGTCACCTTCCCATAACTCGTTTGGTGGACAGTATAAGGACACAAATAATGCGACAAATGTCAACCAGGCGGGAAACGTCACAAAAATGGCATAGTGTGTTATGCCCAAAAATGGAAAAACTCCTAGAACATTCATATAATGACGGGAGGTCATGGACTGTAAGCCAATCAAGTCCCACCGTGTACGAGGTACACTCACACCCATCCGTCATGGTCGACGTTGCCAGCCACACATGTTCTTGTTTCCAGTGGCAGATTAACGGTTTCCCATGCTCACATGCCATTGTTGCCGCTCGGAAAAGTGGACAAGATTTGTACACTTTAATCGAGCCTTACTTCCATACTGCCACATATCGCTTGACATACAGCCCAACAATTACCCCAATTCCAACAGTGGAACAACCGTCTATCCACACAGACAGTTTGATCATACTGCCACCCACCGTCAAACGACCACCTGGCAGGCCTAAGAAAAACCGGATACCGTCACGCGGCGAGCAAGTCCAACCAATACGTTGCAGTAGGTGTGGACGCATTGGACACCACAACCGGAAGACCTGCAAAGAACCCATATAGCATATCAACCTTATCATGTGGAAACACACTATTTGACACTTTTATTACTATATTTTTCCCATTTAATAATCATGGGTTACACATGTGTATCCCATGTCTGCATTTAATTTGCAAGAACTTTCTGCATTACTTTACTTTTTCCCAGTTCATGATCATAGGTACCACAAAAACTTCCCATGTATGCATTTAATTTCAAAGCACTTTTCGCATTGTGGACAATGCTACGAAACAGTCTCCAATTCTTGATGTTGTGCTATGCTCATTTATCTTTCTCCTTCACATCGTTTTCAATTATTCATTTCCTTATTTTGATTCCAAATTTAATGACATTCTCTTACAGCGGGAACAGACAATACATAACAGCAGACAAATGGCACCACTAACCATTCCTATGAATTACCACAACAAACGTAATGTCCACGCATACGCCACTAATACCATTAACCCTTAACAGTTTCACAAATTCACTTTGTCACAATATCTCCATCTTACATGCTGAATGCAATATAATTCAACCACCATCAATCAACTACACAATACCTGTCCCATTTCTGTCAAAATAAAAAACCACCATACGAAATTGAAAAACTGTAACTGAGGAGAACACAACATGTCCAAGACACAAAATTCCCAATCGGGACATGAACGAAACACAAGGTCAAATTTAACAAAACCCATAATCGCATAACCTTCATATGTAATTATTGTTATTCACAATTTAACACCCAACTTTAAAACCAACCAAAGCATTCACAAAAACTAACACACACTTAAACAAAATAAGTTCATCCTTGTGCAAAACAACACCCCACAAAAAATTGGAAAATAACCAATCACAACCATATTGCCAAAAAAAAACCAACAGACAATTCAACCCCAAACACAAAAACCAATCATCTTCATAGTTCATGCCATATCCTTCAGACCCCTTTCATGGTCGTTCACAAAACCTTTGACCATGTTGGCGCGCAGTATGACGCAGTTATCACCCTGCAACGATCTGTCGACGTCAACATGATGTACATACTGACGCATCACAGCACACACAATGATTGCGCAGTCCTCCCTGCAATGAGCGTCAACACAAAACATACAAATTACTAAATCCTCCAACAAACCATACACCAAATCACACTTCACGTATGTACTATCAAATTAATATGGGCAATACACATACGAGTCGTGTCTTTGCTGTGGGCAGTCAGTCACTGACACCACACCCAATTCACCACACTGCGTTGCGTCGTCATCACCCAATACGCCAAGCGTGCTTATTTGATTTCAATAACGGTATCCTCTCGTAAAAAATAACCTACCATTACCAAACACACAAAAAAGACAAATAAAAACACATCAACCACACACATATGATGACACATTTCACTCACCAAAAACACTGCCTCCATAAGGTGCTTGTCTTCAATTCCAACCCGTGGCCTCATAGAGTTGTAATGTTTCCAGATACCCGTTTCAGTGTCGTAAACAACAAACGTCCAGTGTGCTCGGAAACAAATGGGGAAGTGGACGTACCGACAATCTTTACATGCCGCGAAGTTGTCCAGCACAAATCTGTCCCGTGCATTACTGTTTTCGTTTTTCAACATTTCCTGTATCATTATTTCACCCGTTAGATTATAAAACTTTAATCGTTGCACCCATGCACCACAAAGCTTTCCAATGTAACTTTAAAAACAATTTCAAAAACTCACAAGGCATATGCTACTAAAAACGTATGACTTGTCCGGAAACTCCACTCCAACAGCTATTCTATCTTGTTCTTCCATCAACAAGACTGCATAGGCATCTATCACCTACCACAAGACAATAAACTTCATACAAACAATACATTTACACAATAACATTACAACTTCACACCAGTTACTTACATTACCACGCACTGACGATGGCCGAACAAGCGACTTAATATCCACAAAGCATACACAAACACCATGTCCACTGTTAGCCCACATCACCGCACTACAAGTAAAAGACATAATGCATGTCAACCAAATGTACACGTACACCCAATTTCATTACTAACAAACGCACATTACATACATGTCTCCATCGCTGTCATACGCGTTTCTTATCTTCTCTTTCTCCACTGTAGTCATTCACTTCCACACCCCTAAACGATTGTTCAAATCAAACCCAGACCACACCCTGCTCCTCACTGCACATGCATCTACATCTACAGACCGTCCAGCGTCCACCACCTTCCCACACCCCACCATCATTTTACCCACACCACCATAACCAAAATCTGGCTTCATAACCTCCTTCGTTACCTTACCCTTCAGGTCCCTCACAAACGAGCTCTCCACGCCCTCCTCTGGTTGTATTCTCCTTACGCAGCCAGCAACTTCAACTATATCTGAACCATGCCCACTAACTTCAACCACCACACCACTTGTCTTTTCATCAATTCCACCAAAATTTCCACTGTTTTTTAACAAATAATTCCCCCGCTGTCCAACACTGTCCAATGTCGCCCGTTCCATTCTTCTAACACCGTCGTCTTCCGCCATATCAGTGTCACCGTCAACGACCATATGAAATGCTTGCGTCACGTTGTGCACATCTTGTTCAGCTAACTGTTCTTCTAAAACACCTATCTTCCTTCGTAGCTCAACATTTTCCTCTGCCACCTTCTTCATCTCATCTTCCTTCACCTTGAAAACTAAGGTGAAACCACCAACTATATCCACAGCTTGTTTTTTTTTTCATCCTCCTCAACTGGTCCACCTCTGCTTGCAACTCCGCAATCATACCATCTTTAACTCCACATTCTGCCCTAAGTGCGTATAACTCGGCTAACGCCGTCTCTAGTTCCCCTTTGCCATCACCAATCCGTTTCACCCGTGTTGCACATAAAATACCACCAACATCCCCCTCCGGTGAACTTACAACATCGACCGGAACACAGGTTTTACCTTTTGCAACCACACCCCCCGCCCCTTCAAATCTTCTACGCTCACCACTGCCCCTGACGTTGCGTTTAGCATCCACCCGGACACCACCCACAACTTCATTGCCACAAACACCCATGTTCACATCATTCCCAGCCCCACTGTCACTACAAAAATCATCACTACCATTGCTTTTGTATTCTCCACCCACTTCTTGATCTTCATCAATATTAACGTCCTCCTCACCATCAAACTCTTCTCCTGCTAGTATAACCTTTTCGAACGGTTGACTCACAAGTTTGCCCCTAAACACCTGCCACAAAAAAAACACCATTTCATTACGTATTACCACAATAAAAACAAAACCAAAATATCAAGTTGAACACACCCACAAACATAACACACATCAAACTCGCACTGACGCACCTCAAACTGTGACACAGCTCCCAAATCCAAGCAACGTGTTTTCGCCAACAATGTGCTAATGTTCCATTTCAAAAACCGGGGAAACATGATGGGTTTAGTCGTGGACACGATGTTCGTATGCTCACAAAGCCAGTACTGTGCATGCACAAACACAACATCAATTACTACAAGATACCAACAACATATTCAACAAATAATAGACAAATTCACACATAGTCAACGTGCATCACATATAACATCAACACATTAAAAAAAACAATTAACGTAAACACCATACCAATAGCGCAACAACACAGCCCGTAACTTTCTTCGGAGTCTGCCAAAATTCACGGACAGATCCTAGCAGCGTGTTCAAAATTGCCCCCGTCCAGTCATAATTTTGGACATTGTCCAATTTGTCCAAGTACCGAACAAACACCCAACTGATCGTCTCCCTGGATGTTGAGAAGAATAACTTGACGCACACATATAAACATAGCAGCTTTGCAGTGTCCTCCTCATCGCGCTTCGAGTTACCTTTCACCGCATCCTCGAGTAAACTTTTAATCAGACTCGCTATTATCCGCCCTACGCCATTACAACGCCGCTGAATGAAATCAGATGGAGGCCGTGTGCCCGGCGTCAGGTCCAACTGCTGGTCACCACATTGCAGCCCGAAAACTAACCTAATATCAGCTTTACAAACTTTAATAGGAACCCCCCCAATATAGAACGCATCGTCACGCAACCTAAACGTCCTCAGAATCTTAACAACCAGATCATCACATTTCCTGTACTCGTTGAAGTCCGGTTTGTTTATAATAATGGTTTCAAACAGCAGCCAAAACGGTGTTCGCCTCATCTGCCGGAAGTGTCTTTCACCCAACCCCAACTCGGAAACAACCTTAATTACACCTGCCATATTCGAACGAAAATTTATACGATGCGTTTGTTTCCGAGGCGAGCGTTCATGCGTTGGATTCGGCGGCGTATATTACATCCAACTCTTTCGGTTTGTTTAAACAAAACACGCCCCTGCAACTTCACACCAAGCCTCGACGATGATGCCCCACTAGGACCCTCTAAACGCTTACGCTCGGCCGACCTAGTCCACGGGCTTCTCAATGGCACAACATTACCTGTTCCACAAAACAACACCCACTCAGTGTCTGATCCCAACTACATCACATATACTACAAAACTGATGTAACACAACAAAAACTATTCAAACCAAAACTAAACCCATAACTTTCAACATCACTACCCCTTCCCCCCAACAGCTTGTTCACGTCATGACACTATCACATCACCATCGTCTATCACCACAAATAACCCAATACAGTGTTTCACATAAAATGAATAAATGCGTTACTAGATATTACGAACATATGTGATCGTGCCACACACAACACATAATCACAAAAAAACAAATAACAGCACATAAATAAAGGTCACAGACATAATGTGGGGACCAAACATGTTAAAGCCGCACACTTGCGACTGCCCCACAAACCCGACCCAATGTGTCTCACAAAGCACCCAACTCAGATACATACATGCCAACAATCAAATAAGTTTAAAAACCAACCCAACAAAAACCCCCCAGGTCACACAGAGTGCTGGACCACACAAACAACTGTCCCCCAACAACCAAACATACCGACCCACCCTTCAACAACTTTCAAAACAACCAAAAACACAGAACAACACTACAATCACAAACGGAAAAGTACTTACGATTTTGCGCCATTGACACCGTCGAAGTTCGTCCCAGACGTGTACGTTCACAGCGTTCAAACCCTACAAACACACTGCGCCTCCAAATACACAATTTCGAAACCAAATATGGACAATGTCACTCGAAACCCTACCGTTCTCTTGCGATTCCCAAATCAATTTCCAGAACCCCACCCAAATCCACAGAATCCCCAAAATCCCGTAACACCAAAACGGTAACACTAACAAATTAGGTATTACGATACACTGTTTCGCTTAATTTGGGGGTTTACCTTACATAGCACGTGGGTCGTACAGTGCGGGTCGGGTTACACCTGTGCATACAAACCGTCATACACCCACAACATCACTAAAAACTATTACAGCCCTTTTCGTCTCCGTGACACCCAAACACAACCCACGCACAACCCACCAAATGAGGGCATTTCAGGAAAGTATATTACCACAGGACCACATGGAGTAACAAAATAATTTCAGGACTAATTGAACCAACATTTCAAATTATGGGATTTATCAGTAACTCTCCCTTAGATTAATTCATAACTTAGTTATATTTAATTATTCCTACATACCATATTATCTCATAATTATCACATAATTAATTATTTTAATAATTTAATTTTGAATTGACAACCGGTGTAACCGATTATCAAAAAGAGGGTAAAGGAAATCAGAGTAGTTTAGAGATCCTAACATCACATATCTCATAACTACTAGTCACGTATCTCATAATCAATATTGCATATTTCATAATCACTAGTCACATATTTCCTAACCAATACCTTTTTTTCACAACCAACACCACATATTTTATAACTAATATCATTTTGCTCATAACCACACCACTTTGTTTATAACCAATATTACATATCTCATAAAGATTGATCACATATCTCATAACTATTACCCACATAAATCATAACCACATCTCATAACCAACTCCTTTGAGTTATAGCCAACATCACATATCTCACAACCACTATATATCATAACTAACAATTGTTTTGCTCATAACTACACTACTTTGATCATAACCAATATTTCATATCTCATAACCACTAACACATATAACATAACCAAATACCCTTTGACACAACTTTGCTCATAACCAAAATCACATATTTTATAATCACTAATCAAATATCTCATAACTAGTACCTACATATTTCATAACTAACATCACATCTATCATAACTACTAATCACATATCTCATAACCACACCACTTTGCTCATAACTAACATTACATATCTCATAACCACTAATCACACATCTCATAACCAAACACTATTTGATTTATAACTACATCACTCTGCTCATAACCAAAGTCACATATCTAATAATCACTAATCATAACCACATCTCATAACC
The DNA here is from genome assembly GCA_025200525.1 of Camellia lanceoleosa. Classification (NCBI taxonomy): domain Eukaryota; kingdom Viridiplantae; phylum Streptophyta; class Magnoliopsida; order Ericales; family Theaceae; genus Camellia; species Camellia lanceoleosa. The sequence goes on along the minus strand of CM045761.1, from coordinate 202,984,675 downwards.
AACACCATTTGCCTCATAACCAATATCACATATTTTATAACTACTAATTACATATCTCATAACTATTACTCACATATAGAGGTGTAAATTTGGCTCACGAGCTCGCGGCAAACCCCAAGTCTAGAAATTACTCCCTCTCTCTCTCTCTCTTTCTCTCTCTCTCGGGCTAAAGAAAGGGTCTAGGGATTTGTCAAAAATAATTAATAAAAAAAATTTGATTTTGACAAAATTTGGATATTAGTTCCAAACTTTTGGAGAAAATGGGACCGAAATTATGTAATAATCATTATAAAAAAACAAAATTAAAACATTTATGAATAGAGTCTTATAATAAAATAAATTATTAATTTATAATTTTGTCAATTTATACTTCTTTTTTTTTAATATAAATCCTTCATCTATTTTTATTAAGTAAAATTAATAATAAAAAAAGACTATTTTACTCATCAATTACAAATTGTATAATCACACCATTAATTGGCGTAACAAAAATATTTAAAATTTTAGAAATCACAAAAATCACAATCAAGTCACAAAATTTTGTAATATAAAACGCAAAGTACACAATGCCATCACTAATTGACATAACAAAATTGTTTAAAATTATAGAAAATCACAAATATCGTAACTAATTCCCAAAATTTCATAACATTAATAAAAAATTATGTTACTATCCACTAACTGGTGTAACAAAAACATCTAAAGTTTTTTGTATTTTTTTTTTAGTTTTACACATCAATATTCTATCATCATACTCTTTTATAGATCCAAAATTTTTAATTTTACACAAAAAAAATAGTTCAATTTTTTCAAAAAAAAAATATTTTTGCACATATTTTTTTTAATAGTTTTTTTCAATTTTAAAGTTTTGAAAATCAAAATAAATGTCAAATTATTATATTCCTTTATAGATAATCATAAATGATGAACAATCATTATTTGAAGGGTAATTCTGACTATTAAAAATTTAATGGGACTTAAAGGTCCAAAATATCTTAATTAGGACTTAATGGAGTATAAATTTATAAATTAGGACTTATGTGTAAATGCTCTATTAATGTATACCATACAAAATTATTATATGATAATTACACCTTTTATAATATGATAGAACTAAAATTATCAAAATACACAAATAATTTAACAAAGTAACAATTTTATAAAATGATAGCGCTAATATTACCAAAATAAATAATTAAAATTATTATTTTATAACATATATTGTACCATCAAATATTTTTTTAAAATAATAATATATACATTACATGGGTTAACTGCTAATTTTTTAACAAAAAAAATAAATTTCTAAGCACACCCTAAATTATATTAGAAAAAAGTAGTCAAAACCCCTATTATTGGGTTCCTTTTAATGAAAAGGATAGCCCATAATTACATTTGGTTCATTTATTTTTCTTACTTTTTCTTATAATTTTTCTTTTACTTTACAAATCCAGATCCAAAATATATATATTTAGCCAACCCTTATGCTGTGTTTGATTAGGGGATTTGGAGAGGGATTTGGAAAGGAAAAAGAAAAAATGTGTCTGAAACTAGGTGAAATATAGGCATGTTTTATTCATATTTCACCTATCTTTTCCATTTCCCTTTCCAAATCCCTCCACAAATCCCCCAACCAAACACAGTATTAATCTAATTTGGTGTATAAATAGTATTAAAAGTAGCGTTTGTCCCAATTTTTTATTTATTTGATACAACTTCATATTTAAGTTTCAATTATGACATTTATACATAAGTTATAATTTATGAACTTTACTTTATTAGTTTTAATTAAGATTTTTTAGATCTTAAAATCTCATTAAATTTTTAATAGTCCGAATTATCCTTTAAATAATGATTATTCATCATGTATAATTACCTATAAGGAAATATGATGATTTGATATTTATTTTGATTTTCAAAACTTTAAAATATCAACTTTAAAATTGAAAAAAACAAGAAAAAAAAAATTATGTGCCAAAAAAAAAACTAAATTATTTTTATGCAAAACTAAAAATTTTGTGTCTATAAAGGAGCATGATGATAGAAAATTGATGTTCAAACTGAAATTAAAAAAAAAAAAACTGAAATGTTCATAGTTTTAAAATTAGAAAAAACTGATAATATTCTAAATTTTATTAGATAAATGAATCAAATCAATAAGTAAAAGGGTAAAAATATTTAATCTCATACTCTGTTTTTTTTCATCAATTAGTGAAAAAATTATCTTGAAGATTACTATTCAAAATTGATAATATTCTTATTTTTTAAAATTGAGAAAAAATTGATAATATTTTCAGTTTTACTAAATAAGATTTACTAATTTAAAAAATCTTAAGTAAGACCTAAATTATTATAACATTTATAAATAAGGCTTTTAAGTAATTAATCTATTTAAAATTATTTAAACAAAATATTAAGATTTTTTTAATTAATATATTAAGTCATGATCAGACAAGGTGTCATGCTGCTAAATTTTCATTCAATCACGAAAACCCACCCAGGGGGGCCAAAATTTCGAGGTTTTTCCCAAAATAAGTCTTTTTTGTATTTTATTTTTTAAACTAGGTCAATTTCTGACGTATTTTCCAAACTAAGCTAAAGCGCCATTTCGATTCGCGCTTTTACTGTTAGGAGGCGAAAACTTGATGAACAGGAAAATCGCTATTAGAAATAGCGATTTTAATTAAGAAATTACTGTTGTAAATAACGCTTCTAACATAAAAAAATTTTGTGAAGAAAACGCTATTACTAATAGCGCTTTTACTGTGCATATAATTTATTTATTTTTTTTTTTTAAAAACGCCATTTCAAATGGCGTTTGTATGTTCAACCAAAGCCAACCCACACTCTGACACACACACACCAATGGCACACCCACACCACTCAAACATTAAAATAATATAATTTATATATATAATAATAATTTATAATAATCAATTATATAATTTTTATAATTTTCGTAAATATAAATTATTTTTAGATTATGGATGGTTTGATTTATAATACGTATGTATGTAAGGGCAAAAATTTTTATTATCAAAAATAATTTATAATACGTATGTATTATTTAAATCTTTACATTTTTTATTTAAAATTTTTATACAGCAAATCCATTTTTAAAATAATTTATAAAAATTTATAATTAATACGTATGTAAATAATTTAATACGTATCTTCACATTTACATTTACAGTAAACCCATCTTCACATTTACATACGTATGGTTTAAGGGTAAATTTTTTGATAAATGACTTAAATGATAAATCAAACTATCCATAACCTAAATTTTTTTACCCTTACATACGTATGGTTTAATTAATTTATAAAAATTATTGTCACACTACAGGAAAACAGAGTAAAAAACACAGAGGAATTAGCGACGGTGCGCCTCCCGTCGCAAAAAACCGTTTTTTGCGACGGTAACTTTACCCGTCGCAAATAATAGCCTTTAGCGACGGTACGTTACCGTCGGTAATAAAACTATCTTGGAGGGTCGGAAATGCGGAAGTATTAGCGACGGTAAAAAAAACCGTCGCAGAAAACCCCCTTTTTGAGACGGCGTATGGTTCTTTGCATAAGCGATGGATCATTTGCGACGGAAATTTGCTGTCGCAAAAAAATGTTATTCAAACAGTGCCGTTTTACGATCAAATGACTACTATTTGCGACGGGCTACAACATACCGTCGCAAAAAGTAAAATAAAAACCACGCCTGCCCTTCTTTTTCCTGTTGCCGCTCGACCTTCATCCCCAAATCCCTAACTTCATCCCCCAAATTTCTCAAACGGGCTACGGGTAATGGTGCTCGTGACTGAGCAAGCGGTAGTCTTGGTGACAATGACAGTAGTAGTGCTCCCTCCGGCGACGACTCTCTCTCTCTCTCTATCTCTCTCGGTCTCTGTATATATATATACATGAATGTCTATATATATATATCTGTATAAATCTGTCCATATATATATATATAAATCTGTCCATATATCTGAAATCTGTCTATATATATAAATCTGTATTTATTTATATATCTGTATAAATCTGTCCATATATCTGAAATATGTCTATATATATAAATCTGTATTTATTTATATATCTGTATAAATCTGTATTTCATATATATAAAAATCTATATATAAATCTGTATTTATATATCTGTATTTCATATATATAAAAATCTGTATAAAAGTTCAAAAACTTGTTGTGGAAAAAAATAATAATAATTTCATATATATTTAGATTTATATTTTGAAAAAGTTATGAAAATAAATAATAATTTCATATATATTTAATAGGACAAATTAAATTTAGTGCATTTAAGGTTAAGATTAATGTTGATAATGAATGAGTTTAGTTTGATTGTCAAAAACCTCAATGGTTTATTTGCATGAAATTTCAAAAATTTATTAAATAATGTTGAAATATGTATGTGTCTTAGACAATATATTTGCAAAATATGTATGTGTCTTAGACAATATAAATTGAAAACCAATCAAAATATTTTGAAAAAGTTATGAAAATAATAAAAATCTGTAAAGAAATTAGATTTATATTTTGAAAAAGTTATGAAAATAAATAATAATTTCATATATATTTAATAGAACAAATTAAATTTAGTGCATTTAAGGTTAAGATTAATGTTGATAATGAATGAGTTTAGTTTGATTGTCAAAAACCTCAATGGTTTATTTGCATGAAATTTCAAAAATTTATTAAATAATGTTGAAATATGTATGTGTCTTAGACAATATATTTGCAAAATATGTATGTGTCTTAGACAATATAAATTGAAAACCAATCAAAATATTAGGGTTTATTTTTATTTTTACTTATTTATTCTGTTTATTAGGTTTTTTTTTTTTTTTTTGTATTTTTTGACATTTAATATGACAATTTATTTATTTGCGGAGAGGAATGCTATCATTTACTTGGTTTGCGTAGGTATTATATTTAGAGTTACTTTGGTGAGATATTTTTGTGGATGTGTGAGATGATGGATAAGAGTTGGATTGATTTGACAAATAGAATGTCGAGTGAATACATTAATGGGATTGATGAATTCCTTGTGTTTGCCTACACCAATAGGATTGAAGGTTCGATGATCAGTTGTCCGTGTAGGAAGTGTGAGAATCGATACTATTTTGTACGAGATGGTGTACGGGAGCATCTGATTTTGAATGGTTTTTTAAAAAAATACAAACATTGGATTAACCATGGGGAATCTTACATATCTCTGCATGGTAATCGAGAGAATGAAACATTAGCTAATTTTGACATTGGAGATGATATGATTGGAATGATACAAGGGGCTATGGAAATCCACATGCGGTACAAGTGTTGAGGGTGATGAACCACAGGGGCACTGATCCCCATGCATCGAACCCCACTTCGGTCCAAATCGTAGATCAAAGTATTTCAAACTTCTTCAAGATGCACAAAGTCAATTGTATCGGGTTGTCGAAGTTCATATCTTTGTCATTCATTGTTCGACTTCTACATTTGAAGGTGCTTAATCGATTAGACGGAACAAGTCTGTTGACATGTTGCTTGAGTTATTGAATGAGGCGTTCCGTTGGGTGTGAAACTCCGAACTCATATTATAAAGCTCAAAAGGTCTATGATTTGGGCTTCACGTATGAGGCGTGGGATGCATGTCCCAACATTGCATGTTGTTTCAAACGAGGGCGCCAATCTTGATAAATGTGTCATATGCAGTGATTCTAGATGGAAATCAAATGGTGATGGTGGTTCAAATGGTCCTAACACGGTGGCAAACAAATAGTACAAGCAGATGAGGTATTTTCCTTTAAAGTCAAGGTTGCAGAGGTTGTTTATGTCATCCAAGACGGCCAAGTTAATGAGATGGCATGCAGAGGAACGAACTGATGATGGTGACCGTCGGAATATTGACTTTAGTAATGATTGCCGAAGTGTAAGGCTTGGCTTAGCATCTGATGGTTTTAACCCATTCAGGACGATGAACATAGTTCATAGCACTTGGCCTGTTGTGCTCATTCCATACAACTTGCCGCCATGGATGTGCATGAAGCAACCATTTCTAATTTTATCCGTGCTTATTGGCCGAAAGGACTGGTGACAAGATTGATGTGTATATGCAACCGTTGATTGAGAAGTTGAAAGAACTATGGAATGAGGGTGTGTCAACATTTGATGCATCAACAAATCAAATGTTTCAAATGCATCTTGACTTTCTTGTGGACAATTAGTGATTTTCTGCATCGCAAACTTGTCGAGGATGGAGCACTAAAGGAGAATATGCATGTCCTTGTTGCAATAAGGAAACTACATCGTGTTGGTTGAAGCATAGTAGGAAACAATCATACTTGGGTCGCATGATTTTTACCTCTTGGCCATAAATTCCGGAAGGATAAAGTATCATTTGATGGTAGATGGGAAGTCAGACTCAAACCAAAATTGTTGTCTGGAACTGAGATGTTGCTACAATTAGAATCTAAGGGTATTTTAACCCAATACAATAGGGATGACCTGAAGGAAAGGCATAGGAGGAGTAGAAGGACAAAATTTGGACATCGCACCCATAGTTGGAAGAAAAAGAGTATCTTTTATGAATTGCCATATTGGGAGCACAATCTAATAAGACACAACCTCGATGTGATGCATATAGAGAAGAATGTTTGTGACAATGTGTTGTGGACAATATTAGGGGTTGTAGGAAAATCGAAGGATGGTGTTAATGCTCGGCGTGATTTACAAGATATGAATATTAGAAAACCCCTACATTTGCAGTTAAGAGGGTCGAATAAAGCCTATTTACCACCAGCACAATTCACGATGACCAAGGATGAGAAAGATTTGTTCTTGAAAGTGTTGAAGGAAGTAAGAGTTCCCGACGGGTATTCATCCAATATATTACGTCGTGTGCGCTTACATGATAGAAGCATTGGGAGTCTTAAGAGCCACGATAGTCATATTCTGATGCAACAACTTATTCCATTGGCTACTCGCAGATCGTTATCGAAGAATGTAATTGAACCCTTGATTGAATTGAGCAATTTCTTTAGACAATTGTATTCGAAAGTGAATCGTGCGACGGATTTGCAATATATTAAAGATCGTATCGTTGTAACACTTTGTCATCTAGAGAAAATATTTCCTCCGAGTTTTTTTGATATAATGGAGCACTTGCCTATATATCTAGCTGATGAAGCGTTATTGGGTGGAGCGATTCAGTTTCGATGGATGTATCCAATTGAGAGGTATCTTCTTACTTTGAAGCAATACGTGCGTAATAGAGCTCGTCCTGAAGGATCAATTGCTAAAGGATATCTTATGGAAGAATGCATGAATTTTTGTGCACAATATCTCAGTGATGTGGAAACCAAATCTAGTCGACCCGTGAAGAACTATAGTGGTGCTGATAATTTGGGTCATACTCTTTGGTGAAAACACAAGCTTTTATCTTGATAATACTTCTTGGGTACAAGCTCATCGGTACATCTTATGCAATACAAGCGCGGTTCAACCATTCATAAAGTAGGTTAAGTCACTCACTCAATATTTTATTATGTTTTATTGAATTTTCAACTAAATTTTTTATATGGCTAAAATTTCAATCTACACAGCAAACACCTTGAAGTACTTAAGCTCAAAATGCCTCGTGTCGACGATCATCAACTTCGGCGTGAACATTTTGAAACTTTTCACATTTGGTTCAAGGAACATGTATGTATTTAACTCTATACATTCTAGTTCCTTAAATCGATCTACATTTTAAAATTTACATTTTCGTGTTAAATAGGTCCAAACTTTGCGAAGGACTACTGATGTCATACTTTCTGAAGAGATTATTCTATTGGCAAATGGTCCTCATAACCTGGCAAGGAGGTTCAACGGGTATATCTTGAATGGGTTTGATTGTCGAGTAAAGGCCATGGATGATCGTCGAGCCACACAAAATTGTGGTGTAGCTTTGAAGGCGAATACCATAAGTTATGCTAGTCGAAAAGACAAGAATCCTCGTCTGGGTGCATGTACTATTATGGACAATTGAGATATTGTTGAGATTCGATATTCCAATGAGAAGAAACATGTGTTGTTTAAGTGTGATTGGATTGACAACATTCACGGAAAGAAAGAAGATGTCTTCAATTTCACGTTGGTGAACTTCAATCATTTGTTGTACCGAGATGATCGAATTATCAATGAACCTTTCATCTTGGCGTCCCAAGCGAGCAAGTTTGGTATGTTGCGGACGTTACAACGGTGGCAAGTCGTGGTGAAGATGTCTCAAAGAGGTTTATTTGATATGAGTTCGACTGATCCAAAAATCGAACCATACATGAGCCAACAATTGGAAGAAAATATAATGCTTCGTGATGAAGAAGTTGGTTGGGTGAGGGAAGCCGCAGAAGGGGAAACAGTTGATGTTCAAATAGGCTGATATGTAATCAACATTAGTAATTCAATTAAGGCCAAGGTTGTAGTTAATCATCAATTTCTTAATTGTATTAGTTCAATTCATGTCATATTATAGTTGATGACAAACCATTGTCTATGTTTCTAATGTCAATTAATGTTATATTGCTTGCAGATTATTATGGGAAGGAAGAGGAAGCCTGATCATTCCCAGCGCATGATGTCTGATGTGCTACATAACAGGACATCAGTAGCACCACCATCAGAGGAGGCATCACATCGGCCAGCATCGGAGGGGCCATTAGTGCCACCACCATCTGAGGGGCCATTACCGCCGTATCGGCCACCATCAGTGGCACCACAGCAGCTACCATGTACTCAGCCTCCACGCCTACCATCGGTGCGTCCACCATCAGTGGCACCACAGCAGCTATCATCATCAGCTTATGAGCCATCCGCAGGTATATAAATTTGCTTTGATTTGCATGAAAATTATTTACACATACATTTATTTATGCTCATTATATATAACTTGTTTATTCTCATTGTATTTTGCGAGACCCTTGACTTCTTCTGACCCACATCAGGTTTATTTGATATGATTTGTATTCACATCATTTAAATTTGCATTTGTTTGTTACCATTGCATATTGTTTATTATTATTGTATATCGCAGGTCATGTTAGTTCTTCATCAACCTCGACTAGGCGTGGTAGAGGATGTGCCAAGGGCATTAAAGAGTAAGTCTTGGTAAAAATTTGGACATACAATTTGATGGAAATTCTTGTCAATAGGGGATAACGTGGCCAAGTTAACTACTCAACTTGGCATTATTGCGGAATCGTAACATTGTTCCTCTTACTTTTCTTGGATCGAGCAGGTGCTGATGATATTGTTGATGCTATCTGGAAGGATATGAAGGTAAAAGTATATTTTTGTCCACAAATTCGAATTCCAAATTTGTGTTATACTTTGCCTTAAACTTTGTGTTTTATAGGGCAATTTGAATTTATGTCCAGAGGAGTACACGCCAATCTGCATGAAAAAGCGCAGCGACATATGGAAGGATCACAAGAACAAGCTTAAGGCTAAGTATTTCAAGCCTAGAAGCTCTGATCCTAATTTGAAGGATGATGTTCCTATGAACGTTGTGCCAAGCCAGTGGGAACAACTTGTGGAGTATTGGCGTACTTCCGATGCTGAGGTATACAATTACGTTATATTTATGATATGTAAACATACAAATCATATTTACATACTTACATTTGTTAAACTTGTTATAGAAAATTGCAAGTAGGAACGCTAAAAATCGGCGAGCTCACGGCATAGCTCATACCACAGGGCGTACTACTTTCTCTCAGATATGGCATGAGGTTTACACTTTATTGTTTTATTTTTGTATATAAATAAACATTGTATATTTGCAAATTATTTGGATTCTAATTTTCATATTTCTAAAAAAAATTTAGATGACGATGAGGGAGTTCTTGATAAGATGAATGTTTGGCTTATGACACGTAGAGTAGATGACCCAGAGGTTATCCAGACCTTGGTAGTTTCCAAACACCTTTGATTGTATTTAAAGTTTATTTTTTGTGTGTCAACCATCTTAATTTGGTGTATACTTGTATGTCTTATTCAATACAGGATGAGTTTAATCGTCAACTCTCTATGTTACCTGAGGATGGTCGGACTTTGGAGGCTAGGAATGCCATTTTCCATGAGTTGATAGGTCATGACAGACATGGATATTGTTGCACATATGGGAGAATCGTGCCTCGGAGAGTGGTGTATAAAGATGGTGCTGGGCCATCACAGTCAACACCCCAGCCATCGACTATTGAGCAGATCACGCAGCAGGTTCGTGCTGAGCTAATGGAGGAGCTGCGAGCAGAGTTCGCTTCACATTTGGAGCAGATGAGAACTGAGATGGTGGCCCTTGTGTCACAGGGGGTGAGTGTCGATCCCAACAGACAGGTTCCATATAAACATCATAATTGTTTGATAGTTCAATTTTCACTCAAGATTATGTATGAAATTCGAATATGATTAACACATTATGCACTGACTAACATAGGTTCCTGATGCATCGAGTGGCCACCGGGCATTTAGGGAATCTGCAGAAGACGAGAATCCATATACACCACCACCAGAAGATCAGGTATAAAATGTATCTTTGCATTCTAAGCTAAAATGTATCTTTGCATTCTTTACATTCTAAGTTAAGAGACTTGTGGGAGAAACTTGAATTTGAGGAGTTAATGCCCCAAAATCACCAAACCGCGTCGGTTTAGGACAAAACTTGGCACACACGACCTCCTAGGCACGAGAGACTTTTGGGAGAAGACGGGGCTCGAATCGGGTTCCCGGTTTGGGAGTTAGAGCCGGATTTCACTTTAGGCAAACTACTTCCTTAAGAAACTTGAATTCGAGGCATTAACGCCCCAAAATCACCAAACGGCGTCGGTTTAGCACGAAACTTGGCACACACGACCTCCTAGGCACGAGAGACTTGTGGGAGAAGACGGGGCTCGAATCGGGTTCCCGGTTTGGGAGTTAGAGCCGGATTTCACTTTAGGCAAATTACTTCCTTAAGAAACTTGAATTCGAGGCGTTAACGCCCCAAAATCACCAAACCGCGTCGGTTTAGCACGAAACTTGGCACACACGACCTCCTAGGCACGAGAGACTTGTGGGAGAAGACGGGGCTCGAATCGGGTTCCCGGTTTGGGAGTTAGAGCCGGATTTCGGTCCAGTCAAAATTATTTACTAAACTATCTTTCTAATTATATAGTAGTCAATTTTTTTTAAATATTTTTCTGTAATTAAAATATTAACAGCATTATATGGTTTTTAATTATTTTTATCTTGTTTTTTTCAGATATTTCCTGAGTAGTAGTTGGCTTTTTCTGGAATGCGGGCGTATAAAGATTATGACCAATTTTTGTTTTTGTAACCCACGAACGAATCAAGACAAAACTTTTGATTTTGATTTATGTTATTTAAATTTGTGAGCAACATTATGTATGTATTATGCGACGTTATGTAGTGGCATAATTTTTATTGTTATGAATTTTTATTTATGTATTGTTATTAATGGAACAATATTATTAATTTTTATTATTTGTCAACTTTTGTTTATGAATAGATTTATATTATTCTGTAATTTTTGAATTTTTTTATAGTTATTTTTTATTTTATACAGGTTATTTTAATTTTTTTAATAATTTCTCAACAGTTTTTTTGTTTTTTTTTTTTTTTTTGAGACGGCATAAGAACCTCATAAAAAAGTAATAAACTTTTATGACGGCACTGTCTGATACATAAAAAGCTGTGAAATTGTAATTGACAAGAAACCTTTAGCGACGGTAGACGTTAAGCCGCCAATATTTATAAGCTGCCAGAGTTTTAGCGACGGTAATTCTGCCGTCTCAAAAACCCACTTTTAGCGACGGGAATTATGTGCCGTCACTAAAACTGATATATTCTTCCATTATTGGCGACAGAAAAAGTGCCGTCGCAAAAAAGGCACCCTCCCGTTGCAAAAACTAATGGCGAGGCACTTACCGTCGCTAAATCTCTTTTACAACCCCTTTTGTCGCGACCCTCCCTTCCCGTCGCAAAAAGCCAAATTACCGTCGCAAAAAGTATTAGCGACGGGATCCAGGGCATTTGCGACGGCCGCCTACCGTCGCAAAAAACACTTTTTTTGGTAGTGTCATACGTATGTAAAAATTGATTATAAAAATTGTAAAAATTATTTATAAATTATTTAAAAATTATTATCAAAAATTAATTATAAATTATTATAATCTTTAGCCCCTCTCTCCCTCTTGCAAAGATTATTTAAAAATTATTATTAAAAATTGTAGATGGGTAAAAAAATTTATAATAATTTATATTTACATACGTATGACAATAATTTATGTATGACAATATTTATACGTATGACAATAAATTATTATATGTATGACAATATTTACATACGTATGACATACGTATAATAATTATCATAATAATAATTTATAATCAATTTATAAATAATTTTTGTAATTTTTATAATCGATTTTTACATACGTATGACAATAATTTTTATAAATTATTTAAACCATACGTATGTAAGGGTAAAAAAATTTAGGTTATGGATGATTTGATTTATCATTTAAGTCATTTATCAAAAAATTTACCCTTAAACCATACGTATATAAATGTGAAGATGGGTTTACTGTAAATGTAAATGTGAAGATACGTATTAAATTATTTACATACGTATTAATTATAAATTTTTATAAATTATTTTTGAATAATACATACGTATTATAAAATGTGAAGATGGGTTTACTGTAAAAAATTTTAAATAAAAAATGTAAAGATTCAAATAATACATACGTATTATAAATTATTATAAAAAAATTTATAATACATACGTATTATAAATTATTTTTGATAATAAAAATTGCAAAAATTATTTTTGATAATAAAAATTTTTGCCCTTACATACATACGTATTATAAATCAAACCATCCATAACCTAAAAATAATTTATATTTACGAAAATTATAAAAATTATATAATTGATTATTATAAATTATTATTATATATATAAATTATATTATTTTAATGTTTGAGTGGTGTGGGTGTGCCATTGGTGTGTGTGTGTCAGAGTGTGGGTTGGCTTTGGTTGAACATAGAAACGCCATTTGAAATGGCGTTTTTAAAAAAAAATTATATGCACAGTAAAAGCGCTATTAGTAATAGCGTTTTCTTCACAAAATTTTTTTATGTTAGAAGCGCTATTTACAACAGCGATTTCTTAATTAAAATCGCTATTTCTAATAGCGATTTTCCTGTTCATCAAGTTTTTGCCTCCTAACAGTAAAAGCGCGAATCGGAATGACGCTTTAGCTTAGTTTGAAAAATACGTCAGAAGTTGACCTAGTTTGAAAAATAAAATACAAAAAAAAGCTTATTTTGAGAAAAGCCTCCAAAATTTCTACAGCTTAACTGAGAGATGATTTATTTAAATAAATAATAATAATTAGATTCCGACGCATTAGCACCTGGCACTTTTTTTTTTTTTTTGATATTTCAAATTAATCATTAAATATCAAAGCAATCAAAATCAAAGCACATAGAAGAATTCCCTATCCTATACTCAACTATCCTACCCTCAACCATTAGGTTCTATTTGGTTATTAAAATAAAAAGAAATAAAATAAAAATATGATTCCTTAAATTTTCTTATCAAATAATCATTCATTTAAAATATGATAAATTACATTGATACCCCTGAGGTTTACATTTTTTTATAGATTCTTCTCTCACGTTCTAAAAATTACACACTCCTCCTTAAGATTTAAAGTCACATTACAAATTATCTCATCTGTTAGTTAACTGTTAAGTCAACTGGTAGTTTCTGATAACATCAAATGTTATTTACTTTTTTGTAAATACCAATTTTATGTTTTATTTACTTTCCCTGTAATTCCTCTCTATTCATATAAATAATAACTAGCCATCACTTCCTACTCCTTCCTACTACTTATCACATCACCACCATGCATTACCTATTTACCACCTCACAAATTAAAGAACCTTATGTTTAGAGAAAATAAATCCTTCGAACCAATAAATCAAACATGTAATGTGTATAAGGTTTTCAGTGAAATAACCCAGTACAGAGCAACTAGTGCAAAATTCCAAAATTAACGGGTGAAATAAGAACAATGCCAGAAACTCCCTAAAAAAATTATCATATGTTCTACACAATACTCATATGAATTATGTAGAATATTTGATAATTCATTTGGAGTCTCTAATATTTTTGGTGAAATAAACACCCAACCAATACACATGTACCCACAAATAACAACAAACAATTGAGCTCCAAAATTTCAATCATACATCACATAATACACCCAAACCAAACAACCCATAATCATGAAATAAACACATAATACACAACTATAATCATGAACTGGGCATTTCATTTACAACATACAACCAATAACATATAATACACCGATATTACACTGTATTGAGCAATTGAATAAGTACACTTTTGGAAAAAGATGAGTTTGCATAAGGAGTGGATTGATTAATAACTTGAATCCGAAATCCCGACAAAAGCAACCATAGTTGCTGACCATTCATTGTAACCCTTTACACCAATCCACTGTTGCAACTGATTTAGTAGGTTTTTTGCACAAGAATTTCGTCCAACAGGTTCTTACACACAGAACTTTCGTCGAACACTTGGACTGCATCCTCTAATCTATAATCCTTCAACCTTGTTTCAAAACCCAACAACTTTCTCTCTCAATAAAAAACAACTCCAATCACCAACCTACCATTTAACATCAAAATTCTTCCAAGACCCACAATTTACTCCTAAACATATCGTTAGTAGATATTTTAATATTATAATGTGTTATAGATTATATTGTGTGATTGGGCTCAAAGTAACTTATTCTCCAAGCTACCTTTCTTTGCCTCTAAGAAAAGTTTATTTCCCTCCAAATTTTATTTCTTTCCCTCCAAGTATTCTTGCCCACCAAGTAACTCTTATATTTTCTTTTCCTTCAAGTATTCTCCAAGTAACTCTTATTTTATTTTTTTTTCCTTTTCTTTTGCCCCAAGTTTTCCTCTCCTATAAATTGAGCTAACTTCTTATCTTGAAAAAAAAAAGAGAAATGCTTGTTATTTTATTATTTTTGTGTAAGATTATCAGGCAAAGAAATAAAAAGGTGTATATGATGAAGCTTTGGGTTCAACCAATTGTGTAGTATTAATTAGGGCTGCTCGTGGGTCGGTTTTGGCCGTGTGCGGGTCAAAACCGACCCGACCCGCACTTATGCGGTTGGGAAAAATGGACCCGCAACCGCCCACGATGCGGTTCGCGGTTTGTGCGGGCGGGTGCGGTTCGGTTCGGTTTGCGGTTTAGTTTTTTTTTTTTTTAATTTAACTTAAGCAAATTTGACATTTTTTGTTACTTTCTAAACACTTTTTATTTTTATTTTTAGAAGAGTTATAAATTAAATTACAAGATATACAATTCATGATCATAATAAATAGTCCACATGTTAGATAAGATGATATGGAACTATGCTTGAGGATAGTGGATTAATCTTCCTCCTTAGCTTGCAAAAACAAACCCTTAAAAGTCAAACTAGTAATACTAATTTAAATATGCAAAAACAAACCCTTAAAAGTCAAACTAGTAACACTAATTTTAATAGTGGATTAATCTTCTCTGTTTAGTTTTTAATATGCAATAATGTGATAATAGAATGACAATTCAAAATATCATATTTAACTGTGTCTACTAGACTAATGGAACATAATGATTTTTTTATATATATATATAAATAAAAGTCAAACTAGTAACACTAATTTAAATATCATTAGATCATGATAATGTATATAAGTGCCCATATAATAAATTTTACTTTCATCCAAAATGTAAAAATAAAAATAATAACTAGTTATCTCCATCCATCCAAAATGCAAAAAAAAAAAAAAAAAACTAGTTATTTTTTCTTTAAAAAAAAAAAAAAAGATGCGGGCTGCGGGCGGGTCAGGTTCGACCCGAACCCGATCTTTTGCGAATTTCTTGACCCACACTCGCCCGCCTACCTACATCAAAACCGTCCAAAGCGCTGCGGGTAGGGTAGGGTCGGACGGTTTGTGCGGGCGGGTGGGTTTGTTGCCCAGCCCTAGTATTGGTGAACTATACGACTTAGTCGGGCTGTTGTATCCTGAGGGGAACAAGTCAAGGTTTTTTCTGCTGCATCGGTGTGAGGCTTTGCTTAATCGCAGAGGGCTTGAGTTTTCTTAAAGAGAGCGAATTTCCTGCACCTTAACCCTTTCAATAGTTGTTGTAATTTTTATTATTTGTATATTCTGGTGTTTTATTTGTAATTATCACCAACAATTTTAAAGAAATTAAAACAGTAAAATTCATGGAGCTAGTATTGGAGAAGCCTAACGAAAATATCGGCGACCTCAACAAGCTCTTCTGGTTCAAGGGAGCCCATTTCAAGAGATAGAAAGGCAATGTGCTTTTCTACCTCAGTCTCTCCAAAGTAGCCTATATCCTGATCGAGAAAAATCCAAACAAAGTCCCCACTAAAGAGATGATTGACGAGGAGTATGACGTTTATCTTGAAAAAATCGAGAAATACAACACAAATGAGTATAAATGTTGATAATATCTTTTGAATTGTCTTTTGGATTAATTGTATGATTATTATGATACTACTTACACCACTGCCAAGAAAATTTGAAAAACCTTGCAGAATAAATATGACACTGAAGAGGCAGGCGCTAAAAAATATGTTACAAGCTGTTTTTTCCGCTATCAAATGATAGATGGAAAATCAGTGGTGGAGCAAGTTTAAGATTTTTAGATGCTAGTGGTTGAAGTTAGATCCGAAGGCATCAAAATTGGAGACAATTTTGTTGTGGCATGTATTATTGACAAACTACCATCATCTTGGATGAAGTTTTAGAAGTCAATGTGTCACAAGCAAAAAGAGACGTCCTTTGAGACTCTAATCACACGGATTCAAGTGGAGGAGAAAGCACGATAACAATATGCACTTATGACACAAGAGCATTCCACTGCAAAGATAAATTTAACTTCTGAAAATACTTTACCTAAAGGTCGATTTCATTAAAATAGTCACTTGAAACCAGTTAAGAAAATCTGAAAAAATATTGGAAGGCCACAAAATAAAAATTACCCGAGGCAAAAGAAATGGAACCAAGAATTCTTTTCACAAGATCTAACAAATTTGACATGTTTTGTGTGTGGCAAAAGTGGACATATTGCTCAAACTTGCAAATTTTAGAAACAACAATCTCGACCATAGGCTAATGTTACCGAGGAACCATTTGTGGTTATGATTATAGATATTTTTATGATTCAATATGTGGAAAGGTGGTGGGCAAATTTTGGTGCCAATAGGCACGTCTGTTATGATAAAGATTGGTTCAAAGATTTTACTCTTTTTAATGAGGAGATGACTGTTTTGTCTAGTGACCCCAGTTTAACCAAGGTGCTCGAGTGTAGGGATGTTGAGCTGAAATTTACCTTTAAACGTGTGCTTGTTTTAAAAGATGTGTTGTACACACCTTCCATGAGAAAAAATTTGATGTCGAGTTATTTGCTTAACAAAACTGGTTTCAAGCAGACTATTGAATCTGACCAATATGTAATCACTAAAAAAGTTATATTTGTGAGAAAATAATATACATGTGATGAAATGTTTAAATTAAATGTTGAGAATAAGAAAGTACATGTTTCTGTTTACATGCTGTCTTCTATGAATTTTTGGCATGCTCATCTGTGTCAGATTAATAGTCGATATATGGAAGTCATGAGTAGTTTAGGATTAATTCTCAAACTAACAAATAATTTTGAAAAATGTGAAGTTTGCAATCAAGCAAAAATAACTAAAATGCCTCATAAAAGTGTGGTGAGAAATATTGAATTGCTATAATTAATTTACACCGATTTATGTGAATTTGAAGGAATTTTAACACGTGGTGGAAATAGATATTTTATCACTTTTGTTAATGATTTTTCAAAATACACTTATGCGTACTTGTTGAAAAATAAAAATTATGCTTTTGAAAAATTTAAAGAATTCTTTCTTAAAGTTGAAAATCAATTCGGTAAAAAGATTAAAAGATATAGAAGTGATAGAGGCCGAGAGTACGAATATTTTGGATTTAACTTATTTTCTCAGTCTTTGGGAATAATCCATGAACCTACTTTACCATATTCACCTACATCTAATGGTGTAATAGAAAGGAAAAATAGAACTTTAACTGATTTAACAAATGCTATGCTAATTGAAGTAGGTGCTCTGTGGGGAAAAACAATTTTAATTGCATGTTATGTTATGAATAGAGTGCCACGTAAAAAAACAAAAGTAACACCTTTTGAGTTGTGGAAAGGGCATAAGCCAAATTTGGAATATTTGAGGGTTTGGAGTTGTCTAGCTTTTGTTAGACTTGTGGACCCTAAAAGACCTAAATTATGTGTGAAAGCTAACACTTGTGCTTTTCTTGGATATGCAACAAATAGTACAGCCTATAAATTTTTTGATATTGAAAACAAAATAATTTTTAAATCAGGTGATGCAATTTTTCATGAAGAAAAATTTCATTTTAAATCTAAAAATGGTGGGGGTTAAAATTATCAAGAAAATATTTTATCTGAAACCGATTCCTTTATTCCTCTTTTACAAAACCAAGACATTGTAGTTTTTGAACCTAGAACGAGTAAAAAAGCCAGATTAGAAAAAGATTTTGGCCTTGATTATTACATTTTTAATGTGAAGGAAACTCCATTAACTTTACAAGAAGTTTTGGCATCTCCTGACTTTGTTTTTTGGAACGAGGCTATAAATGATGATATGGAATCATTATTATCCAATAAAACTTGGGTATTAGTAGATTTATCACTAGGTTGTAAAACTATTGGCTGTAAATGAGTTTTGAGGAAAAAACTTAAATTGGATTGAACTATTGATAAATATAAAGTAAGACTTGTTGCAAAAAAGTTTTAAACAACAAGCAGATCTTGATTTTTTTGATAAATTTTCTCCGGTTAATAGAGTTACATCCATTAGATTATTAATTGTAGAGGCTGTAATCCATGATCTAAAATTCATCAAATGGATTTTAAAACAACCTTTTTAAATAGAGATCTGGATGAAGAAATTTATATGGATAAACCCGAGGGTTTTGTGGAACCCGGTCAAGAAAGTAAAGTGTGCAAGCTAGTTAAATCCCTATATGGCTTAAAATAGGCCCCTAAACAGTAGTATGAGAAATTTGATTCTTGCATGATTGAGAATGACTATAAAACTAATGAATGTGATAAATGCATCTACTCTAAATCTGAAAAAAATTCACATGTTATTATTAGCCTCTATGTGGATGATTTACTTATATTTGGCTTTAATTTGCATATCATCATGGAAACTAAAAATATGCTTAGTAAATCTTGGTAAGGCTAATTATATTTTGGGAATGAAAATTACCAAAACCTATGATGGTATATTTCTTGATCAGTCACGTTATGTTGATAAAATTTTGAGAAAATATAATTTTTATAAGTGCAAGCTTGTTCTTACTCCTTTTGATCCTCATGTGCGTTTATTTCCTGTTGAAAATGATGAGGATGTAATTAATCAAAAGGAATATGTTAGTATGATTGGTAGCTTGTGTTATGCGATTGACTGTACTAGACCTGACATTGCCTATGCAGTTAGAGTATTTATCTGGTACCATAAAATATGTCTTATTTTATAATAAGTATCCTACAGTACTTGAAGGTTACAGTGATGCCAATTGAAATACATTGAGAGGTGGTGCTATAAGTTGGAAATCAAAAAAATAAACCATTATTGCTAATTCAACAATGGAGGTTGAGCTTATTGCTTTAACTACAACTAATGAAGAAGTAAATTGGTTGAGAGATTTGTTAAATGAAATCTTTTTTTGGAAAAAACAAATTCCACTTATATTGATTCATTGTGATAACACCGCATCAATTGGTCAAGTTAATAACCGTTATTATAACGGTAAATCCAGACCTATCAGAAGAAAATACAGTACTGTGAGATCTTATATGAATAATGACATCATAAATGTGGATTATATTAAATCTGATGATAACCTTGCAGATCCATTAACTAAAGTCTTAGCAAGAGATAGAGTCTGAAATACATCGAGGATGATGGGGTTAAAGCCCATTGAATATAGTAGGAGCTATGTATGAGGATATTCAACTTAAGGACCAGAGATCATGTGACTAGATTCAATGAGAAGAACGATCATATGATGGCCGTGAGAAATGCACTAAATTAACTTTTACCCATCCCTATGATGTAAGTGTATTTATGCTATAACATTGAAGAGGTTAAGTTAATAAAAAAACTCTTAATGAGTTTCTGTAGCTCTTACTGAGTGTGATGTCATAGTTACAGGAGCACTATTTGTCACAACCCGCTCCCCGTACCCAAGGGTTAAGTATCGTGATGGCCAGTAACTGAGATTACCTCTGACCAATTCTTAAACAAATAAATAAACGTGAGCGGAAATAATATTTAAATAAGGGTACCAAAATAATCATTGGAATTTCTATTTTTATTACAAAATTATATTGACCAAAAAGACCGATATTTACATATAAAAATATCAATAAAAGTGCTGTATGTGTCTAATTCGCAGCCTCGTATCTAAGACTTTCCCAAAGTTATTTCTGAATTGTGTTGTTTCCTAAAAATTGGTAAAAAAACTATAAGCACATGGCAGAGTGAGAAAATATTATACCAAAAGTATAAGGGACACGAAATAATCATGAATAGTTAGTTAGGCCAAAACATTTTAGATAACTTAGTTGGAATAAATAATCCTTTAAGTAGCAAAACTGAGATTATGTAAATAAATAACCATAACCATGGTAATTTGGTAAACAAATCATTTAAGTGGCAGAAACTGAAATACAAATATTATGTAAGTAAATAACCATAACCATAGTACAAAACAGAGGTCACAAGTATGACAATCAGAACAGAGGTACGAATTCAAGAGGTGGCTCGTACGGATTCTAAAGGTGGCTCCCACAATAGTGTAACACTTAGCTCCGCACAGTACTTTGGTCCGTACATAACAGAGGTCAATGGATCCATGACAAATAAAGGACCACCAAGTGGTCAAACAGAAACCAATCGTTATTTAAGTCCCCCAAGGCGTGGGACTCCCATGGTGGTACTTACAAAACATAATTATATATAAGGTCACAGTCAAATATTCTTTAAAATATAAACAAACATATCCATGAATTTCCTTTTAAGCAAATAGGGTTCAAAAATAAAAAAACGTAACTGAAATGTTTATAAAATATAACTTTTATTAATATACTTATAAAACATAACTTGTGTAAAACAGATTTTGGTAAGTCAAAACATATTTAAAATATATTTTTGTGACTTAAGGTATAATATAACTCACATTAACTTTAATACCTTACTCTTTCTTTCCAATATCAAAGACCCTTTTAAATTCCCCCATTTTTTTTCCTTATTTCTCTTTTTTCTTTCTTTCCTTTCTTTCTTCTTTCTTTTCCTTTTCCTTTTCTTTCTCTCCTCCTTTGGCCCAGATCAACGCCTCTCTATTTATTATGAATAAGGCGCATACGTGGCTCAAATCGAGATTTGATTAATAATTATATAAATTCGTTCTTATCCTTAATAGATATTTAAGATAATTACTTTTTGACCCAATATTTTAATATAATTATATAAATAAATTAATTCTTAATTAAATTACACTTTATTGTATACCAACATAAAATAAATTATTTATTTTACTACCACGCTCATTATTATCATTATTATTATTATTATTATTATTCATATTTTGACCCCTAAACTTTTAATAATTATATTATTTTACAAAATTATACATAATAATATATAATAAATTATATATTTTCCTAACTGAGATTAAATAATATTAGTATAAATTCTACAGAATAATTAAAAATCTGGATTGTTACACTATTGACAGAATTTACCTATATGAGTGTGGTAGTGAGGCCGCTACCTATGAGATTTGGGCTAATTCTTAAACACACTCATGAATTTTGGGATTGCACAAGGTCGTAATGTGCTGGCTATTAAAGTTTATGTGAACACCTGGAATATTATGTGTGTGCAATAATTATTTATTTCTCTTAAATAGTCATAGTTTAATGCTGAGCATATTATTGACTCTGGAGTAGATATTATTGTTTCACTAATGGAGATTTAATGCAGAGCACACCTACTATGATGTATAATATCCTTATTTTCTTAATAATCTCATATTTTTTTACCTATAATATTAAAATAGGTAGGAAAATGTTAGTAGATATTTTAATATTATAATGTGTTATAAATTATATTATGTGCTTGGGCTCCAAGCAATTTGTTCTCCAAGCTATCTTTCTTTACTTCTAAGAAAAGTTTATTTCCTTCCAAGTTCTCTTTTATTTTTCTCAAAGTATTCTTGCCTACCAAGTAACTCTTATTTTTCTTTTTCTCCAAGTATTTTTGCCCACGAAGTAACTCTTATTTTATTTTTGTTTCATTTTCTTTTACCCCAAGTTTTTCTCTTCTATAAATTAAGCTAACCTCTTATCTTGAAAAAAAGAAGAAGCGTTTGTTATTTTATTATTTTCGTGTAAGATTATCAGGCAAAAAAAATAAAGGATGTATGTGATGGAGTTTTGAATTCAACTAATTATGCAGTATTGGTGAACCATACGACCTAGTCAGGCTGTTATATCCTGAAGGGAATAAGTCAAAATTTTTTTTGCTACATTAGTGTGAGGCTTTGCCTAACTGCAGAGGGTTGAAATATTCTTAAAGAGAGTGAATTTTCTGTGTCTCAACCCTTTCAATAGTTATTGTAATTTTTATTATTTGTTTGTCCTGGTGTTTTATTTATAATTATCACCGACACATATTCAAAAAAAAAAAAAAAAAACAAACAAACAAACAAACAAACAAACAAAGAGATAATAAGAATAAAGGATTGAAACGATTCAGAGGATAGAGTAGAGTCTGATTTCGTTGACCACGAACTGGTGAAGCTAAACAGCGAGACTGATTTCATTGGTGACAGCGACAATGAAGGCCTGGTGGAGCTTTGTCATCTGGTTTATGGATGGAAGGGCATGTTGGTGTTGTGGGGATTTGCGTAGTGATTTGGTGGTGATGGGCTCAGTGGTTGCGGTAGAGATATGTATGGTGGTGGGTTTCGATGGGTCTGGTAGCTGAATACAAAAATTCTGTTACATCTATTTGATCTAAGAGACGAGAGAGGTAGTTTACAGTGGACAATCTGAGAAATGAGGGATGAGTTGAGAACTGCCAGTGGGAGTCCTGCGGCAAGAACGGTATGTTATTATTAGATGAGGATAGATAAAAAAAAATTTAAGTGTGAGGATATTAAAGTAATTTTACATTTTCAGTTAACGAAGCTAAATGACAAAACACTGATAGGGAGTGCAGTGTGATTTCTTAAAAGTGAAGGAGAAATTTGTAGTAGCGCTTATTTAGAAAGAATATTTGAGTTAAAATAATAATATAAGATAAAATAAATTATTTTAATTTAATAAGATAAAATATTATATTTAATTTATAATTATTATTATTTTTTTATAAAAATTTTAAAAATTAAAAAATTTATTTTAAATAAGATTTTTTTAATCTTAAATTAAAATAACTAAAATATTAAAAATTTAAAAAACTAATCTCATCCAAATAAGCTCTTAAACTCAAATTTTCAATATAAAATAATAAAACATGAATTCACATATATAATACATTTATCATTGTTTTTCTAATTTATTAAAATATAAAAATAAATATTTTAGTGCAATGTTCATCCGATTTCACTGCGAATCATAGCAGTAATCATGGTTTTGTAAGGAAGCTACGCAATATGAATCGGGGAATCGTTGTCGTTATCGCACAAGCTCTGAAGGTAAAATCAAAACAAAAATAGTTGGTTTCGCAAGTGACATCGCGTTCCCTCCTTTTTCTCTCTCTCTCCCTCTCTCTCCAAAATCTCGCTCTTTGCTCGACTAAAAAAGCAAGGACATAGAATAGAGAGAGAGAGAGAGAGAGAGAGAGCGCCTGTTCCTTTCAGTTCCATCGCCACCAGGCCCACCGCGACCTTCATGGCCGTCACGGCTCTCCCCCGGCGGCGGCACTACCACCATCACGGCCGTCTCCGCCTCCTAATCCCGGCGATCTCCGCCGTGTCTGGCGCTCTTCTCCTTCTATTCGCTCTCATTTCTCTTCTCGCCCCTTCTCCCACTGACAACGACCATCTCCACCCTCTCCGCCGCCGCGTGGTACTCTAATTCCTCTCTCTCTCTCTCTCTCTCTTCTTATACAGTCTTCATCTACGTCTTTTTTTCCTTGATAATATTCAATTGTTTTGTGATTCTTCGTTCAGGTCAACAATGTCGTCGACGACATTGGAAATTCGGAATTTCGTATCCCGGTTAGGTTTTATTTTTTGCGAGTTTCTTTTTCGTTGATTGGATCTGAATTTGCTTAATTTGATTTATTGCTTATTGGACTCTAGACCAGTGGAGGAAAATTGGATCGTGATATTTGGAGATCAAGTCGTTCCAAATTCTACTACGGATGCAGTAACGCAAGCCAAAACTTTACAGGTGCGCAATACTTTATTATATAGATATTTTTTTCTCTGTTGGCATTATAGTAATTTATTATTCAAAATTTTGTAGGCTTCAATTTATTTGTTGTTTATGTGAAATGTTGTTATGTTTGGTTTGGATTTCAAATTACAGAAGCTGAAGCTATCACGCATCCCAATCGGTACTTGGTAATTGCAACCAGTGGAGGTTTGAACCAACAAAGAACTGGGGTAATTTGCTGGAGATATATCTTTTAAATTTTCTGAAATGGAATTATATATAATATATATACATATCAAATATTAATTTGTGTTTTAGTTTAGTAGTAAACGGTTTTATCATTGTGTGATTAATCTTTTATCGGCCATGTAAGACGCCTAATGTTTTCTTCGATAGCAGTTGCTGTTCAATGCAGCATGTTATTTTTTTGTTTTCTTGAATTTATGCAGAACAGGGCCTCTTAAATTTTTCTTGTGAGATTCTTTTTTTGATTGTTTGGCATATAATTTCAAAGCTTCATGTCTTAAATTTAACGGATTTGATATTTTTGACCATGCTCCATATACGCATCTACAATGTGTATATATATATATGCATGTATGTTCACTTCTAAATTCTGCACAAGGTCATCGCTCTCTGTCTCTCCCCCTACTCTCTCCTTTTTTATAGAAATTTTAGGATGTAAAGCTAGCAGTAACAGATCAATAAAACTTAAAGGGATATGCATATACTTCCACCTTGACATAGATATTAGAAGATATTGCACTCTGATAGTAGATGAGCTGATGAGGACATAAACCTCACACATCATTGCTGAGGTCTCATAGAATGGTTGGCCCAAAGTCTGCTTTGAGCCATGTGCCTCACACATGGTTGCAGGTGTCTTGTTGTAGTCTTGCCATTATAGTTCTCTGTCATTGAATATGCCTATCCTCTTACTTGAGATACCACTGTATAAAATGAAAACTACGGATTTCCAATTTTGAAAACTTTTGTAATGTAAGGTAATCCAAGTATCAGATAATCATCTGGTGTTGTTTGAGATGTTACAGATGTAAGGAGTTTCTTATGTGGTGGTTCTTAAGCTTTCAATACTTGAATGCCCTTAAGTTGTTTTTCCCCTATTGTCTTGCCAAGAGAAAAAGTTGACCATGACAACACATTAGTTTAATGTTCAAATTTCATTATTTGTTAGAACTATTATCCAGTCAATGAGGCTGACTGGCTTTTTCTGTATTCATTATCATTGATATTTTCAACTGACCCTAAGTAGTTAGGACCAAAGAAGCAAGGACATGGATACGGATACAGATGCGGACAAGGACATGGATATGGATGTGAAAAAAATGGAGACACGGACACAGCAGGGACATGACAATAAAATATATTTTCATATATTTCTATTTTCTATCTAGATTAATATTACATCCACAAGCAATCAATATTAACAAAAACTACCTTTAATTCTAATTTTCTTTATGCTTACAGTTTATATCTTTTTGTATAGATGGTCTTTTAAGTATTTAAATCTAAGGAAAAAATAATAAACATTCAACATTCATCAAAAGTACTAAATAAAATGGGGGAAAAGACTAAAAATTCAACATTCGTCAAAAGTACTAAATAACTTGGCATGTCCCTAGTGTGTTCTCAAAATGTCCCCGGCGTGTCCCCTGAAAATAAATTAATTAAATAAGGGGACACGCCATGTAGTGTGTCCCATACGTGTCCCCAAAGTGTCCTTGTGTCTGACACGGATACGGCACTTGTTTGAAGTGTCGGTGCTTCATAGGTTAGGACAAGATTTTGTTCAGTTAGTATTATAATGGTTTTTTTAGTCAATGAGATTGGGACCTTGTGCATGGTATAAAGCCATTTAAAATCCATTGTCATTATTGCATTACTACAATTTTTCTTGAATATATTGTCATTTGTGCCAAACTTACTGTACTCACCTCTTTGCAGATTATAGATGCCGTAGTGGCTGCCCGCATTTTGAATGCTACTCTTGTTGTCCCAAAGTTGGACCAAAAGTCTTTTTGGAAGGATGCGAGGTTAGTCATGGAACTAGTGTATTCTTTTTTGACATTTTTTATTTTATTTTATTTTATATTAGTTCTAGCTGTCATATATGAAAGAAAAATGAACTGTTCTGTGCATTTTGTCATGGCAATGTACTATGACAAATTTATCCTGTCCTGTGCAGTAACTTTTCAGATATCTTTGATGCTGACTGGTTCATATCACGTCTATCAAAAGATGTCAAAATTATAAAAGAGCTCCCAAGAAGGGCTGGAAAGATTTGGTTTCCATATAGGATGCGTGTTCCAAGGAAGTGTAGTCCTAGATGCTATCAGAATCGTGTGTTACCTAACCTTTTGAAAAAGCATGTAAGTTATTAGCACCCAAAACATTTCTTTATTATATATGCAGATATGTAGTATTAGATTCTTCTATTTGATGCCATCTTTGCTTAAATTTTCATTAGTTAGTCTTTGGACATGCTGTATCTTGTCAAGCGTACATGTATGAAGTGGTCACCTAATCCAGCAGCCTAGCCTTAGGACTAGTTGTTACCATATTGTAATATGTGTTTAGGTTACAAATGTAGCTTAATTCTAAGTGTGAAAGGTTCTCCGACCTGCCAATCTTGTCCTTTTACTTTGGATGTGAATAATATAAGCTATTTTGGTGACAACCTAAGGCCCTCATGGTGATGAACTCAGATATGTTTGGGAAACTTCGAATAATGCTTCCAGAATTGGTTGTGGTTTTGGGTGGGTTTGGGGGGAGGGGAGGTGGCCAAGAGAATATCCAGCTTTAGGATACTAAGCTTTTTTACCTTGTTTAAGCTATTTTTACTGCATAAGCTGTAAGCAGAAACTATAATAAATGGTCTGACACAGAATCTCAAAATAAAAAGCCACATGCAGCCCATTTAAGCTGCAGCAAACAACACAGTTGTAGGTCAAGGGTCTGATAAGGTAGTTAGATTCTAATAGTTAGGAGCTAAAAAGCATGGACATAGACATGTTGACATGAAAATTTTCAAACAATGTAAGATTTGACACGTAGAGGACACATGCAAAATATTTATTTTCTATCATATATAAATAAACAATTACTATATGCCATGTCTTTGAATATTTAATTTAAAGATAATAACAAAATGCAATGTAACATTAATTTCTAATGTCTAAAGGAGGAAAGTATGTATAAACTTACATTTTTTTTTTCTTCTATTATCCATGGATTCCAAGTTATTTCATTCAAATTTGTAATGTGTTTCACGTGTGTATAAATGATAGACACTTGTTTTCCAAGTGTTTGAGTTGCCTTGAATCGTATGTTGTCCTCTAGATTTGGCCTTGTTTCATTCAAATTTACTAATTACTATTATTCCAAAACTAATACTTAATGGTTTTCATAATTGTGAAGGCTGTTCAACTCAGCAAGTTTGATTACAGACTTTCAAATAAATTGGAAACAGATTTACAAAAGCTTAGATGCAGAGTTAACTATCATGCATTGAAGTTCACTGATCCTATAGCTGAAATGGGTGAAAAATTGGTCCATCGAATTAGGACGAGAAGCAAGCATTATATTGCCCTTCACCTACGGTAATCTGGTTGATCCTCTCTCTCTGTTCTGGTTAAGATCTGGCTGCTTTCTAATATTTATTTCTTGGATAAATAATAAAATTTCATTAAATATGGCAGTAAGGGAATTTGATTTTACGTTCTTTTTTTTCTGATTGCTGATATGGTCTCTAGTTTCTTTTCTTTATGACCTCACATTGCTGCAATTTCTAATGCAGACAAAATAATTGTGTTCTATGTTTCCTGGTTCGCTCTTATAAAATTAGTGCTTCCTGGCTCTCAATTGGGGCATATTACTGCTTATGTTGTGTCTTCAAATTTTAACTGAGAAATGGATATGTTACCAACTTGACAAATCAAGAAACTACTTAACTATCAGAACTATCAGATGTATACCATTATGTGGCATATTACTTATGGTATATTATAGTTACTATGCTGAGGGTGGAAATGGGAACTCCTGTCCACTGCACTAAATTGTCGAATTCGATGACAATTGTTTTCCTTTTTTACCTATGATGATACAAACCAAAAGGATGAGGAAGTATTTGATCCCAAATGTCTCTTAAACTCCTGTTCACTGCACTGTATTGTCCAATTCGAAGGCTATCAGTTGTTTTCTCTTTTTAACTACATTTTGAAGTATAAGGATGGGGAAGCATTCTGATCCAACATAATGTTTCTTGTTACAGGTTTGAACCTGATATGCTTGCATTCTCCGGATGCTATTATGGTGGAGGGGACAAGGAAAGGAAAGAATTGGGTGCAATACGAAAAAGGTGGAAAACTCTACATGTAAGGCTCAAAATGTCATATTTGTGTGACTTATACGAGAATATTCAATGTTTGAGAAACATAATTTTTCATGGAAATGAGCATTGCTTTTTTGCTTTATTTGTATTTTCTTGGAACATTTAATATATATATATACCTATGTATTATTGCATCTTGGAAAATACAACACTATGCATTACATTGCATGTGTAATAAATGCTATTGAGAAAAATTATATCAAAATTTTTTTTTATGGGGTAAATTATAGTGAACTCCCCTCATCTATGACGCATTCTTAACTTGCACCAATTTACCCAATGGGTACAGTGTACACCCTTTGAAGTGTTGACCCATGACACTTGACACATTTCTGTCACATCTTGGCATATAAATTAACAGAAAAAGGGCATGTGAACATCATGTGCCAATTCATATTATATTTGGACAGTTTTACCCTTTTCTATTGGATGGACAAATTTGCCCTTATCTTTTCCAAGGGACCAGTTGGGTCTCTTTCACCCTCTCCTTGTATGTTCTCTTTCCAACAGACAAGTCCCCTTTCAATCTCCTTCATATGATCCCTACGGTCATGAATCCATTCAATAATCATCTCCTACACCAAACCCATGCACAAATCGTGATACCTACATTCATGACTAACAGCTCAATCCCACCATCAAAGCTCACTACCTAAAGCACCAAAAGTAGATTTTATATCCTCTATTATCCATTTGTACATATAAACAAGTTATATTATACATTATATATGTATTTAAAGTTAGGTATGTATTCAAGAACCCCTACAGCAAGAAATGCCATCAGGCATCATATATACATATACATATATAAAATAAATATAAATGTATATATATGAGAAAAAAAAAATTACTTAAAATAAATGACTTATTGGGCTCTACAAAACTCCCTTGCTTTCAGAAAATCTACAATTACTGTCTTGATATGTTCTCAAAGGACAGTGCCCTTCTCTGTAAAATGGGTTGAGAAAAGTAATTTTAGGGTTATAATTAAAGGGTAAAATGGTGAATTAATAATTTTTGTTAACAGCATCAATAACATTTGTAATTCATATAGTTGAAGGGGTTAAGTGTTGAGTTTTATACATTAAGGGGGCAATTAAAAAATGAGTCATAGTTGAAGGGGGTTATTGTAATTTACCCTATATGATATGATACATGAATTGGCACTAGTTTTTAAACTTTTAATAGCTTTAAATGGTTATTGGTAGCATTAGTCTTAGTCCTCAATGGCCCTGTGCTTATACTCTCCCAGTTTTGATATTTAAATGACAAGCTTGTCCTTTCTCTTATAGTCGGTGTATTTCCTTGAGCCATGTTTTGAGGAATTTGGAAAATTCTGAATTTGTTGGGAACAATATATGTATCAACAAATAAAGAATGATGTTCTGGTTCCACACATGCCTATCTGGACTCTTGAGACCATGCTGATATGGTCTAGACTCTGAGATTTGGTACTTCGTAGTGAGAGATAGTGTAGGAAAATCAGATAGAAGGGTAGTTTTGTCATTTCAGTTACTTGATACGAGAGGCGGAATGTTGAGGGCTTTTTTGGGAGCAAGAAATCTTTCACAATGGAAAGTTCAGATAATCAACACAACATTACCACAACTACCATAGCAAGGACCACCCAAATGTATAGATTAGGATCAAACCTGAGTTTTGGTTTTCAATCCTGGTGGTGAATCTGGTTTGGATCCTATTGCCATGTTTCAACTCTCCTGTGGTGCATGTATATAACATGTTTGAGACTTCTTTTTGATTTATTTTCAGCACGTCAACCCAGATAAGGGAAGGAGGCAAGGAAGATGCCCACTTACTCCTGAAGAAGTTGGTCTGATGCTGAGAGCACTGGGATACAACAATGACGTTCATATTTATGTGGCATCTGGGGAAGTATATGGAGGGGAAGAGACATTAGCCCCCCTAAAAGCGCTCTTCCCAAATTTTCATTCGAAGGACACCCTAGCCAGCAAACAAGAATTGGATGCATTTTCTGCATTTTCTGCTCGCATGGCCGCACTAGATTTTGTTGTGTGTGATGAAAGTGATGTATTTGTCACCAACAACAATGGTAATATGGCAAAAATGTTAGCGGGACGAAGGTGTGCTTGCTTTCTGTTTCTATTTCTTTTTTTTTTTTTTGTATTATTATTCTTTTTTCTTTCTATTTTTATTGTGGGTGTTGGGGAGTGTTGACTAACTTCTTTTCCTCTTTCGTGATTTCAGGAGATATTATGGACACAAGCCTACCATTCGTCCAAATGCTAAAAACCTGTTTCGCTTGTTCCCAAACCGAGGTAACATGACGTGGGAAGTATTTGCATCCAATGTTCAGATTACCAGAGAGGCTTCATGGGAGAGCCAATGGAGGTGAAGCCAGGGAGGGTGAGTTTCACGCGCACCCACATTCTTGCATCTGTGAAGATTCAGAGGCCAAGAAGAAGATGGAGTCGGGTCCTAGAAAGTTTGGTAAAGTGAATGGTGTAACAAGAAAGGATGTTTGGGAAGTAGGTGATGATCAAAATGATGATGGCAATGACAATGAGGAGCAGGAATGGTCTAACCCAGATGATGAAGAGGATCAAAATGGTCTTCTACTAGGTAAAGGTTTGTTCAATAGTACAAGTTTGGATTATGATGCTTTCACATCTGAGGAGCCTGAGTTGGAAGAGTTGCTTTCAGATTGAGGATTCACATTGGCCTTTGTCGGGCCTATTTCTGTTGTACCTAACCAATTCATTCTGAAAATTCTTTGCCTCTTGCGTTCCGTTCGACTGCTTGCAGTGTGAAGTTCTCTTTGTCTGTGACAAAGCCACGACAATACAGTAATCCAATATATCTCTTTTGAGATCATGAACCTTCAGAATCTTTTGTGATGAAAGTACGAGGACAGATGCAAGTAGTTTTTAGTAGTGGAATCAGAGCAGAAGTTGTTTTTGGATATTATCTACAGACCGTGGATATCAACTGATATATTCGTGAAATAGTAGTGTCCCATGAAGTGAGAAAATTATAAAAGGGAAATTACACGAGGCCAACTCACCTAGGTTCTGCTTGATCATTGTAATAGATAGATTCTAAGTCTTTGTTGGATGATGTAAATATATATTTATATATATGTGTATATTTTTAAAAATAACACCCAGAGTGGCTTTTAGATCTTAGAATTCAGATGTTTCTACTGGTTTACCACAACCCTCCTAGTGTAGTGACCAGGTAAAGGTAGTTAGAGCATCCGCATCAGCCTCAGCAAATTGAGTCAAATTATAACCAAAAGGCAGTTAGAGCATCCGCATCAGTCTCAGCAAATTTTGAGTCAAATTATAATTAAAAATCTACTTTTATATTTTAGTTAGTCTTTTTTTTTTATGTACACACTCTATCAAACTCTCTATTTTAAAATTCTATTTCATTAAAATGTTATTTTTTATTTTTATATTTAAATTGAAAAAGATAAAAGCTAATCTCCATAACTCCATCTCCTACACTATGACCCTCATTGAAAACCTGGTTATGGGGTTAGTGAAGGAAGCTTGGTTGATGATGAGTTTGAGCACGACAATGAATTTGGTGATTTGGAGGATAGATAGGTTGATTTGGACAGTATTGAAAAAAATACAAGCATAGAGATCGGGATTTAGAGTGAGATCGTAACGGTTTGGGATTGCGAATTTGGGAAGTCGGGTTTTTATTTTTGAATTGCTCAATGCTCTGTTTCTTTGCCTCCATGCTCTCTCTCCCTCTTTGAGTGAGTCAAGTGTAGTAGCAAACAACAAGCAAATATCAGAACATACAATCACATAGGGAGGTTGACCGGTTGGTCGACCGGTTAGGCCAATTTTAGGCATTTTACTTCTTTGTTACAGGGCACTCACGGGATATTTGGGAGGACATCTAAGGGGACATTCGGGTAGATGACCGTTCATGGCTTTTTGGTTCAGCTTTGCTCCAAAAGATAATAAAAAATAGATTACCGTATGAACAATGCCTCAACAAATTAGTTGAGACACTGTAGTATTTACAAAATGAATGAAGGCTATAAAGAGACTAATGGAGCTGATATTTACAGCTTTTGCTCTTTACAATCGCTTCAAAGCTATTGTAGAGCCATTGCAGAGACGATGATGCAAATGCTTTTATACATTTTACCTATCTATTTCTATCTCAAACAATAACCAAGTTTAAAGAAAAAATAAAAAATAAAAAAATTCTATGTTAGAATTGGTAAAGAGAGATTATTTTTTATGATGCAAACTTTTGAACGTTCATAAATTTACTATTTTCTAAAATTCATAATTTTGTTGAATTATCATGTCATGAAATATGAAATCTTCTAAGTGATAAAAATATGCGCTCATTTTAAATTTGGTGCATGCTTGCGATAGAAAGGTTACAAATTGGTTAAAAAGAATTTATGAATTTGTTATATTTATTAGAAATATTTAATTCATAATCAATTAACGACAAAGCAAAAGGCAAAAGAAAAGTAGATTCTCTCTTATCTTTTCGGACTTCAAACATTTTCAAATTTGGCTCCCCTTTTCTATAAAAACCAACCATTCCCTCTGCAGAAGGCACACTTTCAGAATTTTAAGAATTTGTATATTGTAATTTATGAGTTTGTAAGTGTTAGTGTGAGTACAATTATAAGAGTGAAAGTGAGTGTACCTAGTGTGAATAGTATCTTGGATGCTTTGCCCAATTTGCTTCCAAGAGTGTAATCATTTGTAAGTTTTATTTATCTTGTATTCTTATTTTAGGTTTTAATATAAGTTTGATATTTGTTTAGTATGTTTTTAATTTCTGAATTACGTATTGAGATTAATGATAATCACCAATATATTTTTGATTTACAAGAAGAATAGATAGAGTTACTGGGTATAGTTTTTGTAGAATATATTAATCAAACTTGATAATTAATTGACAATGAATAGAATAATCTCTATATTATACGAATCAAACTTAGATAATTTAGAAAAGTAATGTAGAACAAATTTATAATACTCTTCCACACATGTAACCCGATCTCATTTGATAGCTTAAATCAGCAATGTGGGATAAGTCTGAATACTTTCACGAGAAATTAGACTTTAGGCAGAGATTTCGTTTATTAAAAGTATCCAATCCAAAACTAATTGATTAAGCTTATAAGTCAGCTTATTGACTTATTTGAGTCATATCATCTCTTTTTTTTTTTTCATACTTTTTTTTTGTAGTAAGTCAAAAAATAAACTTATAAGTCAACTATAAATGTGAAATAAGTGTTTATAATTCCCGACACATACAATTGGACCGCTACGTCCGTAAAGTGTTAAAAACTTGTTTCACATTATTTCTTTAAGTTTGATTCATGTATAATTTGAAGTCAACTCTATTCATGACTAAGTTAAATCTCAAATAAATTTAAAATACTTTTTTTAAGGATTATATGTAAAGTCTCAATAAAATAAAAAGTATAAAATACACAGATATTAATTATTAACATATGTATTCCATCACTACTTTCTAAAATTTAGTTACATATTTCTTTATAAGAAATTTTGAACAAATCCCAATTTGCATTAGGGAGTTTGAATTGAATGGTGTGAGTTGGGTTTAAACTCACATTTTATAATTTAAATAGACGCCAAATTGACAATAAATAAAAAAATTAAGAATTAAAATGGAACATAACGCAAAGCAGTGTAATTTTTTTTTAAATATTTTATTTTAGTATTCTGAAGTTCTTATTTCATCATCTAAAGTCATCACTTTTGCAGACTCAGACCTCGAGTATGCAAACGAATGATAATTAGCTTCCTCCAGATCAAATCGGTATTTTGGCTTGCGTAACAATGCAAGGAGGATCAACTGGCATCGGCTATGGCCTCAAATACCAGGTCAATTCGCTCTCCAAAGCCCCTTCAACATATCTTTTCTACACTCTCAAAACCCTAATTTTGGTTCCTAATTCTTCTTCTTCGTAGGCGAGATGCATCGCAGATGTCAAAGCAGACACAGATCACACCAGTTTCATTGCCGGCACTCTCAGTCTCAAAGAAGAAAACGAGGTGTGTGTGTGTGTGTGTGTTTTTTTTTGTTGTCTTTGATCTCAATATATGTTCAGAACACTGATTGTTCGCTTTGAATTGATTTTGAATGAGATGAATTATCTTTCTCAGGTGCATTTAATTAGGCTTTCATCGGGCGGAACTGAACTCGTATGTGAGGGTCTGTTTTCGCATCCAAACGAGATCTGGGACCTCTCTTCTTGTCCCTTTGATCAGCGCATTTTCTCCACTGTATTCTCTTCCGGTAATTGATCGGTTATTTTTTGAAATTTTATTTTGATTATATTTGCAGATGAAATATGACTGATTTCTCTAAGGATCCTTGCTCATAGCTAAAAGTGCAGTAGCATTGCATCATTTTTTGGTGCATTGGTTAATTCGAAGTCACTTTTGAGTGATTTTTGGTATCGTGTCATTTGAATTGAAATCCGTTTTGTGGTTGCTTATTTGACTTTCACTGTGGACTGGCAATTGTTGTGTTTCTTTTAATTTTTGTTTAAACCTAGCAAATCCACTTCTATGACCTTCATTGCTCTGAATTTAATGACTGCAAAAATGTCAATAATTTTTTGAATAGCTCCCTCGTCTAGAAGTTAAGTTGCATAAAAAAGATACTGGTTTAATAATGCGCCTTGTTGTTGAAGGTGAATCATATGGAGCAGCAATATGGCAGATCCCTGAGCTATATGGACAGTTGAATTCTCCACAGTTGGAACGTATTGGCTCCCTTGATGCCCACAATTCTAAGATCAAATGGTGAGTTATAGTCAACAATTCTGTTTTGTGATTTTAGTTTTCCTTTCTTCTTCACTTGCTTACAAACAATTTTAAGCTTTTACGTTGCTACAGTTTTTATTTTTAATTTTTTATTCAAATAAAAAATTAGGCCGTGAACCAGCTACAAGTTTGGTTCTTTGGCTATTTTAGTGAGGCACATGATCATGATTACTAGTGCCCCTAACTTTTAGTCAACAACAGGTGGTAAAACACACATGTATGGGAACAGGGTATGTGTCTGACATGCACCCAGCAAGCATGTCCAGCATTCTAGTTCATTTTATAAACTGTTAAGTCTGACACTTAAATGCATACCTACAGCCAACAGACGTGCTAACTCCATTTACAGTCCTTTTGGATGGATAGTTTTGGTGAGAAAAGAAAACTCTATCAGTGGTTTGGATGTTTAAGTAGATGAGAATGGTGAGAAAGAGAACTCTCTTATTATGGCTATTTCATTTGTCACCAAAAGTAGTGAGATTTGGTAAGAAACAAGCTGATTGGTTAAAATATTTATAATACTGAGATTACACCTTAAAATACAAAGGAAGAAAAAGAAATCTCATTTATATCCCTCTCTCACATGTCTTATTTTCTTATCCATCCAAACATAATAGTGAGAAAACACAATCATTTCTTTTATTTTCTCACCTGGATGAGAGACCACAATGATTTATTTATTTTTCTCACCCCGTGATCCAAACGGAGTTTTATTGATTGGCAATTTTGTAATAAGAAATTTTTTTTTTTTTTGGTTCATGGATTAACTGAATGATGAATTGTATTTTGTGGTGGAAAATTTGTGCCGTTTTTTGAACCACTTCATGTACTCTATATACTTGACAGCACACTATGGTGGCCATCTGGAAGGCATGACAAGTTGATCAGCATAGATGAGCAGAATCTCTATTTGTGGAGCTTGGATTCTTCAAAAAAGACAGTACAGGTGTGTCCCATGAAGGAGTGTTTGGAGGAACCATATGTCAGTTAGATCTGATAATGTTACAGGATAGGGAGCAATGAGTTGCCCAGCTTTGGGTTGTTAAGTTTCATTTTTCTTTGATGGCACATGTTGCAGATTATCTCTTTGCTTTATATAATTGTGCAATATTAGGGTGGCCACCTAAGAATTTTAATTTTTCTACTGACTTCTTGATGGCAATAGTTGGCAATTGCACAATTCATTTTCTCTTATATATCTTCACTAAATTCATGTCTAAAGATTGCTTGGTTTTTCTATGATCATGTGACGTTATGTGTAAAAGTTTGCCTGAATCTAAACAAATTCAAAAGAAACTTAAAACAAATTAAGGAATATATTGTTCAGAAATTTTTATCCATAACTGGACAAGCTGGAAGACCTGAGGAGTGTATGAGTGCCCTTAGGAGTACAAAGCTTCATGCTTTCAACAAGGCAATGTATATATTTAGAAATTCATAGTACGATTTTATTTAAGAAAATTATTACAGAAATTTGTAATTAATTGCAAAGATAATAAGCTAGGGATACAGGACGAATTATTTATTATGGTTTGAGAAAATAGGGTATTTTTGGTCAATCTTTAAAATTCGAAACTGTTCAGATTAGCTATTAACGAAAAGAGATTTCCCATTATCTTTAAATAATTCAAAACTATGATAATAGTAAGAGTGGTTCATTAAAGGATTTGCCTTATAAAGAAAGTGGGTTTAGCTCTTTTCAACTCACATCTCATACTATTCACTATTTGCCCAAGCCCCCTGGTATTTATAGCTTTCTGGAAATTTAGAGATGTTTCCTTGTGGGGACAATTGCATTTGAAAACATTTACTTGACCTAAACGCATTACTTTTCAGTTCATATGAACTGTAGTTATTGAATCAACTGTTTTAATGTCTTATCATATTTTTGTACTTCCTTGTTTTAGAACTAAAAATTCAATTATCTTTTCTTGTAAGTTCATCTTGGCATGTTTATGGTGCCATTTGATCTATAGCAGTTGCTACGAGATCCTATTGTCAAAGTGATATTGATGTTACTTTTAAATTCTTGGACTGATTTTTAATCAGGATTTGTGGTGAAATCCAGGTACAATCACAGGAGTCAGCAGGAATGCTTCATTACTTATCTGGGGGAGCATGGGATCCACATGATGTGAATTCCGTTGCATCAACATGTGAATCATCGATACAATTTTGGGATCTACGGACAATGAAGTAATTTTTTTTTTACCCTTTTAAAAATAGTTTATAGATGACATGAGTTTGCATAATCTTTGTGAGCCTCTAAAAAAAGGTTAAGATGGTGCTCTCAGCTTCTTTAACAAGCTGATTTAGCTTTTGCATGTGTGACAAATGACAATGTAGCGTAGCACACACTGGGAAATTTATGAATTAATAAACTTTGATATAATTGTTTGGACGATAATGATTGAGAGAAATCAGACAATGCAAAACCTTTTAAAATATTGATATATATTGCATTTTCACCTATCTCTTATCCTTTTAACTCTCATTACTCATCAATTTTTATCCCTTGTATGCTATATCATCTCTTTATCATTATATCCCCCTCCTAAGGGTGGCAAATTACTCTGGTGCCTATTTATGGGAAGTTAGAAAATTAAATTATACTTAATGCTATTTTAAACGTGACACCCACTTAGCAGTGTGCAAGTGTGTGCCTACATTTTTTTGCTTTTTAGTTGGGTCTTGTCTGTGGTCTTTAATCATCTGCACAAAAACCAAGATTGAAATGTAGCTATAGTTTTTTTTCTTCTCCCCACTGCCATTCACACCCCCTCCCTCTTTAGCCTTTATTTGTTCAGAGAGCTACTTTAATGGGTGTGTTTCTACCTGTTTCTATACATGGGAGGGGGAAGTAAACGAGAGCATAAATTATGAGAAGGGAGGGGAGTTACCCCGCTTTTGGTTTGGTTAGACAATAACTAATCAAGGGGAAGGAATGATGACCTTTCCTTTCTCTTGTTTGGTTGGACAATAATTATAAATTTATGAAGGAAAAGGAGGTGCACAAGCCAAATAGGGTAGGTCTGAAAAAATCTTGTACTTATCTTCTCACAAATTGAAGGGTGTGTTTTTGGTATTAAAAATATTTTTAATAACAATGACATAATTTCCGCTCTGTTTCCTCTCAATTTTGGAGAGGAAGAAAGGTGTTGATGTAGGACGAGTAGGGATTACTTTCCTACAAGTAGTGAGCCCGGTTTAAGTATATTGGCAGCAGCAACAATAGACTTACAGGGCTGGATTTGGTGGGATTTTGTGACTGCAGAAATATTTAAAAGAATAAGAGTTTAAGGGTTTGTAAAAGGGTAGGGTTTTGGGAATGAAAACACAAGTGTTTAGGGGCAGTTGGGTGGTTGTTCTAAGCACTGTGAACAGTGACGTGAACAGTAACCTTGCTGGATAGAAGAAGAAGAAGAAGAAGAAGAAGAAGAAGAGAGAGAGAAAGAAAGAGAAGTGCTTCATCCTCACAAGGGATAAACCAATCACACAAACGCAATCTCAAATTTTCATAATATTAACTCTGCTATTGAATCATTGAGATTATACATATATTTATGGGCTAAAGACTTTCCTGATTCTATAAGGACTATTTCTCAAATTTAGAAACTAAAAATATTTAGCAACTACTAATATTCTAGACCAATTATGACTTCTAATTCTACTTCAATTATAATTCTACTTCAATTATAACCCATTTAATAACTTGACCCAAAATAAAACCCACGGGCAACCCTACAACCCATGTCCTGCAAAACTGAAGTTACCATAATACCCTTAAGTACTAACACTACCATGGACACTTTTTTTTGGACCAAAAAGGCTTTTTGACGAACATAGGACCCTTAGATTTTGTGTTGGGTTTCCACAACCTATCGGACTTGTTTAACCATGTAATAGATGTT
Organism: Camellia lanceoleosa; assembly: GCA_025200525.1. Taxonomy (NCBI): domain Eukaryota; kingdom Viridiplantae; phylum Streptophyta; class Magnoliopsida; order Ericales; family Theaceae; genus Camellia; species Camellia lanceoleosa. The sequence continues at coordinate 202,944,901 of CM045761.1, read as the reverse complement.
GCATCAGGTGTTTAAATTGTGGATCCACTCTTTCCTCACAATCCCTCCATCTACTTTCCTTTCCTTTCCTTTCTTAAAACCAATCCAGAATATTAATTGTTCCCTTTTCTATCTTTCACTTCCCCTCCAAATCTCTCAATCCAGACCGTGTAAAGCAAAATTTTCGTGGTTTCTATTTTGACTCTTTAAATTCTAACATTTTATTCAACCATGTTGTGTTTGCTCACACAAATTTTTTAAAATAACGTGCTCTTTGATATTGTTTTAATGGTTGGAACTGTTTCTTGAGGTTTTGCGTTGATGGGATATTAAAATCTACTTTCTGGTTGATAATGTTTTCATATGCTTGCAGGAAAACAAATTCAATTGAGCATGCCCATGTCCGTAATGTAGATTATGACACCAAAAAGAAGTTTATCCTCGTAAGTATGTGAACTTTTTATGGTTACAGGGTATTGCAATTTACAATGGAATGGCATTCTTGGGGGTTGTTGATATTTAATAAGAGGACCATTTTCAGTACAGAACCAACCAGCACGAACATTTACACTTTTCATTATTATTATTATTTTCTTGAAAAAAGGGTATTATTTCATTTCTCATATCCATTGTTAGGCTCATAATTACCAGTCAACTCTTTCATTTGGATTCCTTGTAAATGTCTCCTTATTTATCCATTAATTTGGTAGGTCGTTTTTATTTTATATATTGTTACTCTTGTGTATTTATAATGCCTTGGATATTCATTGAAATAAAATCCTTCCGTATTTTCTATAGTGTCTAAGCACATAAATATATCGTTTGGATTGAATGAATTGTAATGCGATAATGATTTGCAGATCAGTTTTGAAATTACGTGTCCTTGTAAGCAACATGTAGATATATTTAAACACTTTTGAATAGAGAGAATCAAAGAAGGAAAGGGAAGTGAAGTATATTTACTACAATGTGAATACAAAATAATTCTTTGCAGTGGGCATCCCGGTGCCCTTTACATTCTCACCATGCCACAAAGGAATGAGATTCTATCTTTTTATTTATAATTGACTATCCTCCAAAATCTCTAGATTTTTTTTTTTTGGAATAATTTTCTTTGATTATCCAATTGTGTTAAATTAACATGCATAACAATATTGTTGCCAATACTACAGGTAACTGCTGAGGATGAATCTGGGATACATATATGGGATCTTAGAATGCTGAAGGTTCCTATCCTTGAGCTCCTGGACATGCACACTGGTATATTGTACACTGACTGCTGTCTGCCAACTCTCATGTATATGTTTCATGCTTATGTGCTATGATTAATGTACTTATGGGTGTTGTTTATGTGTTATTCACATTCATCGAAGTTTTGTGTCTTTAGTTGGTATATTATTCATATGAACCTATGTTATCTAGAACATGGATCATTTCTACATGAGGAGCAGGAATGGGAATGTGGTACGATAGGGTGATACGGTGGGCTTGTATAGATTACATTACACTATTGGAACTTAAGGTGGTTCTGAATGCAAAAAGTAATTTTCTTTCAACAATTAGACATCCGATAAAATAGTGTATTCTTATTCAAGTTAATCATGTAGAAACACATTTCTAAGAGCATTATGGCTATGTTTCCACATTCTTTCCAAAACCACTCTCTTTCTTGGTTTTTGTTTAATATACTTCTTAAGGACAGTTTCGAAGGAAAAAAATATGAAAAAATTAGGGGCCACTTTGGAAAGCTATTTCCACCATTTGGAGCGGAAATTTTTTCAAAATGTAAATTGCTAGGTCACTAGCATAAAAACAATATCTCATAGCTTGACAGGAGTCTGACTGACCATTTCCATGATTGTTGCAGGACGTGGGCTGTTAGATGTAATCCCGAGTATGATGGCCTAGTTCTGGTTCTCTCTCTCTCTCTCAAATGCATGCACATGCTTATACATTTGCATTCATTTTCTTTTGCCAAAATAGGAACATACGCAATAGTTATGGACATTATGGTGAAAGAAGCCCATAACATTGGATTCTCTTATAATAATTATTATTTGGTCTCTATTTGGCCCATCTAACGAGGTAGATTTAAGTTGAGACCCCTTACAACTATTTTGAAATGATATCTTTGAATTCATGGTATCCTGTCTTTGTTGGGCAAGTATTTGACAGGATGTATGTTTTTTACCATTGAAATGGCCATGCTTTTTTTTTTCTTCTTCTTCTTCCTATCCAATGATATTTCACTGACAGAAGCAACACTTTTGCAGAGTGCTGGAACAGACTCAGCTGTCAATTTGTGGACGGCTTCTCCTCCTAGCAGTGATGATTTATCATCTGAAAGGTTACTTTCCTATTTTCAAAGGCTAGGACTTCATCATGTAGTTTTCCTTTGTTGATTTCTTCTGATGGTCTTGTTTAATTCTATGATTTTGGCAGCTTGATGGAGTCACATACAAGATCGGTAGATCCATTGCTCAATTCGTACAGTGACTACGAAGACAGTGTCTATGGTGATTGCTGCAACGTTCATTATTCTTCTTCTCTACATGTGTATAAAGCTTAATGTCTGAATTTAGCCTGACTAGTTTTACCAAAATTGCAGGCCTTGCTTGGAGTTCCCGAGAGCCATGGATTTTTGCATCATTATCCTATGATGGGAGGGTAAGTGCAATTTTATTGTATAATGGATTAGAAACATGGGACAGGATTTAAAATTCTAGCTTTTGGTTATTGTTCTTTGTCATCCACAGAAGGAAAGAAAATTATTGTTCTTACTTTATGTGCCTAAGGCTGTGTGAAGGCCGATATAAATTGGTAATTGTCTGATTGATGCTACACAACCTGATAATTTTAGTATACTGTGACATGCTTCAATGTGGGTTGCTTTCACAGTAACAGAGTACCTTGGATGTTCAGAGTTTATGCTATCTTTTGCAAGGAAGCAAAAGTAACTGTTAGTTCATCCAGTATATGTGATTTGTCATCTAAGCTCTAGTTTGAGTGGAAATAGTTTCCAGATTATACGCCACACGATACTCTTAATTCTTATCTGAGATAGCATAATTTGTATGGTCTTTACTGTATTATGTTCCTTGTTAAAATGGATAGTCATATAAAGGAGAGCGAGTTTTCTGATTGGTTGACTATTCTGTCTTGGTCATCATATAGACAACAGACAAAAACATTATGGTGATTTATCTTTGGAATATAGTTACAAAACATGTATATAACTTGGAACTTATCCAACCCAATCAAAACTAGGGAACATGAAGAAGAATTAGGAACTATTGTGAACTAAATGCGAGCCTCTTCATGTTTTTCAGTACTGCTTAGAGTTTAAAGTTTGATTTTATTTACTTGTGTATAAATCATTTTTATTTTTGAAAATGCTTGCTCTGTAAAACAGGTGGTCGTGGAATCAATAAAGCCCCATCTTTCCAAAAAATGAAGTCAGATCATATACTTGATGTGAGTTCTTAAACCCTTGTTGTCCTTGCAATTTCTTTATCATGTTTGCATACTCACTTCTTCACTTTAACTGCAGAGTATTTTTTCCCCTTCACAAGCTTATCACTGGGAATACCTTTTACCCTCATATGAAATATTCTCATTCGCTATTGAGGGTTTTCATAATGTTTCGGGATGTAGTTGAGGCTCATATGCCATTTAGGCATGGTACATTGACTTGTGCATGGACGACCTTGAATATTGTATTCAACTATGAGCATGTGGTGCTTGTACCTTTGTATAGAGGGAAATTAAGTATTGGGATTGTTTGGTCTTCAGACCACACATTGCTAAAGGAGACCAATTATATTTGAGTGATTCTTTCATTTTAATGATTTTGAGTTTGGAAAGAAAAAGCGTCATTGATCTGCATTTGACCAAATGACCAACTTGAACATGAATGTCTTTCCCATATTCATAATCGGACGAATTAACTAACGGTCTTTGTAGTTTAGGAGTTGTGTCACTTTAGTTTTTGATTTTTTTTTAATTGTGATATATTTAATTTTGAATTTTGAATCTTGTTTTAAATAAGAATAATTGAAGACATTGTTGTTTCCTTTCAAGAGCAAAATTATTAATTTGATAAAATATAAATTAGTTAAAAAAAAATTAAAAATTATTTCTACTCATCAAATATAAAATTATATAAAAATGATAAATCTTTTATATTTTTATTTTTTTATCAAATTAATTTTTAGTAGTATGTGTTTGGATAATGATCATATAATAGGTGGTTGTTTTTGTTGATATTTTTGGATTGTTATCATGTAATAAATGGTTTTATTTGTTGTTAATAGATATTTTTGGATGGCTATCATGAAATGAATGATTATTGGACTTTTAATGTATAAACGATATGTTTAATATATAAAATATTTTTTAGTTTTGGATTTTTTAATTTAATGGATTGGTCTAATAATGAGATCAATATGTTTAATATATAAAATGTTTTTAGTTTTAGATTTTTTAATTTAATGAATTAGTTTACTAATGACATTAAAATTGTCATATTTGACTGTTGAAAAAATAAAATTAATTTAATGAAAATAAATGACAAAAATATATATATATATATATATATTTCATCTTTTTCAAAAGATAAAATTATATAGAAATGATGCATTTTTAATTTTGTTTACTAATTTAATTTTTAATTTCTTAGAAATTTTTTTTGAAAATAGATTCTGAAAATCAAATCCAACAAAATTTAAACATTATTTATTAAAAAAAAAAATCATTATATTTCAAATACTATATAAGTTAATTAATACAAAATAAGTTGTATGACGATTTTGCTTTCTAAATGGAGCAACAACGTTTTCAATTATTCTTATTTGGAACGAAATTTAAAATTTATGATTAAATCTATTACAATTAAAAGTGATACAAGTTTTAAATTATAGAGACTGTTAGTATATATTGGTCATTCATAATTTGTTTAAGTTCTTAGGTCCCGTTTGTTTTCAGAGGTAGAATAGAGGAGATTCATAGGGAGGGGATTGATAGTGATGAAATTAAGTAAAATTTTGTTTGTTTTAATGATAGTTGTAGTGTAGGAATTGTTAAATTATTTTTATGTAAAATAATAAAGCAAATAAAAAAATACAAAAAATTAAACATTAATGTTCAAAAAAAAAAAAAAAGAAGCCCAACATGTAAAAAAATAAAAATATTTCTAGTTCCCTCACTATTTTTTAATACCACCTCCACCTCCACCTCCTCCATCCTAATCCTTCTTCCAACCTTTATCTTAATCCCCTTCTCTATTCTAATCCATTCCCCAACTCTACAAACAAACACAACACTAAATGGGCCCTGCCTTCATCCTAATCCCTTCCCCAACTCTACAAACAAACACAACACTAAATGGGCCTTACCTCCATCCTAATCCCATCACACCCTCTACACCCCAAAACAAACGGGACCTTAGGGCATAGGATAATTGATGGTGCTCTCATTGCACAAAATGGGGCTTCTGTTATTATAGCCAATTATGACCTTGTTTGGGAAATGGTTATTTTTTAGGCTTTTAATTATTTGACGATTTTAATACGCTGTTTTAGTTCGTGTATTTGGGAAGATGGGTTGAATTTTTTTTAAATGGTTGTATTAAAAAAAGTGTTTGAACTGATATTTTTATATGAAATTATCAAATTGCCCCTACATATGTCCAACAAGAAAATGAATGTTTGTGCGCTGACGTGACAGTGGGTGAATTTGGACGCAACTTTTTATTTTTTTTATTATTTTGAACAAAATTTAGACGCAACTTGTAACGACTAAAATGAGGCAATTCGGCACAAAATTTGAAACCGTCAATTTGTGAATTATAAATAAATTTTAAAATAGCAATAAAAAAAAAACAAAATTTATAACTTATAAACAATTGGCATACTACGTGGCGTGTTAACATACCTTTTGACATTATTTTAAATTTTACCCATTATAAAAATTACAAAATTTTAAATATTCAACAATCATTCACCTGTCGTAGTTCTTTGCCGATTATGTGGTTTGGTAGGGAGAGCTCCGCCGAAAAGAGATCCATGATAGAGAGTCTTCTTCAGTCGGTAAGTGAGAGATGAGAGATGATGGAAGATGGGTCGGAGAGTTATGACAATTTAGTTCAAGAGTTCTGACAAGTTCAAACATTCAAAGGGTAAAATGGTAATTTCATCTTATAGTACAACTCAGTTGTACACAACCTCAGCAACCAGAGGCTTTTTGGCTATTTTCAAAAAAGAGGCAACAATAGCCTATTGTACCGTTTTCCAAACAAAGCCTATAGAACATATGGGTTGATGATGATGGTATCTGTGCATGATGTGTAAATTGTGGCCTATAAACTTATTTGTGATGCATGGAAATCTTTGAATTCCTTTGAAGATTTTCAATTTAGAGTCTGAATTTAGTGGGGGTAGTTAGTATCATCATAGGGATTGCGTTATTATTTAACTCGTGTTATTATTTGAAGCATTGATAAAATTTTATTAATTTAATTAATTAATTTAAACCTCTTTTTAATTTAACCCTTATTGAGATTTAATACACTCCCACATGAGAGGATACTATGTAGTTGAACCCCAATTTTCTTAACCAAATATAATTATATATTTTATTAAATTATTAATTCAATTTCTAATGTCTATTCACAGAAACATAGTCATTGAAGTGACATAAAAGCCATTTGGGATGAGAGTAAAAAGCTGCGTTTTGCAACAACACAAAATACAACTGGGCAGCCAGAAACGCAAGAAAACCATTTGGGAAGTGCTAAAAATGCCAACCTGTGAAATTACATAACTACCTTCCATGTTAACAATTTGGTCCTAGGGCAAAACACTTGCTCATTTTCACCTCGTCTCCTCTGCTACCAATTCCTCATTCTTGCTGCTGCTGCTCTCCTTTACAACTCCTTCCCACAACTCATGACGAAACCGTCAATCGTTGACGCTGCGTCTAGACTCGTCCTCCACATCCTCGTGGTTGCTAGATTTGTAGCATCAGGTAAGGCGCGAAACCCCCCTCCGTTGTTGTCTGGTTACTTTTATTTCTAGAACCATTTTCATGGAAAATTGGAGTAAAAATAAGGGATTAGCTTTTGTATAACAGTTGTAAACTGATGTTGTTGTATAACGTTTGGATTAAGAAACTAGATTTTCAGATTTGCATAAATTTTCTAGTTTTCACCAAACCTTTCTTGTTCTTCAAAACCCAGATCTGAAACTTTTGTGGGTACGAATAAGATTCAACAACAACCTTTTTAGTAGTTTCGCGTTTCTGAAAAGGAAACTCTAACAGTTAATTGTTTGGATTTCTTGGTCTCTGTGCTACATTATATGCTTTCAATTCTGTTCTAATTTTCTAACAGGTTCTGTTTTGTATGATCAACCTTCATTTGAACTTTCAACAATTATTGCACTTGCTAGGGAAAAAAATATAAAAGCTTTGTTTTTATATTGGTTGCTTTTATTTGAATTACTTGTTAATCTAGGATATTGAAGATTTGTTTGGAAGGATGGATGGATGGATGGATGTTAATGTAGGATCTACCAATCTGTTCATTAACTTTTCTATTCTTTTCCTTTTCCCTCCAGAAATCTTTACTGAAATGGTTGATTCAAACACAAGTTTAGTGTGGCAAAGTTGAAAACGAAAAAGGTAGAAACCTCATCAGGATATGTGGCAAAAGGAAAAAGTTAAACATACAAAACTTTTATATAGAAAAATTATACAGAATATTATAATGCTGATAATTTTACAATTACAAATTATGTGATATAATTTTTCATTCCAAATGAGTATATGTAAATAGACCACAACATGTTAAAAGTCTCTTTTGCTTAACTGCTTCACATGTTTGCCCTTCTGATCATTGCTAGATTTGGTAGGCAACATATGCTCAAAAAATGCATATTTGACTAACAGGACAAAAGGGGAGAAAAATCAAGGTCTTAGCATGATCTGTTGACTTAGATGAATGTTGATCTCATGCAATAGTGTTGTACTTGCAATGTCACTGTAATTATGTGATAATAAGGATCATTTTTTTTTTCTGAATCAAAAAATAAAAATAAAAATCAGAATAAGACACATCAACATAATACATAGTTTAATAGTTTGAGTTTCAAATTAAAGTGAAATAGTTTTAAAAATATTGCGTATATTTTAAACTACACAATCTAAAATGATATCTTTTGGTTTTACCTTTGAACCTAATTCATTGACTTACTATAGTAAGACCATTGTCCAGAGATTCATGGTAAATAATTTTAATCCCTAATTATCATACATTATCTCGTAGGTCAAAAGGTGTGGATTTTCAAGTGTTTACTTTGTCCACACTTTAAAACAAAATAGTGAATATTGAGTGCGTGTATTTATGTTTATAATTCTATGTTAGACGAGAAGCTTATTCAATCTCATACTCAACGTGCTAGTTGACTCTAATACTATATGACATGAATTCTTTGGATAAAAATTTACACAATGGGAGACTTGTTTCTACAAAAATATTTATATTCACATAGTGGGATAGAATTAGTACAGAATTACCCATACTATTCACAGTACAAAGGTTGTCAACTAATACCCAAGAAACACAACGAATGTAACTAACGAACGTGCATGTCACAAATAAATGAAAATAATCGAACCATTGACAAAATATCGTCGACCCAACTGTAGATTCTATTTTGTAGCTGAAAACAAATTGACTAGTTAGCAACAAAAAAAAAAAAGATTATAGAGATAGCGTCCTCCATGTCAACTGCCACTTCGTCATGGTCACCGAGAATGTGTGCATGTGGCTTTGGACATTGCGTTGTCAAGATTTCCAGATTTGCTAAAAACCCAAGGTGTGCGTACTACGTTTGCCCTAGTTGTACAGTGCATTTATGTTGCTTCTCTTTTATGCAGTTAATCATGTGCTTGTTCATTTGTCGTTATGGCGCATATCATGTAGTCTAACTATGTATTTCACTTTTGTACGATAGCGATGGGTTGCGTGGGTTGGTTGGTGTGATGAGTTTCATAGCGAAATATTTGCTACTGACCACCCACCTAATGTTGTTGGTACGGGGTTACATGCGGACGTTGTTCGCATAGATCAGAGCCTACGTATGCTTAGGACTGTTGTCGGTGTTTTGTTTGTCGTTGTTTTTGTGTTGTTGTTTCATATGCAATCCATTGTCATGGATGTTGTGACATGTACGTTTAGTTTTGTATCACCTATGTTGTTGTTCTTAGTATTGTGTTCGTTCTGTATGACATAATATTTCTGCAAAGTGTTATAAAAACTAACTTATTCTGTTGGGGTTTTGTACTAGTATATGTAGAACTTATTTAATTGTCTATGGACTTGGGTTTCGAATATGGACATGAAAAATATATACTCTAATTTTGTTAAACTGATACATCATTAACTGTACAAGCATGATTGCATTTCTCATAACTCTAGCTACACCAATCGCACTTGCCATGGCAACGAACCGTGCGTCACCCCGTACCCCTTCCAAGAACCGAGGTAAAGCAATTACATTAACCCAACAACAAGTAGTCCACAAATGCCAGTTCGACAGTGACAATATAAAGCTATTTCTACAACTCGTTATAGCTAAAATGGACGCGGGTAATCAACAACCATGCGGATTGTCAATGAGTGGGTATAAGAACGTTGCGAACAAGTTCTTGGACAAAACTAGCCTTCTGCATTCGGCCAAACAAATGAAAAACAAGTATGACAACTTGAAGAAAGATTGGGTTGCATGGAAGAAGCTGGAGAAGGCCAGGCAAGGGTTGACAGGACTTGGGTATAACCAAGAGACGGGTTTGTTCACAGCTCCTGACCATTGGTGGGCAAAATTGCAAGCGGTACATCGTGCGATAAATTTTTTTTCTTCCCGTAATCCTATACTATTTTATGATTTAATGCAATATTTTGCTTACGGCACTAATTTCTAAAATCAAGGCAATTGCTGAATATATTGAAGTTATCGTCCAAGATAATTGCGTCATGTTTACAATTATTAGTTTTAATGTTTTCATTACTAATTGGTACATTGTTAAAATTATTTCTTGTGCACCGCATAACTTTGCATGCATTTACACTTATTTGCATGCTTTCAATTATTGTCTCTGAATAATTATTGGAACTGATTATTTTTTGAGTAAAACATTATACAATATAAATGTGTCTATTCTTTTGTCTCAAATGAACAACCAATGTACTAAGTTCAAGACGAAGCCTTTAGAGCACTTGGAGCTCATGGAATGGGTGCACTCTGGCGCAGCTGCGACGGGTAAACATGTATGGACTCCAACTGAACTGCGTGATGATGATGCTGTTGGAACAATCTTTTGTGTAAATAAAATAAACTGAAACTAAATCAAACAAAATAAAATAAAACTTACAGAATTTATTTTGTCGAACCAAATGAAAAAATAAAAGACCAAGTCGAGTGTGTGACACTCTGTCCTTAAAACAGATTCGCCCTGCTATGGTGCTTACGGTTGAGTGATGTCTATCTCTTAGGATACAATGATCTTCACAAATTTGTAGTAGCATTCCAACAAATTTGTCCGGCGAACAAAACCTTGTGTTCTATACTCTCTCTATTTTATTCTAAAACTAGAATAAAGAATATAATGCAAAGAAGCAAATATGATAGCAAAATGTAATTTTGCAGACTGTTTTTCAGATTCCAAGACTGTTGGAACATGGCTGTATTTATAGGCAAAAAATCTGACTCGAATAGGTGTTAATTTGAAGTGAACAGGTGATTTGAATTGAGCAGTCTTTGTTTGAAAATCAAGCAGATCGCACTGCTTTCAACAGATTAACGCAAGGCGGTTGAAAAGCTATCGATTTGAACACAGAATTGCTTGGATAGTTTTGAAATGAATTTGTCCAAAATATAACAGATTGAAACCGATTAATCTTAGTTTGAATCTGTTCAATTCCGCTATGACAGATATGCAAATTGAGGATGTAGTTGATAGATTTGAATCTGTCGGGTTCAAACAAATTTGAAACCAGATGGTAATTTTATGTCTGTTATGGAATTTGGTTCGAGAAAAGAGGTACAAAATTATAGACAAAATTTGAATTTGAATTTAAATTAAATTCTGTAATAATTTTTTTTGAAAAAATTCAAATGAATTTTGTCCAAATAATTAATACAAGAACTAACCCATAACCGCTTACTTGGCCCATGGCGGCTTAGCTCGGTAGAGACGGGCCATTGTAGTTGTGGTGGTTTGGGCTAAGGTTCACTTTGTCCATAATTCCTCCATTCTACAAACTTGGGGTGCCCCCTAGGGCCCAACCCAAGTATTGTAGTCTAGAGCTTATATACATAAACAAACTCTCTTAAAGTTTCAATGTGGGACAACCCATTTCAAAAAACTCACATTTATTTCTTTAAATTTCCCAATCCACGAACCCGAAAACGACGTCAACTTTCCATTCACTCATAAATGGTTTTGACGAACTGTTTTCACCGTGTGACTTGTCATGCGGCAAGGAACACGTTACCTTTTTGGACCCACCCCAAAAGACGTTTGAGGCCCACTCCATTTTGGGTTCAAAGATGGCCCAAAATAAGCCTATATTACACTATTTTTCCAACAGATGCTACCGCGACCATTGTAACCAAAGACAACGGCATGGGACATTTCAATGCTCGGACCCCATCACAGCCAGGCCATGATACTATTGGGAAGAACGTGGTGGATAGTTCCTTGTTCGACGATGCTCTCCCACAGTCTGCTGTTGACGGATCAGCCAATGCAAAACATCGCATAGTAATAGCGCTTCGATGTTGTCGCTAGTAGCATGGACAACCTTGTGGAGGCTATCAGCAAACAAAGTCGGGAACTGAAAATTACGTAATATGTTGTCACAGAGAAGGGTGAGAACACTATTAAAGACTGTCTTACAAGGCTAATGAGCACGCCTAGATTAGAGCCCGGTGGTAAGTTGTTCTCATTTGCTTACGGCATAATGTATTCACTCGATTATCACGACCTTATCATGTCCCTCCCCCAGGACTACATTGTTAACTGGTTAAAAGAGAAGCGTGCCTGCACGTCGGCCAATGTTGGCGGGGAACATGAACGGAACGTACGTTTGTTTGGGAGTGATGGTCTACGTTTCCACTTACTTTTGTAGTGCTCCTATGGTACTGTAGTTTAAATGTTTAGGGACTTTCATGTTACGAATTTTTATTTTGTTTTGTTTTTTTTTTTGAAATATGTTTTTAGAAGAACCATATGTTTGACAGTAGTGTAGTCGTTAATTAAACTTGTGATGGGTGTATTTAGTTAAGTTTGGAAACATGCCAACTATTTATATATTATTCTTGTTTGTTATTGTTGTCAAATTTACTTTTTTTAGTTAAGAAGAAGTTTTGTTTTGTTTGTTTTCTTTTTTTTTTTCGTTGTGTTAATTACTGCAGGGTTGAACTCATTTGTCTTTATGTTGGTAGATGGGAGGAGTATGTTTTTACCCATAGTCTATGACATGGGTAATGTCTGCAAAGTGTACAAGGCAGTACATGGCACTGTTGTGTCATATGCTGGACTTCTCAAATGAAGAAAGGCAATGGAATCTAGTGTATGCATCATGTTCTATATTTCAGAGTTGTATGTTGCAATGTGTACGTAATTGTAACATTTATGCGGTAATTTGTTGTGAAAATTTCAATATTTATTTATGTAGTTGTTCATTTGTGGTTCAATTATTTTCATTTGTTTATATTGCTGTATTAATTTATTTATTTAGTAATTTACATTTTCTGTAGGTATTTGTTAGTTTATTTACTTAATTTTGGATGTATTTAGTTATTTATTTATTTTTATTTTCTATATTTATTTACTTATTTTGCGTTATATATGTTGATTTATTTATATTTGTTTTTTAATTTATTTACTTATATATTTCAGGTTCAATTTATATTTTTAAATAAATATAGTTTTTGTATTTATTTATTTTTGGTTCTATTTATTTATTCACTTACAGTTTCTGTATTTATTTATTCATTTATTTTATTTCGGTTGTATTTACTTATTTATTTATTTTTATTTCGCACTTTATTTACTTATTTGTCATTATATTTGTTGATTTAATTATATTTTTGTATTTTTTTTAATTTTTGGTTGTATTTATTTATTTATTTACAGTTTCTGTATTTATTTATTTATTTACTTACTTAATTTTGGTTGTATTTATTTATTAACTTATTTATTTATTTTTGGCTCGATTTATTTAATTATTTATATTTCTATACCTATGTAATTGTTTAAATAGTTCTTGTGTAGTATTTATGTATTTATTTCTCAGTCACATGTTGGTGATGCAAATGAAACTGTTGCTTATTGTTGCTAATGCGATGGCTGCATGAGAATGAAATCTGTCAGCCACTTTTCAGCATGTACATTAATCACAGGGTATTGTCAAATTGTAGTTCTTCATGCATCACATGGAAACAGTTGCATGTGGTACGGGAACTTGTGAAACAATTGCTATATGTGGAGATGATGATATGTTCGTCTGGAAACAAAACCTTGGTGGCACATAATCAATTTAGTTGTTGTTGTCTTCCAAATTTCCATTCTGTGGAAAAATTGCTGCATTTCATTTTTGGTTCAGTCCACAGTAACATAATCCCGCCAAAGGTGTGGTACATGCCTGACATCAATATCTATTTACACGACCATTTAATGTATTTATTGGAACCCAATTTCTGGCAAGAAAATGTTGGAAACTATAAAAAGTGGTTACTGTCGACAAACCTAGATAAATTGGATCAATTTTTAATTTTTTTTCCCCAGGTATTAATGGTTCCAATCCGACTTATTTTTAAAGTGTATGCAATTCTTGTATGAGTTTTTTGTGTGGTTTGTAGTGTCTATGGATGCAAGAGGGTACTAGCTTCAAAGTCGTATGCAATGGGCAAATAAATACTTGGATACGAGAGACGATGGGAGAAATGGAATCGATGACATCAATGATATGGGTGGAAATTGTATGCGTTGCCAATGAGTACGCGTATGTTGACAGGACTCCATTTCACACATCATCACTGTCTGGTAGCTTGTGGATGGAGGGCATGCTTCGAGGTCGGAATGAAGCATTTCAAATGAAATTTTGGATGTCAAAGATGTGTTTTATTATTGTGCAGGGCATTAGTTGAGGATTTCGGTCTCCCACTACCACAACGTCGCCATAGTGTGGACGTAGTTGAGAATGTCGGCATGTTCATATTCATGTTGCGGGGCTTCTCGAGTTGGGATATTGAAGACCGTTTCCACCACTCAGGAGAAACAGTATGGCGTCATGTAATGTCGTTCTTAAAATAATGAAGTTGTTCACAAGTGCACACTATTGACCGTGAGGTCACAACATAGCAGAACATCCATACTTAGAGTTACGGCGAAAATATTTGCTATTAGTGAGTTTAATCATTTACTAAACATTTCATGAATAGTAACCATATCTTTGTTAACAAGGGATTATAATTTTTATGTAATGTGCTTCGTCCTTAGCGCTTCTACGCGATTGTTGTGTGTGCATGCCTAGGGCTGTATTGGTGCGCTAGATAGCACACGTGGAGACAAATCTCATTGCGGGAGGCGGCGTATTTTTAGCCATAAAGGGCGGCACATGCAAAACATACTCGCAGTGTGTGATTTTGACTTGTGCCTTACTTTTATCTCTTGCAGATGAGAGGGTAGTATGCACGACAATAGAGTTTTTAATGAAGTAACACAGGACCCAGCTAAACAATTCCCCACCCCAGAGGAAGGTTAGCTGAATTAGGGGTGTTCACATCTTTGTTAGTTGTGTGCATTTCATTGATAAATGATGTTACTAATGCAAAATTATCTTATGACAACCAGGAAAATATTACCTTGTTGATGTAGGGTATAAGAACCAAAAAGGTTTTTTGGTCCCATTTAAGGGATGTCGATACCACCAGGAAGAGTTTCGTGCTACTGGACAAGCAAGAAATGCAAACGAAGTTTTCAACACAGTGCTGTAACAACCCCAGTCCGTAATTAGCTACTAATTCGTAATTAAGAATGCTAACTAAGTGTTTAGAATGGAATTATGTGTTATTATTGATTGTGATATGTGCTTTGTAGTAATTTGTGCATATCTATCTGATTTGAAAATTATTTGTCATGATTTCTACTTTGAATCTGAAATTGTTAGCCTAAATGCTTTCAGAAACCAAATTGAGCATATGGATTGACTAATTATAATTTTTAGAACCATCTGAAAAGTTTTGTTAAAAATTGATTCGGTTTGATAAAAATCGCATGCGATTAAATTGAACCTTGATGGGAACTATTTTGGATTAACTGAATTTCGGTCTAACCTGAATAAATTAAGGTTACTTATGTGTGATTAAATAATGCAAGATTGGTGCCTAATCTAATCCTATTAGTGATCGAAGATGTGATTAAAGAGTAAGGTGTTTTAGGCCTTGGTGGTGTTGAGTGTAGAGAATAAATTCTTGTGTGTGTGTGCACGTGTATTGTGCTCAATATGAGAGTGTGTGAGTGTTGTGTGTATCTGCTGATGTGAGGGGAGGTAGGCAACCTTCTTCTTGTTCTTTCTACCACTGTGAGCAAAGAGTTCACCTTAGAGAGAAAGATAGCTCACTCTAGAGAGAAAGCTCTACATTTGTGTGGTTTGGAGGAGAAGAGGAGAGCTAAGGGGAGTCCATCTCTTATGGTTCGAAATCAAGCTCTAGGTAAAAGTTTAAGCACATTTTCTATAGCTATTCTTCCATGCATCATGATTTCAACTCATCTTTGAACCAATTTCATGAAATTAGCAAGTGAAGTGGGTCTTTGGGCTTGTAGATGGCTTACATATACATTCATGGTAGACCATCTTTGATTTTATCATGTTGAGTTTGAGTTTTAAAGGCCTTGCATGCATGTGAGCTTTAATCTTGTCCATGGTTCCAGAATTCATGAGTTTGTTGGTCACCATTTGCATGTTTTGAAAAACCATGGAAGAGTTGAAAAATAATGCATGAAGAAGTTTTGGTTCAAACCTTTCAAGAATTGATGAGTTTTTGAATAATAGATGTTTCAAGGGTCTTGTATTGAAGTTTTCTAAAGCTATTTTTGTGTGTTTGATCAAATCATACAAGACCACAAGGTTTGAAGGTGGTTTAGAAGCCATTTTTGTGAAGCTTACTGTCCAGAAATTTACAGTTGGCTCGAGCGAAGAAGTGGTGGCTCGAGCCAACATTTCGAGCTCTCAGAATTTTAAACTCTGCAAAAGCTGGCTAGAGCGAAGAAGTCCTGGCTCGATCGAGCTCTGTTTTTGCCTTCTAGCTCTAGCCAAGAAAAGCTGGCCCTAGCCACCAGCTTATTTTCAACATGTTTTCAAAAGATGTTTTAAGTGCATATCTTCACTCCCATCTCTTTATGGGCATTCTTAGGCATGATTTATGAGCCGTTAAAGATTAATAAGCTAAGAAATAACATAAGTAAGTGAATTAGAAAATATGTGTTGAATCAGGTATGTGGGCAATATGAATAAGTTATGTAGCATGGAATGAATGGGCAATTAAAATGAGAAAGCTATCTGCGTGTTGGCCACTTGAATGTGTAATGATAAAACATGCTTTTGTTATGTATTTTGTGATTGTAGGTCAAGACTCGAGAGTTGATTGACCATTCAGAAACTCTTATGAGTAACGTTATTGTAAAGATACGTTTATATGAATTACGTTCCAAATGAAATATGATAAGTTCTGATTTCTGAAATGATATCTGTTTTTGTGAACGAATATTCCATGTTTGAAATCTATTATGGCATCCATAGATAGTCCTAAGGCAGGGGAGAGGGCATTAAAATCTTTGGTCCATGACATACTTGTGATCTGAGATCTCGTTAGCCACTTCATTGTGGTGATATGTATTTAATCGGTATTTGGACACGATTACTCTGGTCGGAAGACGTTCTGTAATGTGTTCTATGGGATGTACCATTATTATGTTCTGATATGAGAATGATTATGCTCTGGTCTGTTTTATGCTTATGATATATTCGGATTTTATTCACTAACCCCCTTACCTTAATGTTATTCATTGGGCTTTAGCTCATTGTGTGTATATATATGTATAGGTGAGCATTAGAGCCTCAAGCTGAAGGCTTTTATGCAGATCTATTGTTCATTGTCACCAACCCTTGTGCCTCACATGGAGGTTCCTGGAGTGTCTTAAGTGTTTAAGTTATGTTGTTTCTATATATATATATATATATAAGACTCGTTTGTTCTGTTGGCTGTACTTAAGATACTCTAATGTGTGTGGATATAATGTATGAATGACTTTTGATTATGTATATAAAGTTTTTAAATATTCCGTTTTATATAAGTCAGCACAGCTCATTGGACAATTATATTTATGTATTAGCTTCCGCTAGCCCCTTAATTTTGTTAATCTGGTCAGAGGCCTTCGGTAATCCAAGGATTACTAGCCGGTTACGATGCTAAACCTATAGGGGCGGGTTTGGATCGTGACAAGTGCACTCCTCCTTACAGAGTGCAATTGAACGTACGTTCGGAGTGTGGAAAGCATGCTGGGGATTCCTACATAACATGCCTTGATATGATTTTGGAAAAGTGAGGGTGCCACTGGTCGGGGCTCATTAGCACTACATAATTTTATACGATGCAACTCCAACGACGATGAAGTCTTCAACAAAGTTGCCAATGCAGAGACCTTTACTTTCAACGACATACCAAATGTTGCGGGTGTTGGTGATGACGATGATGGTGAACCAGAGGGCGATGATGACATACATATGAACGAAGTTAGGAAATAAATTCGGAATGAATTGTTGTAACATCGGCGTCAACTTGGGCTATAATCCTGTTCGGGCTTTACTAATTGACGGGAAATGATATGAATATGTCAAACTGTTAAACTTGTTATGAAAACCGTCTAGTTGTCTTGGTAAAGCAAAGGTTGTCAACTGCGTTTAGTAGACGTAAATGTGGGGAAAACAAAATGAAGGGAAGAGTGCAATTTCTTAGCAAAAATTTGATAAATTTAATGTCACATTAAATAATTTAATTATTTTAATGTGATGTGTAGTGCAACATTGAATAATTTAATAATTTCAACTGCTTAACATTAAAAAAGTGTAATATTACATTTCTAGAAAATAGTTCAAACAAAAACAAGGGTCAAAATGTAAATTTCATAAGTTAGGTAAGGTATTTTGGTCATTTTAATGTGATGTGACATCATAAACAAATATTAAACCAAAAAGTTAAAAGTCAACTTTTACCAACTTTCCAAATCACTTTCTAAAAAGTCAAAAACTTGATAAAAAGTCAAAAGTCAACTTTTCCCAACTTTCGAAAACATCCCATAGAAGCTTTTCCAGAGATTTTAACAAGGATTTGAGTAGTTTAGAAGCAACTATTGATTTTGCGGGATTTCTTGTTAAATGCACAGAATTTTGATTTTTTATTTATTTATTTATATTTTTGTCTTGTTTTGGTACAGGATACTCTCAGTCACCGTGTATATTCACTTTTAGCTATTTACTTCTTTTTGGCTATTTGATAAAGGTGAGTTTGTAGTATTGTTATTTTCTATTACTAGTAATTAGAGCAATGAAAAAATTATTAAAAATTCAACATAATATTGGATAAACATTTTAGTATTTTTTTATTTTGAGTCTAGCAATTTTAACCTAATAACTAGATGGTGTTCCAAAAGTGTTATGACTTGCAATTATAACAAAAATGCTAGACTCTAAAAAAATCCTCATACTAAAACCATTTAGGTTGTGTTTAGAGTGTAGATTTAGATAAGCAATTACATACAAAAATACTAAAATCATATATATATAAATATATATTTTTTAAATTTGTATCCAAATTTATGCTCTAAACACAGTGTTAATATGTAAAATTGTGTGCCTCCATTGATTATTCTTTGGTTTTTTGGCTTCGAATGGTTACCAACACTCTTTTTCAGATAAAGTAAGCTCAATTCAAATTTAATTCCCCTCCAATCACTGCCATTCATAATACTCCATCCATAATAAAACTTAAAAATATAGGATTTTATTTATTTATTTATAATTAGTGAAAGAAAATATAGTCCCAATTGAATTTTAATTTTGTATTTAGTTGCGGATATGAAGAGAGAATTATAACTACTAAGAAACATATGAAGTAATAAATGAATGTTACTATTATTGGGTAAATTATAACAATAATGTCTGATAGCTCGAATTTTCATGGCTCGAATGGCTCGAATGTTTCAAAACGACATCGTTTTGGGGGATAAAATGACGTCGTTTTGATACATTTGAGCCATTGCTACCACTAAATTGAGTTACCAAGTATTTTTGAAATTATAAATACTCTCTAAAGTTTGTTTAAAAAGTAGATTGGCGCTTGCAGTTTTAAAAATTATAAATACTCTCTTGTCAGTTTTTTTTTTTTTTTATTTAGTAGAATTTGTGTGGGTGAAAATCTGACCACACTGCCAACTTAGTATTGATTAGAAACCTTGGCGAGAATAGATGACACTGTCTAACACCTGTGAAGAGAAGATTTCGGTGGTGGTTCGTCCACCCGGGGGCACTCCGACGATCAAGTCAGTATATCTCTCACAGATAATCAATAGTGCAAACTCACTGTTCAGAATATAAATTGCATACCTTAGACCCACGGGGGTGCCTTTCTTTTATAGTTAACTCAATTCTAGTCCCTATAGAAGCCTGACTTCTATGGACTTCCATTCAGTGCTTACTTTGGACTCCTCAAGAGATAAGGATAGACTCCCTAAGAACATTATCCTTATCCATTTTGAAGTCTTTCCTAATTCTAGGACTCTTGTCCCTTATCCGCTTATCTCAGATTTTGATATCTTCGGTAGGTAACCTCGGCCTCGCCGAGATAACCTCGGCGTCATGACTAGGACACGTGGCATCTCGATTGACACGTCGGTGTCACCTTGCCACGTGTTGGTACTCAGAAAATATATCCCCACAACTGCCCCCTAGGTTCTATTACCTCGGCATTCTGAGGTGATGAAACCTATATCGGTACTTCCTGCCAGTACATCGGCTTACAGCCGAAATTATCATCATAGGCCGACATGTCTTCTTAAAGATCAAGAACTCCAAGAGCTTCTTCACGCGTATGAGCTGTTATTCATAACAACTCAACCGTTTCCAGCCATGCGTCTTTTTCTTATTGGATCGAACCTGACACGCGTTTGTAAATCGAATTATTCTCACGTGCGCCGTTTGACGCATACGTTCTTCTAGGTTTCATTAATGATTTCTTTGCCGCCGTTTCCGTGTTTTAACAAAAATCATTTCCCTCTCTTCCATTTTTCACTTTTCATTCGATATTCTTGCTTTTTCTCTCTTTTACTTTTTCTTCTCGACTCTGCCATTGTTCCAGACTTCAAGCTCTGCAATTGCCTTCATTCCTCCCTTTTGGTGAAGCTTTCGCCGTTCTGTTACTTTTGTAACCGTCACCTGACTTCGGCGATCTTTAAACCGGCTTCACTTTTTCTGGTAAGCCACTGTTCCTTTCGTTTTCAATTCTCTGATGCTCTTTACTACTTGTTGCCATTACTGCTTTATTTAAACATTCGATTTGTGAATCTCATATCTGAGTGTGTTTACTGTACAATTTTGCCCATGTCTTGAATACACGCATTGTTCACCATTTTCTTGCACTTTTGCCACTGTTCTTGACCTTGTACCCCTTGTACTCACTATGTTCTTGATAGTCCATCTTTGTTCTTGATTCTGAAACTTGTTCTTGTTTTCTGTTTTTTGTGTCTTTTCCAGATTTGTGCCTTCAATCTTCATTTCCATAGACTTAGGTTTGGGATTTGTCTGTAGAACCCACAATTTTAGGAAAAAACTAAAACCTGCATTTACCTAAGTGTTTGCCGAGGTCTCAATAACCCTTTCAAAACATCTTCTGAAATCCAACCCCTTCGATTAAGCCGATATCATGGATATGTGGAAACATAGGGTAAACACCCCATCCAAACTAGAATTCTTTAGACAAGAGTTTGAAATCCCAGCCGACGTCCATTTGAGGTTGGCTGGGGATGATGACTCCATCATGCCTACTGATGACTCCATGCCTTTCCCTATGGTAGCCTTTCATTGAGTGTGGACTTGCTACCACTCAACATCCTTTTCGTGAAATACTTCATTATTACAAGTTGAACCCTATGCAACTTTCCATCAATTCCTATCGAACCATCAATGATATCATAGCCTTAGCCAAACAAGAAAACGCTAGGATCACTTTTAGCCGACATCAATATTGCTACACTATGTGTGGCCTCAAAAAGACAAGCTCGTTTACTACCTCAAGCGAGGTCCTTGAATACAAAATCGTTCTTTGACCTCCACGACTCAACAAGGGAGGGGATGATTATTTCATTACTTGAGGAACTAGGAGTTCGCCTGGATGAAGACCTCCATCTCTTCCCTCTCCCCGATTAGTCTTTGTGAGGGCAATGGTAAAACCTGCATTCATACCTACTTGTCTTTTAAAGTCTTTTATACTTTATCTATTTCTTAATGTCTGCTTTTCTTACAGCTGTTCCTAAGCCACCAAAAAACTTTTGCCAATCCTTCATTCCCAGCAAGGATTTGAAGAAACTTTTGGACTTGCCAGTCCAAAAATGGAAGGCGCCTCTGCTTCTCAATTTTATTCCAACATACAAGTCAGCTTTGCCCGACGTCTCTAGGAGGAAGAAGAAAAACCTTGCTTCACCTTCTGTCATAACTCCACAAACCGTGTCCACATCTCAGACAGACCAAGGATCAACCTCTGATCCAGCTTAGCAACCGTCAACCTCGGCTCCATACTTGATTCCAATATCCCAACGCCGTTGTCGACGCCAAACAGTTTCTTCTGCCGAGATGGGTCGCCCAAAACCAGTTGCCAAAGATCTCCTGGCTAGCATTCCTTCTGATGTTGATGCACAACCAACACAAACCTAGCTTCCACCAAGGCAACAATGAATCAAAAAGGCTCAGCCCAAGGCAAAGGTGACTCAGATCGATTCTGAGGATACCTTGCCGATTTCCAAACTGGCTCCGAGTGAGAAGACTACCTCTGTCCCTGCGAAAAGGTCCGCTGAAACACTTCCATCTGAATCTACCAAATCCAAAAGGCCGAGGTCATCTTCTGCAACGACCTCGGGGTCTAAAAAGCTTGATGCCCCCTGGGCCCCCGAAATCACTCTGGAAGATAAGCCTGTTATGGCTAGTGATAGCGGAAGTGATATCAATGTTGGCGTTGCCCTCGATCTTTCTCTGCTTCTTCCAAGTGATGCGGGTGAAGCGCCGAGTTCGATGAGTCACGAGAACTACGCTCACGATGTGACGTTCTATTGAGTAAGTGTTTTTGCTTGGCACTTTTTCTTTCCTTCTCTTCATTTCATACTTAGAAAATAACTTTTGTTTTGTTCACTTTCAGGCCATCCAGCATGCTCACTCCTTCTCAATACAATCTTTTGAGAACCGGGAGAAGCTGGCCGAGAAGAAGAGGGAGATCTCCAGTCTTCAAAAAATCAATAAAAATTTGCAGTCAAAGATGAAGACTACGGAAGATCGGTCGAGATCATTATCAAAAGAAAGGCAATGAGAAGAAAAAGTTGGTCTTCTTTGAAGCGCTAAACAAAGTCCTTCAAGCCCAGCTGAAGGAGGCCGAGAAAAAAGTGGCCCAAGCCCAGAAGGAGCTTCAAGATGCTTTGGCCACCAAAGAGGCTGAAATTAAAGATGCCGACAAGAAGGCGTATGCTCAGGGCATGGCCGATGTTACGGAGGCCTACGAAAAGCAAATCAAGTAAGCATGCAACAAGTGTTTCACCCTTGGTTGGATGACCTTGCTGAAGAAACTTAATGTCCCCAAGGACTCCTCTTTTAAGAATGTCGATGCCATTCCCCTGCCATTCCCTTCAACTCCACCTCAATCTGATGATGACTCTGAATCTGAGGAGTAGGTTCTGGTGAGGAAGCCCAAGGAAGCTGCTGGGGCCAAGTCTTCTTCTCAGAATGAGCAAGTCCTAGACTTGACTCAAGATGAAGAGGTTGAGGAGGTTCCCAAGGAAGCTACCTCTGAGCAAGCATCTTTGGACGTGCCTCTTGCCGATAAGAGCCTTGATCTGACCCTTCAGGAGATTGATGCTGAGCTTGCGGCCGAGAAGGTGGCCGAGATGTCCTCCCAGCAATCTTCCGAGATCCAAACCCAGCCAGCTACTGATGTTTGAAAAATTTTAGTTTTGATGTCTTTTTCCTTTTTCCTTTGTACTTTTGCTTTTTTTTTTTTTTTTTTGAAGTACTGTAAACTTTTTCACATTGCTGATGTGTTTTTAATACAACAACTCTTCTACTTTTGAATGCTTGCATGCTTGCCTTGTATGCCTCCATACTTAGAATATTTTGCATATCTTTAATACACTCCAATCTTTATGCAACCTTCTCGGGGTGACACACCTCGGTTATACAATGATTTTACCTCAAAGAAGTACCCAAGTATCTTTCGTGGCATAAGCTTGGTTTCACCTTATAAATATAAAATTTCAACAAGTGTTTAACCTTAGTCTTCAATCTTGTAAATTATCCACAAATTTTAACAAGTGTTAGACATCATCTCGGTTTAACTTCAACTTGTAAATTGTCCACAAATTTCAAGTGTTAAACAATGATTTGGTTTAACTTCAACTTGTAAATTGTCCACAAATTTCAACAAGTGTTAAACAATGATTTAGGTTTAACTTCAACTTGTAAATTGTCCACAAATTTCAATGTGTTAAACAATGGTTTAGGTTTAACTTTAACTTGTAAATTGTCCACAAATTTCAACAAGTGTTAAACAATGATTTGGTTTAACTTCAACTTATAAATTGTCCACAAATTTCAACAAAGTGTTAAGCATATTCTTCTTCTCTCTTCTAATGTGAACTTTGAGTTCAACTTGGGTTCTCATTATGCATGTCTTCTAGAGACAATGTCAAGTATCTTGAAAAAAGAACTAGCTGAATCTTTATTTATTTACTTTGGCAAAGGAACAAAGAAATTCTAATGATAGAAAAATTTCAAATTACAAGTGTTCCAAGGCCTTGGCAACTCTTTGCCCTCATTATCTTCAAGCCGATATGCCCCATTGCCCAGCACTGAGATAATTCTGTAGGGTCCTTCCCAATTTGGGCCAAGCTTGCCCTCTTTGGGATCCTTCTTATTGCCGACGACTTTTCTTAAGACGAGGTCACCAATCTGAAATTCCCTTGGGTTAACCTTCTTGTTGTAAGCTCTGGTAAGCTGTTGTTGGTAGGCTCCGAGCTGAATTGCAGCTTTCTCCCTTCGTTCTTCTAAAAGATCTAGATCTCGGGCTAAAAGTACATCATTAGTCTCATTCTTTACCCCCTGGGATTTGATCCCAGGGATGTATCCTCAAAGAAGGACTACTTCTGTGCCATAAGCCATGGCAAATGGGGATTCCCCTGTTGATCTTCTCGGCGTAGTCCAATATGCCCAGAGTACATTGGGCAATTAAATACCCACTTTCCTTTTGCTTGCGACCTCTTCTTTATCCCATCTAGAATTACTTTGTTGGATGTACCTTATCCATTACTTTGTGGAAAGCTTGGGGTTGAAAAGTAGTTCTTGATCTTGAATTTTGCATGAAGTTTTTGATTAGCTTACTGTCAAATTGAGTTCCATTGTCTGCAACAATTGCTCTTGGAATCCCAAACCTGGTGATAATGTTCTTCCAAATGAAGTTCTTCACGTCCACATCTCGGATCCTGGCAAGAGGTTCAGCTTCTATCTATTTAGTGAAGTAATGTCATTGCTACCAAAGAAGTACTTCCTTTGTCCAGTTGTAGGGGCGATTGCTGACGAGATCCATGCCCCATTGGGTAAATGGCCAAGGATCTGAATCTGAGGTTCAGTCTCTTGGCTAGTGTATCGAGGTGTAAACCTTTGGCATTATTCACACTTCTTTACATAGGCTTCGCATCTTCGCATGTAAGGCCACCAATACCTGGTGATGGCCTATGGTGATGATCTACCCAGTGGCTTCCACAAATTCCTTCATGTATTTCATATAAAAAATCTTCGACTTGTAAAGGGTATACGTACCTTAAAAGGGGTTAAGTGAAGGACCTTCTGTAGAGATGTCCTTCTGCTGTCAAACTGAATCTTGCCGACTTCAATCTGATCTTGTGTGCCTCATGCGGTCATCCGTAGTTTGTCCTTCTTTAGGCATAATAATTGCGTCCCTCCAGCTTGGTCCCATGTTTACGTACATTGCTTCACGCTCTGTGGTTATTGGTTCAATGCTCGGGCCCGACAAGTAGTCAATCATTATTGTCCTTACTTTTCTAGGTTGTATTGCACTAGCTAGGTTGGCCAACGCATCGGCGTGGCTGTTATCATCTCTGTTTACCTGGAGTAGTCGGCAATTCTGGAATAAGGCCGCCAACCTGATGACCTCCTTTGCATATCAGCATTCTTTCATCTCAATTGCATATTCTCCTGTTGCCTGATTGACTATCAGTTTTGAATCACAAAAAACTATTACCTCATCTGCTTGTACTGCTGTTGCCAGTTTTAGTCTTGCAATAAGTGCTTCGTATTCTGCTTCATTGTTTGAGGCCTTGAACCCTAAACGAATCGATTGTTCTTGTACCTGCCCATCTGGGGATATCGATTACTCTCGCCTGGCCATTGTTGGTTTGAACTCCCATCAACAAACAATCGAAAAGTCGCCCGATGTAGATCTTGCAGGTCTGAGTTTGTCCTCTTTCCTTTGTTCTTTTGTTTTTGGCGGGCTTCTCCTTGCTTGTTTGGACATCGTTTATCTTGGCTCAATGAGCACGATGTTCGATGGATTAGCGTGAACTTCGCCACGAAATCGCCAAAACACGGCCTTTGATTCTTTGACGGGCACTGTACTCCAAATCATCTTGGCCTAGGGTGACCCTATCCGGCTATTCTTCTGTTAAGTCTCCCTTTGCAATAGGGACTTGATGGATGTTTGTCGATTACCACAATTTTATGGGCACGAAGTAATGGTTCAACTTCTTTGAAGCCATTACTAAAGCCGATCAATTTCTCTAAGGGTAGATACCTTGTTTACGCATCGGCTGGGGTTTTGCTTACATAATGTGACCCTTTGCTCATCTTTTCCTCCTCAGATTAGTACTGTACTTATCGCATGTTCAAACCGCCAAGTCAGAACAACTCCTCCGGGTTACGATTCAAAGAAATGGGCGTGGTGAGTACTTCTTGAATCGGCTAATGCTTCTTCGCACTCTTCTGTCCAAAGAAAGTCTGGCTTTCTTCACTAAGTTGAAAAGGTTTGCACTTGCGAGCTTGCTTATGAACCTGTTAGAACTCTGCCCTTCGATTGAGGATATGCATATCTTTAAAGCCATTGAAGAGCCGCACCGCTAAGGCAAATTCGTTATTATTTGTCAATCGAACCGCCGGTTTTTGGTAAGAAAAATGGCAAATTCTAGTGACACTTTTACTAATCCACCGATTTCTATTTTTCTTCCAAACCACACCGACCCGCACCACTATTAAATCACGTTTTATAAGATTCTAAAAATTCTTTTTTACGTAAGTTTGCTTGTTGTTCTATACCTTAGAATATAGTATTACATTACTGCTCGAGGGGAATTCAAGATGTTAGTAAACCAAAATAAAGTTAGATTCCAATTCATTTTTCAATTATTTTATTTATTTATTTATTTATTTTTTTTTCTGGCCATGTTGCAAACTTGCATCAGCTCACTTTTCAATCTAAATACTTTTCAACAGTAAACATTTTCAATATATTGTAAACCCTGAATGATATTAATTTTATGTATTGTATTTGATCATTGTAGCTTCCATAGATGCTTGTAATGAACTGATGACATAGTCGTTGATATTATCATGTTGTTGCCACACTTGCTGCATCAGAAGAAAGCTTCGCAAGATGCTTAACATCACGGTATCTCTCGTCTTTTTTTTTACTCTTTGATTTAAGTTTTGTAATTTGAATTATATTTTTTATAAACCGCCAATCCGTTCGAACTGCCAAGGCAAATTCGCCATTATTTACCAACTGAACCACCGGTTTTTGATAAGGAAAATGGCAAATTCTAGTAACACTTTTATCAATCCGCCACTCGCCATACGGTTTTTATTTTTCTCTCAAACCGCAAACCCACTGCACACCCCTACTTCGATTAGCATCACTGTTTTTGCCGATGTCGGGCTCTTGACTCTAGGATGGCCTTGATACGATCTGTAGCCTCGATGCCTCTTCACAGTCACCGGGTATCCTAAAAACTTACGGATCAACTCCAAATGCACACTTGATGCATTGAGTTGGGTGATATGTTCAGGATTTCAAAAGCTTTTAGATCGGCAGAGATGACCCTCGTGCTCCTTGGTCTTAACGACCATGTAAATGTCGATGTAGACTTTTACTTCGCCAATTAGGTGTTTGAACATTTTGGTTACTAACCTTTGGTAAGTTGCTCTGCGTTTTCAATCCGAAGACATTATTCTCAGTAAAGATAGGCCTTTGGGGTGATGAATGCGGTTTTCTCTTCGTCTGGGGGTACATGGCTATCTAGTGGTACCCACAGAGGCATCTAGAAGCTCATTCTTCCATGCTTTGAAGTAGCATCTACTATTTGGTCAATCTTGGGTAGAGGAAAAGTCTTTGGGATAGGCTTTGTTAAAATTAGTAAAGTCTACAGACCCTCCATTTACCGTTCTTTTTCTTTACCACCTTTGTAGATAGCCATGTTGGGTAGTGAACTTCTCTAATGGCCTGCCTCCGTGTTTGTCTACTTCTTCCTCATCGCTTTGATGTGCATCAGCGTCGGTTTTACGGCTCGTTGAATTACGGTTTGGCCGACTGTCAACATTGATTTGGCAAGTGACCTGGGGTCAATGCGGGCATTTAAAGGTGCCCAAGCAAACACCTCAATATTTGCTCTCAAAAGGCTTCCAACTCTCTTTCTCTTCTTGGCTAAGCGAAGAAGAAAGAAGCGTTCTTTATCCCCATCCTGGACGAGGATTTTCTTCAGTGCCTCTTCGCTCTTCTCGGCTGGCTCTTTGCCGATGTCTCTAGGACTTCCATGTCTTCATCTTCAATTTATGCATTTTCTGGCTCTCGTATGCTACATATAGATTTCCTTGCTGCCATGGAGCAATTCTTTGCCTGCAGCTGATCGCCCCTGACTTCCTCTATCCCATGCTTTGTTGAGAATCACAATAGTTGATGGAATGTTGAGGGAACTGTCCCCATCGCATACAACCATGGTCTTCCCAAGATGATGTTGTAAGGGGAGGGTGTGTCGATGATGGTGAATTCTGTTGTTATCCTCCTGGTGCCTGCCTGCACCTCCAAGCTGGTTGTTCCTAGTGGCCATGTCGGCGTTCCATTGAACCTGACCATTGGGCTATTGGATTGCTCCATATCGTCTGGATGAAGGCCGAGCTCCTTGTAACATCGAACGTACATGATGTCGCAAGAGCTGCCTTGGTCAATCAGGATGCGTTTTACTTGGCACTCCCCAACCTGAAGGAATACTACCAAGGCATAGTTATGCGAATGTTGGACCATTTCTAGGTCAGCTTCAGTAAAGGTTATCATTGGTCCCTGGTACTCTTCTGCCCAATGTCTCTTCTCCCCGACTTGGTAGACATGTTGCAGGTGCTTCACCTTTTGGGTCTCTCCCCTGATTTCATTATCATTGACCTTCGAGTGAATCGCATTGACTACCCGAGGTCCTCCCTTTTGAGGTTCTTGTCTTGAGGGGAGGCGGGCTTTGGCGCTGGGGCAATCTTACTGTTCTTCTCTTGTCTGGTCTCTTGACAAGGTCTCTCGGATGTCCTTGTCTCACGTCTTCAAGTGTGTTTTCACTCTACAACCCGAGTTGTATGCCCATCTTCATTGTGGTAGGCACAATGCCTGCCAATGTTTATTCCCATGAACTCTCCTGGAGTCCTCTCTGGCGCTCTGAAATAGGGTTGATTCCGAATTTGTTCTAGGATTTTGTGGTGGGATTGAACACGTTATCCTTGCTGTATGACCCTCGATTCTGTTTCTTGCTTCGATCCGTTGTTACCTCGACTTGCCGCTGACAGCCATTTCCTTTCTCTTGCTTTATCTCCTTAGTCACACGTATCTTCCTCAGCCCTAGCATACTTCTCGATTCTCGCCATGAGCTCTTCCATGCTTTTTGGCAAAGTCTTTGCCAAAGACTTTCGTAGTGGACAGTTGTCTTTTAGGACGTTCTTGAATGACACGACTGCCACTTCTTAATTACACTTTGGTATTCGGTTGAATACCTCATAGTACCTTTTTGCATAGGCCCTAAGGCCTTCATCCTTACTGATCTTCAAAGCCATTAATCGTCCACCTTAATGGGCTGCAGCTTTTGTTTGTCATTTAACACGGCCACGAACATCGCGGCTAGGCCTTCCTAAGTCTTCACGATTCCCTTTGGTAGTTTGTGGAACCAATCGATGCAATCTCCCGAAGGATGGGGAACACTTTCAGAAACAACGGCTCGTTCCCTATACAATGCCATTGAGTTCAAATATAATGACGGCGTGGAAGTTAGGTCCGACTTACCATCGTATATTTGAAACCTCGGCATCTTGAATCTCTTCGCCTACCAAACTTGTCCAATTCCACTGAGAATGGTGTCCTCGGCTTATCTGGGGAGGTTACCTCGGCGTCGGCATTCTGTTGCTTCCTCTTGAGGTAATCTCTTAAGTCCTCTTTTGTCCTCCCAAGAGCTCGGCTATCTCCTGCTTTTAGTCTTTTTGATGCACTATTTTCAGCTTCGTGGTGAGTCCTCTTCGACCCCTCTCTATGAGTTGTGTCGAAGCATAGCGCCTGCCCCTGAACATGCTGATGTCCTTTAGGGTTTGTCTCCTTTGTGTGATGCGTCCTCCGTGATTCTTCTCTTCTTGACTCCCTTCATCCGACTTCCCTGGAAGGTCGGTGAGAGTGTCTTTCGCTTCCGTTGTGCTGAGGGGCTACGGGGATTGTTTTCTGCCCTCCCTTTTGGGCATTGGCCGCTGGAATCGGCGTGTCCTGCAGCGGGAACGGTGGCTGCATGACGTTATTTTGCACCATGAAATTGACGATCAACTGCAGGTCTGCCAATTTGTTTGCCATCTCTTTTACTTCTTCATCCCTTCGCAGGCATCTATCCTTCCATACCTGGAGGTCGTCTTCGTTGTAGTAGCCACTTCGATCTGGTTTCTTTGGTACGTCGCTAGTCTGGCCGACGTCTTTTACTCCGTGAGTTTGCTCATGAGTTTCTACATTGGACCTATCTCCTTCGACATCAAGGTCAATAGGTCTCCCACTCCCAACAGGAGTGTCGTCCCCAATCTTTTCCTTCTGTCCGTTACTGGCCATCTATTCTACTTTTTTTCCACAGAGCGGCAAATTGTGGTGAAAATCGACCCTGCTAACTTAGTATTCGATTGGGAGAGCACTTGCAAAATAGATAACACTGTCGACTGCCTTGAAAGAAGATTCGGCGGTGGTTTCTACCTAGGGCACTCGACAATCAAGTCGATTATATCTCTCACGGATAATCAATAGTGCAAACTCCTTTATTAAGGATATAAATTGTGTACCTTAGACCCGCAGGGTACCTCTCTTTTATAGTTAACTCAATCCTAGTCCCTATAGACTGACTTCTATGGACTCCCATTCGATTACTTTGGACTCCTCAAGAGATAAGGATAGACTCCTAAGAACATTATCCTTATCCATCTAAAGTCTTCCTCATTCTAGGACTCTTGTCCCTTATTCGCTTACCTTGGATTCCGATATCTCGAGGTAACCTCAGTCTCATGAGATAACCTCGGCGTCATGACCGAGACACGTGGCATTTTGGTGACACGTCGTCCACCTTGCTACGTGTTGGTACTCAAAAATATATCCCCAAAAATTGACAAAAATAAATAAAATTCTTAAGGGTAAATTACACTTACACCCCAGTTTGAATTTAATACATATCACCCCTGACGTTTGAAAAATTATACTGACTTCCCTGTCATTGTAATTATGTAGACGGAATTAATATTGGTATAAAAAATATATTAAATTCATACACTCTCTCTTTTCTTACTTTGCTTTACTTCTTTTTTATTTTTTTTTCTCCTCTTTCCTTTTCTTTATTTTTTTTTTCAATATAATTTTCTCTGTTTTTTATCAGGAGTTATTGCCTATTATATAAATAGAAGGTTTGTGAAATGAGACTATTAACCATAGGAGTGAGAATATAATTTCCCAAACGTTAAGGAGTGGGATGTATTAAACCCAAAACTCAAAGGATGTCAGTGTAATTTACCCAATTCTTAACTATTCTTCTATATAATAATAAAATTACTTGAATTACCAATTAAAATACATTTTTGATATTATTAAAAATTGTTAATTGAGTTTATAATTTATTGATAAAAAAGTCATTTGTTATACAATTAAAAACTTGAAGATGTAGGATGTAATTTTTAAAATCACATAAAATAATCTATATTTTAAACACATATGTATATTTGTAATTTATCTTTTATCTTTTAATCCAATCTCTAGAAAAAAATATTTTTTCTCATTCATCACAAGTTTAAAAATTATTATATACTTTTATCACATTCTAATTAAACATAAAATTAGAGAAATATCACATCAGTAAACAAAAATAATTGTAAATTAATAAAATAAAATTATAAATATTAATAATTAAAATTCTCTATTTTTTCATTAATTAATTAATTAATTTTTTTAAACATCTGACTGGTGTGATTACCCCCGACAAACTTCAAACTGGCTGAGTTGTAAGAGCATCACAATAAGTGTGTTAGTGGGTGTGTTAGTATTAGTGGTCAAATTTTTAGCTAGTCATAGTCACTTTTATCTTCATAATAGAAGTGTTAAGGAGTGTCTTAGTGTTATGTATTAGTGTCAGTTGTTAACTTATGTGTTAATTGTAGCTAGCATTTTAGCTAGAGAAAGAGAGGGGCGTGGGGAAGTGCCATAGGGATGTCGGTCGTTTCTAGAAATCCGGACGCTTCATGTAATAAAAAAAAATTAGAATTGATCGATTGATTGTCCAGTTGATCGGCCGAATGTCCGACCATCTTCTTCTGCAGCTTTTGCTAAATATATATATATATATATATTCTTAACACGCCCTTTAACACACAATTTAACATATCTATTGCACCAACACTCACTTTCTAAAATTAACAAACTCTTAACACACATTTTTAAGTCTCACTTTTGTTACTTTTTGTCCCATAACATACATTTTAACACATTGTTTTTTTACAACCATGATATAGATCCCCATTATTTCCCACCCCTACTACTTACACACACACGTAAAGATTAGTGATTAAAGAGGGAAAAATATTTTTTTTGGCCAATCACTGCCTACTGAGCTCGTAGGTCTCCCAGTAGGGGTCCCAAGTATTATGATTTTTTTAAGTTATCCCAGTGTGACACCAGGTGACATCAACATGTGGCAACTTCATAGTGGCTAGTAGATACATGACATGACTATGGCGAGTCCGGATCCCCTCATTGCAAGCCCTTCTTGATCTCCTCCTTGCAACGGCTGAGATCAGCCGTTGCATATCCAATGGCCATAAAAAAAAAAAAAAATTGAAATTTCATTTTGATTTTCCCGCCCAAAGACAAAACGAGCCTATACAAATTTTGGTTTGGAATCACCCCCACAAAAACATACTCATTCCTTTTTCTCCGTCGAACCCACCTTCACCGGCCCGATATCGGTGGCGACCAGTCTAAAGCGCTGCAATCAATGACAGGGAAACACTCTCGACGCCGTTATAGATTCTGTCTACTTGGCAAACCAGAGCCGTTACGCTTTTCTCCTCCATCTCACCGGCAGACCCTCGCTATAGCGACCAGATGTTAGTCTTCATTGTCTCTGTCTCTGTAATTGCTTTGCCCTCACTTCCCAAACCGAATCCATTGATGTCTGTAATAACATTGATGTTTGAAGACTGACCTTATTGTCTCTGGTCCAGAATTGCAATGAAGCTGAAGACTAACCTTATTGTAATTACACTACTGAAGACTAACCTTATTGTAATTACACTGTATAGGCTGAAGACTAACCTCATTGTCTCTATCTGTAATTACAGAGACATAAATTGAAACAAAACAAAACATAGTCTTCACTGTATGTCTGTAATAACAATTAAATACATTCAATTTACACTGTCAATGGTATTTCAGTGTTAAAAATATTGTGTATTTCAATGTGTATATGATTGTTCAGAATCAAATGTGTACCACTGAAATACATTTAATGTTAAAAATACATCCAATGAAATATATTCAATGGCATACATTCAACACTGTGTATTTCAATGGTATTTCAGCGTTAAAAATACTGTGTCAATGAAATACATTCAATTTCCCAAAATACAATACAGACACAGTCAATTAACATTCGTGTGAACCTATGGACAAATAAAAAATTCACTTGTTATAATTGATTTATTATTTTGTATTTTTATTTGTTATACATTCAATTCACTTGTTATACATTCAATTTCGGTGTTAAAGTTCACAATTTGTATTTTTATGTTATTTTGTATCCGTTGAGCTACAATAGGTTTGCCAAACCTTGTGTAGTGACCAACCCAAAACTAAATAACTCTTGTTGCTATGAATCGGTGTTACCAAAGGTACTTGGCTTACAAACCTTTTCTTAGACACTTTAAAGAGAACCAAGTAGTTGAAGTTTGGGATTATATAGTTTAATTGATTTATTATTTGATCTTAATTCGGTCTCACTACTTACTTCTCATTTCTTGTTTCTAGTTTAATTGATTTATTATTTGATCTTAATTGCATACCTTTTGTAGTTCTCATTTCTTGAACACTTTAATTGATTTTTCTTGTTTTCTTTTTTTTTTTTTGTCTCTAAAATAAAGATATTATTTATGTAGCTAAGATTTTTTATTTATATGGGTTTTCAGTTGCATTTTGATATGGATATGGAACCTCGAAAATGATTGTCTTGGAAGCCAAAACATGGAATGACATTTGATTACGAACAAAGTGTGTATGATTTTTATAATACATATGGAGGAAGAATGGGGTTTAGCAAAGAAGGGATTATTGTAGGTAGAACAAGTTCACTAACCAACTTATTTATAGACTTTTGGTTTTGTAACAAGGAGGATTTGGAAGGTTGACAAATGAGACCCATTGGCAAAAAACCCTGAAATGAAACTAAATTGGTTGTGAGGCTCGACTTTATGTTAAATTAGATGAAGTGCGGGAAATTTGTTGTGGTGATTTCAAAGAAAAATATAACCATGATCTTGTATCACAGAGTGTGCCCACATGTTGTCAGTTACAAAGAAAGATATTCTACCCAAGCAATTGAGTTAGATTTGGCGGCTGTCCGTATTCGTTTAGGCCATCTTTTGAACTCATGAGTAGGGAAGCTGATGGAAAAGTATCTTAACCACTAACCTGATTAAACTAATTGGGACTTAATTATGTCCAATGATAATTAAGGAGAAATCACGAATTTAATTGCATGTGCATTGCATGACTTATGTGTTTGAATCGGTTCGGTGTGGAATATCTGTTAGTATTTTAGACTTTAAAGCGCAAATTGGAAGCCTATCGGCGCTTGGGTCACGAAATTGATTAGTGTTTTGGACTCGTTAGATTTTATGTGAATTTATGGTAGGTTAAATTAAAATTCGATTTGGAATGTTTAAAAGCCCGATTAAATAACATTTTAATAATGAGCCTAGCTTAATTTGAATTGCCATTGGTGGCCATTGTTTAAGCTTATTCTTGAGTTCATATGCTACATCTTAAACAAAACATCTTCCTTGACCCTATTTCGTCTTGAGCCCTCAACAGCGACTAGAGAGAGAGGAAGGGAAATTGGTGTAAAATTGGAAATTTTGACTCAACAAGTGATTTGGCTTGCTCTTGGAAGGGATTGAAGAAGTGTGTATGTATGTTAGAGCCTCTAAGCTTGACATTCTAGACTTAAAGGTGCTAGAAATTCATCCCCTACCGTTCATGTGATTAAACTAGTTCTTGCATATTTTCATGACATAATGAAGATTGGAGTCTAGAATTAGCTGATTATTGTTGAATTCGAGTTGAGTGTAACATACAGCATGCATGTACACATTCATGGAAATTGAGGTTGTTGGTGTTAAATTTCTACATGCATGTGCATATTTTTGCTAAAGCCTTTGAAGTCAACAAATTCCTCGAGGTTAAATGTTGCCTTGGATCATGTTTTGAAGCTTGAAATGCACTTGAATTCATGCATGAATGTTTAAACTTGGTTCTTGGAAATTTATGGACATGATGCTCAAAATTGACTCACTCTTGGGCAATGATTTTATAAATTGGCTTTTTTGGAAACTTGATGTACTATGAGTTTGAAATGTTTTTCCGGGTTTGGAGCCCAAGAGAGGTTGAGTTTTGGGTTGGTGGATGCTTGGTTCGAACTTGGGGAACGGTAAATGAAATTCAGTTGGCTTCCTCGCTTCAGCCGAAGGATTTATAAACTCGCAGCGAGCCCTTTGATTTTAAAGCATTTCGCTCGAATGTAGAGAGCATCGAGCTGATTTCATCGCACGATAGAAAAATCAGCGTCCAAAGATTTTTTCTTGTTTCATCGGACCGCTCTGAAAGGAACAAAGTCTACCGCTCGAAGCGAAGCCTTTGATTTTGAAGCTTCGCTTTCGAAGGAAGAAGGCGAAGGAAGGCTTCGCTTCGAAAGCGAGGCCCCTGTCAAAGAACTTTTGAAAAACATCTTCTAAAGAAGCATTTTTGCATCCTCTACATTCCACCCCAGGCATTCCTAGGCCAGTATTTAAGGGGCTCCCGCATAATAAGGGTAAGGGGTTAGGTACACACTTAGAACCGTGGATGCAAGTTTTGTACAATTTGAGTGCATATGTTCAAAGTATGTATCCGTAATGTGTTATGTAGAGTCACGATGCATAACCCGGATTGCTGACCCTCTTGACTTCTGCCCGTCTACTTGTATCATCTTACGCTTCGCCCAACATGGAGTAATAACTTTGTAAACTTATGTCTAGAAACATTTAAGTATTTTCCATTTTTCGTGGTGATATGATATGAACCGCATTTTGAAATGCTACTTTATATGAGTTATGAATGAATGTCCAATTTTTTTTGAAATGTATTGTGGCACCCTTAGTTCATAAGGCCTCACTCGCCTGGGATACAATATCGTAAGCATAAGGCCCTGCCCGGATACAATACCGTGGCATAACAGGGCCTCACGGAGATGTCTATCACCGTGGCATAAGGGCTCCTCGCTTGGGATATCAATCTGCGTGGCATAAGGCCACTTGCACAGGGATACAATACTGCGTGGCATAAGGCCCACCGCCGCACGGGATATAATCTACCCGTGGGCTACTTAGCAGCATGAAGATATGGACCTTTATGGTTGTTGGTACCAATCTCTCATCGTGGTCTTTGGACCTACTACTCCCGATCTGATTAGCTAATGGGTGTACCACAATATGATCTTATGCAAAATCTATAAGTATGTATATGGAAACAAGCATGTATCATACACAGCTTCGATTTGAAATCTGAAAATGCATAACCCTCTGTTCCTGATAAGATTGTGTTCCTGATATGATCTTTGATTACTAACTCTGTGATGGAGATCATTCATTAAAAAATCTTTACTCGGTTATTATTCACTGAAACTTTCGCTCACAATTTATTATTATATATATGTAGGTGAGCAATGGCACAAGACCTCGTCAGGAGTTGATGGCCCTCTGTTTTTATTTTGAAATTCACCAATTGCTGGCTTTATTTAAACCTCGGGGAGGTTCACTGCTGAAGCACTGTGGCGCAAGTGGGTTTGTACTTCATACTAGTCGATGGTTAGTGTTTTGTAATGACCGGATCACAGGGACGACTTTTGTAAATATTCTCGTACATATGTTGGAGTACTATGGTGGCATGCTATGTATATAAATACTACACACAGTTTTAAAATTTTCATCCCATGTATGTCAATGCAGCTACCATTAGACCTTTGTTGTATTTTACATTATTAAGCTATCCGCACCTTAATTAATATTTGTTAATGTCTTGGGAGGCCATAGAGTGATCACGGATTCTTTGACGATTCGTCCCATTAAACTATAGAGCGGGTTTGGAAATTAAATGACAAAAGCAATGTCTTGGGTTTCAAAATTAGATCAAAAAATTCTTTAAAATTAAAAGACAACAAAGTTTAACATATGGGAAATGACTGATATGTTGCAATACTTTAAAAAAATCTTCTGAGAATCCTTCATTCTTTTATAGCACTGATTTAGATAATGAGGTAAATAACTAATGTCTTTTGGTAGAGTACTGAAATGATCATGGATTATGCCCATTTGGTGATGTTGTCACATTTAGTCGACTTACTAGGATTCGACAAGGTATGAACCCTTTACCATCTTTGTGGGATTCAACCATCATGAAATGATTATATTTGATGTGACATTGTTGTATGATGCAGAATGGCCAGAATCGTTTTGTATAGTTGTTTCAAAATTTTCTAAAGTTATATCGAAAAGGCACCAAAAACTTTGTTCCACTAAATCAGATGTTGCCAATGGCTAAAGCCATATACCCATTATTATACGGCACAAATACCCGTTGTGTACTTGGTATTGATGCAAAATCGTTTAAAACATGGTGTTTGTTAAGATAAAGGGGTAAAGGTGTACTAAGTAAATTCTTATCTGACATTGAAAGATACAAATCAATGGAGAAGTTAAATTAAGTGAAAATGTTGATAAATATGATGTATGAAATCCAAGTGGTTGAAATTGACTTTTAAATTGAAAGGAAAAAATGAAATTTGGCGTATGTTAGATCAACGTAGGGCTGTGAGATAAATGCCGTACAACAGTGAATTTTTTACAATGCTTTTTTGAAGGATTACGTTCATTCTGATTTTAACTTAAATAGATTCTTCTTCATGCATTTCGAAAAGGTGCTTTATGAAGCGATACAAGGGAGTTAGAAAGCGGGATATGTTTTGTGCCAAAGTGTAACAACACGCCGTCTTTTGATTATCGATAAAACTCTGAATTAACTCTTGAATTCTTTGCTAAAAATTGGTAATGGCAGTGATAATGAATTAAATCTTGAATGGACCGATTGAACAATAAAAATTGAATAAATTATCTATTATATTTGCATTTCTATTTTTGATTGATTGATTATCTGTTTTGACTTCATATATTTATTTCCCTTCAATTGAAGAGGCCTTATCGGTGGCCGAATTCAAAAGGAGATAAATTTAAATGTTTGTAATTAGTATAATTTATAGCAGTTTTATGGTATATATTTATCTGAAAAGGAAATGTGATTAGGTATGATTAAAGCTAGATTAATTGGAACAAATTAATAGAATTGCATTAATTACAGAAGCGCCATTGAGTGGGCATTTGTTTTAACTATATTATGAAGCCTTTACACCTTGTTATACACTTAGCAAAACAAATTCCTCCAGCCATTCTATTGGGCTCAACCGACCAAACAAGAGAGAAGAGGATTGATTTGGTGATTTTAGCTTGGATTTTGGTGAATTTGAAGTGTGAATTGTCAAATTGATCTCCTGGGCTCGATTGAAGACTTAGGTATATGTATATTAGCCTCTCATTGTTGCATTTAAGGTTGATTCTTGCTAGATTCATAGCAAATTATGAAACTAGGACATAAATTGGTTCTATAGTATTTGGGATTTCATTCATTTCTACATCTTATTATATATTAGTGATTTTGAAGTTGAATTCGCTTATTGGGAATTGTACATGTCGTATTATTTAGTATAGTCCATGTTTTCATTTTGTTTCAACTATTGAGCTCAATTGGGCAAAATTGAACCTTAGATTTGGTTAAAAGCTTCGTACATTGCATGTTTTTTGGAATGAATTCTTGAAAATGGGTTTGAATGTTGAATTTAATTGACTCACCCTTGGGGCTTGAATTCATAAATTGGCTTTTTGAAACTTGTTATACATTGTTTTGGGATCTATTCTCAAATTTGAGCCCAAGAGGTGAGAATTGGGTTGAGAATGTGGTTTGAGCTTGGAAGCAAATCTGAAATTTGGTTGAAACCTTCCCTTCAGCGAAGAGATTCTCGCTTTCGGCGACCAACATTCCTCTGAATACCTTTCGGCGAAGATTGAGTGGCTCGGCGTAA